>JAVLSZ010000034.1:4740000-5340000 GCA_032313775.1 Urocyon cinereoargenteus
GGTTAGGGTTAGGTTTAGGGTACGGGTTAGGGTTAGGGTTAGCGTTAGGGTTAGTGTTAGAGTACGGGGTAGGCTTAGTGTTAGGGTTAGGGTTAGGTTTAGTGTATAAATAGGGTTAGTGTTCGGGTTAGCGTTAATTTTAGGGCACGGGATAACGTTAGGTTTAGCGTTAGGGAACGGGTTAGGTTTAGGGTAGGGTTAGGGTTAGGGTTAGGGTCAAGGTTACGGTTAGTGTTAGTGTACGAGTTAGGTTTAGGGTTAGGTTATGGGTTAGGGTTAGGGTTATGTTACGGGTTAGGGTTATAGTACGGTTTAGGGTTTGGGTGTGGGTTGGGGTTAGGTTTAGAGTTCAAGTACAGATAGGGTTAGGGTTAGTGTTACGGTACGGGTTAGGGTTAGGTTGAGGGTACGGATACGGTTAGCGTACGGGTTAAGTTTAGGGTAAGGGTTAGGTTTAGGTTACGGGATAGGGTTAGGTTTAGGGTCAGGGTTAGGTTTAGGGATCGGGTTATGGTACAGGTTAGGGTTAGGGTTGGGGTTAGGCTACGGATTAGTTTAGGGTTAGGTTACGGTCAGAGTTATGGTTAAAGTTAGGGTTAGGGTTAGGGTATGTGTTAGGTTCAGGGTACGGGTAAGGTTTTTTTTTTTTTTTTTTTACTGGTAAGGTTAATCGTTTGGGTTAGGGTTAGGTTTAGGTTTAGGTTACGGGTTAGTATTAGGGTTAGGGTTAGTGTTAGCGCTAGTGTATGGGTTAGGGTTACTTTTAGGGTTTGGGTACGGGTTAGGGATAGGGTTAGGTTAGGGGATAGGGTTGGGTACGGGTTAGGTCAAGGGTTAGGGTTAGGTTTAGGGTATGGGTTAGGGTTAGGGTAGGATTAGGTTTAGGGTTAGGGTATGGGTTAGGCTTAGGGTACGGGTAAGGGTTAGGGTTAGGGTCAGGGTTAGCTTTAGGGTTAGGTTATGGTTAGGGTACGGGTTAGGGTTAGGTTTAGGTTACCGGTTAGGTTTAGTGTTAGGATACTGGTTAAGTTTAATGTACGGGTTAAGGTTAGGTTTAGGGTCGGGTTTAGGGTTAGGGTTAGGGTATGAGTTAGGGTTATGGTTAGGGTATGTGTTAGGTTTAGGGTTATGGTACGGGTTAGGGTTAGAGTACGGGTTAGGGGTAGGGTGAGGGTTTGTGTCAGGGTTACATTATGGGTTAGGGGTAGGGTGAGGGTTAAGGTTAGGGTTAGAGTACGGTTAGGGTTAGGGTTAGGGTTAGGGTTAGAGTACGGGTTAGGTTTAGTGTTAGGGTAAGGGTTAGGGTTAGGGTTAGGGTACGGGTAGGGTTACGGTTAGGGTTAGGGTTAGGGTTAGAGTACTGGGTACGGTTAGTGTTAGGGTTAGGTTTATGGTTAATGTACGGGTTAGGCTTAGGGTTAGGTTTAGGGTTAGGATACGGGTTAGGGTTAGGTTTAGGGTCCGGAATAGGGTTAGCGTACAGGTTAAGTTTAGGGTTAGAGTTAGGTTTAGGTTACGGTTTAGGGTTAGGGTATGGGTTAGAGTTAGGTTTAGGGTGCGGGTTAGGATTAGGGTTAGTGTTAGGGTATGGGTTAGGGTTAGGTTTGGTGTTAGGGTATGGGTTAGTTTTAGGGTTAGGGTACGGGTTAGGGTTATGGTTAAGGTTAGGGTTCGGGTTAAGCTATGGGTTAGGGTTAGCTTACGGTTAAGGGTTATGGTTTGGGTTAGGGTTAGGGTTACGCTTAGGGTGCGGGTTAGGGTTAGGGTTAGGGTTAGTGTACGGGTTTGGGTTAGTGTTAGGGTACGGGTTAGGTTTACCGTTTGGGTACGGGTTAGGTTAAGAGTTAGGGTTAGGGTTAGGGTGAGGGGTTAGTGTTAGAATTAGGGTTAGGGTACGGGTAGGGTTAGGTTACGGGTTAGGGTTAGGGTTAGGGTTCGGGTTAGGGTTAGGTTTAGGGTTAGGGTTAGGGTTAGTGTTAGGGTTATGGTACGGGTTAGGGTTAAGGTTACGGTATGGGATAGGGTTAATGTACGTGTTAGGTCTAGGGTTAGTGTTAGGGAGAGTGTGCGGGTTAGGGTTAGGGTTAGGGTACGTGTTAGGGATAGGGTACGGGTTAGGGTTAGGTTTAGGTTTAGGGTTAGGGATAGGGTTAGGGTTAAATTACGGTGTAGGGTTAGTGTTAGTGTTAGGGTTAGGGTTAATGTACGCGTTAGGCTTAGGGTTAGGTTTAGGGCTAGGATACGGGATAGGGTTAGGTTTAGGGTATGGGATAGGGTTTGCGTACGGGTTAAGTTTAGGGTTAGGTTTAGGTTAGGTTATCTGTTAGGGTTAGGGTACGAGTTAGGGTTAGGTTTAGGTGCGCGTTAGGCTTAGGGTATGGCTTAGGGTTAGGGTTAGGGTCAGGGTTAGTTTTAGGGATAGGGTTATGATACGGGTTAGGGTTAGGGTTGGGGTTATGGTACGGGTTAGTTTTAGGATTAGGGTACGGTTTAGGGTTACGGTTAAAGTTAGGGTTAGTGTTAGGGTATGGGTTAGGGTTAGGGTTTGGGTACGGGTTAGGGTTACGTTTAGGGTTAGGGTACAAGTTAGGTTTAGGGTTAGGGTAAGGGTTAGTGTTATGGTACGGTTTAGGGTTAGAGTACGGGTTAGGGTTAGGTTTAGGGTTAGGTTTAGTGTTAGAGTACTGGTTAGGGTTAGTGTTAGGTTTAGGGTTATGGTTAGTGAACAGATAGGGTTAGAGTTAGGGTTAGGGTTAGGGGACGGGTTAGGGTTAGGTTTAGGGTACGGGATAGGGTTAGTTTACGCATTAAGTTTAGGGTTAGGGTTAGGTTTAGGTTACGGGTTAGGGTTAGGGTACGGGTTAGTGTTAGGTTTAGGTGCGGGTTAGGTTTAGGGTACGGGTTATGGTTAGGTTTAGTGTCAGGGTTAGGGTTAGGGATAGGGTTATGGTACGGGTTAGGGTTAGGGTTGGGGTTAGGTTACGGGTTAGTTTTAGGGTTAGGGTACGGGTTATGGTTATGGTTAAGCTTAGGGTTAGTGTTAGGGTATGGGTTAGTGTTAGGGTACGGGTTAGGTTTATGGTTAGGGTTAGGGTTAGGTTTAGGTTTAGGGTGCGGGTTAGGCTTAGAGTTAGGGTTTGGGTTAGCCCTTGGATATGGGTTAGGGTTACTGTTAGGGTTGGGTACGAGTTAGGTTTAGGGTAAGGGTACGTGATAAGGTTGGGTACGGGTTAGGTCAAGGGTTAGGGTTAGGTTTAGGGTACGGGTTAGGGTTAGGGTTAGGTTTAGGGTTAGGGTTAGGGTATGGCTTAGGTTTAGGGTACACATTAAGGATAGGGTTAGGGTCAGGGTTAGGGTTAGGGTACGTTTTAGGGTTAGGGTTAGGTTTAGGGTATGGGATAGGGTTAGGGTTATGGTTAGGGTACGGGTTAGGGTTAGGTTTAGTGTACGGGATAGGGTTAGCGTACGGGTTAATTTTAGGGTTATGGTTAGGTTTAGGTTACGGGTTAGGGTTAGAATACGGATTAGTGTTAGGATTAGGGTCAGAGTTGGGTTAGGGTTACTGTTAGGGTATGGGTTAGGGTTAGGGTTGGGGTTAGGGTACAGGTTCGTTTTAGGGTTAGGGTACGGGTTAGGGTTACGGTTAAAGTTAGGGATAGGGTTAAGGTGTGGGTTAGGGTTAGGGTACGATTAAGGGTTATGGTTAGGGTTAGTATTAGGGTTAAGTTTAGGGTGCGGTTTAGGTTTAGGGTTAGGGTCAGGGTTAGGGTTAGAGTACGGGTTTGGGTTAGTGTAGGTTACGGGTTAGGTTTACCATTTGGGTACGGATTACATTAAGGATTAGGGTTAGGGTTAGGGTTAGTTGTTAGGGTTAGAGTTAGGGTTAGGCTACGGGATAGGGTTAGAGTCGAGTTAGGGTTAGGGTTAGGATTAGGGTTAGTGTCCTAGTATGGGTTAGGGCTAGAGTTAGGGTTAGGTTAAGGGTTACAGTACGGGTTAGGGTTAGTGTTAGAGTTAGGGTTATTGTTAGGGTACGGGTTAGGTTTAGAGTTCGGGTTAGGGATAGGTTTAGGGTTAGGGTTAGGGTTAGAGTACGGTTTAGGGTTAGTGTTAGGTTTAGGGTTAGGGTTAGGGTTAGTGTACGGATAGGGTTAGGGTTAGGGTTAGGTTTAGGGTACGGGTTAAGGTTAGGTTTAGGGTATGTGATAGGTTTAGCATACGGGTTAAGTTTAGGGTTAGGGTTAGGTTTAGGTTATGGGTTAGGGTTAGGGTACGGGTTAGGGTTAGGTATAGGTGAGGGTTAGGGTTAGGGTTAGGTTACGGTTTAGGGTTAGGTTTGGGGTTAGGGTACGGGTTAGTTTTAGGGTTAGGGTACGGGTCAGGGTTACGGTTAAGGTTAGGGTTAGAGTAAGGGTATGTGTTAGGTTTAGGTTACGGGTATAGGTTATGGTTAGGCTTAGGGTTAGGTTTAGGTTAGGGTGTGGGTTAAGGTTAGGGTTAGGGTTAGCGCTAGGTTATGGGTTAGGGTTACTGTTAGGGTTTGGGTACGGTTTAGTGTTAGGGTTAGGTTACGGGATAGGGTTGGGTACGGATTAGGTCAAGGGATAGCGTTAGGTTTAGGGCACAGGTTATGGTTAGGGATGGTAGGGTTAGGGTTACGGTATGGGTTAGGCTTAGGGTACAGTATAGGGTTAGGGTCAGTGTCAGGGTTAGGATTAGGGTTAGGGTTAGTGTTAGGGTATGGGTTAGGTTTACTCTACAGGTTAGGGTTTGGTTTAGGGTTAGGGTTAGGTTTAGGGTTATAGTCCATGTTAGGGTTAGGGTGAGGGTAAGCGTATGGGTTAGGGTTAGTGTTAGGGTTAGGGTTAGGGTTAGGGTTAGTGTACGGATAGGGTTTGGGTTATGGTTAGGGTTTGGGTTAGGGTTAGATTTAGGGTACGAGATAAGGTTAGCGTACGGGTTAAGTTTAGGGTTAGGGTTATGTTTAGGTTACGGGTTAGGGTTAGGGTACTGGTTAGGGTTAAGTAGTGGTGCCAGTTAGGGTTAGGGTTAGCGTTAGGTTTAGGGTTATAGTACGGGTTAGGGATAGAGTTACGGTTAGGTTTAGGGTTAGAGTACGGGTTAGGGTTAGTGTTAGGTTAGGGTTAGTGTTAGGTTACGGGTTAGTGGTAGAATTCAGGTTAGGGTTAGGTTTAGGGTTAGGTTTAGGGTTAGAGTATGGTATAGGGTTAGTGTTAGGTTTAGGGTTCAGGTTAGGGTTAGTGTACGGATAGGGTGAGGGTTAGGGTTAGGGTTAGGGTACAGGTTAGAGTTAATTTTAGGGTACGGGATACGGTTAGCATATGGGTCAAGTTTAGGGTTAGGGTTAGGTTTAGTTTACGGGTTAGGGTTAGGGTACGGCTTAGGGTTAGGTATAGGTGAGGTTTAGGGTTATGGTTAGGGTACGGGTTAGGGTTAGGGTTGGTGTTAAGGAACATGTTAGTTTTAGGGTTAGGTTACGGGTCAGGGTTACGGTTAAGTTTAGGGTTAGGTTTAGGGTATGGCTTAGGGTTAGCGTACGGGTAAGGATTATGGTTAGGGTTAGGGTTAGGTTTAGGTTTAGGGTGCGGGTTAGGGTTAGGTTTAGATTTAGGGGTAGCGCTAGGGTATGGGTTAGGGTTACTGTTAGGGTTTGGGTATGGGTTTGGGTTAGGGTTAGGTTACGGGATAGGGTTGGGTACGGGTTAGGTCAAGGGATAGGGTTAGGTTTATGGTACGGGTTAGGGTTAGGGATGGTTTAGGGTTAGGTTTAGGGTATGACTTAGGCTTAGGGTACGGGTTAGGGTTAGCGTTTGTGTCAGGGCTAGTATTAGGGTTAGGGTTAGGGTACGGATTAGGTTTACTGTACTGCTTAGCGGTAGGTTTAGGGTTACAGTTAGGTTTAGGGTTATAGTCCGGGTTAGGGTTAGGTTTAGGGTTAGAGTACGCATTAGGGTTAGTGTTAGTGTTAGGGTTAGGTTTAGGGTTAGTGTATGGATAGGGTTAGGGTTAGGGTTAGGGTACGGGTCAGGGTTAGGTTTAGGGTACGAAATAGGGTTAGCGTATGGGTTAGGGTTATAGTCCGGGTTAGGGTTAAGTTTAGGGTTAGAGTACGGGTTAGGGTTTGTGTTAGTGTTAGGGTTAGTGTTAGGGTTAGGGTTAGGGTTATAGTACGGTTTAAGGTTAGTGTTAGTTAGGGTTAGGGTTAGGGTTAGTTTACGGATAGGGTTAGGGTTAGGGTTAGGGTATGGGTTAGGGTTAGGTTTAGGGTACGAGATACGTTAGCGTACGGCTTAAGTTTAGGGTTAGGGCTAGGTTTAGGTTACGGGTTAGGGTTAGGGTAAGGGTACGGGTTAGGGTTAAGTTTAGGTGCGTGTTAGGGTTAGGGTTAGTGTTTGGGTTAGGGTTAGTGTTAGGGTATGGGATAGGGTTAGAATTCGGTTTAGGGATAGGTATAGGGTTAGGGTTAGGTTTAGAGTACGGTTTAGGGTTAGGGTTAGGGTTAGGGTTAGGGTACGGGTTAGGGTTAGGTTTAGGGTACGGGATAGGTTTTGCGTACAGGTTAAGTTTAGGGTTAGGGTTATGTTTAGGTTACTGTTTAGGTTTAGGGTATGGGTTAGGGTTAGGTATAGGTGAGGGTTAGGGTTAGGGTTAGGGTTAGGGTACGGGTGAGGGTTAGGGTTGGTGTTAGGGTACGGGTTACTTTTAGGGCTAGGATACGGGTCAGGGATACGGTTAAGGTTGTGGTTAGGGTTAGGGTATGGGTTAGGGTTAGGGTACGGGTAAGGTTTATGGTTAGGTTTAGGGTTAGGTTTAGGTTTAGGGTGCGGGTTAGGGTTAGGGTGAGTGTTAGCGCTAGTGTATGGTTAGGGTTACTGTTAGGGTTTGGGTACAGGTTAGGGTTAGGGTTAGGTACGGATAGGGTTGAGTATGGGTTAGGTCAAGTGATAGGGTTAGGTTTAGGGTACGGGTTAGGGTTAGGGATGGTTTAGGTTTAGGGTTAGGGTATGGGTTAGGCTTAGGGTATGGGTTTGGGTTAGGGTCAGGGTAAGTGTTAGGGTTAGGGTTAGGGTACGGGTTAGGTTTACAGTCCGGGTTAGGGTTAGGGTATGGGTTTGGGTTAGGGTTAGGGTTACAGTCCGTGTTAGGGTTAGGTTTAGGGTTAGAGTACGGATTGGGTTAGGGATAGGGTTAGGGTACGTGTTAGGTTTAGGTTAAGTGTATGAGATAGGGTTAGCGTATGGGTTAAGTTTAGGGTTACGGTTAGGTTTAGGTTACGGGTTAGGTTTAGGGTACGGGTGAGGGTTAGGTTTAGGTGTGGGTTAGGGTTAAGGTTAGGTTTAGGGTTAGGGTTAGGGTTATATTACGGGTTAGGGTTAGTGTTAGGGTTAGGTTTAGGGTTAGAGTACGGCTTAGGTTTACTGTTAGGGTTATGGTTAGTGTTAGGGTACGGGTTAGGGTTAGAGTTTGGGTTAGGGTTAGGTTTAGGGTTAGGGTTAGGGTTAAGGTACGGTTTAGGGTTAGTGTTAGCTTTAGGGTTAGGGTTAGGGTTAGGGTACGGGTTAGGTTTAGGTTTAGGGTACGGGATAGGTTTAGCATACGGGTGAAGTTTAGGGTTAGGGTTAGGTTTAGGTTACGGGTTAGGGTTAGGGTACGGGTTAGGGTTAGGTATAGGTGAGGGTTAGGGTTAGGGTTAGGGTTAGGGTACGGGTTAGGGTTAGGGTTGGGGTTAGGGTACGGGTTAGTTTTAGGGTTAGGGTACAGGTCAGAATTATGGTATGTTTAGGGTTAGGGTTAGGGTATGAATTAGGGTTAGCGTACAGGTAAGGATTATGGTTTGGTTTAGGGTTAGGTTTAGGATTAGGGTGCAGGTTAGGGTTAGCGCTTGGGTATGGGTTAGGGTGACTGTTCGGGTTTGGGTACAGGTTTGGGTTAGGTTTAGGTTACGTGATAGGGTTGGGTACTGGTTAGGTCAAGGAATAGGGTTAGGTTTAGGGTACGGGTTAGGGTTAGGGATGGTTTAGGGTTAGGGTTAGATTATGGGTTAGGCTTAGTGTACGGGTTAGGGTTAGGGTTAGGGTCAGGGTTAGGGTTAGTGTTAGGGTTAGTGTTAGGGTATGGGTGAGGTTTACTGTACTGGGTAGTGTTAGGGTTAGGGTTAGGGTTATAGTCCGGGTTAGGGTTAGGTTTTGGGTTAGAGTACGGGTTAGGGTGAGTGTTAGGGTTAGGGTTAGTGTGAGGGTACGGGTTAGGGTTAGAGTACGGATTAGGGTTAGGTTTAGGTTTAGGGTTACGGTTAGCATACGGGTTAGAGTTAGTGTTAGTGTTAGGTTTAGGGTTAGGGTTAGTGTACGGATCGGGTTAGGGTTAGGGTTAGGGTACGGGTTAGGGTTAGGTTTAGGGTACGAAATAGGGTTAGCGTACGGTTTAAGTTTAGGGTTAGGGTTAGGTTTAGGTTATGGGTTAGGGTTAGGGTACGGGTTAGGGTTATGTTTAGGTGCAGGTTAGGTTAGGGTTAAGGTTTGGGGACAGGTAAGATTTAGGTTTAGCTCAGGGTTAGGGTTACAGATAGGATTATGGTACGGGTTAGGGTTACGGTTGGAGTTAGGGTACGGGTTAGATTTAGGGTTAGGGTACGGGTCAGGGTTACGGTTAATGTTAGGTTCAGAGTTAGGGTATGGGTTAGGGTTAGGGTACAGGTAAGGGTTATGGTTATGGTTAGGTTTAGGGTTAGGTTTAGCACAAGGTTATGGGTTAGGGTTACTGTTAGGGTTTGGGTACGGGTTAGGTCAAGGGTTAGGGTTAGGTTTAGGGTACGGGTTAGCGTTAGTATTAGGTTTAGGGTTAGGGTTAGGGTATGGGTTAGGCTTATGGTACGGTTTAGGGTTAGGGTTAGGGTCAGGGTTAGGCTTAGCATTAGGGTACGAGTTAGTGTTTGGTGTAGGTATAGGTTACGGGTTAGGGTTAGGGTTAAGGTACGGGTTAGGTTTAGGGTACGGATACGGGTTAGGGTTAGGGTCAGGTTAAGGTTTAGTGTTAGGGTTAGGTTACGGGTTAGGGTTAGTTTTAGGGTTAGGGTTAAAGTACGGGGTAGGGTTAGTGTTAGGGTTAGGGTTAATATACGGGTTAGGCTTAGGGTTAGGTTTAGGGTTAGGATACGGGTTAGGGTTAGGTTCAGGTTACGGGATAGGGTTAGCGTACAGGTTAGTTTAGGATTAGGGTTAGGTTTAGGTTACGGGTTAGGGTTAGGGTACGGGTTAGGGTTAGGTTTAGGGTGCAGGTTAAGGTTAGTGTTAGGGTTAGTGTAAGGGTTAGGTTAGGTTTAGGGTCAGGGTTAGGGTTACGGTTAAGTTTAGGGTGCGGGTTAGGGTTAGGGTTAGTGTTAGGGTTAGGGTTAGAGTACGGGTTTAGGTTAGTGTTAGGGTATGGTTTAGGTTTAATGATTGAATACGGGTTAGGTAAAGGGTTAGGGTTAGGGTTAGGGTTCGGGGTTAGGGATAGAGTTAGTTTTAGGCTACGGGATAGCGTTAGAGTCCAGATTCGGGTTAGATTTAGGGTTAGGGTTAGGGTTAGGGTTGTAGTTTGGGTTATGGTTAGAGTTAGGGTTAGGTTTAGGGTTAGAGTACGGGTTAAGGTTAGTGTTAGGGTTAGGGTTAGTGTTAGGGTACGGATTAGGTTTAGAGTACGGGTTAGGGTTATGTTTAGGGTTAGGGTTAGGGTTAGGGTACGGGTTAGGGTTAGTGTTAGGGTTAGGGTTAGGGTTAGTGTACGAATAGGGTTAGGGTTAGGGTTAGGGTTAGGGTTAGGGTTAGGGTACGGATTAGGGTTAGGTTTAGGGTACAGGATAGGGTTAGTGTCTGGGTTAAGTTTAGGGTTAGGGTTAGGTTTAGGTTACGGGTTAGGGTTAGGGTACGGTTTAGGTTTAGGTTTAGTTGCGGGTTAGGGTTAGGGTATGGGTTAAGGTTAGGTTTAGGGTCAGGTTTAAGTTTAGGGATAAGGTTATGGTACGGGTTAGGGTTAGGGTTGGGGTTTGGGTATGGGTTAGTTTTAGGGTTAGGGTACGTGTTAGGGTTATGGTTAAGGTTAGGTTTAGGGTTAGGGCATGGGTTAGGGTTAGGGTATGGGTAAGAGTTATGGTTAGGGTTAGGATTATGTTTAGGTTTACGGTGCGAGTTAGGCTTAGGTTTACGGTTAGGGTGAGCGCTAGGGTATGGGTTAAGGTTACTTTTGGGTTTGGGTATTAGGGTTAGGTTTAGGGTACGAGATAGGGTTGGGTATGGGTTAGGTCAAGGGTTAGGGTTCGGTCTTGTGTACGGGTTAGGGTTAGGGTTTGGTTTAGGGTTAGGTTTAGGGTTAGGTTTAGGGTACGGCTTTGGTTTAGGGTACGTTTAGGGTTAGGTCAGGGTTAGGGTTAGGGTATGGGTAAGGTTTAGGGTACGTGTTAGGGTTACGGTTAGGGTCAGGGTTAGGGTTAGGGTTAGGGTATGAGTTAGGGTTAGGGTTAGGTTTAGGGTATGTGTTAGGGTTAGGGTTAGGGTTAGGTTTAGGGTACGGGTTAGGTTTAGGGTACGGTTAGGGTTAGGTCAGGGTTAGGGTTAGGGTACGAGTTAGGGTTAGGGTTAGGGTACGGGTTAGGGTTAGGGTTATGTTACGGGTTAGGATTAGGGTTAGGGTTAGCGTACAGGTTAGGGTTATGTTTAAGGTACGGATGAGGGTTAGGGTTAGGGTTCGCGTTAGTGTAAGGGTTAGGTTTAGGTTTAGAGTCAGGGTTAGGGTTAGGGTTAGTGTTAGGTTACGGGTTAGGGTTATGGTTAAGGTTAGCGTTAGGGTTAGGGTATGGGTTAGGGTTAGGTTACGGTTAAGGGTTATGGTTTGTGTTAGGGTTAGGGTTAAGTTTAGGGTGCTGGTTAGGGTTTGGGTTAGAGTCGGGTTTGGGTTAGTTTTAGGGTACGGGTTAGGTTTACCGTTTGGTTACGGGTTAGGGTAAGGGTTAGGGTGAATGTTAGGGTTAGGCTACGGGTAGGGTTAGAGTATGGGTTAGGGTTATGTTTAGGGTTAGGGTTAGGGTTAGGGTTAGTGTTAGGGTAGGGTTAAGGTTACGGTACGGGATAGTTTTAGTGTACGTTTTAGGTCTAGGGTTAGGGTTAGGTTAGGTTTAGTGTGCGGGTTAGGGTTAGGGTTAGGGTACGTGTTAGGGTTAGGGTTTGGGTAAGGGTTAGGGTTACGTTTAGGGTTAGGTTATGTGTTAGGTCTAGGCTTAGGGTAAGGGTTAGTGTTAGGGTAAGGGTTAGGGTTAGAGTAAGGGTTAGGGTTAGTTTTAGGTTTAGGGTAAGGTTTAGAGTATGGGTTAGGGTTAGTGTTACGGTTAGGGTTAGGGTTAGTGTACGGATAGGGTTAGGGTTAGGGTTAGAGTATGGTTAGGGTTAGGGTTAGGGTTAGGGTTAGAATATGGGATAGTGTTAGTGTTATGGTTAGTGAAAGGGTTAGGGTTAGGGTTAGGGTACGGGTTAGAGTTATGGTTAGGGTTAGGTTAGGGTACGGGTTAGGGTTAGGTTTAGGGTACGGGCTAGGGTTAGCATATGGGTTAAGATTAGGTTTAGGGTTAGGTTTAGGTTACGGGTAGGGTAAGGGTACAGGTTAGGGTTATGTTTAGGTGAGGTTTAGGGTTAGGGTTAGTAGTTAGGGTTAGAGTTAGGATTAGGCTACGGGTAGGGTTAGGGTACGGGTTAGGGTTAAGTTTAGGGTTCGTGTTAGGTTTAGTGTACGGTTTCGTTTTAGGATTAGTGTTAGGGTTAGTGTTAGGGTTACGATACGGGTTAGGGTTAAGGTTGGGTTATGGGATAGGGTTAGTGTACCTGTTAGGTCTAGGGTTAGGTTTAGGTTTAGTGTGCGGGTTAGGGTTAGGGTTAGGGTATGTGTTAGGGTTAGGGTTTGGGTACGGGTTAGTGTTACATTTAGGGTTAGGGTTAGGGTTAGGTTTAGGGTTAGGGTTAGGGTACGGTTTAGGGTTAGGGTCAGGGTTAGTGTTAGGGTTAGGGTATGAGTTAGGGTTAGTGTTAGGGTACGGGTTAGGGTTAGGTTTAGGGTACGAGATAGGGTTAGTGTACGGTTTAAGTTTAGGGTTAGGGTTAGGTTTAGGTTATGGGTTAGGGTTAGGGTACGGGATAGGGTTATGTTTAGGTGCGGGTTAGGGTTAGGGATAATGTTAGGGTACAGGTAAGGGTTAGGTTTAGCTCAGGGTTAGGGTTAGAGATAGGGTTATGGTACGTGTTAGGGTTACGGTTGGAATTAGGGTACGGGTTAGTTTTAGGGTTAGGGTACGGGTCAGTGTCATGGTTAATGTTAGGTTTAGCATTACGGTATGGGTTAGGGTTAGGGTACGGGTTATGGTTACGGTTATGGTTAGGGTTAGGGTTAGGTTTAGCGCAAGGGTATGGGTTAGGGTTACTGTTAGGGTTTGTGTATGGGTTAGGGCTAGGGTTAGGTTATGAGATAGGGTTGGGTACGGGTTAGGTCAAGGGTTAGGGTTAGGTTTAGGGTATGGGTTAGGATTAGGGTTAGGTTTAGGGTTAGGGTTAGGGTATGGGTTAGGCTTATGGTACGGGTTAGGGTTAGGGTTAGGGTCAGGGATAGGCTTAGCATTAGGGTACGAGTTAGGGTTAGGTTTAGGTATAGGGTAAGGGTTAGGGTTAGGGTTAAGGTATGGGTTAGGTTTAGGGTACGGGTACGGGTTAGGGTTAGGGTCAGCTTTAGGTTTAGTGTTAGGGTTAGGTTACAGGTTAGGATTGGGTTTAGGGTTAGGGTTAATGTACGGGGTAGGGTTAGTGTTTGGGTTAGGGTTAATATAGGGGTTAGGCTTAGGGTTAGGTTAGGGTTAGGGTACGGGTTAGGGTTAGGTTTAGGGTGCGGGTTAAGGTTAGTGTTAGGGTTAGTGTAAGGGTTAGGGTTAGGTTTAGGGTCAGGGTTAGGGTTAGGGTTAAGTTTAGGGTGCGGGTTAGGGTTAGGGTTAGTGTTAGGGTTAGGTTTAGAGTACGGGATTGGGTTAGTGTTAGGGTACGGTTTAGGTTTAACGATTGAATACGGGTTAGGGTAAGGGTTAGGGTAGGGTTAGGGTTAGGGGTTAGGGATAGAGTTAGTGTTAGGCTACGGGATAGGGTTAGAGTCCAGATTCAGGTTAGGTTTAGGGTTAGGGTTAGTGTTATATTTTGGGTTAGGGTTAGAGTTAGGGTTAGGTTTAGGGTTAGAGTACGGGTTAGGGTTAGTGTTAGGGTTAGGGTTAGTGTTAGGGTAAGGATTAGGTTTAGAGTACGGGTTCGGGTTACGTTTAGGGTTAGGGTTAGGGTTAGAGTACAGGTTAGTGTTAGTGTTAGTGTTAGGGTTAGGGTTAGTGTACGAATAGGGTTAGGGTTAGGGTTAGGGTTAGTGTTAGGGTTAGGGTACGGATTAGGGTTAGGTTTAGGGTACGGGATAGGGTTAGTGTCTGGGGACAGTTTAGGGTTAGGGTTAGGTTTAGGTTACAGGTTAGGTTTAGGGTACGTGTTAGGGTTTGTTTAGTTGCAGGTTAAGGTTAGGGTACGGGTTAGGGTTAGGTTTAGGGTCAGGTTTAAGGTTAGGAATAGGGTTATGGTACGGGTTAGGGTTAGGGTTGGGGTTAGGGTACGGGTTAGTTTTAGGGTTAGTGTACGGGTTAGGGTTACGGTTAAGGTTAGGGTTAGGGTTAGGGTGTGGGTTAGGGTTAGGGTATGGTTAAGGGTTTTGGTTATGGTTAGGGTTAGGGTTAAATTTAGGGTGTGGTTTAGGGTTAGGGTTAGGGTTAGGGTTAGAGTACGGGTTTGGGTTAGTGTTAGGGTGCAGGTTAGGTATACCGTTTGGGTACGGGTTAGGGTAAGGTTTAGGGTTAGGTTTAGGGGTTAAGGTTAGAGTTAGGGTTAGGCTATGGGATAGTGTTAGAGTACGGGTTAGGGTTAGGTTTAGGGCAAGGGTTAGGGTTAGGGTTATAGTACGCGTTAGGGTTAGAGCTAGGGTTAGGTTTAGATTAGAGTACGGGATAGGGTTAGTGTTAGGTTAGGGTTAGGGTTAGATTTAGTGTACAATTAGGGTTAGGGTTAGGGTTAGGGTACGGGTTAGGGTTAGGTTTAGGGTTAAGTTTAGGGTTAGAGTACGTGTTAGGGTAAGTGTTAGGTTTAGGGTTTGGGTTAGTGTACGGATAGGGTTAGGGTTAGGGTACGGTTTAGGGTTAGGTTTAGGTGCGGGTTAGGGTTAGGGTACGGGTTAGGGTTAGGTTTAGGGTCAGGGTTAGGGTTAGGGATAGGGTTATGTTCGGGTTAGGGTTAGGGTTGGGGTTAGGGTACGGGTTAGTTTTAGGGTTAGGGTACGGGTTAGGGTTATGATTAAGGTTAGGTTTAGGGTTAGGGTATGGGTTAGGGTTAGGGTAAGGGTAAGAGTTATGGTTAGGGTTAGGGTTACGTTTAGGTTTAGGGTGCGGGTTAGGCTTAGGGTTAGGGTTAGGGTTAGCCCTAGGGTATGGGTTAATTTTCCTTTTGGGTTTGGGTATGGGTTAGGGTTAGGTTTAGGGTACAAGATAGGGTTGGGTATGGGTTAGGTCAAGGGTTAGGGTTCGGTCTTGGGTACGGGTTTGGGTTAGGTTAGGTTTAGGGTTAGGGTTAGGGTATGGGTTAGGTTTAGGGTACGTGTTAGGGTTAGGGTTAGGGTCAGGGTTAGGGTTAGGGTTAGGGTATGAGTTAGGGTTAGGGTTAGGAATAGGGTATGGGTTAGGGTTAGGGTTAGGGTTAGGGTTAGGTTTAGGATACGGGTTAGGTTTAGGGTACGGTTAGGGTTAGGTCAGGGTTAGGGTTAGGGTACGAGTTAGGGTTAGGGTTAGGGTACGGGTTAGGGTTAGGATTATGTTACGGTTTAGGGTTAGGGTTAGGGTTAGGGTACAGTTTAGGGTTATGTTTAGGGTCCGGGTTAGCGTTAGGGATAGGGTTATGGTACGGGTTAGGGTTAGGGTTGTTGTTAGGGTACGGGTTAGTTTTAGGGTTTGGTACGGGTCAGGGTTATGGTTAAGGTTAGGGTTAGGGTTAGGGTCGGGTTAGGGTTAGGGTTGGGGTTAAGATACAGGTTAGTTTTAGGGTTAGGGTACGGGTTATGGTTATGGTTAAGGTTCATGTTAGGGTTAGGGTATGGGTTAGGGTTAGGTTACGGTTAAGGGTTATGGTTTGGGTTAGGGTTAGGGTTAAGTTTAGGGTGCGGGTTAGGGTTAGGGTTAGGGTTAGAGTATGGGTTTTGTTTAGTGTTAGGGTACGGGTTAGTTTTACCATTTTGGTACGGGTTAGGGTAAGGGTTAGGGTTAGGGTTAGGGTTAGGTGTTAGTGGTAGGGTTAGGGTTAGTCTACGGGTAGGGTAGGGTACGGGTGAGGGTTAGGGTTAGGGTTAGCGTTAGTGTAAGGGTTAGGGTTAGGTTTAGAGTCAGGGTTAGGGTTAGGGTTAGAGTTATGTTACAGGTTAGGGTTATGGTTAAGGTTAGCGTGAGGGTTACGGTATGGGTTAGGGTTAGGTTACGGTTAAGGTTTATGGTTTGTGTTAGGGTTAGGGTTAAGTTTAGGGTGCGGGTTAGGGTTAGGGTAAGAGTCGGGTTTGGGTTAGTGTTAGGGTACGGGTTAGGTTTACCATTTGGTTACGAGTTAGGGTAAGGGTTAGGGTGAATGTTAGGGTTAGGCTACGGGTAGGGTTAGAGTACGGGTTAGGGTTAGGGCTAGGGTTCTGGTTAGGGTTAGTGTACGGGTTAGGGTTAGGGTTAGGTTTAGGGTTAGGGTAGGGTTAAGGTTACGGTACGGGATAGGTTTAGTGTACGTGTTAGGTCTAGGGTTATGGTAAGGTTTAGTGTGCGGGTTAGGGTTAGGGTTAGGGTATGTGTTAGGGTTAGGGTTTGGGTAAGGGTTAGTGTTAGGGTAAGGGTTAGGGTTAGAGTAAGGGTTAGGGTTAGGTTTAGGTTTAGGGTTAGATTTAGAGTATGGGTTAGGGTTAGTGATAGGGTTAGGGTTAGGGTTAGTGTACGGATAGGGTTAGGGTTAGGGTTAGAGTATGGCTAGGGTTAGGGTTAGGGTTAGGGTTAGAATATAGGTTAGGGTTAGTGTTAGGGTTAGTGAAAGGGTTAGGGTTAGGGTTAGGGTACGGGTTAGAGTTAGGGTTAGTGTTAGGGTACGGGTTAGGGTTAGGTTTAGGGTACGGGCTAGGGTTAGTGTACTGGTTAAGATTAGGTTTAGGGTTAGATTTTGGTTACGGGTAAGGATAAGGGTACAGGTTAGGGTTAGGTTTAGGTGAGGTTTAGGGTTAGGGTAAGGAGTTAGGGTTAGAGTTAGGATTAGGCTACCGGTAGGGTTAGGGTACAGGTTAGGGTTAGGTTTAGGGTTAGGGTTCGTGTTAGGGTTAGTGTACGGTTTAGGTTTAGGGTTAGGGTTAGGGTTAGTTTTAGGGTACGATACGGGTTAGAGTTAATGTTGGGTATGGGATAGGGTTAGTGTACGTGTTAGGTCTAGGGTTAGGTTTAGGTTTAGTGTGCGGTTTAGGGTTAGGGTTAGGGTATGTGTTAGGTTTATGGTTTGGTACGGGTTAGTGTTAGGTTTAGGGTTAGGGTACGGGTTAGGTTTAGGGTTAGGGTATGGTTTAGGGTTAGGGTACGGGTTAGGGTTAGGTTTAGGTCAGGGTTAAGGTTAGGGTTAGGCTTAGGGTACGGTTTAGGGTTACTGTGCGGGTTAGGGTTATGGTTATGGTTAGGGTTAGGGTTAGCGTTATAGTACGGGTTAGGTTTAGAGTTAAGGTTAGGTTTAGGGTTAGAGTACGGGTTAGGATTAGTGTTGGGTTAGGTTTAGGGTTAGGGTTAGGTTTAGGGTTAGGGTACGGTTTAGGGTTAGTTTTAGGTATAGCGTTAGTGTTAGGCTATGGGTTAGGCTTAGGGTACGGGTTAGGGTTAAAGTTAGGGTACGTTAGGGTTAGGGGTAGGGTACGAGTTAGGGTTCGGGTTACGTTAGGGTACTGGTTAGGGTTAGGATTAGGGTTAGAGTACGGGTTAGGATTAGGGTACGGGTTACAGTTAGGGTTAGGGTCAGGGTTAGGGTTATGGTTAGGGTACAAGTTAGGGTTAGGTTTAGGCTACGGGTTAGGTTTAGTGTTATGGTACGGGTTAGGGTTACAATACAGGTTAGGGTTAGGGTGAGGGTTAGGGTTAGGTGTAGAGTATGGTTAGGGTTAGTGTTAGGGTTAAGGTTAGAGCACGGGTTAGGGTTAGTGTTAGGTTAGGTTTAGGATTAGGGTTAGTGTACGGGATAGGGTTATGATTAGGGTTAGGTTTCGGGTTAGGTTTAGAGTACGGGGTAGGGTTAGTGTTAGGGTTAGGGTTAGGTTTAATGCACGGGTTAGGGTTAGGGTTAGGTTTAGGGTTAGTTACGGGTTAGGGTTAGGGTTAGGGTATGGTTTAGGGTTAGTGTACGGGTTAGGGTTAGGTCAGGGTTAGGTTTAGGGTTAGGGTTAGTGTACTGGTAAGGGTTACTGTAAGGGTTAGTGTTATGGTTATGGTTAGGGTAGGGTTAGCGTTATAGTACGGCTTAGGGTTAGAGTTAGGGTTAGGTTTAGGGTTAGAGTACGGGTTACGGTTAGTGTTAGGGTTAGGGTTAGTGTTAGAGTACGGTTTAGGGTTAGAGTACGGGTTAGGGTTAGGTTTAGGGTTAGGGTTAGGGTTAGAGTACGGGTTAGGGTTAGTGTTAGTGTTAGGGTTAGGGTTAGTATTAGGGTACGGGTTAGGGTACGGGTTAGGGTTAGGGTACTGGTTAGGTTTAGGGTACGGGTTAGGGTTAGGGTTCGGGTCAGGGTTAGGGTTAGGGTTAGGGTACGATTTAGGGTTAGGGTTAGGGTATGGGTAAGAGTTATGGTTAGGGTTAGGGTTACGTTTAGGTTTAGGGTGCGGGTTAGGCTTAGGATTAGGGTTAGGGTTAGCCCTAGGGTATGGGTTAAGGTTACATTTGGGTTTGGGTATGGATTAGGGTTAGGTTTGGGGTACAAGATAGGGTTGGTATGGGTTAGGTCAAGGGTTAGGGTTCGGTCTTGGGTACGGGTTTGGGTTAGGGTTAGGTTTAGGGTTAGGGCTAGGGTATGGGTTAGGTTTAGGGTACGTGTTAGGGTTAGGGTTATGGTCAGGGTTAGGGTTAGGGTTAGGGTATGAGTTAGGGTTAGGGTTAGGTTTAGGGTATGGGTTAGGGTTAGGGTTAGGGTTAGGTTTATGGTACGGGTTAGGTTTAGGGTACGGTTAGGGTTAGGTCAGGGTTAGGGTTAGGGTACGAGTAAGGGTTAGGGTTAGGGTACGGGTTAGGGTTAGTGTTTTGTTACGGGTTAGGGTTAGGGTTAGGGTTAGGGTACAATATAGGGTTATGTTTCGGGTCCGGGTTAGCGTTAGGGATAGGGTTATGGTACGGGTTAGGGTTAGGGTTGGAGTTAGCGTACGGGTTAGTTTTAGGGTTTGGTACGGGTCAGGGTTATGGTTAAGGTTAGGGTTAGGTTTAGGGTACGGGTTAGGGATAGGGTTGGGGTACGGGTTATGGTTATGGTTAAGGTTCATGTTAGGGTTAGGGTATGGGTTAGGGTTAGGTTACGGTTAAGGGTTATGGTTTGGGTTAGGGTTAGGGTTAAGTTTAGGGTGCGGGTTAGGGTTAGGGTTAGGGTTAGAGTATGGGTTTTGTTTAGTGTTAGGGTAAGGGTTAGGTTTACCGTTTTGGTACGGGTTAGGGTAAGGGTTAGGGTTAGGGTTAGGGTTAGGGGTTAGTGGTAGGGTTAGGGTTAGGCTACGGGTAGGGTAGGGTACGTTAGGGTTAGTGTTCGCATTAGTGTAAGGGTTAGGGTTAGGTTTAGAGTCAGGGTTAGTGTTAGGGTTAGTGTTAGGTTACGGGTTAGGGTTTTGGTTAAGGTTAGCATGAGGGTTACGGTATGGGTTAGGGTTAGGTTACGGTTAAGGGTTATGGTTTGTGTTAGGGTTAGGGTTAAGTTTAGGGTGCGGGTTAGGGTTAGGGTTAGAGTCGGGTTTGGGTTAGTGTTAGGGTACGGGTTAGGTTTACCGTTTGGTTACGGGTTAGGGTAAGGGTTAGGGTGAATGTTAGGGTTAGGCTATGGGTAGGGTTAGAGTACGTGTTAGGGTTAGTGATAGGGTTAGGGTTTGGTAGGGTTAAGGTTACGGTACGGGATAGGTTTAGTGTACGTGTTAGGTCTAGGTTTAAGGTAAGGTTTAGTGTGCGGGTTAGGGTTTGGGTAAGGGTTAGTGTTAGGGTAAGGGTTAGGGTTAGAGTAAGGTTTAGGGTTAGGTTTAGTTTTAGGGTTAGGTTTAGAGTACGTGTTAGGGTTAGTGTTAGGGTTAGGGTTAGGGTTAGTGTACGGATAGGGTTAGGGTTAGGGTTAGAGTATGGTTAGGGTTAGGGTTAGGGTTAGGGTTAGGGTTAGGGTTAGAATATGGGTTAGGGTTAGTGTTAGGGTTAGTGAATGGGTTAGGGTTAGGGTTAGGGTACGTGTTAGAATTAGGGTTAGTGTTAGGGTTAGGGTACGGGTTAGGGTTAGGTTTAGGGTACGGGCTAGGGTAGGCGTACGGGTTAAGATTAGGTTTAGGGTTAGGTTTAGGTTACGGGTAAGGGTAAGGGTACAGTTTAGGGTTAGGTTTAGGTGAGGTTTAGGGTTAGGGTAAGGAGTTAGGATTAGAGTTAGGATTAGGCTACGGTAAGGGTTAGGGTACGGGTTAGGGTTAGGGTTCGTGTTAGGGTTATTGTACGGTTTAGGTTTAGGGTTAGGGTTAGGGTTAGTGTTAGGGTTACGATACGGGTTAGGGTTAATGTTGGGGTATGGGATAGGGTTAGTGTACGTGTTAGGGTTAGAGTTAGGGTTAGGGTTAGAGTATGGTTAGGGTTAGTGTTAGGGTTAGGGTTAGAGCACGGGTTATTGTTAGTGTTAGGTTAGGTTTAGGATTAGGGTTAGTGTACGGGTTATGGTTATGGTTAGGGTTAGGTTTCGGGTTAGGTTTAGAGTACGGGGTAGGGTTAGTGTTTGGGTTAGGGTTAGGTTTAATGCACGGGTTAGGGTTAGGGTTAGGTTTAGGGTTAGTTACGGGTTAGGGTTAGGGTTAGGTACGGTTTAGGGTTAGCGTACGGGTTAGGGTTAGGTCAGGGTTAGGTTTAGGGTTAGGGTTAGTGTACCGGTTAGGGTTACTGTAAGGGTTAGTGTTATGGTTATGGTTAGGGTAGGGTTAGCGTTATAGTACGGCTTAGGGTTAGAGGTAGTGTTAGGTTTAGGGTTAGAGTACGGGTTACGGTTAGTGTTAGGGTTAGGGTTAGTGTTAGAGTACGGGTTAGGGTTAGAGTACGGGTTAGGGTTAGGTTTAGGGTTAGGGTTAGGGTTAGAGTACGGGTTAGGGTTAGTGTTAGTGTTAGCGTTAGGGTTAGGATTAGGGTACGGGTTAGGGTACGGGTTAGGTTTGGGTACTGGTTAGGTTTAGGGTACGGGTTAGGGTTAGGGTCAGGGTTAGGGTTAGGGTTATGGTACGAGTTAGGGTTAGGGTTAGGGTATGGGTAAGACTTATGGTTAGGGTTAGGGTTACGTTTAGGTTTAGGGTGCGGGTTAGGCTTAGGGTTAGGGTTAGGGTTAGCCCTAGGGTATGGGTTAAGGTTACTTTTGGGTTTGGGTATGGGTTAGGGTTAGGTTTGCGGTACAAGATAGGGTTGGGTATGGGTTAGGTCAAGGGTTAGGTTTCGGTCTTGGGTACGGGTTTGGGTTAGGGTTAGGTTTAGGGTTAGGGCTAGGGTATGGGTTAGGTTTAGGGTACGTGTTAGGGTTAGGGTTAGGGTCAGGGTTAGGGTTAGGGTTAGGGTATGAGTTAGGGTTAGGGTTAGGTTTAGGGTATGGGTTAGGGTTAGGGTTAGGGTCAGGTTTAGGGTTAGGGTTAGGGTATGAATTAGGATTAGGGTTAGTTTTAGGGTATGGGTAAGGGTTAGGGTTAGGGTTAGGATTAGGGTACGGGTTAGGGTACGGGTTAGTTTTGGGTACTGGTTAGGTTTAGGGTACGGGTTTGGGTTAGGGTTAGGGTCAGGGTTAGGGTTAGGGTTATGGTACGAGTTAGGGTTAGGGTTAGGGTATGGGTAAGACTTATGGTTAGGGTTAGGGTTACGTTTAGGTTTAGGGTGCGGGTTAGGCTTAGGGTTAGGGTTAGGGTTAGCCCTAGGGTATGGGTTAAGGTTACTTTTGGGTTTGGGTA
This sequence comes from Urocyon cinereoargenteus, assembly GCA_032313775.1. Classification (NCBI taxonomy): domain Eukaryota; kingdom Metazoa; phylum Chordata; class Mammalia; order Carnivora; family Canidae; genus Urocyon; species Urocyon cinereoargenteus. The sequence continues at coordinate 4,761,299 of JAVLSZ010000034.1, forward strand.
TGGGTTAGGGTTAGGTTTGGGGTACAAGATAGGGTTGGGTATGGGTTAGGTCAAGGGTTAGGGTTCGGTCTTGGGTACAGGTTTGGGTTAGGGTTAGGTTTAGGGTTAGGGCTAGGTTATGGGTTAGGTTTAGGGTACGTGTTAGGGTTAGGGTTAGGGTCAGGGTTAGGGTTAGGGTTAGGGTATGAGTTAGGGTTAGGGTTAGGTTTAGGGTATGGGTTAGGGTTAGGGTTAGGGTTAGGATTAGGTACGGGTTAGGGTACGGGTTAGGGTTAGGGTACTGGTTAGGTTTAGGGTATGGGTTAGGGTTAGGGTTAGGGTCAGGGTTAGGGTTAGTGTTAGGGTTAGAGTTAGGGTTAGGTTAGGGTATGGGTTAGGGTTAGGGTTATGGTCCGGGATTGGGTTACAGTACGGGTTAGGGTTAGGGTGATGGTTAGGGTTAGGGTTAGAGTACGGTTAGGGTTAGGGTTAGGGTGAGAATACGGTATAGGGTTAGTGTTAGGGTTATGGTTATGGTTAGGGTTAGGGTACGATTTAGGGTTACGGTTAGTGTTAGAGTACGGGGTAGGGTTAGTGTTAGATTTAGGGTTAGGGTTAATGTACGGGTTAGGCTTAGGTTTAGGTTTAGGGTTAGGATACGGGTTAGGGTTAGGTTTAGGGTACGGGATAGGGTTAGCGTACGGGTTAAGTTTAGTGTTAGGGTTAGGTTTAGGTTACGGGTTAGGGTTAGGGTACGGGTTAGGGTTAGATTTAGGGTGCGGGTTAGGGTTAGTTTTAGAGTAAGGGTTAGGGTTAAGTTTAGGGTCAGGGTTAGGGTTAGGGTTAGTGATAGGGTACGGCTTAGGTTTAGGGTTGCGGTTAGGTTACGGGTTATTTTTAGGGTTAGGGTACAGTTTAGGGTTATGTTTAAGGTTAGGGTTAGGTTTAGGGTAAGGGTTAGGTTTAGGTTACGGTTAAGGGTTATGGTTTGTGTTAGGTTTAAGGTTAAGTTTAGGCTGCGGGTTAGAGTTAGAGTTAGGGTTAGAGTACGGGTTTGGGTTCGTGTTAGGGTACGGGTTAGGTTAACTGTTTGGATGCGGGTTAGGGAAGGGTTAGGGTTAGGGTTAGGGGTTAGGGTTAGAGTTAGGGTTAGGCTACGTGTATGTTTAGGGACGGGTTAGGGTTAGGGTTAGGGTTCGGGTTAGGGTTAGTTTACGGGTTAGGTTTAGGGTTAGGGTTAGGTTTAGGGTTAGGGTTAGTGTTAGGGTTACGGTACGGCTTAGGGTTAAGGTTATGGTAAGGGATAGGATTACTGTACCTGTTAGGTCTAGGGTTAGGTTTAGGTTTAGGGTACGGGTTAGAGTTACGGTTAAGGATAGGGTTAGTGAGAGGGTATGGGTTAGGTTTAGGGTACGGGTAAGGGTTATGTTTAGGGTTAGGCTTAGGTTTAGGGTGCGGGTTAGTCTTAGGTTTAGGGTTACGGTTAGCGCTAGGGTATGGGTAAGGGTTGTTAGGTTTTGGATACGGGTTAGGCTTAGGGTTAGGGTTAGAGTTAGATTATGGGGTAGGGTTAGTGTTAGGGTTAGGGTTACGGTTAATGTATGGGTTAGGCTTAGAGTTAGTTTAGGGTTAGGTTACAGGTTAGGGTTAGGGTTAGGGTATGGGATAGGGTTAGCGAATGGGTTAAGTTTAGTGTTAGGGTTATGTTTAGGTTACGGGTTAGGGTTAGGGTACGGGTTAGGGTTAGGTTTAGGGTTCTGGTTAGGGTTAGGGTTAGTGTACGGGTTAGGGTTAGGTTTAGGGTCAGGTTTAGGGTTATTGTTAGTGTTAGGGTATGAGTTAGGGTTAGGGTTGGTGTTAGAGTACGGTTTAGGTTTAGGGTTAGTGTACGGGTTAGGGTTATGGTTAAAGTTAGGGTTAGGTTTAGGGTGTGGGTTAGGGGTAGGGTACTGTTAAGGGTTATGTTTAGGGTTAGGGTTAGGGTTAAGTTTAGGTTGCGGTTTAGGGTTAGGTTTAGGGATAGGGTTAGGGTTAGAGTACGGGTTTTGTTAGTGTTAGGGTACGGGTTAGGTTTACCGTTTGGGTACAGGTTAGGGTAAGGTGTAGTGTTAGGTTTAGGGTTAGGGGTTAGTGTTAGAGTTACGGTTAGGCTACGGGATAGGGTTAGAGTACAGGTTAGGGTTACGGTTAGGATAAGGGTTAGGGTTAGGGTTATAGTATGGATTAGGTTTAGAGTTAGGGTTAGGTTTAGTGTTAGAGTACGGGTTAGGGTTAATGTTAGGGTTAGGTTTATTGTTAGATTATGGTTTAGGGTTAGAGTACAGGTTAGGTTTAGGTTTAGTGTTAGGGTTAGGGTTAGAGTACAGGTTAGGGTTAGTGTTAGGGTTAGGGTTAGCGTTAGTGTATGGATCATGTTAGGTTTAGGGCTAGGGTTAGGTTACGGGTTAGGGTTAGGTTTCGGATTAGGGTTAGGCTACGGTTAGGGTTAGGGTTAGGCTACGGGTAGGGTTACTGTTAGGCTACGGGTAGGGTTAGGGTACGGGTTAGGGTTAGGGTTCGGGTTAGGGTTAGTGTACGGGTTAGGGTTAGAGTTAGGTTTAGGGTTCGGGTTCGGGTTAGGGTACGGGTTAGGGTTACTGTACGGGTTAGGTTTTGAGTTAGGTTGAGGTATAGGTTTATTTTTTTATTTTTTTTAAAGATTTTATTTATTTATGATAGTCACAGAGAGAGAGAGAGAGAGGCAGAGACACAGGCAGAGGGAGAAGCAGGCTCCATGCAGGGAGCCCGACGTGGGATTCGATCTCGAGTCTCCAGGATCATGTCCTGGGCCAAAGGCAGGCGCCAAACCACTGCGCAACCCAGGGATCCCGAGGTATAGGTTTAGAGTACGGGTTAGTTTTAGTGTTATGGTTAGGGTTATTTTAGGGTACGTTTAGGGTTAGAGTACGGGTTAGGGTTAGGTTTAGGGTTAGGGTTAGGGTTAGAGTAGGGGTTAGGGTACGGGTTAGGGTTAGTGTTAGCGTACGGGTTAGGTTTACCTTTTGGGTATGGGTTAGGGTAAGGTTTAGGGTTAGGATTAGGGGTTAGGGTTAGAGTTATTGTTAGGCTACGGGTAGCGATAGGGTACAGGTTAGGGTTCGGGATAGGGTTAGGTTTAGGGTTAGTGTTATGGTTACGGTACGGTTTAGGGTTAAGGTAGGGTTACGGGATAGGGTTAGTGTACGTGTTAGGTCTAGGTTTAGGGTTAGGTTTAGGTGCGGGTTAGGGTTAGGGTTAGGTCATGTGTTAGGGTTAGGGTTTGGGTACGGGTTAGCGTTACGTTTAGGGTTAGGGTTAGGGTTAGGTTTAGGGTTAGGGTTAGGGTTAGGGTACGGATTAGGGTTACACTACGGTTTAGGGTTAGGGTTAGGGTTGTAATACCTGTTAGGGTTAGAGTTAGGGTTAGGTTTAGGGTTAGAGTATGGGTTAGGGTTAGTGTTAGGGTTAGGGTTAGAGTTAGGGTGCGGGTTAGGGTTAGAGTACGGGTTAGGGTTAGGTTTAGGGTTAGGGTTAGAGTACGGGTTAGGGTTAGTGTTAGTTTAGGGTTAGGGTTAGGTTTAGGGTCAGGGTTAGGGTTAGAAATAGGGTTATGATACGGGCTAGGGTTAGAGTTGGGGTTAGGGTATGGGTTAGTTTTAGGGTTAGTGTACGGGTTAGGGTTACGGTTAAGGTTAGGGTTAGTGTAGGGTATGGGTTAGGGTTAGGGTACGGGATAGGGTTGGCTACGGGTTAGGTCAAGGGTTAGGGTTAGTTTTACGGTACGGGTTAGGGTTATGGTTCGGGTCAGGGTATGGGTTAGGTTTAGGGTATGGGTTAGGGTTATGGTTCGGGTCAGGGTTAGGGTTAGGGTTAGGGTACGAGTTAGGTTTAGGGTTAGGTTTAGGGTAATGTTTAGGGTTAGGGTGAGGTTTAGGGTACGGGTTAAGTTTAGGTTATGAGTTAGGGTTAGTGTTAGGTTCAGGGTTAGTGTTAGGTAACGAGTTATGGTTAGGGTTAGGGTACGGGTTAGGGTTAGGGTTATGTTATGCGTTAGGCTTACAGTACGGGTTAGGGTTAGGGTGAGGGTTAGGGTTAGGGTTAGAGTACGGGTTAGTGTTAGTGCTAGGGTTAGGGTAAGGGTTAGGGTTAGGGTTAGGATACGGTTTAGGGTTAGGGTTAGGGTTAGGGTTAGGGTTAGAGTACGGGGTAGGGTTAGTGTTAGGGTTTGGCTTAAGATTAATGTACGGGTTAGGCTTAGGGTTAGGTTTAGGGTTAGGTTATGGTTTAGGGTTAGGTTTAGAGTACAGGATAGGGTTAGCGTACGGGTTAAGTTTAGGGTTAGGTTTAGGTTTAGGTTACGGGTTAGGGTTAGGGTACGGATTAGGGTTAGGTTTATGGTGTCGGTTAAGGTTAAAGTTAAGGTTAGTGTACTGCTAGGGTCATTTTTAGGGTCAGGGTTAGTGATAGGGTTACTGTTAGGGTATGGGTTAGGGGGTTAGGGTTGGGGTTAGGGTACGGGTTAGTTTTAGGGTTAGGGTACGGGTTAGGGTTACGTTTTAATTTAGGGATAAGGTTAGGGTGTAGTTTAGGGTTAGGGTACGGTTAAGGGTTATGGTTAGGCTTCGGGTTAGGGTTAAGTTTAGGGTGCGGTTTACGGTTAGGGTTAAGGTTAGAGTACGGGTTTGGGTTAGTGTTAGGGTATGGATTAAGTTTACCGTTTGGGTACGGGTTATGGTAAGGGTTAGAGTTAGGTGTTAGGGATAGAGTTAGGGTTAGGCTACGGGATAGGGTTAGAGTACGGTTTAGTATTAGGGTTAGGGTTAGGGTTAGGGTTAGGGTTATAGTATGGGTTAGGGTTAGAGTTAGGGTTAGGGTACGGGTTAGGTTTAGGGTACGGGTTAGGTTTAGGGTTAGGGTCAGTGTTAGGGTTAGGGTTAGGGTACGATTTAGGGTTAGGGTTAGGTTTAGGGTACGGGTTAGGGTTAGGGTTAGGGTTAGTGTACGGTTAGGTTTGGGGTACGGGTTAGGGTTAGGGTTATGGTACGTGTTAGGGTTAGAGTACGGGTTAGTGTTAGGGTGAGGGTTATGGTTAGGTTTAGAGTACGGTTAGGGTTAGGGTCAGGGTTAGGTTTAGTGTACGAGTTAGGGTTAGGGTTAGGGTACGGGTTAGGGTTAGGTTTATGGTACGGGTTAGGGTTGCAGTACGGGTTAGTGTTAGGGTGAGGGTTATGGTTAGGTTTAGAGTACGGTTAGGGTTAGGGTTAGAGTACGGGTTAGGGTTAGTGTTAGGGTTATGTTTAGGGTTACGGTTAGGGTTAGGGTTAGTGTTAGGGTGAGGGTTACGGTTAGGGTTAGAGTACGATTACTGTTAGGGTTAGAGTACGGGTTATGGTTAGTGTTAGGGTTAGGGTTAGGGTTAGGGTTAGGTTTAGAGTACGGTGTAGGGTAGTGTTAGGGTTAGGGATAGGGTTAGGGTTAATGTACGGGTTAGGCTTAGGGTTAGTTTTAGGGTTAGGCTAAGAGTTAGGGTTAGGTTTAGGGTACGGGATAGTGTTAGCATATGGGTTAAATTTAGGGTTAGGGTTAGGTTTAGGGTGCGGGTTAGGGTTAGGGTTTGTGTAAGGTTTAGTGTTAGGTTTAGGGTCAGGGTTAGGGTCATGGTACGGGTTAGGGTTAGGGTTGGGATTAGGGTACAGGTTAGTTTTAGGGTTAGGGTACGGGATAAGGTTACGGTTGAAGTTAGGGTTAGTGTTAGGGTAAGGGTTATGGTTAGGGTACGGGTAAGGATTATGGTTAGGTTTAGGGTTACGATTAGGTTTAAGGTGCGGGTTAGGCTTAGGGTTAGATTTAGGGTTAGCCCTAGGGTATGGGTTAGGGTTACTGTTAGGTTTTGGGTACGGGTTAGGGTTAGGTTTAGGGTATGATATAGGGTTGGGTATGGGTTAGGTCACGTGTTAGGGTTAGGTTTAGGGTACGGGTTAGGTAGGTTTAGGTTTAAGGTTAGGATAAGAGTTAGGTTTAGGTTTAGGGTACAGGATAGGGTTAGCGTACGGGTTAAGTTTAGGGTTAGGGTTAGGTTTAGGTTACGGGTTAGGCTTAGGGTACGGGTTAGGGTTAGGTTCAGGGTCAGGGTTAGGGTTAGGGTTAGTGTTAGGGCAAGGGTTAATTTAGGGTTAGGGTACGGGTTAGGGTTAGGTTTAGGGTTATGGTTAGGTTTAGAGTACGGGTTAGGGTTAGTGATAGTGTTAGGGTTAGGGTTAGTGTACGGATAGGGTTAGGGTTACGGTTAGGGTTAGGGTACGGGTTACGGTTAGGTTTAGGGTAAGGGATAGGGTTAGTGTATGGGTTAAGTTTAGGGTTTGGGTAGGTTTTGGTTACGGGTTAGGGTTAGGGTACGGGTTAGGGTTAGGTTTAAGTGCAGGTTACGTTTAGGGTACGGGTTAGGGTTAGGTTTAGGGTCAGGGTTATGGTTAGGGATAGGGTCATGGTACGGGTTAGGGTTAGGGTTGGGGTTAGGGTACGGGTTAGTTTTAGGATTAGGGTACGGTTTAGGGTTACGGTTAAAGTTAGGGTTAGTGTTAGGGTACGGGTTAGGGTTCGGGTACGGATAAGGGTTATGGTGAGGGTTAGGGTTATGTTTAGTTTTAGGGTGCAGTTTAGGCTTAGGGTTATGGTTAGGGTTAGCACTAGTGTATGGGTTAGGGTTTTGTTAGGGTTTGGGTACGGGTAAGGGTAGGTTTAGGGTACGAGATAGGGTTGGGTACGGGTTAGGTCAAGGGTTAGGGTTCGATTTATGGTACGGGTTAGTGTTCGGGTTAGGTTTAGGGTTAGAGATAGGGTTAGGGTTAAGTTTAGGGTTAGGGTTAGGGTTACGGTACGGGTTAGGGTTAAATTTACGGCACGGGATAGGGTTAGTGTACGTGTTAGGTCTAGGGTTAGGGTTAGGTTTAGTGTGCGGGTTAGGGTTAGGGTTAGGGTACGTGTTAGGGTTAGGTTTTGGCTACGAGTTAGGGTTATGTTTACTTGTAGGGTATGGGTTAGGTTTAGGGTTAGGGTAAGGTTTAATGTTAGGGTACGGGTTAGGGTTAGAGTAAGGGTTAGGGTTAGGTTTAAGGTTAGGGTTAGGGTTAGAGTACGGGTTAGGGTTAGTGTTAGGGTTAAGTTTCGTGTTAGTGTGCGGATAGGGTTAGGGTTAGGGTTAGGGTACGGGTTAGGGTTAGGTTTAGGGTACGGGATAGGGTTAGTGTACGCGTTAAGTTTAGGCTTAGGGTTAGGTTTAGGGTACGAGTTAGGGTTAGTGTTAGGGTACGGGTTAGGTTTAGCATTATGTTACGGGTTAGGGTTACAGTACGGGTTAGGGTTAGGGTGAGGGTTAGGGTTATGGTTAGAGTACGGTTAGGGTTAGGGTTAGGTTTAGGGTTAGGGTTAGAGTATGGGTTAGGGTTAGTGTCAGGGTTAGGGAAAGGGTTAGGGGTAGGGTTAGGGTATGGGCTAGGTTTAGGATTAGGGTAGGTTAGGATTAGAGTACGGGGTAGGGTTATTGTTAGGATAGGGTGAGTGTTAAATTACGGGTTAGGCTTAGGGTTAGGTTTAGGTTTAGGTTACGGGTTAGGGTGAGGTTTAGGGTACGGAATAGATTTAGCATACGGGTTAAGTTTAGGGTTAGGGTTAGGTTTAGGTTGCGGGTTAGAGTTAGGGTTAGGGTTAGTGTACGGGTTAGGGTTAGGTTTAGGGTCAGGGTTACGGTTAGGGTTAGTGTTAGGGTATGGGTTAGGATTAGGTTTGGTGTTAGGGTACGGGTTAGATTTAGGGTTAGGTACGTGTTAGGGTTACGGTTAAAGTTAGGGTTATGTTAGGGTGTGGGTTAGGGTTAGGGTACGGTTAAGGGTTATGGTTAGGGTTAGGTTTAGGGTTATGTTTAGATTGCGGTTTAGGGTTAGGGTTAGGTTTAGAGTACGGGTTTGGGTTAGTGTTAGGATACGGGTTAGGTTTACTGTTTGTGTAAGGGTTAGGGTAAGGGTAAGGTTAGGTTTACGGGTTAGGGTTAGATTTAAGGTTAGGCTTCGGGATAGGGTTAGAGTACGGGTTCGGGTTAAGGTTAGGTTTAAGGTTAGTGTTATAGTACGGGTTAGGGTTAGAGTTAGGGTTAGGTTTAGAGTTAGAGTACGGGTTAGGGTTTGTGTGAGTGTTAGGTTTAGTGTTAGGTTACGGGTTAGGGTTAAAGTATGGGTTAGGGTTAGGTTTAGGGTTAAGTTTAGGGTTAGAGTACGGGTTAGGGTTAGTGTTAGGGTTAGGGTTAGGGTTAGGGTTAGTGTACGGATCGGGTTCGGTTTAGGGTTATGGTTAGGGTACGGGTTAGGTTTAGGTTTAAGGTACGGGAGAGGGTTAGGTTTAGGTGAGGGTTAGTGTTAGGGTTGGGTTAGGGTTAGGGTTAGGGTACGTGTTAGGGTTAGGTTTAGGGTCAGGGTTTGCGTTAGGGATAGGGTTATGGTATGGGTTAGGTTAGGGTTGGGGTTAGGGTACGGGTTAGTTTTAGGTTTAGGGTACGGGTCAGGGTTACGGTTATGGTTAGGGTTAGGGTTAGGTTATGGGTTAGGGTTAGGGTACGGGTAAGTGTTATGGTTAGTGTTAGGGTTAGTATTAGGTTTAGGGTGCGGGTTAGGGTCAGGGTTAGGGGGGTTAGGGTACGAGTTAGGTTTGGGGTTAGGTTTTGGGTATGGGTTAGAGTTAGGATTAGGGTTAGGGTACGTGTTAGGTTTAAGGTACAGGTTAGGGTTAAGGTTAGGGTTAGGGTACAAGTTAGGGTTAGGGTAAGGGTATGGGTTAGGGTTAGGGTTATGTTAAGATTTAGGGTTATAGTACGGGTTAGGGTTAGGGTGAGTGTTATTTTTAGGGTTAGGGTTAATGTACGGGTTAGGCTTAGGGTTAGGTTTAGGGTTAGGGTTAGGGTTAGGGTTAGGGTTAGTGTACAGGTTAGGGTTAGGTTTAGGGTCAGGGTTAGGGGTAGGGTTAGTTTTAGGGTATTGGTTAGGGTTATGGTTGTGGTTAGAGTACGGGTTAGTTTTAGGTTTAGGGTCGGGTTAGGGTTACGGTTAAAGTTAGGGTTAGGGTTAGGGTGTGGGTTAGGGTTAGGGTACGGTTAAGGGTTATGGTAGGCTTAAGGTTAGGGTTAAGTTTAGGGTTAGGGTTAGGGTGAGGGTTAGAGTACGGGTTTGGGTTAGTGTTAGGGTACGGGTTAGGTTTACCTTTTGGGTACGGGTTACGGTAAAGGTTAGGGTTAGGGTTAGGGGTTAGGTTTAGAGATAGGGTTAGGCTACGGGATAGGGATAGAATACGGCTTAGTGTTAGGGTTAGGATTAGGGTTAGTGTTATAGTACGGGTTAGGGTTAGAGTTATGGTTAGTGTACGGTTTAGGTTTAGGGTATGGGTTAGGGTTAGGGTTAAGGTCAGTGTTAGGGTTAGGGTTAGGGTATGATTTTGGGTTAGGGTTTGGTTTAGTGAATGGGTTATGTTTAGGGTTAGGGTTAGGGTACGGGTTAGGTTTAGGGTATGGGTTAGGGTTAGGGTTATGGTACGGGTTAGGGTTACAGTACGGGTTAGTGTTAGGCTGAGTGTTAGGGTTAGTGTTAGAGTACGGTTAGGTTTAGAGTCAGGGTTAGGGTTAGTGTACGAGTTTGGGTTAGGGTTAGGGTACTGGTTAGGGTTAGGGTTATGGTATGGGTTAGGGTTACAGTACGGGTGAGTGTTAGTGTGAGGGTTAGGGTTAGGGTTAGAGAATGGTTAGTGTTAGGGTTAGGGTTAGAGTACGGGTTAGGGTTAGTGTTAGGTTTAGGGTTAGGGTTAATGTACGGGTTAGGCTTAGGGTTAGATTTAGGGTTAGGTTATGGGTTAGGGTTAGGTTACGGGTTAGGGTTAGGTTTAGAGTACAGGTTAGGTTTAGTGATAGTGTTAGGGTTAGGGTGAGTGTAGGGATAGGGTTAGGGTTAGGGTTATGGTACGGGTTAGGGTTACAGTAAGGGTTAGTGTTAGGGTTAGGGTTAGGGTCAGAGTACGGTTAGGGTTAGCGTTAGAGTATGGGTTAGGTTTAGTGTTAGGGTTAGGGTTAGGGTTAGGGTTAGGTTTAGAGTACGGAGTAGGGTTAGTGTTAGGGTTAGGGTTAGGGTTAATATACGGGTTAGGCTTAGGGTTAGGTTTAGGGTTAGGGTTAGGGTTAGGGTCAGGTTTAGGTTTAGAGAACGGGGTAGGGTTAGTGTTAGGTTTAGGGTTAGGGTTAATGTACAGGGTAGGCTTAGGTTTAGGTTTAGGGTTAGGATAAGGGTTAGGGTTAGGTTTAGGGTACGGGATAGGGTTAGCGTACGGGTTAAGTTTAGGGTTAGGGTTATTTTTAGGTTATGGGTTAGGGTTAGGGAACGGGTTAGGGTTAGGTTTAGGGTGCGGGGTAGGGTTAGGGTTAGTGTAAGGGTAAGGGTTAGGTTTAGGGTCAGGTTTAGGGTTAGGGTTAGTGTTAGGTTTAGGGAATGGGTTAGGGTACGGGTTAGGGTTATGTTACGGTTAAGGCTTATGGTTTGGGTTAGGGTTTGGGTTAAGTTTAGGGTGCGGGTCAGTGTTACGGTTAAGGTTAGTGTTAGGGTTAGAGTACGGGTTTGGGTTAGTGTTAGGGTACAGGTTAGGTTTACCGTTTGGGTACGGGTTAGGTAAGTGTTAGGGTAAGGTAAGGGTTAGGGGTTAGGGTTAGAGTTAGGGTTAGGCTACGGGTAGTGTTAGGGTATGGGTTAGGGTTAGGTTAGGGTATGGAATAGGTTTAGTGTACATGTTAGGTCTAGGGTTAGGGTTAGGTTTAGTGTGCGGGTTAGGGTTAGAGTTAGGGTACGTGTTAGGGTTAGGGGTTGGGTACGGGTTAGCGTTATGTTTAGGTTAGGGTACGGGTTAGGTTTAGGGTTAGGTTTAGGGTACTGTTTAGGGTTAGGGTTGAGATAGGGTCAGGGTTAGTGTTAGGTATAGGGTTAGGGTTATGGTTAGGGTACGGGTTAGGGTTACTGTACGGGTAGGGTTAGGGTTAGGGTAAGGTTTATAGTACGGTTTAGGGTTTGAGATAGGGTTAGGTATAGTGGTAGAGTATGGGTTAGGGTTAGTGTTAGGGTTAGGGTTAGTGTTAGGGTACGGTTTAGTGTTAAGTTTAGGGTACGGGATAGGGTTAGTATACGGGATAAGTTTAGGGTTAGGGTTAGGTTTAGAGAACGAGTTAGGGTTAGGGTACGGGTTAGGGTTAGGATTATGTTACGGGTTAGGGTTACAGTACGGGTTAGTGTTAGGGTGAGGGTTAGGGTTACGATTAGATTACGGTTAGGGTTAGGGTTAGGGTTAGAGTACCAGTTAGGGTTAGTGTTAGGGTTAGGTTTAGGGTTAGGGTTAGGGTTAGGGTTAGGGTCAGGTTTAGGTTTAGAGAACTAGGTAGGGTTAGTGTTACGTTTAGGGTTAGGGTTAATGTACGGGTTAGGCTTAGGTTTAGGTTTAGGGTTAAGATAAGGGTTAGGGTTAGGTTTGGGGTACAGGATAGGGTTAGCGTACGGGTTAAGTTTAGGGTTAGGGTTATTTTTAGGTGTCGGGTTAGGGTTAGGGAACGGGTTAGGGTTAGGTTTAGGGTGCAGGTTAGGGTTAGGGTTAGGGTTAGGGTTAGTGTAAGGGTAATGGTTAGGTTTAGGGTCAGGTTTAGCGTTAGGGTTAGTGTTAGGTTTAGGGAAAGGGTTAGGTTTAGGGTTAGGGTACGGGTTAGGGTTATGTTATGGTTAAGGCTTATGGTTTGGGTTAGGGTTAGGGTTAAGTTTAGGGTGCGGGTTAGCGTTAGGGTTAAGGTTCGTGTTAGGCGTAGAGTATGGGTTTTGGTTAGTGTTAGGTTACGGGTTAGGTTTACCGTTTGGGTACGGGTTAGGGTAAGTGTTAGGGTTAAGGTAAGGGTTAGGGGTTAGCGTTAGAGTTAGGGTTAGGCTACGGGTAGGGTTAGGGTACGGGTTAAGGTTACGGTACAGGTTTGGGTTAGGTTAGGGTACGGGATAGTTTTAGTGTACGTGTTAGGTCTATGGTTAGGGTTAGGTTTAGTGTGCGGGTTAGGGTTAGAATTAGGGTACATGTTAGGGTTAGGGGTTGGGTACGGTTTAGCGTTATGTTTAGGTTAGGGTACGGGTTAGGTTTAGGGTTAGGGTTAGGGTACGGTTTAGGGTTAGGGTTGGGTTAGGGTCAGGGTTAGGGTTAGGTTTAGGGTTAGGGTTAGGGTTAGGGTACAGGTTAGGGTTACTGTACGGGTAGGCTTAGGGTTAGGGTAAGGTTTATAGTACGGGTTAGGGTTTCAGTTAGGGTTAGGTATAGTGGTAGATTATGGGTTAGTGTTAGTGTTAGGGTTAGGGTTAGTGTTAGGGTACGAGTTAGGGTTAGAGTACGGGTTAGGGTTAGGTTTAGGGTTAGGGTTAGGGTTACAGTACGGGTTAGGGTTAGTGTTAGTGTTAGAGTTAGAGTTAGGGTTAGTGTACGGATAGGTTTAGGGTTAGGGTTAGGGTAAGGGTTAAGTTTAGGCTGAGGGTTAGAATTAGAGTTAGGGTTAGAGTACGTGTTTGGGTTAGTGTTAGGGTACGGGTTAGGTTAACCGTTTGGGTACTGTTTAGGGAAGGGTTAGGGTTAGGTTTAGGGTTAGGGGTTAGAGTTAGAGTTAGCGTAGGCTATGGGTAGGTTTAGGGTACAGGTTAGGGTTAGGGTTAGGGTTCGGGTTAGGGTTAGTGTTCGGGTTACGGTACGGTTTAGGGTTAAGGTTACGGTAAGGGATAGGTTTACTGTACGTGTTACGTCTAGGGTTAGGTTTAGGTTTAGTGTGCGGGTTAGTGTTAGGGTTAGGGTTAGGGTACGTGTTAGGTTTAGGGTTCGGGTACGGGTTTGGGTTACATTTAGGGTTAGGGTACGGGTTAGGTTTAGGGTTAGGGTAAGGGTTAGTGTTAGGGTACGGGTTAGGGTTAGAGTACGGGTTAGGGTTAGATTTAGGGTTAGGGTTAGGTTTAGAGTACGGGTTAGGGTTAGTGTTAGGGTTAGGGCTAGGGTTAGTGTACGGAAAGGATTAGGGTTAGGGTGTGGGTTAGGGTACGGTTTATGATTAGGTTTAGGGTACGGGATAGGGTTAATGTACGGGTTAATTTTAGGGTTAGGGTTAGGTTTAGGTTATGAGTAAGGTTTAGGGTGCGTGTTAGGGTTAGGTTTAGGTGCGGGTTAGGGTAAGGGTATGGGTTAGTGTTAGTTTTAGGGTCACGGTTAGGGTTAGGGATAGGGTTATGTTACAGGTTAGGTTTAGGGTTGGGGTTAGGGTACAGGTTAGTTTTAGGTTTAGGGTACGGGTTAGGGTTAAATTTACGGCACGGGATAGGGTTAGTGTACGTGTTAGGTCTAGGGTTAGGGTTAGGTTTAGTGTGCGGGTTAGGGTTAGGGTTAGGGTACGTGTTAGGGTTAGGTTTTGGCTACGAGTTAGGGTTATGTTTACTTGTAGGGTATGGGTTAGGTTTAGGGTTAGGGTAAGGTTTAATGTTAGGGTACGGGTTAGGGTTAGAGTAAGGGTTAGGGTTAGGTTTAAGGTTAGGGTTAGGGTTAGAGTACGGGTTAGGGTTAGTGTTAGGGTTAAGTTTCGTGTTAGTGTGCGGATAGGGTTAGGGTTAGGGTTAGGGTACGGGTTAGGGTTAGGTTTAGGGTACGGGATAGGGTTAGTGTACGCGTTAAGTTTAGGCTTAGGGTTAGGTTTAGGGTACGAGTTAGGGTTAGTGTTAGGGTACGGGTTAGGTTTAGCATTATGTTACGGGTTAGGGTTACAGTACGGGTTAGGGTTAGGGTGAGGGTTAGGGTTATGGTTAGAGTACGGTTAGGGTTAGGGTTAGGTTTAGGGTTAGGGTTAGAGTATGGGTTAGGGTTAGTGTCAGGGTTAGGGAAAGGGTTAGGGGTAGGGTTAGGGTATGGGCTAGGTTTAGGATTAGGGTAGGTTAGGATTAGAGTACGGGGTAGGGTTATTGTTAGGATAGGGTGAGTGTTAAATTACGGGTTAGGCTTAGGGTTAGGTTTAGGTTTAGGTTACGGGTTAGGGTGAGGTTTAGGGTACGGAATAGATTTAGCATACGGGTTAAGTTTAGGGTTAGGGTTAGGTTTAGGTTGCGGGTTAGAGTTAGGGTTAGGGTTAGTGTACGGGTTAGGGTTAGGTTTAGGGTCAGGGTTACGGTTAGGGTTAGTGTTAGGGTATGGGTTAGGATTAGGTTTGGTGTTAGGGTACGGGTTAGATTTAGGGTTAGGTACGTGTTAGGGTTACGGTTAAAGTTAGGGTTATGTTAGGGTGTGGGTTAGGGTTAGGGTACGGTTAAGGGTTATGGTTAGGGTTAGGTTTAGGGTTATGTTTAGATTGCGGTTTAGGGTTAGGGTTAGGTTTAGAGTACGGGTTTGGGTTAGTGTTAGGATACGGGTTAGGTTTACTGTTTGTGTAAGGGTTAGGGTAAGGGTAAGGTTAGGTTTACGGGTTAGGGTTAGATTTAAGGTTAGGCTTCGGGATAGGGTTAGAGTACGGGTTCGGGTTAAGGTTAGGTTTAAGGTTAGTGTTATAGTACGGGTTAGGGTTAGAGTTAGGGTTAGGTTTAGAGTTAGAGTACGGGTTAGGGTTTGTGTGAGTGTTAGGTTTAGTGTTAGGTTACGGGTTAGGGTTAAAGTATGGGTTAGGGTTAGGTTTAGGGTTAAGTTTAGGGTTAGAGTACGGGTTAGGGTTAGTGTTAGGGTTAGGGTTAGGGTTAGGGTTAGTGTACGGATCGGGTTCGGTTTAGGGTTATGGTTAGGGTACGGGTTAGGTTTAGGTTTAAGGTACGGGAGAGGGTTAGGTTTAGGTGAGGGTTAGTGTTAGGGTTGGGTTAGGGTTAGGGTTAGGGTACGTGTTAGGGTTAGGTTTAGGGTCAGGGTTTGCGTTAGGGATAGGGTTATGGTATGGGTTAGGTTAGGGTTGGGGTTAGGGTACGGGTTAGTTTTAGGTTTAGGGTACGGGTCAGGGTTACGGTTATGGTTAGGGTTAGGGTTAGGTTATGGGTTAGGGTTAGGGTACGGGTAAGTGTTATGGTTAGTGTTAGGGTTAGTATTAGGTTTAGGGTGCGGGTTAGGGTCAGGGTTAGGGGGGTTAGGGTACGAGTTAGGTTTGGGGTTAGGTTTTGGGTATGGGTTAGAGTTAGGATTAGGGTTAGGGTACGTGTTAGGTTTAAGGTACAGGTTAGGGTTAAGGTTAGGGTTAGGGTACAAGTTAGGGTTAGGGTAAGGGTATGGGTTAGGGTTAGGGTTATGTTAAGATTTAGGGTTATAGTACGGGTTAGGGTTAGGGTGAGTGTTATTTTTAGGGTTAGGGTTAATGTACGGGTTAGGCTTAGGGTTAGGTTTAGGGTTAGGGTTAGGGTTAGGGTTAGGGTTAGTGTACAGGTTAGGGTTAGGTTTAGGGTCAGGGTTAGGGGTAGGGTTAGTTTTAGGGTATTGGTTAGGGTTATGGTTGTGGTTAGAGTACGGGTTAGTTTTAGGTTTAGGGTCGGGTTAGGGTTACGGTTAAAGTTAGGGTTAGGGTTAGGGTGTGGGTTAGGGTTAGGGTACGGTTAAGGGTTATGGTAGGCTTAAGGTTAGGGTTAAGTTTAGGGTTAGGGTTAGGGTGAGGGTTAGAGTACGGGTTTGGGTTAGTGTTAGGGTACGGGTTAGGTTTACCTTTTGGGTACGGGTTACGGTAAAGGTTAGGGTTAGGGTTAGGGGTTAGGTTTAGAGATAGGGTTAGGCTACGGGATAGGGATAGAATACGGCTTAGTGTTAGGGTTAGGATTAGGGTTAGTGTTATAGTACGGGTTAGGGTTAGAGTTATGGTTAGTGTACGGTTTAGGTTTAGGGTATGGGTTAGGGTTAGGGTTAAGGTCAGTGTTAGGGTTAGGGTTAGGGTATGATTTTGGGTTAGGGTTTGGTTTAGTGAATGGGTTATGTTTAGGGTTAGGGTTAGGGTACGGGTTAGGTTTAGGGTATGGGTTAGGGTTAGGGTTATGGTACGGGTTAGGGTTACAGTACGGGTTAGTGTTAGGCTGAGTGTTAGGGTTAGTGTTAGAGTACGGTTAGGTTTAGAGTCAGGGTTAGGGTTAGTGTACGAGTTTGGGTTAGGGTTAGGGTACTGGTTAGGGTTAGGGTTATGGTATGGGTTAGGGTTACAGTACGGGTGAGTGTTAGTGTGAGGGTTAGGGTTAGGGTTAGAGAATGGTTAGTGTTAGGGTTAGGGTTAGAGTACGGGTTAGGGTTAGTGTTAGGTTTAGGGTTAGGGTTAATGTACGGGTTAGGCTTAGGGTTAGATTTAGGGTTAGGTTATGGGTTAGGGTTAGGTTACGGGTTAGGGTTAGGTTTAGAGTACAGGTTAGGTTTAGTGATAGTGTTAGGGTTAGGGTGAGTGTAGGGATAGGGTTAGGGTTAGGGTTATGGTACGGGTTAGGGTTACAGTAAGGGTTAGTGTTAGGGTTAGGGTTAGGGTCAGAGTACGGTTAGGGTTAGCGTTAGAGTATGGGTTAGGTTTAGTGTTAGGGTTAGGGTTAGGGTTAGGGTTAGGTTTAGAGTACGGAGTAGGGTTAGTGTTAGGGTTAGGGTTAGGGTTAATATACGGGTTAGGCTTAGGGTTAGGTTTAGGGTTAGGGTTAGGGTTAGGGTCAGGTTTAGGTTTAGAGAACGGGGTAGGGTTAGTGTTAGGTTTAGGGTTAGGGTTAATGTACAGGGTAGGCTTAGGTTTAGGTTTAGGGTTAGGATAAGGGTTAGGGTTAGGTTTAGGGTACGGGATAGGGTTAGCGTACGGGTTAAGTTTAGGGTTAGGGTTATTTTTAGGTTATGGGTTAGGGTTAGGGAACGGGTTAGGGTTAGGTTTAGGGTGCGGGGTAGGGTTAGGGTTAGTGTAAGGGTAAGGGTTAGGTTTAGGGTCAGGTTTAGGGTTAGGGTTAGTGTTAGGTTTAGGGAATGGGTTAGGGTACGGGTTAGGGTTATGTTACGGTTAAGGCTTATGGTTTGGGTTAGGGTTTGGGTTAAGTTTAGGGTGCGGGTCAGTGTTACGGTTAAGGTTAGTGTTAGGGTTAGAGTACGGGTTTGGGTTAGTGTTAGGGTACAGGTTAGGTTTACCGTTTGGGTACGGGTTAGGTAAGTGTTAGGGTAAGGTAAGGGTTAGGGGTTAGGGTTAGAGTTAGGGTTAGGCTACGGGTAGTGTTAGGGTATGGGTTAGGGTTAGGTTAGGGTATGGAATAGGTTTAGTGTACATGTTAGGTCTAGGGTTAGGGTTAGGTTTAGTGTGCGGGTTAGGGTTAGAGTTAGGGTACGTGTTAGGGTTAGGGGTTGGGTACGGGTTAGCGTTATGTTTAGGTTAGGGTACGGGTTAGGTTTAGGGTTAGGTTTAGGGTACTGTTTAGGGTTAGGGTTGAGATAGGGTCAGGGTTAGTGTTAGGTATAGGGTTAGGGTTATGGTTAGGGTACGGGTTAGGGTTACTGTACGGGTAGGGTTAGGGTTAGGGTAAGGTTTATAGTACGGTTTAGGGTTTGAGATAGGGTTAGGTATAGTGGTAGAGTATGGGTTAGGGTTAGTGTTAGGGTTAGGGTTAGTGTTAGGGTACGGTTTAGTGTTAAGTTTAGGGTACGGGATAGGGTTAGTATACGGGATAAGTTTAGGGTTAGGGTTAGGTTTAGAGAACGAGTTAGGGTTAGGGTACGGGTTAGGGTTAGGATTATGTTACGGGTTAGGGTTACAGTACGGGTTAGTGTTAGGGTGAGGGTTAGGGTTACGATTAGATTACGGTTAGGGTTAGGGTTAGGGTTAGAGTACCAGTTAGGGTTAGTGTTAGGGTTAGGTTTAGGGTTAGGGTTAGGGTTAGGGTTAGGGTCAGGTTTAGGTTTAGAGAACTAGGTAGGGTTAGTGTTACGTTTAGGGTTAGGGTTAATGTACGGGTTAGGCTTAGGTTTAGGTTTAGGGTTAAGATAAGGGTTAGGGTTAGGTTTGGGGTACAGGATAGGGTTAGCGTACGGGTTAAGTTTAGGGTTAGGGTTATTTTTAGGTGTCGGGTTAGGGTTAGGGAACGGGTTAGGGTTAGGTTTAGGGTGCAGGTTAGGGTTAGGGTTAGGGTTAGGGTTAGGGTTAGTGTAAGGGTAATGGTTAGGTTTAGGGTCAGGTTTAGCGTTAGGGTTAGTGTTAGGTTTAGGGAAAGGGTTAGGTTTAGGGTTAGGGTACGGGTTAGGGTTATGTTATGGTTAAGGCTTATGGTTTGGGTTAGGGTTAGGGTTAAGTTTAGGGTGCGGGTTAGCGTTAGGGTTAAGGTTCGTGTTAGGCGTAGAGTATGGGTTTTGGTTAGTGTTAGGTTACGGGTTAGGTTTACCGTTTGGGTACGGGTTAGGGTAAGTGTTAGGGTTAAGGTAAGGGTTAGGGGTTAGCGTTAGAGTTAGGGTTAGGCTACGGGTAGGGTTAGGGTACGGGTTAAGGTTACGGTACAGGTTTGGGTTAGGTTAGGGTACGGGATAGTTTTAGTGTACGTGTTAGGTCTATGGTTAGGGTTAGGTTTAGTGTGCGGGTTAGGGTTAGAATTAGGGTACATGTTAGGGTTAGGGGTTGGGTACGGTTTAGCGTTATGTTTAGGTTAGGGTACGGGTTAGGTTTAGGGTTAGGGTTAGGGTACGGTTTAGGGTTAGGGTTGGGTTAGGGTCAGGGTTAGGGTTAGGTTTAGGGTTAGGGTTAGGGTTAGGGTACAGGTTAGGGTTACTGTACGGGTAGGCTTAGGGTTAGGGTAAGGTTTATAGTACGGGTTAGGGTTTCAGTTAGGGTTAGGTATAGTGGTAGATTATGGGTTAGTGTTAGTGTTAGGGTTAGGGTTAGTGTTAGGGTACGAGTTAGGGTTAGAGTACGGGTTAGGGTTAGGTTTAGGGTTAGGGTTAGGGTTACAGTACGGGTTAGGGTTAGTGTTAGTGTTAGAGTTAGAGTTAGGGTTAGTGTACGGATAGGTTTAGGGTTAGGGTTAGGGTAAGGGTTAAGTTTAGGCTGAGGGTTAGAATTAGAGTTAGGGTTAGAGTACGTGTTTGGGTTAGTGTTAGGGTACGGGTTAGGTTAACCGTTTGGGTACTGTTTAGGGAAGGGTTAGGGTTAGGTTTAGGGTTAGGGGTTAGAGTTAGAGTTAGCGTAGGCTATGGGTAGGTTTAGGGTACAGGTTAGGGTTAGGGTTAGGGTTCGGGTTAGGGTTAGTGTTCGGGTTACGGTACGGTTTAGGGTTAAGGTTACGGTAAGGGATAGGTTTACTGTACGTGTTACGTCTAGGGTTAGGTTTAGGTTTAGTGTGCGGGTTAGTGTTAGGGTTAGGGTTAGGGTACGTGTTAGGTTTAGGGTTCGGGTACGGGTTTGGGTTACATTTAGGGTTAGGGTACGGGTTAGGTTTAGGGTTAGGGTAAGGGTTAGTGTTAGGGTACGGGTTAGGGTTAGAGTACGGGTTAGGGTTAGATTTAGGGTTAGGGTTAGGTTTAGAGTACGGGTTAGGGTTAGTGTTAGGGTTAGGGCTAGGGTTAGTGTACGGAAAGGATTAGGGTTAGGGTGTGGGTTAGGGTACGGTTTATGATTAGGTTTAGGGTACGGGATAGGGTTAATGTACGGGTTAATTTTAGGGTTAGGGTTAGGTTTAGGTTATGAGTAAGGTTTAGGGTGCGTGTTAGGGTTAGGTTTAGGTGCGGGTTAGGGTAAGGGTATGGGTTAGTGTTAGTTTTAGGGTCACGGTTAGGGTTAGGGATAGGGTTATGTTACAGGTTAGGTTTAGGGTTGGGGTTAGGGTACAGGTTAGTTTTAGGTTTAGGGTACGGGTTAGGGTTAGGGTTAAGATTAGGGTTAGTGATAGGGTATGGGTTAGGGTTAGGGTTCGGGTAAGGATTATGGTTAGGGTTAGGGTTAGGTTTAGGGTTAGGGTGCGGTTTAGGCTTAGGTTTAGGCTTAGGGTTAGCGCTAGGGTATGGGTTAGGTTTACTCTTAGGGTTTGGGTACGGGTTACGTTTAGGGTTAGGGTACGAGATAGGGTTGGGTACGGGGTAAGGTTAAGGGTTAGGGTTAGGTTTAGTGTACTGGTTAGGGTTAGGATTAGGTTTAGGGTTAGGGTTAGGGTATGGGTTAGGTTTAGGGTACTTGTTAGGGTTAGGTTTAGGGTCAGGGTTAGGGTTAAGGTTAGGGTACGAGTTAGGGTTAGGTTTAGGTTTAGGTTACGGGTTACGGTTAGTGTTAGGGTCAGGGTTAGTGTTAGGGTACGTGTTAGGTTTAGGGTTAGGGTACGGGTTAGGGTTTGAGTTATGTTACTGGTTAGGTTTAGAGTACGGGTTAGGGTTAGAATGAGGGTTAGGGTTAGGATTAGAGTACGGTGAGGGTTAGGGTTAGGGTTAGGGTTACGGTCAGGGTTAGGGAAAGGGTTAGTGTTAGTGTTAGGGTATGGGTTAGGCTTAGGGTTAGGGTTAGGGTTAGAGTATGTGGTAGGGTTAGTGTTAGGGTTAGGGTTATGTTTAATGTATGGGTTAGGCTTAGAGCTAGGTTTAGGGTTAGGTTACGGGTTAGGGTTAGGGTAAGGCTACGGGATAGGGTTAGCGTATGGGTTAAGTTTAGTGTTAGGGTTATGTTTAGGTTACGGATTAGGGTGAGGGTACGGGTTAGGGTTAGGTTTAGGGTTCGGGTTAGGGTTAGGGTTAGGGTTAATGTACGGGTTAGGGTTAGGTTTAGGGTCAGGATTAGGTTTAGAGTTAGTGTTAGGGTATGAGTTAGGGTTAGGTTTGGGGTTAGAGTTCGCGTTTGTTTTAGGGTTAGGGTACGGGTTAGGCTTATGTTTAAAGTTAGTGTTAGGTTTAGGGTGTGGCTTACGGTTAGGGTATGTTTAAAGGTTATGTTTAGGGTTAGGATTAGGGTTAAGTTTAGGGTGCGGTTCAGGGTTAGGGTTAGGGATAGGGTTAGGTTTAGAGTACGGGTTTGGGTTAGTGTTAGGGTACGGGTTAGGTTTACTGTTTGGGTACGGGTTAGGTTATGGTTTAGGGTTAGGTTTAGGATTAAGGGTTAGGGTTAGAGTTAGGTTAGGCTACGGGATAGGGTTAGAGTACGGGTTAGGGTTCGGTTAGGGTAAGGGTTAGGGTTAGGATTATAGTATGGATTAGGTTTAGAGTTAGGGTTAGGTTTAGGGTTAGAGTACGGGTTAGGGTTAGTGTTAGGGTTAGGGTTAGTGTTAGAGTATGGGTTAGGGTTAGAGTACGGGTTAGGGTTAGTTTTAGGGTTTGGTTAGGGTTAGAGTACAGGTTAGGGTTATTTTTAGGGTTAGGGTTAGGGTTAGTGTACGGATCATGTTAGGTTTAGGGCTAGGATTAGGGTAAGGGTAAGGGTTAGGTTTAGGGTACGGGATAGGGTTAGCGTACGAGTTAAGTTTAGGGTTAGTGTTAGGTTTAGGTTACGGGTTAGGTTTAGGTAAGTGTTAGGGTTAGGTTTAGGTGAGGGTTAGGTTTAGGGTTAGGGTTAGGGTACGGGTTAGGGGTAGGTTTAGGGTCAGGATTAGCGTTAGGGATAGCGTTATGGGAAGGGATAGGGTTAGGTTTGGGGTTAGGGTACGAGTTAGTTTTAAGGTTAGGGTATGGATCAGGGTTACGTTTAAGGTTAGGGTAACGGTTAGTGTATGGGTTAGGGTTAGGGTACGGGTAAGGGTTATGGTTAGGGTTAGGGTTAGGTTAAGGTTTAGCGTGTGGGTTAGGTTTAGGGTTAGGGTTAGGGTTAGGGTTAGGGTTAGGGTTAGGGTTAGCGCTAGGGTATGGGTTAGAGTTACTGTTAGAGTTTGGGTACGGTTTATATTTAGGGTTAGTGTATGGGATAGGTTTGGATACGGGTTAGGTCAAGGGTTAGGGTTAGGTTTATGGTACGGGTTAGGGTTAGGGTTAGGTTTAGGGTTAGGGTTAGGATATGGGTTAGGCTTAGAGTACGGGTTAGGGTGAGGGTTAGGGTCCGGGTTATGGTTAGGGTTAGGGTATGAGTTAGGGTTAGGGTTAGGGATAGGGTACGGTTTATGTTTAGGGTTAGGGTTAGGGTACGGTTTAGGTTTAGGGTATGGGTTAAGGTTAATGTTAGAGTCAGGGTTAGGTTTAGGGTTAGGGTACGAGTTAGGGTTAGGGTTAGGGTATGGGTTAGGGTTAGGGTTATGGTACAGTTTAGGGTTACAGTACGTGTTAGGGTTAGGGTGATGGTTAGGGTTAGCGTTAGAGTATGGTTAGGGTTAGGGTTAGGTTTAGGGTTAGGTTTAGAGTACGGTTTAGGGTTAGTGTTAGGGTTAGGGTTGGGTTAGGTTAGGGTACGGGTTAGGGTTAGGGTTAGCGTTAGAGTACGGGGTAGGGTTAATGTTAGGGTTAGTGTTAGGGGTAATGTACAGGTTAGGCTTAGGGTTAAGTTTAGGGTTAGGATACGGGTTAGGGTTAGGTTTAGGGTACGGGATAGGGTTAGCGTATGGGTTAAGTATAGGTTTAGGGTTAGGTTTAGGTTATGTGTTAGGGTTAGGGTGCGGGTTAGGGTTAGGATTAGTGTAAGGGATAGGATTAGGTTTAGGGTCAGGGTTAGGGTTAGTGTTCGTGTTAGGGTACAGTTTAGGGTTAGGGTTGGGGTTAGGGTACGGGTTAGTTTTAGGGTTAGGTTACGGGTTAGGGTCACGGTTAAGGTTAGGGTTAGGGTTAGGGTATGGGTTAGGGTTAGGTTACAGTTAAGGGTTACGGTTTGGTTTAGGGTTAGGGTTAAGTTTAGGGTGCGGGTTAGGGTTAGGTTTAGGGTTAGAGTACGCTTTTGGGTTAGTGTTAGGGTAAGGGTTAGGTTACCATTTGGGTACGGGATTGGGTAAGGGTTAGGGTTAGTGTTATGGTTAGAGTTAGGCTTAGGCTATAGGTAGGGTCAGGGTATGGGTTAGGGTTAGGGTTAGGGTTCGGGTTAGGGTTAGTGTATGGGTTAGGGTTAGAGTTAGGGTTAGGGTTAGGGTTAGTGTTAGGGTTACGGTATAAGTTAGGGTAAGGTTAGGGTACGGGATAGTTAGTCTACATGTTAGGTCTAGGGTTAGGGTTAAGTTTAGTGTGTGGGTTAGGGTTAGGATTAGGGTACGTGTTAGCTTTAGGGTTTCGGTACGGGTTAGCATTATGTTTAGGTTAGGGT
Source organism: Urocyon cinereoargenteus (assembly GCA_032313775.1). NCBI lineage: Eukaryota > Metazoa > Chordata > Mammalia > Carnivora > Canidae > Urocyon > Urocyon cinereoargenteus. The sequence continues at coordinate 4,784,508 of JAVLSZ010000034.1, forward strand.
ACGGGTTAGGTTTAGGGTTAGGGTTAAGGTACGGTTTAGGTTTAGGGAACGGGATAGGGTTAGGTTTAGGGTCAGGGTTAGGGTTAGGTTTAGGGTTAGGGTTAGGGTTAGGGTTAGGGTTTGGGTAAGGTTTAGGGTTACTGCACGGGTTAGGGTTAGGGTTAGGTTTAGGGTTAGGTTTAGGGTTATAGTACGGGTTAGGTTTTGAGTTAGGTTGAGGTATAGGTTTAGAGTACGGGTTAGGGTTAGTGTTATGGTTAGGGTTAGTGTTAGATTACGGGTTAGTGTTAGGGAATGGGTTAGGGTTAGGTGTAGGGTGCAGGTTACGGTTAGAGTTAGGGTTAGGGCTAGGATTAGGGTCAGGGATAGGGTTAGGGTTAGTGTTAGGTTACAGGATAGGGTTAGGGTTGGGGTTAGGGTACGGTTTAGTTTTAGGGCTACGGTACTGGTTAGGGTTATGTTTAAGTTTAGGGTTAGGGTTAGGTTATGGGTTAGGGTTAGGTTACGGTTAAGGTTTATGATTTGGGTTAGGGTTAGTGTTAAGTTTAGGGTGCGCGTTAGGGTTAGGGTTAGGGTTAGGGTTAGAGTACGGTTTTGGGTTAGTTTTAGGGTACGGGTTAGGTTTACCATTTGGGTACTGGTTAGGGTAAGGTTTAGTGTTAGGGATAGGTGTTAGGGGTAGGGTTAAGGTTAGGCTACGGGTAAGTTTAGGGTACGGGTTAGGGTTAGGGTTAGGGTTTGGGTTAGGTTTAGTGTACGGTTGGGGTTAGGGTTAGGGTTAGGTTTAGGGTTAAGATTTGTGTTAGGGTTACCGTACGGGTTAGGGGTAAGGTTACAGTATGGGATAGGGTTAGTGTACGTGTTAAGTCTAGGGTTAGGGTTAGGTTTAGTGTGCGGGTTAGGATTAAGGTTAGGTTTAGTGTACGGGTTAGGTTTAGGGTTAGGTTTAGGGTACGGGTTAGGTTTAGGGTTAGGGTAAGGTTTAGGGTTAGGGTTAGGGTATGAGTTAGGGTTGTGTTAGGTTTAGGGTATGGGTTAGGTTTAGGGTTATGTTTAGGGTACGGGTTAGGTTTAGGGTACGGGTTAGGTTTAAGGTCAGGTTTAATGTTAGGGTATGAGTTAGGGTTAGGGTTAGGGTATGGGTTAGGGTTAGGGTTATGTTACAGGTTAGGGTTACTGTATGGGTTAGGGTTAGGGTAAGGATTAGGGTTAGGGTTAGAATTCGGTTAGGGTTAGGGTTAGGGTTAGGGTTAGAGTACGGGTTAAGGTTAGTGTTAGGTTTAGGGAAAGGGTTAGTTTTAGGGTTAGGTTGCGGGTTAGGGTTAGTGTGAGGGTTAGGGTTAGGGTTAGGGTTAGTGTTAGAATACGGAGTAGGGTTAGTGTTAAGGTTAGGGTTAGGGTTAATGTACGGGTTAGGCTTAGGGTTAGGTTATGGGTTAGGTTACGGGTTAGGGTTAGGTTTAGGTTATGGGATAGAGTTAGTGTATGGGTTAAGTTTAGGGTTAGGATTAGGTTTAGGTTACGGGTTAGGGTTAGGGTACGGGTTAGGGTTAGGTTTAGGATTCGGGTTAGGGTTAGGGTTAGGGTTAATGTACGGGCTAGGGTTAGGTTGAGGGTCAGGGTTAGGGTTAGCGTTAATGTTAGGGTATGGGTTAGGGTTAGGGTTGGGTTTACGGTACGGGTTAGTTTTATCGTTAAGGTACGGGTTAGGGTTACTATTAAAGATAGGTTTAGAGTTAGGGTGTGGGTTAGGGTAAGGGTATGGTTAAGGGTTATGGTTAGGGGTAGGGTTAGGGTTAAGTTTAGGGTGTGGTTTAGGGTTCGGGTTAGGGTTAGTGTTAGGGTTAGAGTAGAGGTTTGGGTTAGTGTTAGGGTATGGGTTAGGTATACCGTTTGGGTACGGGTTAGGGAAGGGTTAGGGTTAGGGTTAGGGGTTAGGGTTAGAGTTAGGTTTAGGCTACGGGATAGTGTTAGAGTACAGGTTAGGGTTAGGTTTAGGGTATGGGTTAGGTTTAGGTTTCGGGATAGGGTTAGGGTTAGGGTCAGGTTTAGGGTTAGAGTACGAGTTAGGTTTAGGGATAGGGTACAGGATAGGGTTAGAATTATGTTACGGGTTAGGTTTCCGGTACGGGTTAGGGTTAAGGTGAGGGTTAGGGTAGGGTTAGAGTACGGTTAGGGTTAGGGTTAGGGTTAGGGTTAGGGTTAGGGTTAGAGTACGGGTTAGGGTTAGTGTTAGGGTTAGAGTACGGGTTTGGGTTAGTGTTAGGGTACAGGTTAGGTATACCATTTGGGTACGGGTTAGGGTAAGGGTTAGGGTTAGGGTTAGGTTAAGGGGTTAGGGTTAGAGTTAGGTTTAGGCTATGGGATAGTGTTAGAGTACAGGTTAGGGTTAGGGTTAGGTTAAGGGTGCGGGTTAGGGTTATAGTACAGGTTAGGGTTAGAGTTAGGTTTAGGTTTAGGGTTAGAGTACGGGTTAGGGTTAGTGTGAGTGTTAGGGTTAGTATTAGGGTAAGGGTTAGGGTTAGGTTTAGTGTACGGATTGGGTTAGGGTAAGGGATAGGGTTAGGGTTAGGGTATGGGTTAGAGTTAGGTTAAGGGTTAAGTTTAGGGTTAGAGTACGGGTTAAGGTTAGTGTTAGGGTTAGGGTTAGGGGTTAGGGTTAGAGTTACGGTTAGGCTACTGGATAGGGTTAGAGTATGGGTTCCGGTTAAGTTTAGGGTTAGGATTAGGGTTATAGTATGGGTTAGGGTTAGAGTTAGGGTTAGGTTTAGGGTTAGAGTACGGGTTAGGTTTAGTGTGAGGGTTAGGGTTAGTGTTAGGGTTCGGGTTAGGGTTAGAGTATGGGTTAGGGTTAGGTTTAGGGTTAAGTTTAGGGTTAGAGTATGGGTTAAGGTTAGGGTTAGGTTTAGGGTTAGGGTTAGGGTTAGGGTAAGGGTTAGTGTACGGATCGGGTTCGGGTTAGGGTTAGGATTAGGGTACGGGTTAAGTTTAGATTTAAGGTATGGGAGAGGGTTAGGTTTAGGTGAGGTCTAGTGTTAGGGTTAGGGTTAGGGTTAGGGTAAAGGTTAGGGTTAGGTTTAGTGTCAGGGTTTGCGTTAGGGATAGGGTTATGGTATGGGTTAGGTTAGGGTTGGGTTACGGTATGGGTTAGTTTTAGGGTTAGGGTACGGGTCAGGGTTACGGTTAAGGTTAGGGTTAGGGTTAGGTTATGGGTTAGGGTTACCGTACGGGTAAGTGTTATGGTTAGGGTTAGGGTTAGTTTTAGTTTTAGGGTGTGGGTTAGGGTCAGGGTTAAGGTTAGGGTACGAGTTAGCGTTAGGGTTAGGTTTAGGGTACGGGTTAGGGTTAGGGTTAGGTTTAGGGTACGGGTTAGGTTTAAGGTACGGGTTAGGGTTAGGGTTAGGGTACCAGTTAGGGCAAGGGTTAGTGTACGGGTAAGGGTTAGGTTTATGTTACGGGTTAGGGTTACAGTTCGGGTTAGGGTTAGGGTGAGTGTTAGTGTTAGGGTTAGAGTATGAGTAGGGTTAGGGTTAGGGTTAGGGTTAGAGTACAGAGTAAGTTTATTGTTAGTGTTAGGGTTAGGTTTAATGTACGGGTTAGGCTTAGGGTTAGGTTTAGGGTTAGGTTACGGGTTAGGGTTAGGTTTAGTGTACGGGATAGGGTTAGCGTGCGGGTTAAGTTTAGGGTTAGGGTTAGGTTTAGTTTACGGTTTAGGGTTAGAGTATGGGTTAGGGTCAGGTTTAGGGTGCGGGTTAGGGTTAGGGTTAAGGTTAGTGTACAGGTTAGTGTTAGGTTTAGGGTCAGGGTTAGGGTTTGGGTTAGTTTTAGGGTTAGGGTACGTGTTAGGGTTACGGTTAAAGTTAGGGTTAGTGTTAGGGTGTGGGTTAGGGTTAGGGTAAGGTTAAAGGTTATGGTTAGGCTTAGGGTTAGGGTTAAGTTTAGGGTGCGGTTTAGGGTTAGGGTTAGGGTTACGGTTAGGGTTAGAGTACGGGTTTTTGTTCGTGTTAGGGTACGGGTTAGGTTTACCGTTTGGGTACGGTTTAGGGTAAGGGTTAGGTTAGGGGAAATGGTTAGAGTTAGGGTTAGGCGTCGGGATAGGGTTAGAGTACGGTTTAGTATTAGGGTTAGGGTTAGGGTTAGGGTTATAGTACGGGTTAGGTTTAGAGTTAGGGTTAGTGTACGGTTTACATTTAGGGTACGGTTTAGGTTTAGGGTTAGGGTCCATGTTAGGGTTAGAGTTAGTGTACGATTTAGAGTTAGGGTTAGGTTTAGGGTACGGGTTAGGTTTAGGGTTAGGTTTAGGGTACGGTTTAGGTTTAGGGTACGGGTTAGGATTAGGGTTATGGTACGTGTTAGGGTTACAGAACGGGTTAGTGTTAGGGTGAAGGTTAGGGTTAGGGTTAGAGTACGGTTAGGGTTAGGGTCAGGGTTAGGGTTAGTGTACGAGTTAGGGTTAGGGTTAGGATACGGGTTAGGGTTAGGTTTAGGGTACGGGATAGGGTTAGTGTACGGGTTAAGTTTAGGGTTAGGGTTAGGTTTAGGTTATGTGTTAGGGTTAGGGTACGGGTTAGGGTTAGGTTTAGGTGGAGGTTAGGGTTAGGGTACGGGTTAGGGTTAGGTTTAGGTGTGGGTTAGGGTTAGGGTACGGGTTAGGGTTACGGTTAAGGTTAGGGTTAGCGCTAGGGTATGGGTTACGTTTACTGTTAGAGTTTGAGTACGGGTTATGGTTAGGGTTAGTCTCGGGATAGGGCTGGGTACGGGTTAGGTCAAGGGTTAGGGTTAGGTTTAGGGTACGGGTTAGTGTTAGTGTTAGGGTTAGGGTTAGGGTTAGAGTACGCGTTAGTGTTAGTGTTAGGTTTAGGGTAAGGGTTACGGTTAGGGTTAGGGTACGGTTTAGGGTTAGGGTTAGGGTTAGGGTTAGGGTTAGGGTTAGGATTAGAGTGGGTGTAGGGTTAGTGTTAGGGTTAGGGTTAGGTTTAATGTACGGGTTAGGCTTAGGGTTAGGTTTAGGTTCAGGTTACGGGTTAGGGTTAGGGTACGGATAAGGGTTAGGTTTAGGGTACCGGTTAGGGTTAGGGTTAGGTTTAGTGTACTGGTTTGGGTTATTTTTAGGGTCAGGGTTAGTGTTAGGTTTATTGTTAGGTTATGGTTTAGGGTTAGGTTTGGGGTTTGGGTATGGGTTAGTTTTAGGTTTAGGGTACGTGTTAGGGTTATGGTTAAAGTTAGGGTTAGGGTTCGGGTGTGGGTTAGGGTTAGGGTACGGTTAAGGGTTATGGTTAGGCTTAGGGTTAGTGTTAAGTTTAGGGTGCAGTTTAGGGTTAGGGTTAGGGTTAGTGTTAGGTTTAGAGTACGGGTTTGGGTTAGTGTTAGGGTACGGTTTAGGTTTACCGTTTGAGTACGGGTTAGGGTAAGGGTTAGGGTTATTGGTTAGGGTTAGAGTTAGGGTTAGGCTACGGGACAGGGTTAGAGTACGGGTTAGTATTAGGGTTAGGGTTAGGGTTATAGTACGGGTTAGTGTTAGAGTTAGGGTTAGGGTACGGGTTAGGTTTAGGGTACGGGTTAGGTTTAGGTTTAGGGTCCATGTTAGGGTTAGGGTTAGGGTACGATTTAGAGTTAGGGCTAGATTTAGGGTACGGGTTAGGGTTAGGGTTAGGATTAGGGTACGGGTTAGGTTTAGGGTACGGGTTAGGTTTAGGGTTATGGTACGTGTTAGGGTTACAGTACGGATTAGTGTTAGGGTGAGGGTTAGGGTTAGGGTTAGAGTACGGTTAGGTTTAGGGTCAGGGTTAGGGTTAGTGTACGAGTTAGGGTTAGGGTTAGGGTTAGGGTACGGGTTAGGGTTAGAGTTATGGTATGGGTTAGGGTTACAGTACGGGTTAGTGTTAGGGTGAGGGTTAGGGTGAGGGTTAGAGTACGGTTAGGGTTAGGGTTAGAGTATGGGTTACGGTTAGTGTTAGAGTTAGGGTTAGGGTTAGGGTTAGTTTTAGAGTACGGGGTAGGGTTAGTGTTAAAGTTAGGGTTAGGGTTAATGTATGGGTTAGGCTTAGGTTTTGGTTTAGGGTTAGGATAAGAGTTAGGGTTAGGTTTAGGGTACGGGATAGGGTTAGCGTACGGGTTAAGTTTAGGGTTAGGGTTAGGTTTAGGTTACGGGTTAGGGTTATGGTACGGGTTAGGGTTAGGTTTAGGGTGCGGGTTAGGGTTTGGGTTAGGGTTAGTGTAAGGGTTAGGGTTATGTTTAGGGTCAGGGTTAGGGTTAGGGTTAGTGTTAGGGTACGGGTTAGTTTTAGGGTTAGGGTACGGGTTAGGGTTAGGTTTAGGGTGCGGGTTAGGTTTTGGTTTAGGGTTAGTGTAAGGGTTAGGGTTAGGGTACGGGTTAGAGTTAGGTTTTGGGTACGGGTTAGGGTTAGTGTACGGGTTAAGTTTAGGGTTAGGGTTAGATTTAGGTTATGGGTTAGTATTAGGGTATGGGTTAGGGTTAGGTTTAGGTGCGGTTTAGGGTTAGGGGACGGGTTAGGGTTAGGTTTAGGGTCAGGGTTAGGGTTAGGTCTAGGGTTAGGGTTAGGTTCAGTGTGTGGTCTAGGGTTAGGGTTAGGTTTTGAGTACGGGCTAGGGTTAAGTTTAGGGTTAGGTTATGGGTTAGGTTTAGGGTTAGGGTTAGGTAATGGTTTAGGGTTAGGGTACAAGATAGGGTTAGTGTTAAGGTCATGGTTAGGGTAGGTTTGGGGTCCGGGTTAGGGTTAGGGTTAGGGTTAGTGTAAGGGTTAGGGTTAGGTTTAGGGTCAGTGTTAGGTTTAGGATTAGTGTTAGGGTACGGGTTAGGGTTAGGGTCGGGGTTAGGGTACGGGTTAGTTTTAGTGTTAATGTACAGGTTGGGGTTATGTTTATGGTTATGGTTAAGTTTAGGGTTAGGGTTAGGGTGTGAGTTAGGGTTAGGTTACGGTTAAGGGTTTTGGTTTGGGTTAGGGCAGGGTTAAGTTTAGGGTGCGGGTTAGTGTTAGGGCTAGGGTTAGAGTTAGAATACGGTTTTGGGTTAGTGTTAGGGTACAGGTTAGGTTTACCGTTTGGGTACGGGTTAGGTTAAGGGTTAAGTTTAGGGTTAGGTTTAGGGGTTTGGGTAGTGTTAAGGTTATGCTACGGGTAGGGTTAGGGTATGGTTAGGGTTAGGGTTAGGGTTCGGGTTAGGGTAAGAGTACGGGTTAGGGTTAGGTTTAGGGTTAGTGTTTGGTTTAGTGTTAGGTTTACGGTATAGGTTAGGGTAAAGGTTATGGTACGGGATAGGGTTAGTGTACGTGTTAGGTCTAGGGTTAGGGTTAGGATTAGTGTGCGGCTTAGGGTTAGGGTTAGGGTTAAGGTTAGGGTACATGTTAGGGTTAGGGTTTGGGTAAGGGTTAGGGTTACGTTTAGGGTTAGGTTACGGGTTAGGATTAGGGTTAGGGTAAGGGTTAGTGTTAGGGTAACGGTTAGGGTTAGATTAAGGGTTAGGGTTAAGTTTAGGGTTAGGGTTAGGTTTAGAGTACGGGTTAGGGTTAGTGTTAGGGTTAGGGTTAGGTTTAGTGTACGGATAGGGTTAGGGTTAGGGTTAGGGTTAGGTTACTGGTTAGGGTTAGGGTACGGGTTAAGGTTAGGTTTAGCTGCGGGTTAGGGTTAGGGTACGGGTTAGGTCTAGGGTTAGGGTTAGGTTTAGTGTGCAAATTAAGGTTAGGTTTAGGGTAAGTGTTAGGGTTAGGGTTTGGGTACGGGTTAGGGTTACGTTTAGGGTTAGGGTCCGGGTTAGGTTTAGGGTTAGAGTAAGGGTTAGTGTTAATGTACAGGTTAGGGTTAGAGTACGGGTTAGGGTTAGGTTGAGGGCTAGGGTTAGGGTTAGAGTACGGGTTAGGGTTAGTGTTAGGTTTAGGGTTAGGGTTAGTGTACGGATAGGGTCAGGGTTAGGGTTAGGGTACGGGTTAGGGTTAGGTTTAAGTGCGGGTTAGGGTTAGGGTTAGGGTACGAGATAGGGTTGGGTAAGGGTTAGGTCACGGGTTAGGGTTCGGTTTAGGGTAGAGGTTAGGGTTAGGGATAGGTTTAGGGTTAAGTTTAGGGTATGGGTTAGGTTTAGGGTTAGGGTCAGGGTTAGGGTTAGGATTAGGGTATGATTTAGGGTTGGGTTAGTTTTAGGGTACGGGTTGGAGTTAGGGTTAGGGTTTGGTTTAGTGTACGGGTGAGGTTTAGGGTACGGTTAGGGTTAGGGTCAGGGATAGGGTTAGGGTACAAGTTAAGGTTAGGGTACGGGTTAGGGTTAGGGTTATGTTACGGGTTACGGTTACAGTACGGGTTAGGGTGAGGGTTAGGGTTAGGGTTAGAGTACAGTTAGGATTAGGGTTAGGGTTAGATTTAGGGTTAGTTACGGTTTATGGTTAGTGTTAGGTTTAGGGAAAGGGTTATGTTTAGGGTTAGGGTACGGTTAGGGTTAGGGTTAGGGTTAGGGTTAGGGTACGGGGTAGGGTTAGTGTTAGGGTCAGGGTTAGGATTAATGTACGGGTTAGGCTTAGGGTTAGATTTAGGATTAGGATACGGTTTAGGGTTAGGTTCAGGGTACAGGATAGGGTTAGCCTACGGGTTAACTTTAGTGTTAAGGTTAGGTTTAGGTTACGGGTTAGGATTAGGGTACGGGTTAGGGTTAGGTTTAGGTGCGGGTTAGGGTAAGGGTATGGGTTATGGTTAGGTTTAGGGTCAGGGTTAGGGTTAGGGATAGGGTTATGGTACGGGTTAGGTTTAGGGTTGGGGTTAGGGTACGGGTTAGTTTTAGGGTTAGGGTTCGGGTTAGGGTTACGGTTAAAGTTAGGGTTAGGGTTAGGGTGTGGGTTAGGGTTGGGGTACGGTTAATGGTTATGGTTATGGTTAGGGTTAGGGTTAAGTTTAGGGTGCGGTTTAGGTTTAGGGTTAGGGTTAGGTTTAGAGTACGGGTTTGGGTTAGTGTTAGGGTACGGGTTAGGTATACCGTTTGGGTACGGGTTAGGGTTAGGGTTAGGTTTAGGGGTTCGGGTAAGAGTTATGGTTAGGCTATGAGATAGTGTTAGAGTACGGGTTAAGGTTAGGGTTAGGGTAAGGTTTAGGGTTAGGGTTATAGTACGGGTTAGGGTTAGAGTTAGGGTTAAGTTTAGGGTTAGAGTACGGGTTAAGGTAGTGTTAGGGTTAGTGTTAGGTTTAGGTTTAGTGTACGGATAGGGTTAGCATTAGGGTTAGGGTTAGTGTACGGGTTAGGGTTAGGTTTAGGGTACGGGCTAGGGTAGCGTACGGGTTAAGTTTAGGTTTAGAGTTAGGTTTAGGTTACGGGTCAGGGTTAGGGTACGGGTTAGGGTTAGGTTTAGATGTGGGTTAGGAATAGGGTAAAGGTAGGGTACGGGGTAGGGTTAGGTTTAGGGTCAGGGTTAGCATAAGGGATAGGGTTATGGTACGGGTTAGGGTTAGGTTTGGGGTTAGGGTACGGGTTCGTTTTAGGGTTAGGGCACGGGTCAAGGTTTGATTAAGGTTAGGGATAGGGTTAGGGTATGGGTGAGTGTTAGGGTACGGTTTAGGTTTAAGGTTAGTGTTTAGGTTAGGGTTAGTGTACGGGTTAGGGTTAGGGTTAAGGTTAGGTTTATGGTTAGGTTTAGTGTTAGGATTACGGTATGGGTTAGTGTTAAGGTTCCGTTACGGGAAAGGGTTAGTGTACGTGTTAGGTCTAGGGTTAGGGTTAGGTTTAGTGTGCGGGTTAGGGTCAGGTTTAAGGTACGTGTTAGGGTTATGGTTTGGGTACGGGTTAGGGTTACTTTTAGGGTTAGGATCTGGGTTAAGTTTAGGGTTAGAGTAAGGGTTAGTGTTAGGGTACAGGTTAGGGTTAGAGTACGGGTTAGGGTTAGGGTTAGGGTTAGGGTTAGGGTGAGTGTACGGATAGGGTTAGGGTTCAGGTTAGGGTTAGGGTACGGGTTAGGGTTAGGTTTAGGGTACGGGATAGGGTTAGTGTACGAGTTATGTTTAGGGTTAGGGTTAGGTTTAGGTTACGGGTTAGGGTTAGGGTATGGGTTAGGGTTAGGTTTAGGTGCGGGTTAGGGTTAGGGTATGGTTTAGGGTTAGGTTTAGGGTCAGGGTTAAGGTTAGGGATAGGGTTATTGTACGGGTTAGGGTTAGGGTTGGGGTTAGGGTATGGGTTAGTTTTAGGGTTAGGGTACGGTTTAGGGTAACGGTTAAGGTTAGGTATCCTGTTAGGGTATGGGTTAGGGTTAGATACGGGTAAGTGTTATGGTTAGGGTTAGGGTTAGGTTTAGGTTTAGGGTGCGGGTTAGGCAAAGGTTTAGGGTTAGGGTTAGCGCTAGTGTATGGGTTAGGGTTACTTTAGGGTTTGGGTACGGGTTAGAGTTAGGTTTAGGGTACGAGATAGGGTTGGGTACGGGTCAGGTCACGGGTTAGGGTTCGGTTTAGGGTAGAGGTTAGGGTTAGGTTTAGGTATAGGGTTAATTTTAGGGTATGGGTTAGGTTTAGGGTAGGGGTTAGGGTTAGGTTTAGGGTCAGGGTTAGGGTTAGGGTTAGGGCATGATTTAGGGTTGGGTTAGGTTTAGGGTACGGGTTAGGGTTAGCGTTAGGTTTTGGTTTAGGGTACGGGTTAGGTTTAGGATACGGTTAGGGTTAGGGTCAGGGTTAGTGTTAGGGTACGAGTTAGGGTTAGGGTACGGGTTAGGGTTAGGGTTATGTTATGGGTTACGTTTACAGTACGGGTTAGGGTTAGGGTGAGTGTTCGGGTTAGGGTTAGAGTACGGTTAGGGTTAGGGTTAGGGTTAGGTTTAGGGCTACAGTACGGATTATGGTTAGTGTTAGGTTTAGGGAAAGGATTAGGTTTAGGGTTAAGGTACGGTTATGGTTAGGGTTAGGGTTAGGGTTAGAGTATGGCTTTGGGTTAGTGTTAGGGTACGGGTTAGGTTTACCGTTTGGGAAAGGGTTAGGGTAATGGTTAGGGTTAGGTGTTAGGGTTAGAGTTAAGGTTAGGCTATGGGATAGGGTTAGAGTACGGGTTAGTATTAGGGTTAGGGTTAGGTTTAGGGTTATATTACGGGTTAGGGTTAGAGTTAGGGTTAGGGTACGGATTAGGTTTAGGGTACAGGTAAGGTTTAGGGTTAGGGTCGGTGTTAGGGTTAGGGTTAGTGTACGATTTAGGGTTAGGTTTAGGTTTAGGGTACGGGTTAGTGTTAGGGTTAGGGTTAGGGTTAGGGTTAGGGTACGGGTTAGGTTTTTAGTACAGGTTAGGGTTAGGGTTATGTTACGTGTTAGGTTTACAGTACGGGTTAGTGTTAGGGTGAGGGTTAGGGATACGGTTAGAGTACGGTTAGGGTTAGGGTCAGGATTAGGGTTAGTGTACGAGTTAGGGTTAGGGTTAGGGTACGGTTTAGGGTTAGGTTTATGGTACGAGTTAGGGTTACAGTATGGGTTAGTGTTAGGGTGAGGGTTAGGGTTAGGGTTAGAGTAAGGTTAGGGTTAGGGTTAGAGTACGGGTTAGGTTTAGTGTTAGGATTAGGGTTAGGGTTAGGTTTAGAGTACGAGGTAGGGTTAGTGTTAGGGTTAGGGTTAGGGTTAATATACGGGTTAGGATTAGGGTTAGGTTTAGGATTAGGATAAGAGTTAGGGTTAGGTTTAGGGTACGGTATAGGGTTAGCGTACGGGTTAAGTTTAGGGTTAGGGTTAGGTTTAGGTTACGGGTTAGGGTTCGGGTACGGGTTAGGGTTAGGTTTAGGGTGTGGGTTAGAGTTAGGGTTAGGGTTAGTGTAAGGGTTAGGGTTAGGTTTAATGTCAGTGTTAGGTTTAGGGTTAGTGTTAGGGTACGGGTTAGTTTTAGGGTTAGGATACGATTTAGGTTTAGGCTTATGGTAAGGGTTAGGTTTAGAATACGGGTTATGGTTAGTGTTAGTGTTAGGGTTAGTGTTAGTGTACGGATAGGGTTAGGGTTAGGGTTAGGGTACGGGTTGGGGTTAGATTTAGAGTACAGTATAGGTTTAGTGTACAGGTTAAGTTTAGGGTTAGGTTTAGGTTTAGGTTACGGGTTAGGGTTAGGGTACGAGTTAGGGTTACATTTAGGTGCGGGTTAGGGTTAGGGTACGGGTTAGGGTTAGGTTTAGTGTACGGGTTAGTGTTAGAGTATGGGTTAGTATTAGGGTTAGGGTTAGGGTTAGGTTTAGGTTTAGGGTACGGGTTAGTGTTAGGGAAAGGGTTAGGGTATGGGTTAGGTTTAGGGTACGGGTTACGGTTAGGGTCAGGGTTATGGTTAGGGTTAGGGGATAGTTAGTGTTAGGGTACGGGTAAGTGTTATGGTTAGGGTTAGGGTTACGATTAAGTTTAGGGTGCGGGTTAGGCTTAGGGTTAGAGTTAGGTTTAGCGCTAGGGTATGGGTTAGGGTTACTGTTAGGGTTTGGGTACGGGTTAGGGTTAGGGTTAGTGTATGGGTTAGGATTAGGGTTAGGGGTTGGGTACGGGTTAGGGTTAGGTTTTGGGTACGGGTTAGGGTTAGGTTTAGTGGTAGGTAAGGGTTAGGTTTAGGGTAACTGTTAGGGTTAGGGTTAGGGTTAGTGTACGAATTAGGGTTAGGGTTAGGGTACAGGTTAGTGTTAGCGTTATGGTACGGGTTAGGGTTACAGTATGGGTTAGGGTTCGGGTGAGGGTTAGGGTTAGGGTTAGAGTACGGTTAAAGTTAGTGTTAAGGTTAAGGCTAGAGTACGAGTTAGCGTTAGTGTTAGGGTTAGGGCTAGGGTTAGGGTACGGGTACGGGTACGGGTTTGGATTAAGGTTAGAGTACGGGGTAGGTTTAGTGTTAGGGTTAGGGTTAGGGTTAGGGTTAGTGTATGGGTTAGGCTTAGGGTACGGGTTAGGGTTAGGTTTAGGTTCAGGTTTAGGGTTAGGGTTTGGGTTAGGGTATGGGTTAGGTTTAGGTTTAGGGTATGGGTTAGGGTTAGGTTAAGGGTCAGGGTTAGGGTTAGGGTTAGGTACGAATTAGGGTTAGGTTTAGGGTACCGTTTAGGGTTAGGGTTATGGTACGGGTTAGGGTTACAGTACTGGTTCGGGTTAGGGTGAGGGTTGGGTTAGGTTTAGGGTTAAGGTACGCGTTAGGGTTAGGGTTTGGGTCCGGGTTAGGGTTACGTTTAGGGTTAGGGTACGGGTTAGGTTTAGGGTTAGGTTAAGGGTTAGTTTTAGGGTACGGGATAGGTTTAGAGTACGGGTTAGGGTTAGGTTTAGGGTTAGGGCTGGTAAGGGTTAGTGTTAGGGTACGGGATAGGGTTAGAGTACGGGTTAGGATTAGGTTTAGGGTTAGGGTTAGGGTTAGAGTACGGGTTAGGGTTAGTGTTAAGGTTAAGATTAGGTTTACTGTACGGAGGGTTAGATTTAGTGTTAGGGTTAGGGTACGTTTTGGGTTAGGTTTAGTGTACGGGATAAGGTTAGTTACGGGTTAAGTTTAGGGTTAGGGTTAGGTTTAGGTTATGGGTTAGGGTTAGGGAACAGGTTAGGGTTAGGTTTAGGTGCGGGCTAGGGTTAGGTTATGGGTTAGGGTTAGGTTTAGGTTCAGGGTATAGGGTTAGTGATAGGGTTATGGTATGGGTTAGGGTTATGGTTGGGGTTAGGGTATGGGTTAGTTTTAGGGTTAGGGTACGGGTTAGGGTTACGTTTAAGGTTAGGGTTAGTGTTAGGGTATGGGTTAGGGTTAGGGTACGGGAAAGGATTATGTTTAGGGTTAGGGTTAGTTTTAGGTTTAGGGTACGGGTTAGGTTAAGGGTCAGGGTTAGGTTTAGCACTAGGGTATGGTTTAGGGTTATTGTTAGGGTTTGTGTACGGGTTAGGTTTAGGGTTAGGGTACGGGATAGGCTTGGGTACGGGTTAGGTCAAGGTTTAGGGTTAGGTTTAGGGTACAGGTTAGGGTTAGCGTTAGGGTGAGGGTTAGGGTTAGAGTACGGGTTAGGGTTAGTGTTAGGGTTAGGGTTAGGGTTAAAATACGGGTTAGGGTTAGGGTTAGCTGTAGGGTAAGGGTTAATGTTAGGGTCACGGTACGGGTTATGGTTAAGGTTAGGGTATGGGATAGGGTTAGTGTATGTGTTAGGTCTAGGGTTAGGGTTAGGTTCAGTGTGTGGGTTAGGGTTAGGGTTAGGATATGTGTTAGGGTTAGGGTTTGGGTACGGGCTAAGGTTAAGTTTAGGGTTAGGGTATGGGTTAGGTTTAGGGTTAGGGTTAGGGTTAGGGTACGGTTTAGTAGGGTTAGGGTACGGGTTAGAGTTAAGGTTAGTTTTAGGGTTAGGGTTAAGGTTAGTGTACGGATAGGGTTAGGGTTAGGGTTAGGGTATGGGTTAGGGTTAGGTTTAGGGTATGGGATAGTATTAGCATACGGGTTAAGTTTAGGGTTAGGGTTAGGTTTAAGTTACGTGTTAGGGTTAGGGTACGGGTTAGGGTTAGGTATAGGTGAGGGTTAGGGTTAGCGTTAGGGTTAGGGTTAGGGTTAGGGTTAGGGTTAGGGTTGGGATTAGGGAACGTGTTAGTTTTAGGGTTAGGGTACGGGTCAGGGTTACGGTTAAGGTTAGGGTTAGGGTTAGGTTATGGCTTAGGGTTAGGGTACGGGTAAGGGTTATGGTTAGGGTTAGGGTTAGGTTTAGGTTTAGGGTGCGTGTTAGGGTTAGGTTTAGGTTTAGGGTTAGCGCTAGGGTATGAGTTAGGGTTACTGTTAGGGTTTGGGTACGGGTTAGGGTTAGGGTTAGGTTACGGGATAGGGTTGGGTACGGGTTAGGTCAAGGGATAGGGTTAGGTTTAGGGTACGTGTTAGGGTTAGGGATGGCTTAGGGTTAGGGTTAGGGTATGGGTTAGGCTTAGGGTACGGGTTAGGGTTAGGGTTAGTGTCAGGGTTAGTATTAGTGTTAGGGTTAGGGTACGGGTTAGGTTTACTGTACTGCTTAGGGTTAGGTTTAGGATTAGGGTTAGGGTTAGGGTTATAGTCCGGGTTAGGGTTAGGTTTAGGGTTAGAGTATGAGTTAGTGTTAGTGTTAGTGTTAGTTTTAGGGTTAGGGTTAGTGTACGGATAGGGTTAGGGTTAGCATTAGGGTACGGATTTGGTTAGGTTTTGGGTGCGAAATAGGGTTAGCGTACAGGTTAAGTTTAGGGTTATGGTTAGGTGTAGGTTACGGGTTAGGGTTAGGGTACGGGTTAGGGTTAGGTTTAGGTGCGGGGTAGGGTTAGGGTTATGGTTTGGGTTAGGGTTAGGGTTATAGTACGGGTTAGGGTTAGAGTTAGGGTTAGGTTTAGGGTTAGAGTACGTGTTAGGGTTAGTGTTATGGTTAGGGTTAGTGTTAGGGTACGGGTTAGGCTTAGAGTTTGGGTTAGGGTTAGGTTTAGGTTTAGGGTTCGGGTTATAGTACGGTTTAAGTTTAGTGTTAGGTTTAGGGTTAGGGTTAGGGTTAGTGTACGGATAGGGTTAGGGTTAGGGTACGGGTTAGGGTTAGGTTTAGGGTACGGGATAGGGTTAACGTATGGGTTAAGTTTAGGGTTACGGTTAGGGTTAGGTTACGGGTTAGGAGTAGGGTACAGGTTAGGGTTAGGTTTAGGGTGCGGGTTAGGGTTAGGGTTAGTGTAAGGGTTAGGGTTATGTTTAGGGTCAGGGTTAGGGTTAGGGTTAGTGTAAGGGTTAGGGTTAGGTTTAGGGTTAGGGTTAGGGTATGGGTTAGGCTTAGATTAAGTGTTAGGGTTAGGTTAGGGTCTGGGTTAGGGTTAGGGTTAGGGTCTGGGTTACGGTTAGGGTTAGGGAACGAGTTAGGGTTAGGGTTAGGTTTAGGGTATGGTTTATGTTTATTGTTAGGGTTAGGGTACGGTTGAGGCTTAGGGTACGGGTTAAGGTTAGGGTTAGAGTCAGGGTTAGGTATAGGGTTAGGTGACGAGTTAGGGTTAGGGTTAGGGTACGGGTTAGGGTTAGGGTTATGGTACGGATTAGGGTTACTGTACTGGTTAGGGTTAGGGTGAGCTTAGGGTTAGGATTAGAGTACGGTTAGGGTTCGGGTTAGGTTTAGGGTTAGGTTTAGAGTACGGGTCGGGGTTAGTGTTAGGGTTAGGGTTAGGTTTAGGGTAGGGTACGAGTTAGGGTTAGGGTTAGTGTTATGGGTAATGTACAGGTTAGGCTTAGGGTTAGGTTTAGGGTTAGGATATGGGTTAGGGTTAGTTTAGGGTACGGGATAGGGTTAGCGTACGGGTTAAGTTTACGTTTAGGGTTAGGTTTAAGTTACGGGTTAGGGTTAGGGTGCGGGTTAGGGTTAGGATTAGTGTAAGGGTTAGGGTTAGGTTTAGGGTTAGGGTTAGGATTAGAGTACGGGTTTGGGTTAGTTTTATGGTACGGGTTAGGTTTACCGTTTGGGTATTGGTTAGGGAAGAGTTAGGTTTAGGTTTAGGGTTTAGGGTTATAGATAGGGTTAGGCTATGGGTAGGGTAAGGGTACGGGTTAGTGTTAGGGATAGTGTTCGGTTTAGGGTTAGTGTAAGTGTTAGGGTTAGGTTTAGGGTAGGGTTAGTGTTAGGGTTACGATACAGGTTAGGGTTAAGTTTGGGGTATGGCATAGGGTTAGTGTACGTCTTAGGTCTAGGGTTAGGGTTAGGTTTAGTGTGCGGGTTAGGGTTGGGGTACGTGTTAGGGTTAGGGTTTGGTTACGATTTAGCGTTACGTTCAGGGTTAGGGTACGGGTTAGGTTTAGGGTTAGGGTTAGGGTACGGTTTAGGGTTAGTGTACGGGTTAGGGTTAGGTCAGGGTTAGGTTAGGGTTAGGGTTAGGGTACTGGTTAGGGTTACTGTATGGGTTAGGGTTATGGTTATGGTTAGGGTTAGGGTTAGCCTTATAGTACGGGTTAGGGTTTGAGTTAGGGTTAGGTTTAGGGTTAGAGTACGGGTTACGGTTAGTGTTAGGGTTAGGGTTAGTGTTAGAGTACGGGTTAGGGTTAGAGTACGGGTTAGGGTTAGGTTTAGGGTTAGGGTTAGTGTTAGAGTACGGGTTAGGGTTAGTGTTAGTGTTAGTGTTAGAGTTAGGTTTAGGGTTAGTGTACGGATAGGGTTAGGGTTAGGGTTAGGGTACGGGTTAAGTTTAGGTTACGGGTTAGGGTTAGGTTTAGGGTCAGGGTTAGGGTTAGGTTTAGGGTCAGGGTTAGGGTTAGGGTTAGGGTACGAGTTAGGGTTAGGGTTAGGGTACGGTTTAGGTTTAGGGTTATGATACGGATTTGGGTTACAGTAGGGGTTAGGGTTAGGGTGAGGTTTAGGGTTAGGTTCAGAGTATGGTTAGGGTTAGGGTTAGGGTTAGGGTGAGAGTACGGTTTAGGGTTAATGTTAGGGTTATTGTTAGGGTTAGGTTTAGGGTTAGGGTACGATTTAGGGTTAGGGTTAGTGTTAGAGTACGGGGTAGTGTTAGTGTTAGGTTTAGGGTTAGGTTTAATGTACGGGTTAGGGTTAGGTTTAGGTTTAGGTTTAGGATACGGGTTAGGGTTAGGTTTAGGTTACGGGTTAGGGTTAGGGTACGGGTTAGGGTTAGGTAAGGGTGCGGGTTAGGGTGAGGGTTAGTGTAAGGTTAGGTTAGGTTTAGGGTCAGGGTTAGGGTTAGGGTTAGTGTTAGGTTACGGGTTATCGTTAGGGTTGCGCTTAGGTTATGGTTTAGTTTTAGGGTTAGAGTACAGTTTAGGGTTACGGTTAAGGTTAGGGTTAGGTTTAGGGTCCGGGTTAGGGTTAGGGTACGAGTTAGGGTTAGGGTTAGGTTTAGGGTATGGGTTAGGTTTAGGGATAGGGTTAGGGTACGGGTTAGGTTTAGGTTACGGGTTAGGGTTAGGGTTAGGGTCAGGTTTAGGGTTAGGGTACGAGTTTGGGTTAGGGTTAGGGTACGGGTTAGGGTTTGGGTTATGTAACGGGTTAGGTTTAGAGTACGGGTTAGGGTTAGGGTGAGGTTAGGGTTAGGGTTAGAGTACGGTGAGGGTTAGGGTTAGTGTACGGTTTAGGGTTAGGGCTAGGGTACGGGTTAATCTTAGGGTTAGGGTTAGGGTTAGAGTATTGTGTAGGGTTAGTGTTAGGGTTAGGGTTAGGGGTAATGTACGGGTTAGGCTTAGAGTTAGGTTAAGGTTAGGTTACAGGTTAGGGTTAGGGTTAGGGTACGGGATATGGTTAGCGGATGGGTTAAGTTTAGTGTTAGGGTTATGTTTAGGTTACGGGTTAGGGTTAGGGTACGGGTTATGGTTAGGTTTAGGGTTCGGGTTAGGGTTCGGGTTAGGGTTAGTGTACGGGTTAGGGTTAGGTTTAGGTTCAGGGTTAGGGTTAGGGTTAGTGTTAGGGTATGAGTTAGAGTTAGGGTTGGGGTTAGAGTACGGGTTAGGTTTAGGGTTAGGGTACGGGTTTGGGTTATGGTTAAAGTTAGGATTAGGGTTAAGGTGTGGTTTAGGGTTAGTGTACGGTTAAGGATTATATTTAGCGTTAGGGTTAGGTTTATGTTTAGGGTGCGGTTTAGGTTTAGGTTTAGGGATAGGGTTAGGGTTAGTGTACAGGTTTGGGTTAGTGTTAGGGTACGGTTTAGGTTTACCATTTGGGTACGAGTTAGGGTAAAGTTTAGGTTTAGTTTTAGGGTTAGGGGTTAGGGTTAGAGTTAGGGTTAGGCTACGGGATAGGGTTAGAGTATGGGTTAGGGTTATGGTTAGGGTTAGGTTTAGTGTTAGAGTATGGGTTAGGGTTAGAGTACGGGTTAGGGTTAGGTTTAGGGTTAGGGTTAGGGTTAGAGTACAGGTTAGGGAAAGTGTTAGGGTTAGGGTTAGGGTTAGTGTATGGATCATGTTAGGTTTAGGGCTAGGGTTAGAGTACGGGTTAGGGTTAGGTTTCGGGTACGGGATAGTGTTAGCGTACGGGTTAATTTTAGGGTTAGGTTTAGGTTTAGGTTACGGGTTAGGGTTAGGTAAGTGTAAGGGTAGGTTTAGGTGAGGGTTAGGGTTAGGGTTAGGGTTAGGGTACGAGTTAGGGTTAGGTTTAGGGTCAGGTTAGTGTTAGGGATAGTGTTATGGGACGGGTTAGGGTTAGAGTTGTGGTTAGGGTACGGGTTAGTTTTAGGGTTAGGGTACGGGTCAGGGTTATGTTTAAGGTTAGGGTTACGGTTAGGTTATGGGTTAGGGTTAGGGTACGGGTAAGGTTTATGGTTAGGGTTAGGGTTAGGTTTAGGTTTATGGTGCGGGTTAGGCTTAGGTTTAGGGTTAGGGTTAGCGCTAGGGTATGGGTTAGGGTTACTGTTAGGGTTTGGTACGGGTGAGGGTTAGGGTTAGGGTACGGGATAGGTTTGGGTACGGGTTAGGTCAACGGTTAGGGTTAGGTTTAGGATACGGGTTAGGTTTAGGGTTAGGTTTAGGGATAGGGTTAGGGTATGGGTTAGGCTTAGGGTACGGGTTAGGGTTAGGGTTAGGGTCAGTGTTAGGATTAGGGTTAGGGTTAGGGTACGGGTTAGGGTTAGGTTTAGGGTATGGTTTAGTGTTAGGTTTAGGGTTAGGGTATGGGTTAGGTTTACTGTACGGGTTAGGGTTAGATTTAGGGTTAGGGTTAGGGTTATAGTCCGGGTTAGGGTTAGGTTTAGGGTAAGATTACGGGTTATGGTTAGTGTTAGTTAGGGTTAGGTTTAGGTTTAGTGTACAGATAGGGTTAGTGTTAGGGTTAGGGTACGGGTTAGGTTTAGGTTTAGGGTACGAGATAGGGTTAGCGTATGGGTTAAGTTTAGGGTTTGGGTTAGGTTTAGTTTACGGGTTAGGGTTAGGGTACCGGTTAGGATTGAGTTTAGTTGCGGGTTAGGGTTAGGGTTAGGGTCAGGGTTACGGTTATAGTACGGGTTAGGGTTAGAGTTAGGGTTAGGTTTAGGGTTAGAGTACCGGTTAGGGTTAGTGTTAGGGTTAGGGTTAGTGTTAAGGTACTGATTAGGGTTAGAGTTCGGTTTAGCGTTAGGGTTAGGGTTAGAGTACGGTTGAGGGTTAATGTTAGGTTTAGGGTTAGGGTTAGGGTTAGTGTACGGATAGGGTTAGGGTTAGGGTTAGGGTATGAGTTAGGTTTAGGTTTAGGGTACGGGATAGGGTTAGCGTACGGGTAAAGTTTAGGGTTTGGGTTAGGTTTAGGTTACGGGTAGTGTTAGGGAATGGGTTAGGGTTAAGTGTAGGTACGGGTTAGGGTTAGGGTTAGGGTTAGGGTTATAGTACGGGTTAGGGTGAGAGTTAGGGTTAGGTTTAGGGTTAGAGTACGGGTTAGGGTTAGTGTTAGGGTTAAGTTTAGTGTTAGCGTACGGGTTAGGGTTAGAGTTTGGGTTGGCGTTAGGTTTAGGGTTAGGGTTAGGGTTAGAGTATGATTTAAGGTTAGTTTTAGGTTTAGGGTTAGGGTTAGGGTTAGTGTACGGATAGGGTACGGGTTAGGGTTAGGGTTAGGGTACAGGTTAGGGTTAGGTTTAGGGTACGCGATAGTGTTAGTGTACGGGTTAAGTTTAGGGTTAGGGTTAGGTTAAGGTTACGGGTTAGGGTTAGCGTACGGGTTAGGGTGAGGTATAGCTGAGGGTTAGGGTTAGTGTTAGGTTTAGGTTTAGGGTGCGGGTTAGGGATAGGGATAGGGTTAGGTTTAGTGTACGGGGTAGGGTTAGTGTTAGGTTTAGGGATAGGGATAATGTACGGGTGAGGCTTAGGGTTATGTTTAGGGTTAGGTTACAGTTTAGGGTTAGGTTTAGGGTACGGTATAGGGTTAGCGTATGGGTTAAGTTTAAGGTTAGGGTTAGGTTTAGGTTACGGGTTAGGGTTAGGTTTATGTGCGGGTTAGGGTTTGGGTGAGGGTTAGGGTATGGGTTAGGGTTAGGGTTGAGGTTAGGGTACGGGTTAATTTTAGGGTTAGGGTACGGGTCAGGGTTACGGTTAAGTTTAGTGTTAGGGTTAGGGTATGGGTTAGGGTTAACGTACGGGTAAGGGTTATGTTTAGGGTTAGGGTTAGGTTTAGGTTTAGGGTGTGGGTTAGGGTTAGGGTTCGGGTTAGTGCTAGGGTATGGGTTATGGTTACTGTTAGTGTTTGGGTGCGGGTTAGGGTTAGGGTTAGGTTACGGGATAGGGTTGGTTACGGGTTAGGTCATGGGTTAGGGTTAGGTTTAGGGTACGGGTTAGGTTTAGGGTTAGGATTAGGGTTAGGGTTATGGTATGGGTTAGACTTAGGGTACGGGTTAGGGTTAGGGTTAGCGTCAGGGTTAGGGTTAGGGTACGGGTTAGGGTACGGTTTAGGGTTAGGTTTAGGATTAGGGTACGGGTTAGGTTTAGGGTTAGGGTACGGGTTAGGTTTAGGGTACGGGTTACGGTTAGGGTTAGTGTCAGTGTTAGGGTTAGGGTTAGGGTACGAATTAGGGTTAGGGTTAGGTTACGGGTTAGGGTTTGGGTTATGGTACGGGTTAGGGTTACAGTACGGTTTAGGGTTAGGGTGAGGTTTAGGGTTAGGGTAAGAGTACGGTTAGGGTTAGGGTTAGGGTTAGGGTTAGAGTACGGGTTAGGGTTAGTGTTAGGGTTAGGTTTAGGGTATGGTTAGCGTTAGGGTTATGGTACGGGTTAGGTTAACAGTACTGGTTAGGGTTAGGGTGAGAGTTAGGGTTAGGGTACGTGTTAGGGTTAGGGTTTGGGTACGGGTTAGGGTTATGTTTAGGTTTAGGGTACGGGTTAGGTATAGGGTTAGGGTAACGGTTAGTGTCATGGTACGGGATAGCTTTAGAGTACGGGTTAGGGGTAGGTTTAGGGTTAGGGTTGGTAAGGGTTAGTGTTAGGGTACGGGATAGGGTTAGAGTACGGGTTAGGGTTAGGTTTAGGGTTAGGGTTAGGGTTAGGGTTAGAGTACGGGTTAGGATTAGTGTTAGGTTTAGGGTTAGGTTTAGTGTACGGATAATGTTAGGGTTAGGGTGAGGGTTAGAGTACGTGTTAGGGTTAGGTTTAGTGTACAGGATAGGGTTAGTGAACGGGTTAAGTTTAGGGTTAGGGTTAGGTTTAGGTTATGGGTTAGGGTTAGGGTACGGGTTAGGGTTAGGTTTAGGTGCGGGTTAGGGTTAGGGATAGGGTTATTGAACGGGTTAGGGTTAGGCTTAGGGTTAAGGTATGGGTTAGTTTTAGGGTTAGGGTACGGGTTAGAGTTACAGTTAAAGTTAGGGTTAGTGTTAGGGTATGGGTTAGGGTTAGGGTACGGGATAGGGTTAGTGTTAGGGTCAGGGTTAGGGTTAGGTTTGGGGTCTGGGTTAGGGTTAGGGTTAGTGTTAGGGTTAGCGCTAGGGTATGAGTTAGGGTTACTGTTAGGGTTTGGGTATGGTTTAGGGTTAGGGTAAGAGTACGGGATAGTTTTGAGTACGGGTTAGGTCTAGGGTTAGGTTTAGGGTACGGGTTAGGTTTAGGGTTAGGGTACGGGTTAGGTTTAGGGTACGGGTTACGGTTAGGGTTAGTGTCAGTGTTAGGGTTAGGGTTAGGGTACGAATTAGGGTTAGGGTTAGGTTACGGGTTAGGGTTAGGGTTATGGTACGGGTTAGGGTTACAGTACGGTTTAGGGTTAGGGTGAGGTTTAGGGTTAGGGTAAGAGTACGGTTAGGGTTAGGGTTAGGGTTAGGGTTAGAGTACGGGTTAGGGTTAGTGTTAGGGTTAGGTTTAGGGTATGGTTAGCGTTAGGGTTATGGTACGGGTTAGGTTAACAGTACTGGTTAGGGTTAGGGTGAGAGTTAGGGTTAGGGTACGTGTTAGGGTTAGGGTTTGGGTACGGGTTAGGGTTATGTTTAGGTTTAGGGTACGGGTTAGGTATAGGGTTAGGGTAACGGTTAGTGTCATGGTACGGGATAGCTTTAGAGTACGGGTTAGGGGTAGGTTTAGGGTTAGGGTTGGTAAGGGTTAGTGTTAGGGTACGGGATAGGGTTAGAGTACGGGTTAGGGTTAGGTTTAGGGTTAGGGTTAGGGTTAGGGTTAGAGTACGGGTTAGGATTAGTGTTAGGTTTAGGGTTAGGTTTAGTGTACGGATAATGTTAGGGTTAGGGTGAGGGTTAGAGTACGTGTTAGGGTTAGGTTTAGTGTACAGGATAGGGTTAGTGAACGGGTTAAGTTTAGGGTTAGGGTTAGGTTTAGGTTATGGGTTAGGGTTAGGGTACGGGTTAGGGTTAGGTTTAGGTGCGGGTTAGGGTTAGGGATAGGGTTATTGAACGGGTTAGGGTTAGGGTTAGGGTTAAGGTATGGGTTAGTTTTAGGGTTAGGGTACGGGTTAGAGTTACAGTTAAAGTTAGGGTTAGTGTTAGGGTATGGGTTAGGGTTAGGGTACGGGATAGGGTTAGTGTTAGGGTCAGGGTTAGGGTTAGGTTTGGGGTCTGGGTTAGGGTTAGGGTTAGTGTTAGGGTTAGCGCTAGGGTATGAGTTAGGGTTACTGTTAGGGTTTGGGTATGGTTTAGGGTTAGGGTAAGAGTACGGGATAGTTTTGAGTACGGGTTAGGTCTAGGGTTAGGTTTAGGGTACGGGTTAGGTTTAGGGTTAGGTTTAGGGTTAGGGTTAGGGTATGGTTTAGGTTTAAGATATGGGTTAGGGTTAGGGTTAGGTCAGGGTTAGGATTAGGGTTAGGGTTAGGGTACGGTTTAGGGTTAGGTTTAGGGTACTGGTTAGGGGTAGGATTAGGGTTAGGGTACGGGCAAGGTTTAGGGTACGGGTTAGGGTTAGGGTAATGGTCAGGGTTAGGGATAGTGTTAGGGTACGAGTTACGGTTAGGGTTAGGGTATGGGTTAGGGTTAGGGTTATGGTACGGGTTATGGTTACAGTACGGTTTAGGGTTAGGGTGAGGCTTAGTGTTAGGGTTAGAGTACAGTTAGGTTTAGGGTTATGTTTAGAGTACGGGTTAGGGTTAGTTTTAGCGTTAGGGTAAGGTGAGGGTTAGGGTAGGGTTAGGTTTAGAGTATGGGGTAGGGTTAGTGTTAGTGTTAGGATAAGGGTTATTGTACGGGATAGGCTTTGGGTTAGGTTCTGGTTAGGATACGGGTTTGGGTTAGGTTTAGGGTACAGGATAGGGTTAGCGAACGGGTTAAGTTTAGGGTTTGATTTGGTTTAGGTTATGGGTTAGGGTTAGGGTACGGGTTAGGTTTAGGTTTAGGGTGCGGGTTAGGGTTAGGGTCAGGGTTAGGGTTAGAGTACGGTTTAGGGTTAGGGTGAGGGTTAGGGTTATTGTTAGGGTTAGGGTTAGGGTACGTGTTAGGGTTAGGGTTTGGGTATGGGTTAGGGTTACGTTTAGGTTTAGGGTACGGGTTAGGTTTAGGTTTATGGTAAGGCTTAGTGTTAGGGTATGGGATAGATTTAGAGTATGGGTTAGGGTTAGGTTTAGGGTTAGGTTTAGGGTAAGAGTTAGTGTTAGGGTACGGGATAGGGTTAGAGTTCGGGTTAGGGTGAGATTTAGCATTTGGTTTAGGGTTAGGGTACGGGTTAGGGTTAGGTTTAAGGTCAGGGTTAGGGTTAGGGTTAGGGTACGAATTAGGGTTAGGTTTAGATTTAGGGTACGGGTTAGGGTACGGGTTAGGGTATGAATTAGGTTTAGGTTATGGGTTAGGGTTAGGGTCAGGTTTAGCGTTAGGGTATGAGTTAGGGTTAGGGTTAGGGTACGGGTTAGGTTTAGGGGTATGTTACGGGTTACGGTTACAGTACTGGTTAGGGTTAGGGTGAGGTTAGGGTTAGAGTACGCTTAGGGGTAGGGTTAGGGTTAGGGTACGGGTTAAGGTTTGTTTTAGGGTTAGGGAAAGGTTTAGGGTTAGTGTTAGGGTACGGGATAGGGATAGGGTTAGGGTTAGGGTTAGAGTATGGGGTAGGGTTAGTGTTAGTGTTAGGGTAGGGTTAATGTACGGGTTAGGGTTAGGGTCAGGTTTAGGTTTAGTGTTATGGTTAGGTTACGGGTTAGGGTTAGGTTTAGGGTTAGGGTTAAAGTACAGGGTAGCGTTAGTGTTAGGGTTATGGTTAATATACAGGTTAGGCTTAGGGTTAGGTTTAGGGTTAAGATACGGGTTAGGGTTAGGTTCCGGTTACGGGATAGGGTTAGTGTACAGGTTAAGTTTAGGATTAGGGTTAGGTTTAGGGTACGGGTTAGGGTTAGGGTACGGGTTAGGGTTAGGTTTAGGGTGCGAGTTAAGGTTAGTGTTAGGGTTAGTGTAAGGGTTAGGTTAGGTTTAGAGTCAGGGTTTGGGTTAGGGTTAAGTTTAGGGTGCGGGTTAGGGTTAGGGTTAGTGTTAGGGTTAGGGTTAGAGTATGGGTTTGGATTAGTGTTAGGGTACGGGTTAGGTTTAACGATTGAATACGGCTTAGGGTAAGGGTTAGGGTTAGGGTTAGGGTTAGGGGTTAGTGATAGAGTTAGTGTTAGGCTACGGGATAGGGTTAGAGTCCAGATTTGGGTTAGGTTTAGTGGTAGGTTTAGGGTTAGGGTTATAGTTTGGGTTAGGGTTAGAGTTAGGGTTAGGTTTAGGGTTAGAGTACGGGTTAGGGTTAGTGTTAGGGTTAGGGTTAGTGTTAGGGTACGGATTAGGTTTAGAGTATGGGTTAGGGTTACGTTTAGGGTTAGGGTTAGGGTTAGGGTACGGGTTAGGGTTAGTGTTAGGGTTAGAGTTAGGGTTAGTGTACGAATAGGGTTAGGGTTAGGGTTAGGGTTAGGGTACGGATTAGGGTTAGGTTTATGGTACGGGATAGGGTTAGTGTCTGGGCTAAGTTTAGGGTTAGGGTTAGGTTTAGGTTACGGGTTAGGGTTAGGGTACAGGTTAGGGTTAGGTTTAGTTGCGGGTTAGGGTACGGGTTAGGGTTAGGTTTAGGGTGCGGGTTAGGGTTAGGGTTAGGGTTAGTGTACGGGTTAGGGTTAGGTTTAGGGTAAGGTTTAGGGTTAGTGTTAGTGTTAGGTTATGGATTTGGGTTAGGGTTGGGGTTAGAGTACAGGTTAGTTTTAGGGTGAGTGTACGGGTTAGGGTTACGATTAAAGTTAGGGATAGGTTTAGGTTGTGGGTTAGGGTTAGGGTACGGTTAAGGGTTACGTTTAGTGTTAGGATTAGGGTTAAGTTTAGGGTGCGGTTTAGGGTTAGTTTTAGTGTTATGGTTAGGGTTAGAGTACGGGTTTGGGTTAGTGTTACGGTCCGGCTAGGTTTACCGTTTGGGTACTGGTTAGGTTAAGGGTTAGGGTTAGGTTTAGGGTTAATGATTAGTGTTAGAGTTAGGGTTAGGCTACGGGATAGGGTTAGAGTCGGGTTAGGGTTAGGGTTAGCGTTAGGGTTAGAGTCAGGGATATAGTACGGGTTAGGGTTAGAGTTAGGGTTAGGTTTAGGGTTAGAGTACGGGTTCGGGTTAGGGTGAGGTTTAGGGTTAGGGTTAGAGTACGGTTTAGGGGTAGTGTTAGGTTTAGGGTTAGGATTAGGGTTAGTGTACGGATAGGGTTAGGGTTAGCTTTAGGGTTAGGGTATGGGTTAGGGTTAGGTTTAGAGTACGGGATAGGGTTAGCGTACGGGTTAAGTTTAGGGTTAGGGTTAGGTTTAGGTTATGGGTTAGGGTTAGGGTAAGGGTTAGGGTTAGGTATAGGTGAGGGTTAGGGTTAGGTTTAGGGTTAGGGTACGGGTTAGGGTTAGGTTTGGGGTTAGGGTACGGGTTAGTTTTACCATTAGGATATGGGTCAGGGTTACCGTTAAGGTTAGTGTAGGGTTAGTGTATGTGTTAGGGATAGGGTACAGGTAAGGGTTATGGTTAGGGTTAGGGTTAGGTTTAGGTTTAGGGTGCGGGATAGGGTTAGGATTAGCGCTAGGGTATGGGTTAGGGTTACTGTTAGGGTTTGGGTACGGGTTAGGGTTAGGGTTAGGTTACAGGATAGGGTTGGGTACGGGTAAGTTCAAGGGATAGGTGTAGTTTTAGGGTACGGGTTAGGGTTAGGGATGGTTTAGGGTTAGGGTTACGGTATGGGTTAGTCTTAGGGTACGGGTTAGGGTTAGGGTTAGGGTCAGGGCTGGGCTAGGGTTATGGGTAGGGTACAGGTTAGGTTTGCTGTATGGGTTAGGGTTAGGTTTAGGGTTAGGTTTAGGGTTAGGGTTATAGTCTGGGTTAGGGTTAAGTTTAGAGTTAGAGTACGGGTTAGGGTTAGTGTTAGTGTTAGGATTAGTGTTAGGGTTAGTGTACGGATAGGGTTAGGGTTAGGGTATGGGTTAGGGTTAGGTTTAGGGTGTGGGTTAGTGTTAGGGTTAGGGTTAGCGCTAGTGTATGGGTTAGGGTTAGGGTTAGGCTAGGGTACGGGTTAGGTTTAGGGTTAGGATCAGGGTTAGGATTAGGGTTATGGTCAGGGTACAGGTTAGGGTTAGGTTTAGTGTACGGGTTAGGCTTAGGTTTAGGGTTAGGGTACGGGTTAGGTTTAGGTTAGGGTAAGGGTTAGTGTTAGGGTACAGGATAGGGTTAGAGTACGGTTTAGGGTTAGGTTTAGGTTTAGGATTAAGGTTAGAGTACGGGTTAAGGTTAGTGTTAGGGTTAGGGTTAGGTTTAGTGTATGGATAGGGTTAGGGTTAGGGTTAGGGTTAGGGTACGTGTTAGGGTTAGGTTTAGGGTACGGGATAGGGTTAGTGTACAGGTAAAGTTTAGTGTTAGGGTTAGGTTTAGGTTATGGGTTAGGGTTAGGGTACGGGTTAGGGTTAGGTTTAGGTGCGGGTTGGGGTTAGAGTATGGGTTATGGTTAGGTTTAGGGTCTGGTTTGGGTTAGGGATAGGGTTATGGTATGGGTTAGGTTTAGGGTTGGGCTTAGGGTATGGGTTAGTTTTAGGGTTAGAGTACGGGTTAGGCTTACGGTTAAGGTTAGTGTTTGTTAGGGTATGGGTTAGGGTTAGGGTACGGGTAAGGTTTATGGTTCGGGTAAGGGTTAGTTTTAAGTTTAGGGTGCGGGTTAGGCTTAGGGTTAGAGTTAGGGTTAGCTCTAGGGTATGGGTTAGGGTTACTGTTAGGTTTTGGGTACGGGTTAGGGTTAGGATTAGGGTACGGGATAGGGTTGGATACGGGTGAGGTCAAGGGTTAGGGTTAGGTTTAGGGTACGGGTTAGGGTTAGGGTTAGGTTTAGGGTTAGGGTTAGGGTATGGGTTAGGCTTAGGGTACGGGTTAGGGTTAGGGTTAGGGTCAGGGTTAGGGTTAGAGTTAGTGTTAGGGTATGAGTTAGGGTGAGGTTTGGGGTTAGAGTTCACGTTAGTTTTAGGGTTAGGGTATGGGTTAGGGTTATGGTTAAAGTTAGGGTTAGGTTTAGGGTTTATGTTAGGGTTAGGGTACATTTAAGGGTTATGTTTAGGGTTAGGTTTAGGGTTAAGTTTAGGGTGCGGTTTAGGGTTAGGGTTAGGGATAGGGTTAGGTTTAGAGTACGGGTTTGGGTTAGTGTTAGGTTATGGGTTATGTTTACTGTTTGGGTACGGGTTAGGGTAAGGTTTAGGGTTAGGTTAGGGTTAAGTGTTAGGGTTAGAGTTAGGTTAGGCTACATGAAAGGGTTAGAGTACGGGTTAGGGTTAGTGTTAGGGTTAGGGTTAGTGTTAGAGTATGGGTTAGGGTTAGAGTACGGGTTAGGGTTAGTTTTAGGATTTGGTTACGGTTAGAGTACAGGTTAGGGTTAGTGTTAGTGTTAGGATTAGGGTTAGTGTATGGATCGTGTTAGTTTTAGGGCTAGGGTTAGGGTACGGTTTAGGGTTAGGTTTAGGGTACGGGATAGGGTTAGCGTACGGGTTAAGTTTAGGGTTAGGGTTAGGTTTAGGTTACGGGTTAGGGTTAGGTAAGTGTTAGGGTTAGGTTTAGGTGAGGTTTAGGGTTACGGTTAGGGTTAGGGTTAGGGTACGGTTAGGGTTAGGTTTAGGGTCAGGATTAGCTTTAGGGATAGGGTTATGGGTCGGATTAGGGTTAGGGTTGGGGTTAGGGTACGAGTTAGTTTTAGGGTTAGGGTACGGGTCAGGGTTACATTTAAGGTTAGGGTTACAGTTAGGGTTAGGGTACGGGTAGGGTTATGGTTAAGGTTAGGGTTAGGTTTAGGTTTAGCGTGTGGGTTAGGTTTAGGGTTAGGGTTAGGGTTAGGGTTAGCGCTAGGGTACGGGTTAGAGTTACTGTTAGAGTTTGGGTACGGGTTATATTTAGGGTTAGTGTACGGGATAGGTTTGGATACGGGTTAGGTCAAGGGTTAGGGTTAGGTTTAGGGTACGGGTTAGGATTAGGGTTAGGTTTAAGGTTAGGGTTAGGGTATTAGTTAGGCTTAGAGTACGGTTTAGGGTGAGGGTTAGGGTCCGGGATAGGGTTAGGGTTAGGGTACGAGTTAGGGTTAGGGTTAGGTTTAGGGTACGGGTTATGTTTAGGGTTAGGGTTAGGGTACGGTTTACGTTTAGGGTACGGGTTAAGGTTAATGTTAGAGTCAGGGTTAGGTTTAGGGTTAGGGTACGAGTTAGGGTTAGGTTTAGGGTACGGGTTAGGGTTAGGGTTATGGTATGGGTTAGGGTTACAGTACGGGTTAGGGTTAGGGTTAGGGTTAGGGTTAGGGTTAGAGTACGGTTAGGGTTAAGGTTAGGTTTAGGGTTAGGTTTAGAGTACGGTTTAGGGTTAGTGTTAGGTTTAGGGTTAGGGTACGGGTTAGGGTTAGGGTTAGGGTTAGGGTTAGGGTTAGAGTACGGGGTAGGGTTAATGTTAGGGTTAGTGTTAGGGGTAATGTACAGGTTAGGCTTAGGGTTAGGTTTAGGGTTAGGATATGGGTTAGGGTTAGGTTTAGGGTACAGGATAGGGTTAGCGTACGTGTTAAGCATAGGTTTAGGGTTAGCTTTAGGTTACGGGTTAGGGTTAGGGTGCGGGTTAGTGTTAGGATTAGTGTAAGGGATAGGATTAGGTTTAGGGTCAGGGTTAGTGTTAGTGTTAGGGTACGGGTTAGGGTTAGGGTTGGGGTTAGGGTACGGGTTAGTTTTAGGTTTAGGGTACGGGTTAGGGTTACGGTTAAGGTTAGGGTTAGGGTTAGCGTATGGGTTAGGGCTAGATTACGGTTAAGGTTTATGATTTGTGTTAGGGTTAGGGTTAAGTTTAGGGTGCCAGTTAGGGTTAGGGTTAGGTTTAGAGTACGGGATTGTGTTAGTGTTAGGGTACGGGTTAGGTTTACCATTTGGGCATAGGATTGGGTAAGGGTTAGGGTTAGGGTTATGGTTAGAGTTAGGGTTAGGCTACGGATAGGGTTAGGGTACGAGTTAGGGTTAGGGTTAGGTTTCGGGTTAGGGTTAATTTACGGGTTAGGGTTAGAGTTAGGGTTAGGGTTAGGGTTAGGGTTGTTGTTAGGGTTACGGTACGGGTTAGGGTTAAGTTTAGGGTATGGGATAGAGTTAGTCTATGTGTTAGGTCTAGGGTTAGGGTTAGGTTTAGTGTGCGGGTTAGGGTTAGGGTTAGGGTACGTGTTAGCTTTAGGGTTTGGGTATGGGTTAGCGTTATGTTTAGGTTAGGGTATTGGTTAGGTTTAGGGTTAAGGCTAAGGTACCTTTTAGGTTTAGTGAATGGGATAGGGTTAGGTTTAGGGTCAGGTTTAGGGTTAGGTTTAGGGTTAGGGTTAGGGTTAGGGTTTGGGTAGGGTTTAGGGTTACTGTACGGGTTAGGGTTAGGGTTAGGTTTAGGGTTATAGTACGGGTTAGGTTTTGAGTTAGGTTGAGGTATAGGTTTAGAGTATGGGTTAGGGTTAGTGTTATGGTTAGGGTTAGTGTTAGTTTACGAGTTAGTGTTAGGGAATGTGTTAGGTTTTGGTTTAGGGTGCAGGTTAGTGTTAGAGTTAGGGTTAGTGTAAGGGTTAGGGTTAGGTTTAGGGTCAGGGTTAGGTTTGGGGTTAGGGTACGGGTTAGTTTTAGGGCTAGGGTACTGGTTAGAGTTATGGTTAAGGTTAGGGTTAGGGTTAGGTTATGGGTTAGGGTTAGGTTACGGTTAAGGGTTATGGTTTGGGTTAGGGTTAGGGTTAAGTTTAGGGTGCGCATTAGGGTTAGGGTTAGGGTTAGGGTTAGGGTTAGAGTACGGTTTTGGTTTAGTTTTAGGGTAGAGGTTACGTTTACCATTTGGGTACGGGTTAGGGTAAGGGTTAGGGTTAGGGTTAGGTTTTAGAGGTAGGGTTAGGGCTAGGCTATGGGTAAGGTTAGGGTACGGGTTAGGGTTAGGGTTCGGGTTAGGGTTAGTGTACGGGTTAGGGTTAGGGTTAGGGTTAGGTTTAGGGTTAGGATTTGTGTTAGGGTTACCGTATGGGTTAGGGTTAAGGTTACAGTACGGGATAGGATTAGTGTACGTGTTAGGTCTAGGGTTAGGGTTAGGTTTAGTATGTGGGTTACGATTAGGGTTAGGTTCAGTGTACGGGTTAGGTTTAGGTTTAGGTTTAGGGTACGGGTTAGGTTTAGGGTTAGGGTCAGGGTTAAGGTTAGGGTATGAGTTAGGGTTAGTGTTAGGTTTAGGGTACGGGTTAGGTTTAGGGTTATGTTTAGGGTACAGGTTAGGTTTAGGATACGGGTTAGGGTTAGGGTGAGGGTTAGTGTTAGGGTACGAGTTAGGGTTAGGGTTAGGGTATGGGTTAGGGTTAGGGTGAGGATTAGGGTTAGGGTTAGAATTCGGTTAGGGTTAGGGTTAGGGTTAGAGTACGGGTTAGGGTTAGTGTTAGGTTTAGGGAAAGGGTTAGTTTTAGGGTTAGGTTACGGGTTAGGGTTAGGGTTAGGGTTAGAATACAGGGTAGGGTTAGTGTTAGGGTTAGGGTTACGGTTAATGTAGGGGTTAGGCTTAGGGTTAGGTTTAGGGTTAGGTTACGGATTAGGGTTAGGTTTAGGATACGGGATAGAGTTAGTGTACGGGTTAAGTTTAGGGTTAGGATTAGGTTTAGGTTACGGGTTAGGGTTAGGGTACGGGTGAGGGTTAGGTTTAGGGTGCGGTTTAGGGTTAGGGTTAGGGTTAATGTACGGGTAAGGGTTAGGTTGAGGGTCAGGGTTAGGGTTAGAATTAGTGTTAGGGTATGGGTTAGGGTTAGGGTTGGGGTTAGGGTACGGGTTAGTTTTATCGTTAGGGTATGGGTTAGGGTTACTGTTAAAGATAGGATTAGAGTTAGGGTGTGGATTAGGGTAACGGTTGGTTAAGGGTTATGGTAGGGTTAGGGTTAAGTTTAGGGTGTGTTTTAGGGTTCAGGTTAGGGTTAGTGTTAGGGTTAGAGTACAGGTTTGGGTTAGTGTTAGGGTATGGGTTAGGTATACCGTTTGGGTACGGGTTAGGGTAAGGGTTAGGGTTAGGGTTAGGGTTAGGGGTTAGGGTTAGAGTTAGGTTTAGGCTACGGGATAGTGTTAGAGTACAGGTTAGTGTTAGGTTTAGGGAAAGGGTGAGGGTTAGGGTTATAGTACGGGTTAGCGTTAGAGTTAGGGTTAGGTTTAGGGTTAAAGTACGGGTTAGGGTTAGTGTGAGGGTTAGGGTTAGTATTAGGGTACGGGTTAGGGTTAGGTTTAGTGTTCGGATTGGGTTAGGGTTAGGGTTAGGTTATGGGTTAGGTTTAGGTTTCGGTACGGGCTAGGGTTAGCGTATGGGTTAAGTTTAGGTTTAGATTTAGGTTTAGGTTACGGGTTAGGGTTAGGGTACGTGTTAGTGTCAGCTTTAGGTGAGGGTTAGGTTTAGGGTTAGGGTTAGGGTTAGGGTACGGGTTAGGGTTAGGTTTAGGTGCGGGTTAGGGTTATGGTTAGGGTTAAGTTTAGAGGTAGGGTTCGGTTTAGGGTTAGGTTTAGGGTCAGAGTTAGGGATAGGGATAGGGTTATGGTACGGGTTAGGGTTAGGGTTGGGGTTAGGGTATGGGTTAGTTTTAGATTTAGGGTACGGGTGAGGGTTACGGTTAAGTTTAGGGTTAGGTTTAGGGTATGGGTTAGGGTTAGGTTACGGGTAAGGGTTATGGTTAGGGTTAGGTTTAGGTTTAGGTTTAGGGTGCGGTATAGGGTTAGGGTTAGTTTTAGCGCTAGGGTATGGGTTAGGGTTACTGTTAGGGTTTGGGTACGGGTTAGGGTTAGGTTTAGGTTACGGGATAGGATTGGGTACGGGTTAGGTTAAGGGTTAGGGTTAGGGTTAGGTTATGTGTTAGGTTTAGGGTACGGGTTAGGGTTAGGGTTAGGGTTAGGGTACGGGTTAGGGTTAGGGTTAGTGTAGGAGTACGGGGTAGGGTTAGTGTTAGGGTTCGGGTTAGGTTTAATCTACGGATTAGGCTTAGGGTTAGGTTTAGGGTTAGGATACGGGTTAGGGTTAGGTTTAAGGTACGGGATAGGGTTAGCCTACGGGTTAAGTTTAGGGTTAGGGTTAGGTTTACGTTACGGGTTAGGGTTAGGGTACGGGTTAGGGTTAGGTTTAGGGTGCGGGTTAGGTTTAGGTTTAGGATTAGTGTAAGGGTTAGGGTTAGGTTTAGTGTCAGTGTTAGGGTTAGGGTTAGTGTTAGGGCACGGGGTAGGGTTAGGGCTTGGGTTAGGGTACGGGTTAGTTTTAGCGCTAGTGTACGGGTTAGGGTTACGATTAAGGTTAGGGTTAAGTTTAGGTTATGGGTTTGGGTAAGATTACGGTTAAGGATTATGGTTTGTGTTAGGGTTAGTGTTAATTTTAGGGTGCGGGTTAGGGTTAGGGTCAGGGTTAGGGTTAGGTTTAGGGTACGGGTTTGGGTTAGTGTTAGGGTACGGGTTAGGTTTACCTTATGGGTATGGGTTAGGGTAAGGTATAGGGTTAGGGTTAAGGGTTAGGGTTATAGTTATGGTTAGGCTACGGGTAGCATTAGGGTACGGGTTAGGTTTAGGTTTAGGGTTCGGGATAGGGTTAGTGTACGGGTTAGGGTTAGGGTTAGGGTTAGGTTTAGGGTTAGTGTTATGGTTACGGTACGGTTTAGGGTTAAGGTTGGGTTACGGGATAGGGTTAGTGTACGTGTTAGGTCTAGGGTTAGGGTTAGGTTAAGTGCGTGTTAGGGTTAGGGTTAGGGTTAGTTTACGTGTAAGGGTTAGGGTTTGGGTACGGGTTAGCGTTACGTTTAGGGTTAGGGTACGGGTTAGGGTTAGGGTTAGGGTTAGGGTTAGGGTACGGTTTAGGATTATGGTATGGGTTGGCGTAAGGGTTAGGGTCAGGGTTAGGGTTAGGTTTAGGGTTAGGTTTAGGGTTAGGGTAAGGATTAGGGTTACTGTACGGTTTAGGGTTAGGGTTAGGGTTATAATACGTGTTAGGGTTAGAGTTAGGGTTAGATTTAGGGTTAGAGCACGGGTTAGGGTTAGTGTTAGCATTAGGGTTAGTGTTAGGGTATGGGTTCAGGTTAGAGTACGGGTTAGGGTTAGGGTTAGGGTTAGGTTTAGGGTTAGTGTTATGGTTACGGTACGGTTTAGGGTTAAGGTTGGGTTACGGGATAGGGTTAGTGTACGTGTTAGGTCTAGGGTTAGGGTTAGGTTAAGTGCGTGTTAGGGTTAGGGTTAGGGTTAGTTTACGTGTAAGGGTTAGGGTTTGGGTACGGGTTAGCGTTACGTTTAGGGTTAGGGTACGGGTTAGGGTTAGGGTTAGGGTTAGGGTTAGGGTACGGTTTAGGATTATGGTATGGGTTGGCGTAAGGGTTAGGGTCAGGGTTAGGGTTAGGTTTAGGGTTAGGTTTAGGGTTAGGGTAAGGATTAGGGTTACTGTACGGTTTAGGGTTAGGGTTAGGGTTATAATACGTGTTAGGGTTAGAGTTAGGGTTAGATTTAGGGTTAGAGCACGGGTTAGGGTTAGTGTTAGCATTAGGGTTAGTGTTAGGGTATGGGTTCAGGTTAGAGTACGGGTTAGGGTTAGGTTTAGTGTTAGGGTTAGAGTACGGGTTAGGGTTAGTGTTAGTTTAGGGTTAGGGTTAGGTTTGTTGTACGGATACGGTTAGGGCAGGGTTAGGGTTAGGGTACGGGTTAGGGTTAGGTTTATGGTATGGGTTAGGGTTAGGGTTAGGGTTAGGTACGGGTTAGGTTTAGGGTACAGGTTAGGGTTAGGGTTAGGGTCAGGGTTAGTGTTAGGGTTAGGGTACGAGTTAGGGATAGGGTTAGGGTACAGGTTAGGGTTAGGGTTTTGGTACGGGTTTGGGTTACAGTACGGGTTAGGGTTAGGGTGAGGCCTAGGGTTAGGGTTAGAGTACGGTTAGGGTTAGGGTTAGGGTTAGGGTGAGAGTACGGTTTAGGGTTAATGTTATGGTTATGGTTAGGGTTAGGTTTAGGGTTAGGCTACGATTTAGGGTTAGGGTTAGTGTTACAGTACGGGGTAGGGTTAGTGTTAGTGTTAGGGTTAGGGTTAATGTACGGGTTAGGCTTAGGGTTAGGTTTAGGGTTAGTATACAGTTAGGGTTAGGTTTAGCGTATGGGTTAGGTTTAGGTTACGGTTAAGGGTTATGGTTTGGGTTAGGGTCAGGGTTAAGTTTAGGCTGCGGGTTAGAGTTAGTGTTAGGGTTAGATTACGGGTTTGGGTTAGTGTTAGGGTACGGGTTAGGTTAACCGTTTGGGTATGGGTTCGGGTAAGGGTTCGGGTTAGGTTTAGGGTTATGGGTTAGGGTTAGAGTTAGGGTTAGGCTACGGACGGGTAGGTTTAGTATATGGGTTAGGGTTAGGGTTAGGGTTGGGGTTAGGGTTAGTGTACGGCTTAGGGTTAGGTTTTGGGTTAGGTTTAGGGTTAGGGTTAGTGTTAGGGTTATGGTACGGTTTAGGGTTAAGGTTACGGTACGGGAGAGGTTTAGTGTACGTGTTAGGTCTAGTGTTAGGTTTAGGTTTAGTGTGCGGGTTAGGGTTAGGTTTAGTGTTAGGTTTAGGGTTTGCGTATGCGTTAGGGTTAGTGTATGGATAGGATTAGGGTTAGGGTGTGGGTTGGGTACGGGTTAGGTTTAGGGGTAGGGTAAGTGTTAGTGTTAGGGTACGGTTAGGGTTAGAGTACGGGTTAGGGTTAGGTAAGGGTGCGGGTTAGGGTGAGGGTTAGTGTAAGGTTAGGTTAGGTTTAGGGTCAGGGTTAGGGTTAGGGTTAGTGTTAGGTTACGGGTTATCGTTAGGGTTGTGCTTAGGTTATGGTTTAGTTTTAGGGTTAGAGTACAGTTTAGGGTTACGGTTAAGGTTAGGGTTAGGTTTAGGGTCCGGGTTAGGGTTAGGGTTAGGGTACGAGTTAGGGTCAGGGTTAGGTTTAGGGTATGGGTTAGGTTTAGGGATAGGGTTAGGGTACGGGTTAGGTTTAGGTTACGGGTTAGGGTTAGGGTTAGGGTCAGGTTTAGGGTTAGGGTACGAGTTTGGGTTAGGGTTAGGGTACGGGTTAGGGTTTGGGTTATGTAACGGGTTAGGTTTAGAGTACGGGTTAGGGTTAGGGTGAGGTTAGGGTTAGGGTTAGAGTACGGTGAGGGTTAGGGTTAGTGTAAGGTTTAGGGTTAGGGCTAGGGTACGGGTTAATCTTAGGGTTAGGGTTAGGGTTAGAGTATTGTGTAGGGTTAGTGTTAGGGTTAGGGTTAGGAGTAATGTACGGGTTAGGCTTAGAGTTAGGTTAAGGTTAGGTTACAGGTTAGGGTTAGGGTTAGGGTACGGGATATGGTTAGCGGATGGGTTAAGGGTAGGGTTAGGGTTAAGTACGTGTTAGGGTTAGTGTTAGGGTTAGGGTGTGGGTTAGTGTACGGATAGGATTAGGGTTACGGTGTGGGTTAGGGTACGGGTTAGGGTTAGGTTTAGGGTACGGGATAGGGTTAGTGTACGGGTTAAGTTTAGGGTTAGGGTTAGGTTTAGGTTACGTGTTAGGGTTAGGGTAGGTGTTAGGGTTAGGTTTAGTTGAGGGATTAGGGTTAGGGTATGGGTTAGGGTTAGTTTTAGGGTCAGGGTTAGGGCTCCGGATAGGGTTATGGTACGGGTTAGGGTTAGGGTTGAGGTTAGGGTACGGGATAGTTTTAGGATTAGGGTACGGGTTAGTGTTATGGTTAATGTTAGACTTAGGGTTAGGGTATGGGTTAGGGTTAGGGTTATGTTTAGTTTTAGGGTGCGGGTTAGGCTTAGGTTTAGGTTTAGGTTAGGGTGCATGTTAAGGTTAGGGTAAGGGTTAGCGCTAGGGTATGGGTAAAGGTTACTGTTAGGGTTTGGGTACGTGTTATGGTTAGGGTTAGGGTATGAGATAGGTTTAGGTTTAGGGTACGGGTTAGGATTAGAGTTATGGTATGGGTTAGGGTTACAGTACGGGATAGGGTTAGGGTGAGGCTTAGGGTTAGGGTTACAGTACGGTTAGGGTTAGGGTTAGGGTTAGAGTACGGGTTAGGGTTAGTGTGAGGGTTAGGGTAAGGTTAGGGTTAGGGTTAGGGTTAGAGTACGGGGTAGGTTTAGTGTTAGTGTTAGGGTTAGGTTTAGTGTTAGGGTACGGGATAGGGTTTAGGTTCTGGTTAGGGTTAGGGTACGGGGTAATGTTAGTGTTAGGGTTAGGGTTTGGGTTAAT
The DNA here is from genome assembly GCA_032313775.1 of Urocyon cinereoargenteus. Taxonomy (NCBI): domain Eukaryota; kingdom Metazoa; phylum Chordata; class Mammalia; order Carnivora; family Canidae; genus Urocyon; species Urocyon cinereoargenteus. The sequence goes on from JAVLSZ010000034.1 coordinate 4,821,952, forward strand.
GTACGGTTTAGGCTTAGGGTTACGTTTAGTGTTAGGATACGGGTTAGTGTTAGGTTTGGGGTACGGGATAGGTTTATCGTACGGGTTAAGTTTAGGGTTAGGATTAGGTTTACGTTACGGGTTAGGGTTAGGTTACGGGTTAGGGTTAGGTTTAGGGTGCGGGTTAGGGTAGGGTTAGGATTAGTGTAAGTGTTAGGGTTAGGTTTATGGTCAGGGTTAGGGTTAGGGTTAGTGTTAGGGTACACGTTAGGGTCGGTGGGGGTTAGGGTACGGGTTAGGTTTAGGGTTAGGGTATGGGTTAGGGTTAGGGTTAGGGTTAGGGTTAGCGTACGTTAGGGTTAGGGTTTGGGTACGGGTTAGGGTTACATTTAGGGTTAGGGTTCCGTTTATTTTAGGGTTAGGGTAAGGGTTTGCGCTAGGGTATGGGTTAGGTTTACTGTTAGGGTTTGGGAACGGGTTAGGGTTAGGTTTAGGGTACGGGATAGGGTTGGGTACGGGTTAGGTCAAGGGTTAGGGTTGGGTTTAGGGTACTGGTAAGGGTTAGGGTTAGGTTTAGGGTTAGGGTTAGGGTATGGGTTAGGTTTAGGGTACGGGTTAAGGTTAGGGTTAGGGTCAGGTTTAGGATTAGGGTTAGGGTACGAGTCAGGTTAGGGTTAGGTTTAGGGTATGGGTTAGGGTTAGGGTAAGGGTTAGGGTTAGAGTACGGGGTAGGGTTAGTGTTAAGGTTAGGGTTAGGGTTAATGTACGGGTTAGGCTTAGGGTTAGGTTAGGGATAGGATACGGGTTAGGGTTAGGTTTAGGGTGCGGGTTGGGTTAGGTTTAGGGTTAGTGTAAGGGTTAGGGTTAGGTATAGGGTCAGGGTTAGGTTTAGGGTTAGTGTTAGGGTACGGGTTAGGGTTAGGGTTGCGGTTAGGGTACGGGATAGTTTTAGGTTTAGGGTACGGATTAGGGTTATGGTTAAGGTTAGGGTTAGGGTTAGGTTATGAGTTAGGGTTAAATTACGGTTAACGGTTATGGTTAGGGTTAGGGTTAGAGTTAAGTTTATGGTGCGGGTTAGGGTTAGTGTTAGGGTTCCACTGCGGGTTTGGTTTAGTGTTAGGGTATGGGTTAGGTTTACCGTTTGGGTACGGGTTAGGGTTAGGCTTAGTGTTAGGGGTCAGGTTAGAGTTAGGATTAGGCTACGGGTAGGGTTAGGGTTCGGGTTAGGGTTAGGGTTAAATTCAGGTTAGGGTTAGTGTACGCATTAGGGTTAGGGTTAGGGTTAGGGTAAGGGTTAGTGTTAGGGTCACGGTACGGGTTAGGGTTAAAGTTAGGGTACGGGATAGGGTTAGTGTACGTGTTAGGTATAGGGTTAGGGTTAGGTTCAGTTTGCTGGTTAGGTTTAGGGTTAGGGTTAGGATATGTGTTAGGGTTAGGGTTTGGGTACGGGCTAGGGTTAAGTTTAGGGTTAGGGTATGGGTTAGGTTTAGGGTTAGGGTTAGGGTACGGTTTAGGGTTAGGGTATGGGATAAGGTTAGGGTTAAGAATAGTGTTAGGGTTACGATACGGGTTAGGGTTAAGGTGGGGTATGGGATAGGGTTAGTGTACGTGTTAGGTCTAGGGTTAGGGTTAGGTTTAGTGTACGGGTTAGGGTTATGGTTAGGGTTAGGGTTAGCATACGGTTTAGGGTTAGGGTACGGGATAGGGTTAGTGTTAGGGTTAGGGTCAGGTTTAGGGTTAGGGTCAGGTTTAGTGTTCGGGTTATGGTTAGGTTTAGGGTAAGGGTTAGGGTTAGGGTTAGGGTCTGCGTTAGGGTTAGGGTTAGGGTTGAATTAGGGTTAGGTTAGGGTACGGTTTAGGGTTAGGTTTATGGTACGGGTTAGGGTTACAGTACGGGTTAGGGTTAGGGTGAGGGTTAGGGTTAGGGTTAGGGTTAGGGTACGGTTTAGGGTTAGGGTTAGGGTCAGGTTTAGGGTTAAGGTTAGGGTTAGAGTACGGGGTAGAGTTAGGTTTAGGGTTAGGGCTAGGGTTAGGGTACGGATTAGAGTTTGGTTTAGGGTACGGGTTAGGGTTAGGGTTAGGGTCAGGGTTAGGGTTAGGGTTAGGGTACGAATTAGGGTTAGGTTTAGGGTACGGTTTAGGGTTAGGGTTATGGTATGGGTTAGGGTTACAGTACGGGTTAGGGTTACAGTATGGGTTAGGGTTAGGGTGAGGATTAGGGTTAGGGGTCCGGTAAGGGTACGTGTTAGTGTTAGGGTTTGGGTACAGGTTAGGGTTACGTTTAGGGTTAGGGTACGGTTTAGGTTTAGGGTTAGGGTAAGGGTTAGTGTTAGGGTACGGGATAGGTTTAGAGTACAGGTTAGGGTTAGGTTTAGGGTTAGGGTTAGGGTAAGTGTAAGTGTTAGGGTACGGGATAGGTTTAGAGTACGGGTTAGGGTTAGGTTTAGAGTTAGGGTTAGGGTTAGAATACTGGTTAGGGTTAGTGTTAGGATTAGGGTTAGGTTTAGTGTATGGATAGGGTTAGGGTTAGGGTTAGGGTTAGGTACGTGTTAGGGTTAGGTTTAGCGTACGGGAGAGGTTTAGAGTACGGGTTAAGTTAGGGTTAGGGTTAGGTTTAGATTATGGGTTAGGGTTAGGGTACGCGTTAAGTTTAGGGTTAGGGTTAGGTTTAGATTATGGGTTAGGGTTAGGGTACGGGTTAGGGTTAGGTTTAGGTGCGGGTTAGGGTTAGGGTACGGGTTATGGTTAGGTTTAGGGTCAGGGTTAGGGTTAGGGATAGGGTTATGGTACGGGTTAGGGTTAGGGTTGGGGTTAGGTTACGGGTCAGTTTTAGGGTTAGGGTATGGGTTAGGGTTATGGTTAAGGTTAGGGTTAGTGTTAGGGTATGGGTTAGTGTTAGGGTACGGGTTAGGTTTATGGTTAGGGTAGGGTTAGGTTTAGGTTTAGGGTGCGTGTTAGGCTTAGAGTTAGGGTTTGGGTTAGCCCTTGGTTATGGGTTAGGCTTACTGTTAGGGTTTGGGTACGGGTTAGGTTTAGGGTAAGGGTACGTGATAGTGTTGGGTACGGGTTAGGTCAAGGGTTAGAGTTAGGTTTAGGGTACGGGTTAGGTTTAGGGTTAGGTTTAGGTTTAGGGTTAGGGTATGGTTTAGGTTTCGGGTACACATTAAGGATAGTGTTAGGGTCAGGGTTAGGGTTAGGGTTAGGGTACGTGTTAGGGTTAGGGTTAGGTTTAGGGTACGGGATAGGGTTAGGGTTATGATTAGGGTACGGGTTAGGGTTAAGTTTAATGTACGGGATAGGGTTAGCGTACGGGTTAAGTTTAGGGTTATGGTTAGGTTTAGGTTACGGGTTAGGGTTAGAGTACGGATTTGTGTTAGGATTAGGGTCAGAGTTAGGGTTAGGGTTAGTGTTAGGGTATGGGTTAGGGTTAGGGTTGGGGTTAGGGTATAGGTTCGTTTTAGGGTTAGGGTACAGGTTAGGGTTACGGTTAAGTTAGGGATAGGGTTAGGGTGTGGGTTAGGTTTACGGTACGATTAAGGGTTAGGGTTAGGGTTAGGATTAGGGTTAAGTTTAGGGTGCGGTTTAGGTTAGGGTTAGGGTTAGAGTACGGGTTTGGGTTAGTGTTAGGGTACGGGTTAGGTTTACTGTTTGGGTACGGGTTACATTAAGGGTTAGGGTTAGGGTTAGGGTTAGTTGTTAGGGTTAGAGTTAGGGTTAGGCTACGGGATATGGTTAGAGTCGAGTCAGGGTTAGGGGTAGGATTAGCGTTAGTGTTATAGTACGGGTTAGGGCTAGAGTTAGGGTTAGGTTTAGGGTTACAGTACGGGTTAGGGTTAGTGTTAGAGTTAGGGTAAGTGTTAGGGTACGGGTTAAGGTTAGAGTTTGGGTTAGGGATAGGTTTAGGGTTAGGGTTAGGGTTAGAGTACGGTTTAGGGTTAGTGTTAGGTTTAGGGTTATGGTTAGGGTTAGTGTACGGATAGGGTTAGGGTTAGGGTTAGGTTTAGGGTACGGGTTAAGTTTAGGTTTAGGGTACGGGATAGGGTTAGCATACAGGTTAAGTTAGGGTTAGGGTTAGGTTTAGGTTATGGTTTAGGGTTAGGGTACGGGTTAGGGTTAGTGTTAGAGTTAGGGTAAGTGTTAGGGTACGGGTTAAGGTTAGAGTTTGGGTTAGGGATAGGTTTAGGGTTAGGGTTAGGGTTAGTGTACGGTTTAGGGTTAGTGTTAGGTTTAGGGTTATGGTTAGGGTTAGTGTACGGATAGGGTTAGGGTTAGGGTTAGGTTTAGGGTACGGGTTAAGTTTAGGTTTAGGGTACGGGATAGGGTTAGCATACGGGTTAAGTTAGGGTTAGGGTTAGGTTTAGGTTATGGTTTAGGGTTAGAGTACGGGTTAGGGTTAGGTATAGGTGAGGGATAGGGTTAGGGTTAGGTTACGGTTTAGGGTTAGGGTTGGGGTTAGGGTATGGGCTAGTTTTAGGGTTAGGGTACAGGTCAGGTTTACGGTTAAGGTTAGGGTTAGGGTAAGGGTATGTGTTAGGGTTAGGGTACGGGTAAGGGTTATGGTTAGGCTTAGGGTTAGGTTTAGGTTAGGGTGCGTGTTAAGGTTAGGGTTAGGGTTAGCGCTAGGGTATGGGTTAGGGTTACTGTTAGGGTTTGGGTACGGGTTAGTGTTAGGGTTAGGTTACGGGATAAGGGTGGGTACGGATTAGGTCAAGGGATAGCGTTAGGTTTAGGGTACAGGTTATGGTTAGGGATCGTTTAGGGTTAGGGTTAGGGTATGGGTTAGGCTTAGGGTACAGTATAGGGTTAGGGTCAGTGTCAGAGTTAGGGTTAGAGTTAGGGTTAGGTTACGGGTTAGTTTTACTGTACAGGTTAGGGTTAGGTTTAGGGTTAGGGTTAGGTTTAGGGTTATAGTCCGTGTTAGGGTTAGGTTGAGGGTAAGCGTACGGGTTAAGGTTAGTGTTAGTGTTAGGGTTAGGGTTAGGGTTAGTGTACGGATAGGTTAGGGTTAGGGTATGGGTTAGGGTTAGATTTGGGTACGAGATAGGGTTAGCGTACGGGTTAAGTTTAGGGTTAGGGTTATGTTTAGGTTATGGGTTACGGTTAGGGTACTGGTTAGAGTTAAGTTTAGGTGCCAGTTAGGGTTAGGGTTAGGGTTAGGGTTAGGGTTATAGTATGGGTTAGGGTTAGAGTTACGGTTAGGATTAGGGTTAGAGTACGTGTTAGGGTTAGTGTTAGTGTTAGGGTTAGGGTTAGTGTACGGATAGGGTTAGGGTTAGGGTTAGGGTACGGGTCAGGGTTATGTTTAGGGTACGAAATAGGGTTAGCGTACGGGTTAATTTTAGGGTTAGGGTTAGGTTTAGTTTACGGGTTAGGGTTAGGGTACGGGTTAGGGTTAGGTTTACGGTTAGGGTTAGGTTTAGGGTTCTGGTATGGGTTAGGGTTAGAGTTAGGGTTAGGTTTAAGGTTGTAGTACGGGTTAGGGTTAGTGTTAGGGTTAGGGTTAGTGTTAGGGTATGGGTTAGGGTTAGAGTTTGGGTTAGGGTTAGGTTTAGGGTTAGGGTTAGGGTTATAGTACGGTTTAAGGTTAGTGTTAGTTTAGGGTTAGGGTTAGGGTTAGTGCACGGATAGGGTTAGAGTTAGGGTTAGGGTACGGGTTAGGTTTAGGTTTAGGGTACGAGATACGTTAGCGTACGGCTTAAGTTTAGGGTTAGGGTTAGGTTAGGTTATGGGTTAGGGTTAGGGTACGGTTTAGGGTTAAGTTTAGTTGCGTGTTAGGGTTAGGGTTAGTGTTAGGGTTAGGGTTAGTGTTAGGGTACGGGTTAGGGTTAGAGTTCGGTTTAGGGTTAGGTTTAGGGTTAGGGTTAGGTTTAGAGTACGGTTTAGGGTTAGGGTTAGGGTTAGGGTACGGGTTAGGGTTAGGTTTAGGGTTCGGGATAGGTATAGCGTACAGGTTAAGTTTAGGGTTAGGGTTAGGTTTCGGTTATTGGTTAGGTTTAGGGTATGGGTTAGGTTTAGGTATAGGTGAGGGTTGGGGTTAGGGTAAGGGTGAGGTTACGGGTTAGGGTTAGGGTTGGTGTTAGGGTACGGGTTAGTTTTAGGGCTAGGATACGGGTCAGGGTTACGGTTAAGGTTAGGGTTAGTGTTAGGGTTTGTGTTAGGGTTAGGGTACGGGTAAGGTTTATGGTTAGGTTTAGGGTTAGGTTTAGGTTTAGGGTGCGGGTTAGGGTTAGGGTGAGGGTTAGCGCTAGTGTATGGGCTAGGGTTACCTTTAGGGTTTGGGTACGGGTTAGGGTTAGGTACGGATAGGGTTGAGTATGGGTTAGGTCAAGTGATAGGGTTAGGTTTAGGGTACGGGTTAGGTTTAGGGATGGTTTAGGTTTAGGGTTAGCGTATGGGTTAGGCTTAGGGTATGGGTTAGGGTTAGGGTCAGGGTAAGTGTTAGGGTTAGGGTTAGGGTACGGGTTAGGTTTACAGTCCGGGTTAGGGTCAGGGTACGGGTTAGGGTTAGGGTTAGGGTTACAGTCCAGGTTAGGGTTAGGTTTAGGGTTAGAGTAAGGATTGGGTTAGGGATAGGGTTGGGGTACGTGTTAGGGTTAGGTTTAGGGTATGAAATAGGGTTAGCGTACGGGTTAAGTTTAGGGTTATGGTTAGGTTTAGGTTACGGGTTAGGGTTAGGGTACGGGTTAGGGTTAGGTTTAGGTAGCAGTTAGGGTTAGGGTTAGGTTTAGGGTTAGGGTTAGGGTTATAGTATGGGTTAGGGTTAGTGTTAGGGTTAGGTTTAGGGTTAGAGTACGGGTTAGGGTTACTGTTAGGGTTATGGTTAGTGTTAGGGTACGGGTTAGGGTTAGAGTTTGGGTTAGGGTTAGGTTTAGGGTTAGGGTTAGGGTTAGAGTATGGTTTATGTTTAGTGTTAGATTTAGGGTTAGGGTTAGGGTTAGGGTACGGGTTAGGCTTAGGTTTAGGGTTCGGGATAGGTTTAGCGTACAGGTTAAGTTTAGGGTTAGGGTTAGGTTTTGGTTATGGGTTAGGGTTAGGGTACGGGTTAATGTTAGGTATAGGTGAGGGTTAGGCTTAGGGTTAGGGTTAGGGTACGAGTTAGGGTTAGGGTTGGAGTTAGGGTACGGGTAGGTTTTAGGGTTAGGGTACAGGTCAGAATTACGGTAAGGTTAGGGTTAGGGTTAGGGTATGGGTTAGGGTTAGCGTACGGGTAAGGATTATGGTTAGGGTTAGGGTTAGGTTTAGGTTTAGGGTGCAGGTTAGGGTTAGGGTTAGGGTTAGTGTTAGCGCTAGGGTATGGGTTTGGGTGACTGTTCGGGTTTGGGTAGAGGTTAGGGTTAGGTTTAGGTTACAGGATAGGGTTGGGTACTGGTTAGGTCAAGGGATAGGGTTAGGTTTAGGGTACGGGTTAGGGTTAGGGATGGTTTAGGGTTAGGGTTAGATTATGGGTTAGGCTCAGGGTACGGGTTAGGGTTAGGGTTAGGGTCAGGGTTAGGGTTAGGGTTAGGGTACGGGTTAGGTTTACTGTACGGGTTAGAGTTAGGGTTAGGGTTAGGGTTATAGTCCGGGTTAGGGTTAGGTTTAGGGTTAGAGTACAGGTTAGGGTTAGTGTTAGGGTTAGGGTTAGTGTGAGGGTACGGGTTAGGGTTAGAGTACGGATTAGGTTTAGGTTTAGGGTTAGGGTTACGGTTAGAGTACGGGTTAGGGTTAGTGTTAGTGTTAGGTTTAGGGTTAGGGTTAGTGTACGGATAGGGTTAGGGTTAGGGTACGGGTTAGGGTTAGGTTTGGGGTATGAGATAGGGTTAGCGTACTGTTTAAGTTTAGGGTTAGGGTTAGGTTTAGGTTATGGGTTAGGGTTAGGGTAGGGTTAGGGTTATGTTTAGGTGTGGGTTAGGGTTAGGGTTAAGGTTAGGGTACAGGTAAGAGTTAGGTTTAGCTCAGGGTTACGGTTAGAGATAGGGTTATGGTATGGGTTAGGGTTACGGTTTGAGTTAGTGTACGGGTTAGTTTTAGGGTTAGGGTACAGGTCAGGGTTACGGTTAATGTTAGGTTTAGCGTTAGGGTATGGTTTGGGTTAGGGTACAGGTAAGGGTTATGGTTATGGTTACGTTTAGGGTTAGGTTTAGCACAAGGGTATGGGTTAGGGTTACTGTTAGGGTTTGGGTACGGGTTAGGGCTAGGCTTACATTACGGGATAGGGTTGAGTATGGGTTAGGTCAAGGGTTAGGGTTAGGTTTAGGGTACGGGTTAGGGTTAGGGTTAGGTTTAGGTTTAGGGTTAGGGTATGGGTTAGGCTTATGGTACAGGTTAGGGTTAGGGTCAGGGTTAGGCTTAGCATTAGGGTACGAGTTAGGGTTAGGTTTAGGTATAGGTTACGGGTTAGGGTTAGGGTTAAGGTATGGGTTAGGTTTAGGGTACGGGAACGGGTTAGGGTTAGGGTCAGGTTTAGGTTTAGTGTTAGGGTTATGTTACGAGTTAGGGTTAGGGTTAGGGTACGGGTTAGGGTTAGTGTTAGGGTTAGGGTTAATATAGAGGTTAGGCTTAGTGTTAGGTTTAAGGTTAGGATACGGGTTAGGGTTAGGTTCAGGTTATGGGATAGGGTTAGCGTACAGGTTAAGTTTATGATTAGGGTTAGGTTTAGGTTACGGGTTATGGTTAGGGTACGGGTTAGGGTTAGGTTTAGGGTGCGGGTTAAGGTTAGTGTTAGGGTTAGTGTAAGGGTTAGGTTAGGTTTAGTGTCAGGGTTTGGGTTAGGGTTAAGTTTAGAGTGCGGGTTAGGGTTAGGGTTAGTGTTAGGGTTAGGGTTAGAGTACGGGTTTGGGTTAGTGTTAGGGTACGGGTTAGGTTTAATGATTGAATATGGGTTAGGGTAAGGGTTAGGGTTAGGGTTAGGGTTAGGGGTTAGTGATAGAGTTAGTGTTAGGCTACGGGATAGGGTTAGAGTCGAGATTCGGGTTAGGTTTAGGGGTAGGGTTAGGTTTAGGATTATAGTTTGGGTTAGGGTTAGAGTTAGGGTTAGGTTTAGGGTTAGAGTACGGGTTAGGGTTAGTGTTAGGGTTAGGGTTAGTGTTAGGGTACGGATTAGGTTTAGAGTACGGGTTAGGGTTACGTTTAGGGTTAGGGTTAGGGTTAGGGTACGGGTTAGGGTTAGTGTTAGGGTTAGGGTTAGGGTTAGTGTACGAATAGGGTTAGGGTTAGGGTTAGGGTACGGATTAGGGTTAGGTTTATGGTACGTGATAGGGTTAGTGTATGGGCTAAGTTTAGGGTTAGGGTTAGGTTTAGGTTACGGGTTAGGGTTAGGGTACGGGTTAGGTTTAGGTTTAGTTGCGCGTTAGGGTTAGGGTACGGGTTAGGGTTAGGTTAGGGTCAGGTTTAAGGTTAGGGATAGGGTTATGGTACGGATTAGGGTTAGGGTTGGGGTTAGGGTACGGGTTACTTTTAGGGTTAGGTTAGGGTACGGGTTAGGGTTATGGTTAAGTTTAGGGTTAGGGTTTGCGTGTGTGTTAGGGTTAGGGTACGGTTAAGGGTTATGGTTATGGTTAGGGTTAGGATTAAGTTTAGGGCGTGGTTTAGGGTTAGGGTTAGGGTTAGAGTACAGGTTGGGGTTAGTGTTAGGGTGCGGGTTAGGTATACCGTTTGGGTACGGGTTAGGGTAAGGGTTAGGGTTAGGGTTAGGGGTTAGGTTTAGAGTTAGGGTTAGGCTATGGGATAGTGTTAGAGTATGGGTTAGGGTTAGGTTTAGGGCAAGGGTTAGGATTATAGTAGGCATTAGGGTAAGAGCTAGGGTTAGGTTTAGGGTTAGAGTACAGGCTAGGGTTAGTTTTAGGGTTAGGGTTAGGGTTAGGTTTAGTGTACGATTAGGGTTAGGGTTAGGGTTAGGTTACGGCTTAGGGTTAGGTTTAGGGTTAAGTTTAGGGTTAGAGTACGGGTTAGGGTTAGTGTTAGGTTTAGGGTTAGTGTTAGTGTACGGATAGGGTTAGGGTTAGGGTTAAGGTTAGGGTATGGTTTAGGGTTAGGTTTAGGTGCGGGTTAGGGTTAGGGTACGGGTTAGGGTTAGGTTTAGGGTCAGGGTTATGGTTAGGGATAGGGTTATGGTACGGGTTAGGGTTAGGGTTGGGGTTAGGGTACGGGTTAGTTTTAGGGTTAGGGTACGGGTTAGGGTTATGATTAAGGTTAGGTTTAGGGTTAGGGTATGGGTTAGGGTTAGGGTACGGGTAAGAGTTATGGTTAGGGTTAGGGTTACGTTTTTGTTTAGTGTGCGATTTAGGCTTAGCGTTACGGTTAGGGTGAGCGCTAGGGTATGGGTTAAGGTTACTTTTGGGTTGGGTACGGGTTAGGGTTAGGTTTAGGGTACGAGATAGGGTTGGGTATGGGTTAGGTCAAGGGTTACGGTTCTGTCTTGGGTACGGGTTAGGGTTAGGGTTAGGTTTAGGGTTAGGTTTAGGGTATGGGTTAGGTTTAGTGTACGTGTTAGGGTTAGGGTTAGGGTCAGGGTTAGGGTTAGGGTTAGGGTATGAGTTAGGTTTAGGGTTAGGTTTAGGGTATGGGTTAGGTTTAGGGTTAGGGTTAGGTTTAGGGTACGGGTTTGGTTTAGGGTACGGTTAGGGTTACGTCAGGGTTAGGGTTAGGGTACAGTTTAGGGTTAGGTTTAGGTCTGGGTTAGGGTTAGGGTACGGGTTAGGGTTTTGGTTAGGGTTAGGTTTAGGGTTAGGTTTAGAGTACGGGGTAGGGTTGGTGTTAGGGTTAGGTTTAATGCACGGGTTAGGCTTAGGGTTAGGTTTAGGGTTAGTTACGGGTTATGGTTAGGGTTAGGGTACGGTTTAGGGTTAGTGTACGGGTTAGGGTAAGGTCAGGGTTAGGTTTAGGGTTAGGATTAGTGTACCGGTTATGGTTACTGTATGGGTTAGGTTTATGGTTATGGTTAGGGTCGGGTTAGCGTTATAGTATGGCTTAGGATTAGAGTTAGGGTTAGGTTTAGGGTTAGAGTACGGGTTACGGTTAGTGTTAGAGTACGGGTTAGGGTTAGAGTACGGGTTAGGGTTAAGTTTAGGGTTAGGGTTAGGGTTAGAGTACGGGTTAGGGTTAGAGTACGAGTTAGGGTTAGGTTTAGGGTTAGGGTTAGTGTTAGAGTACGGGTAAGGGTTGGGTACGGGTTAGGGTTAGGTTTAGGGTACGGGTTAGGGTTAGGGTACGGGTTAGGTTTAGGGTACGGTTCAGGGTTAGGTTTAGGGTTAGGGTACGAGTTAGGGTTAGGGTTAGGGTACGTGTTAGGGTTAGGGTTATGATACGGGTTTGGTTTACAGTACGGGTTAGGGTTAGGGTGAGGGATAGGGTTAGGGTTAGAGTATGGTTAGGGTTAGTGTTAGGGTTAGGGTGAGAGTACGGTTTAGGGTTAATGTTAGGGTTATGGTTAGGGTTAGGTTTAGGGTTAGGGTATGATTTAGGGTTAGGGTTAGTGTTAGAGTACAGGGTAGGGTTAGTGTTAGGGTTAGGGTTAGGGTTAATATACGGGTTAGGCTTAGGTTTAGGTTTAGGGTTAGGTTACGGGTTAGGGTTAGGGTTGGTTAGGGTTAGGGTTAGGGTTAGGGTTATAGTATGGGTTAGGGTTAGAGTTACGGTTAGGTTTATGGTTAGAGTACGGGTTAGGGTTAGTGTTAGTGTTAGGGTTAGGGTTAGTGTACGGATAGGGTTAGGGTTAGGGTTAGGGTACGGGTCAGGGTTAGGTTTAGGGTACGAAATAGGGTTAGCGTACGGGTTAATTTTAGGGTTAGGGTTAGGTTTAGGTTACGGGTTAGGGTTAGGGTACGGGTTAGGGTTAGGTTTACGGTTAGGGTTAGGTTTAGGGTTCTGGTATGGGTTAGGGTTAGAGTTAGGGTTAGGTTTAGGGTTGTAGTACGGGTTAGGGTTAGTGTTAGGGTTAGGGTTAGTGTTAGGGTACGGGTTAGGGTTAGAGTTTGGGTTAGGGTTAGTTTTAGGTTTAGGGTTAGGGTTATAGTACGGTTTAAGGTTAGTGTTAGTTTAGGGTTAGGGTTAGGGTTAGTGCACGGATAGGGTTAGAGTTAGGGTTAGGGTACGGGTTAGGTTTAGGTTTAGGGTACGAGATACGTTAGCGTACGGCTTAAGTTTAGGGTTAGGGTTAGGTTTAGGTTATGGGTTAGGGTTAGGGTACGGGTTAGGGTTAAGTTTAGTTGCGTGTTAGGGTTAGGGTTAGTGTTAGGGTTAGGGTTAGTGTTAGGGTACGGGTTAGGGTTAGAGTTCGGTTTAGGGTTAGGTTTAGGGTTAGGGTTAGGTTTAGAGTACAGTTTAGGGTTAGGGTTAGGGTTAGGGTACGGGTTAGGGTTAGGTTTAGGGTTCGGGATAGGTATAGCGTACAGGTTAAGTTTAGGGTTAGGGTTAGGTTTCGGTTTTTGGTTAGGTTTAGAGTATGGGTTAGGTTTAGGTATAGGTGAGGGTTGGGGTTAGGGTTAGGGTGAGGTTACGGGTTAGGGTTAGGGTTGGTGTTAGGGTACGGGTTAGTTTTAGGGCTAGGATACGGGTCAGGGTTATGGTTAAGGTTAGGGTTAGTGTTAGGGTATGGGTTAGGGTTAGGGTACGGGTAAGGTTTATGGTTAGGTTTAGGGTTAGGTTTAGGTTTAGGGTGCGGGTTAGGGTTAGGGTGAGGGTTAGCGCTAGTGTATGGGCTAGGGTTACTGTTAGGGTTTGGGTACGGGTTAGGGTTAGGTACGGATAGGGTTGAGTATGGGTTAGGTCAAGTGATAGGGTTAGGTTTAGGGTACGGGTTAGGTTTAGGGATGGTTTAGGTTTAGGGTTAGCGTATGGGTTAGGCTTAGGGTATGGGTTAGGGTTAGGGTCAGGGTAAGTGTTAGGGTTAGGGTTAGGGTACGGGTTAGGTTTACAGTCCGGGTTAGGGTCAGGATACGGGTTAGGGTTAGGGTTAGGGTTACAGTCCAGGTTAGGGTTAGGTTTAGGGTTAGAGTACGGATTGGGTTAGGGATAGGGTTAGGGTACGTGTTAGGGTTAGGTTTAGGGTATGAGATAGGGTTAGCGTATGGGTTAAGTTTAGGGTTACGGTTAGGTTTAGGTTACGGGTTAGGGTTAGGGTACGGATTAGGGTTAGGTTTAGGTAGCAGTTAGGGTTAGGGCTAGGTTTAGGGTTAGGGTTAGGGTTATAGTACGGGTTAGGGTTAGTGTTAGGGTTAGGTTTAAGGTTAGAGTACGGGTTAGGGTTACTGTTAGGGTTATGGTTAGTGTTAGGGTACGGGTTAGGGTTAGAGTTTGGGTTAGGGTTAGGTTTAGGGTTAGGGTTAGGGTTAGAGTATGGTTTATGTTTAGTGTTAGGTTTAGGGTTAGGGTTAGGGTTAGGGTACGGGTTAGGCTTAGGTTTAGGGTTCGGGATAGGTTTAGCGTACAGTTTAAGTTTAGGGTTAGGGTTAGGTTTAGGTTATGGGTTAGGGTTAGGGTACGGGTTAATGTTAGGTATAGGTGAGGGTTAGGGTTAGGGTTAGGGTTAGGGTACGAGTTAGGGTTAGGGTTGGAGTTAGGGTACGGGTTAGTTTTAGGGTTAGGTACAGGTCAGAATTACGGTAAGGTTAGGGTTAGGGTTAGGGTATGGGTTAGGGTTAGCGTACGGGTAAGGATTATGGTTAGGGTTAGGGTTAGGTTTAGGTTTAGGGTGCAGGTTAGGGTTAGGGTTAGGGTTAGTGTTAGCGCTAGGGTATGGGTTTGGGTGACTGTTCGGTTTTGGGTAGAGGTTAGGGTTAGGTTTAGGTTACGGGATAGGGTTGGGTACTGGTTAGGTCAAGGGATAGGGTTAGGTTTAGGTTACGGGTTAGGGTTAGGGATGGTTTAGGGTTAGGGTTAGATTATGGGTTAGGCTTAGGGTACGGGTTAGGGTTAGGGTTAGGTTCAGGGTTAGGGTTAGGGTTAGGGTTAGGGTACGGGTTAGGTTTACTGTACGGGTTAGTGTTAGGGTTAGGGTTAGGGTTATAGTCCGGGTTAGGGTTAGGTTTAGGGTTAGAGTACAGGTTAGGGTTAGTGTTAGGGTTAGGGTTAGTGTGAGGGTACGGGTTAGGGTTAGAGTACGGATTAGGTTTAGGTTTAGGGTTAGGGTTACGGTTAGAGTATGGGTTAGGGTTAGTGTTAGTGTTAGGTTTAGGGTTAGGGTTAGTGTACGGATAGGGTTAGGGTTAGGGTACGGGTTATGGTTAGGTTTGGGGTATGAGATAGGGTTAGCGTACTGTTTAAGTTTAGGGTTAGGGTTAGGTTTAGGTTATGGGTTAGGGTTAGGGTAGGGTTAGGGTTATGTTTAGGTGCGGGTTAGGGTTAGGGTTAAGGTTAGGGTACAGGTAAGAGTTAGGTTTAGCTCAGGGTTAGGGTTATAGATAGGGTTATGGTACGGGTTAGGGTTACGGTTTGAGTTAGTGTACGGGTTAGTTTTAGGGTTAGGGTACAGGTCAGGGTTACGGTTAATGTTAGGTTTAGCGTTAGGGTATGGTTTGGGTTAGGGTACAGGTAAGGGTTATGGTTATGGTTACGTTTAGGGTTAGGTTTAGCGCAAGGGTATGGGTTAGGGTTACTGTTAGGGTTTGGGTACGGGTTAGGGCTAGGCTTACATTACGGGATAGGGTTGAGTATGGGTTAGGTCAAGGGTTAAGGTTAGGTTTAGGGTACGGGTTAGGGTTAGGGTTAGGTTTAGGTTTAGGGTTAGGGTATGGGTTAGGCTTATGGTACAGGTTAGGGTTAGGGTCAGGGTTAGGCTTAGCATTAGGGTACGAGTTAGGGTTAGGTTTAGGTATAGGTTACGGGTTAGGGTTAGGGTTAAGGTATGGGTTAGGTTTAGGGTACGGGAACGGGTTAGGGTTAGGGTCAGGTTTAGGTTTAGTGTTAGGGTTATGTTACGAGTTAGGGTTAGGTTTAGGGTTACGGTTAAAGTACGGGGTAGGGTTAGTGTTAGGGTTAGGGTTAATATACAGGTTAGGCTTAGTGTTAGGTTTAGGGTTAGGATACGGGTTAGGGTTAGGTTCAGGTTATGGGATAGGGTTAGCGTACAGGTTAAGTTTAGGATTAGGGTTAGGTTTAGGTTACGGGTTACGGTTAGGGTACGGGTTAGGGTTAGGTTTAGGGTGCGGGTTTAGGTTAGTGTTAGGGTTAGTGTAAGGGTTAGGTTAGGTTTAGTGTCAGGGTTTGGGTTAGGGTTAAGTTTAGGGTGCGGGTTAGGGTTAGGGTTAGTGTTAGGGTTAGGGTTAGAGTACGGGTTTGGGTTAGTGTTAGGGTACGGGTTAGGTTTAATGATTGAATATGGGTTAGGGTAAGGGTTAGGGTTAGCGTTAGGGTTAGGGGTTAGTGATAGAGTTAGTGTTAGGCTACGGGATAGGGTTAGAGTCGAGATTCGGGTTAGGTTTAGGGGTAGGGTTAGGGTTAGGGTTATAGTTTGGGTTAGGGTTAGAGTTAGGGTTAGGTTTAGGGTTAGAGTACGGGTTAGGGTTAGTGTTAGGGTTAGGGTTAGTGTTAGGGTACGGATTAGGTTTAGAGTACGGGTTAGGGTTACGTTTAGGGTTAGGGTTAGGGTTAGGGTACGGGTTAGGGTTAGTGTTAGGGTTAGGGTTAGGGTTAGTGTACGAATAGGGTTAGGGTTAGGGTTAGGGTACGGATTAGGGTCAGGTTTATGGTACGCGATAGGGTTAGTGTATGGGCTAAGTTTAGGGTTAGGGTTAGGTTTAGGTTACGGGTTAGGGTTAGGGTACGGGTTAGGGTTAGGTTTAGTTGCGGGTTAGGGTTAGGGTACGGGTTAGGGTTAGGTTAGGGTCAGGTTTAAGGTTAGGGATTGGGTTATGGTACGGGTTAGGGTTAGGGTTGGGGTTAGGGTACGGGTTACTTTAGGGTTAGGGTTAGGGTACAGGTTAGGGTTACGGTTAAGGTTAGGGTTAGGGTTTGCGTGTGTGTTAGGGTTAGGGTACGGTTAAGGGTTATGGTTATGGTTAGGGTTAGGGTTAAGTTTAGGGCGTGGTTTAGGGTTAGGGTTAGGGTTAGAGTACAGGTTGGGGTTAGTGTTAGGGTGCGGGTTAGGTATACCGTTTGGTTACGGGTTAGGGTAAGGGTTAGGGTTAGGGTTAGGGGTTAGGGTTAGAGTTAGGGTTAGGCTATGGGATAGTGTTAGAGTATGGGTTAGGGTTAGGTTTAGGGCAAGGGTTAGGGTTATAGTAGGCATTAGGGTAAGAGCTAGGGTTAGGTTTAGGGTTAGAGTACAGGCTAGGGTTAGTTTTAGGGTTAGGGTTAGGGTTAGGTTTAGTGTACGATTAGGGTTAGGGTTAGGGTTAGGTTACGGTTTAGGGTTAGGTTTAGGGTTAAGTTTAGGGTTAGAGTATGGGTTAGGGTTAGTGTTAGGTTTTGGGTTAGTGTTAGTGTAGGGATAGGGTTAGGGTTAGGATTAAGGTTAGGGTACGGTTTAGGGTTAGGTTTAGGTGCGGGTTAGGGTTAGGGTACGGGTTAGGGTTAGGTTTAGGTTCAGGGTTATGGTTAGGGATAGGGTTATGGTACGGGTTAGGTTTAGAGTTGGGGTTAGGGTACGGGTTAGTTTTAGGGTTAGGGTACGGGTTAGGGTTATGATTAAGGTTAGGTTTAGGGTTAGGGTATGGGTTAGGGTTAGGGTACGGGTAAGAGTTATGGTTAGGGTTAGGGTTACGTTTTTGTTTAGTGTGCGGGTTAGGCTTAGCGTTACGGTTAGGGTGAGCGCTAGGGTATGGGTTAAGGTTACTTTTGGGTTGGGTACGGGTTAGGGTTAGGTTTAGGGTACGAGATAGTGTTGGGTATGGGTTAGGTCAAGGGTTACGGTTCTGTCTTGGGTACGGGTTAGGGTTAGGGTTAGGTTTAGGGTTAGGGTTAGGGTATGGGTTAGGTTTAGTGTACATGTTAGGGTTAGGGTTAGGGTCAGGGTTAGGGTTAGGGTTAGGGTACGGGTTAGGTTTAGGGTACGGTTAGGGTTAGGTCAGGGTTAGGGTTAGGGTACGAGTTAGGATTAGGGTTTGGGTATGGGTTAGGGTTAGGGTTATGTTACGGGTTAGGGTTAGGGTTAGGGTACAGGTTAGATTTATGTTTAGGGTCTGGGTTAGCGTCAGGGGTAGGGTTATGGTACGGGTTAGTGTTAGGGTTGGGCTTAGGGTATGGGTTAGTTTTAGGGCTTGGTACGGGTCAGGGTTATGGTTAAGGTTAGGGTTAGGATTAAGGTAAGGGTTAGGTTTATGGTTGGGGTTAGGGTACGGGTTAGTTTTAGGGTTAGGGCACGGGTTAGGGTTAGGTTTATGGTTAAGTTTAAGTTTAGAGTACGGGTTAGGGTTAGCGTTAGGTTTAGGGTTAGGGTTAGTTTACGGATAAGGTTAGGGTTAGGGTTAGGGTTAGGGTACAGTTTAGGGTTAGGTTTAGGTCTGGGTTAGGGTTAGGGTACGGGTTAGGGTTTTGGTTAGGGTTAGGTTTAGGGTTAGGTTTAGAGTACGGGGTAGGGTTAGTGTTAGGGTTAGGTTTAATGCACGGGTTAGGCTTAGGGTTATGTTTAGGGTTAGTTACGGGTTATGGTTAGGGTTAGGGTACGGTTTAGGGTTAGTGTACAGGTTAGGGTAAGGTCAGGGTTACGTTTAGGGTTAGGGTTAGTGTACCGGTTATGGTTACTGTATGGGTTAGGGTTATGGTTATGGTTAGGGTCGGGTTAGCGTTATAGTACGGCTTAGGATTAGAGTTAGGGTTAGGTTTAGGGTTAGAGTACGGGTTACGGTTAGTGTTAGAGTACAGGTTAGGGTTAGAGTACGGGTTAGGGTTAGGTTTAGGGTTAGGGTTAGGGTTAGAGTACAGGTTAGGTTTAGAGTACGAGTTAGGGTTAGGTTTAGGGTTAGGGTTAGTGTTAGAGTACGGGTTAGGGTTGGGTACGGGTTAGGGTTAGGTTTAGGTTACGGGTTAGGGTTAGGGTTAGGGTACGGGTTAGGTTTAGGGTACGGTTTAGGGTTAGGTTTAGGTTCAGGGTTAGGTTTAGGGTTAGGGTACGAGTTAGGGTTAGGGTTAGGGTACGTGTTAGGGTTAGGGTTATGATACGGGTTTGGTTTACATTACAGGTTAGGGTTAGGGTGAGGGATAGGGTTAGGGTTAGATTATGGTTAGGGTTAGTGTTAGGGTTAGGGTGAGAGTACGGTTTAGGGTTAATGTTAGGGTTATGGTTAGGGTTAGGTTTAGGGTTAGGGTACGATTTAGGGTTAGGGTTAGTGTTAGAGTACGGGGTAGGGTTAGTGTTAGGGTTAGGGTTAGGGTTAATATACGGGTTAGGCTTAGGTTTAGGTTTAGGGTTAGGATACGGGTTAGGGTTAGGTTTAGGGTGCGGGATAGGGTTAGCGTACGGGTTAAGTTTAGGTTTAGTGTTAGGTTTAGGTTACGGGTTAGTGTTAGGGTACGGGTTAGGGTTAGGTTTCGGGTGCGGGTTAGGGTTAGGGTTAGTGTAAGGGTTAGGGTTAGGTTTAGGGTCAGGGTTAGGGTTAGGGTTAGTGTTAGGGTACGGGTTAGGGTTAGAGTACGGGTTAGGGTTAGGTTTAGGGTTAGGTTCAGGGTTAGAGTACCGGTTAGGGTTAGTGTTAGGGTTAGGGTTAGGGTTAGTGTACGGATAGGGTTAGTGTGAGGGTTAGGGTTAGGGTATTAGGGTTAGTTTAGGGTACGGGATAAGGTTAGTGTACGCCTTAAGTTTAGAGTTAGGGTTAGGT
Source organism: Urocyon cinereoargenteus (assembly GCA_032313775.1). Classification (NCBI taxonomy): domain Eukaryota; kingdom Metazoa; phylum Chordata; class Mammalia; order Carnivora; family Canidae; genus Urocyon; species Urocyon cinereoargenteus. Next base: position 4,840,662 of record JAVLSZ010000034.1, read on the forward strand.
TTAGGTTATGGGTTAGGGTTAGGGTACGGGTTAGGGATAGGGTACGGGTTAGGGTTAGGTTTAGGGTTAGGGTTAGGTTTAGCGCTAGGGAATGGGTTAGGGTTAGTGTTAGTGTTTGGGTTAGGGTTAATGTACGGGTTAGGCTTAGGGTTAGGTTTAGGTTTAGGATACGGGTTAGGGTTAGGTTCAGGGTACGGGATAGGGTTAGCGTACGGGTTAAGTTTAGGGTTAGGGTTAGGTTTAGGTTACGGGTTAGGGTTAGGGTACGTGTTAGGTTTAGGTTTAGGGTCAGGTTTAGGGTTAGGGTTAGTGTTAGAGTACGGGTTAGAGTTAGGGTTGGGGTTAGGGTATGGGTTAGTTTTAGGTTTAGGGTACAGGTTAGGTTTATGATTAAGGTTAGGGTTAGGGTTAGGGTATGGTTTAGGGTTAGGTTATGTTTAAAAGTTATAGTTTGGGTTAGGATTAGTGTCAAGTTTAAGGTGCGGGTTAGGGTTAGGGTTAGTGTACGGGTTAGGCTTAGGCATAATGTTATGGTTAGGTTTAGGGTTAGTGTTAGTGTTATGGTACGGGTTAGGGTTAAGGTTTCAGTACGGGATAGCTTTAGTTTACATGTTAGGTCTAGGGTTAGGGTTAGGTTTAGTGGGCTGGTTAGGCTTAGGTTTAGGGTTAAGATACGTGTTAGGGTTAGGGTTTCGGTACGGGTTAGGGTTACATTTAGGGTTAGGGTACGGGTTAGGTTTAGTGTTAGGTTTAGGGTTAGAGTACTGGTTAGGGTTAGTGTTAGGGATAGGGTTAGGGTTAGTGTACGGATAGGGTTAGTGTTAGGGTTAGGGTTAGGGTATTAGTTAGGGTTAGGTTAGGGTACGGGATAGGGTTAGTGTACGCGTTAAGTTTATGGTTAGGGTTAGGTTTAGATTATGGGTTAAGGTTAGGGTACGGGTTAGGGTTAGGTTTAGGTGCGGGATAGGGTTAGGGTATGGGTTATGGTTAGGTTTAGGGTCATGGTTAGGGTTAGGGATAGGGTTATGGTACGGGTTAGGGTTAGGGTTGGGGTTAGGGTACGGGTTAATTTTAGGTTTAGGGTACGGGTTATGGTTACGGTTAAGGTTAGGGTTAGTGTTAGGGTATGGGTTAGGGTTAGGGTACGGGTTAGGGTTATGGTTAGGGTTAGGGTTAGTTTTAGGTTTAGGGTGCGGGTTAGGCTTAGAGTTAGGTTTTGGGTTAGCCCTAGGTTATGGGTTAGGGTTACTGGTTACTGTTAGGGTTTGGATACGGGTTAGGGTTAGTGTTAGGGTACGGGATAGGGTTGGGTACGGGTTAGGTCAAGGGTTAGTGTTAGGTTTAGGGTATGGGTTTGGGTTAGGGTTAGGATTAGGGTTAGGTTTAGGGTATGGGTTAAGTTTAGGGTACAGGTTAGGGTTAGGGTTAGGGTTAGGGTTAATGTGGGTTAGGCTTAGGGTTAGATTTAGGGATAGGATACGGTTTAGGTTTAGGTTCAGGTTACAGGATAGGGTTAGCCTATGGGTTAACTTTAGGGTTAGGGTTAGGTTTAGGTTACGGGTTAGGGTTAGGGTACGGGTTAGGGTTAGGTTTAGGGTCTGAGTTAGGGTTAGGGTTAGGGTTAGGTTTAGGGTTAGGGTTAAAGTACGGGGTAGGGTTAGTGTTAGGGATTCGGTTAGGGTTAATGTAAGGGTTAGGCTTAGGGTTAGGTTTAGTGTTAGTATACGGTTTAGGGTTAGGTTAATGGTACGGGATAGGGTTAGCGTACTGGTTAAGTTTAGGGATAGGGTTATTTTTAGGTTTTGGGTTAGGGTTAGGGTACGGGTTAGGGTTAGGGTTAAAGCACAGGGTAGGGTTAGTTTTAGGGTTAGGTTTAGGGTTAATGTACGGGTTAGGTTTAGGGTTAGATTTAAGATTAGGATACGGTTTAGGGTTAGGTTCAGGGTACGGGATAGGTTTAGCCTACGGGTTAACTTTAGGGTTAGGGTTAGGTTTAGGTGACTGGTTAGGGTTAGGGTACGGGTTAGGTTTAGGGTACGGGATAGTGTTAGTGTACGCGTAAATTTTAGGGTAGGGTTAGGTTTAGGTTACGGCTTAGGGTTAGGTTACGGTTTAGGGTTAGGTTTAGGTGCGGGTTAGGGTTAGGGTACGGGTTATGGTTAGGTTTAGGGTCAGGGTTAGGGTTAGGGATAGGGTTATGGTACGAGTTAGGGTTAGGGTTGGGGTTAGGGTACGGGTTAGTTTTAGGGTTAGGGTACGTGTTAAGGTTACGGTTAAGGTTAGGGTTAGTGCTAGGGTATGGGTTAGGGTTAGGGTACGGGTTAGGTTTATGGTTAGGGTTAGGGTTAGGTTTAGGTTTAGGGTGCGGGTTAGGCTTAGAGTTAGGGTTAGGGTTAGCCCTAGGGTATGGGTTAGGGTTACTGTGACGGTTTGGGTACAGGTTAGGTTTAGGGTAAGTGTATGTGATAGGGTTGGGTACGGGTTAGGTCAAGGGTTAGAGTTAGTTTAAGGGTACGGGTTAGGGTTAGGGTTAGGTTTAGGGTTAGGTTTAGGGTATGGGTTAGGTTTAGTGTACAGGTTATGTTTAGGGTTAGGGTCAGGGTTAGGGTTAGGGTTAGGTTTGAGTTAGATGATGGGTTAGGGTTAGGGTACGGGTTAGGGTTAGGGTTAGTGTTAGGGTACGGGTTAGGTTTAGGTTACGGGTTAGGGTTAGGGTTAGGGTCAGGTTTAAGGTTAGAGTACGAGTTAGGGTTAGGGATAGGGTACGGGATAGGTTTAGGATTATGTTACGGGTTAGGTTTACAGTAGGGGTTAGTGTTAGGGTGAGGGTTAGGGTAGGGTTAGAGTATGGTCAGGGTTAGGATTAGGGTTAGGGTTAGGTTTAGATTACGGGTTAGGGTTAGGTTTAGGGCCAGGGTTAGGGTTAGGGTTAGTGTTAGAGTACGGGTTAGGGTTAGGGTTTGGGTTAGGGTATGGGTTAGTTTTAGGGTTAGGGTACAGGTTAGGGTTATGATAAAAGTTAGGGTTTGGGTTACGGTATGGGTTAGGGTTAGGTTACAGTTAAGGGTTATGGTTTGGGTTAGGATTAGTGTTAAGTTTAAGGTGCGGGTTAGGGTTAGGTTTAGGGTTAGAGTACGGGTTTGGGTTAGTGTTAGGGTACGGTTTGGATTACCGTTTGGGTACAGGTTAGGGTAAGGGTTAGGGTTAGGGTTAGGGGTTAGGGTTAGAGTTAGAGTTAGGCTACGGGTAGGGTAAGGGTACGGGTTAGGGTTAGGTTTAGGGTTCGTTTAGGGTTAGTGTACGGGTTAGGGTTAGGGATAATGTTAGGGTTAGGGTTAGTGTTAGGGTTACGGTATGGGTTAGGGTTAAGGATTCGGTACGGGATAGGTTTAGTTTAAGTGTTAGGTCTAGGGTTAGTTTTAGGTTTAGTGTGCGGGTTAGGCTTAGGGTTAGGGTTAGGTACGTGTTAGGGTTAGGGTTTGGGTACGGGTTAGGGTTACGTTCAGGGTTAGGTTACGGGTTAGTTTTAGGGTTAGGGTAAGGGTTAGTGTTAGGGTACGGGTTAGGGTTAGAGTACGTGTTAGGGTTAGGTTCAGGGTTAGGGTTAGGGTTAGAGTACCGGTTAGGGTTAGTGTTATGGTTAGGGTTAGGGTTAGTGTATGGATAGGGTTAGTGTTAGGGTTAGGGTTAGGGTATTAGTTAGGTTTCGGTTATGGTACGGGATAGGGTTAGTGTACGCGTTAAGTTTAGGGTTAGGGTTAGGTTTAGGTTATGGGTTAGGGTTAGGTTACGGGTTAGGGTTAGGTTTAGGTGCGGGTTAGGGTTAGAGTACGCGTTATGGATAGGTTTAGGGTCAGGGTTAGGGTTAGGGATAGGGTTATGGTACGGGTTAGGGTTAGGGTTGGTGTTAGGGTACGGGTTAATTTTAGGGTTAGGGTACGGGTTAGGGTTACGGTTAAGTTTAGGGTTAGTGTTAGGGTATGGCTTAGGGTTAGGGTACGGGTTATTGTTATGGTTAGGTTTAGGGTTAGGTTTAGGTTAGGGTGCGGTTTAGGCTTAGATTTAGGGTTAGGGTTAGCCCTAGGGTATGGGTTAGGTTTACTGTTAGGGTTTGGGTATGGGTTAGGGTTAGGGTTAGTGTACGGGATTGGGTTGGGTACGGGTTAGGTCAAGGGTTAGGGTTAGGTTTAGGGTATGGGTTAGGTTTAGGGTTAGGCTTAAGTTAGGGTTAGGGTATGGGTTAGGTTTAGGGTACAGGTTAGGATTAGGGTAGTGTTAGGGTTAATGTGGGTTAGGCTTAGGGTTAGATTTAGCGTTAGGATACGGTTAGTGTTAGGTTCAGGTTTCGGGATAGGGTTAGCGTACGGGTTAACTTTAGGGTTATCGTTAGGTTTAGGTTACGGGTTAGGGTTAGGGTACGGGTTAGGGTTAGGTTTAGGGTTAGGGTTAGGGTTAGGGTTAAAGTACGGGGTAGGGATAGTGTTAGGGTTAGGGTTAGGGTTAATGTACGGGTTAGGCGTAGGGTTAGATTTAGGATTAGGTTACGGTTTAGGGTTAGGTTCAGAGTACGGTATAGGGTTAGCCTGCGGGTTAACTTTAGGGTTAGGGTTAGGTTTAGGTTACGGGTTAGGGTTAGGTTACGGGTTAGGGTTAGGTTTAGGGTCCCGGTTAGGGTTAGGGTTAGGGTTAGTGTAAGGGTTAGGGTTAGGTTTAGGGTCAGGGTTAGGGTTAGGTTTAGTGTTAGTGTACGGGTAAGGGTTAGGGTTGGGTTTAAGGTACGGGGTAGTTTTAGGTTTAGGGTACAGGTTATGGTTATGGTTAAGGTTAGGGTTAGGATTAGGATATGGGTTAGGTTTAGGTTACAGTTAAGGCTTAGGGTTTGGGTTAGGGTTAGGGTTAAGTTTAAGGTGCCGGTTAGGGTTAGGGTTAGAGTACGGGTTTGGGTTCGGGTTAGGGTATGGGTTAGGTTTACCATTTGGGTACGGGTTAGGGTAAGGGTTAGAGTTAGGGTTAGGGGTTAGGGTTAGAGTTAGGGTTAGGCTACGGGTAGGGTTAGCGTACTGGTTAGGGTTAGGGTTAGGGTTCGGGTTAGGGTTAGTGTACGGGATAGGGTTAGGGTTAGGGTTAGTGTTAGTGTTAGGGTTACAGTACGGGTTAAGGTTAAGGGTTCGGTACAGGATACGTTTAGTATATGTGTTAGGTCTAGGTTTAGGTTTAGGTTTAGTGTGCGGGTTAGGTTTAGGTTTAGTGTACGTGTTAGTGTTAGGGTTTGTGTATGGGTTAGGCTTATGTTTAGAGTTAGGGTATGGGTTAGGTTTATGGTTAGGGTAAGGGTTAGTGTTAGGGTACGGGTTAGGGTTAGAGTACGGATTAGGGTTAGGTTTAGGGTTAGATTACTGGTTAGGGTAGTGTTAGGTTTAGGGTTATGGTTAATGTACGGATAGGGTTAGAGTTAGGTTTAGGGTTATGGTACGTGTTAGGGTTAGGTTTAGGGTACGGGATAAGGTTAGTGTACGCGTTAATTTTAGGGTTAGGGTTAGGTTTAGGTGCGTGTTAGGGTTAGGGTACGGGTTATGGTTAGGTTTAGGGTCAGGGTTAAGGTTAGGGATAGGGTTATGGTACGGGTTAGGGTTAGGGTTGCGGTTAGGGTACGGGTTAGTTTTAGGGTTAGGGTACATGTTAGGGTTACGTTTAAGGTTAGGGTTAGTGCTAGGGTATGGGTTAGTGTTAGGGTACAGATTAGGTTTATGGTTAGGGTTAGGTTTAGTTTTAGGGTGCGGGTTAGGCTTAGAGTTAGGGTTTGGGTTAGCCCTAGGGTATGGGTTAGGGTTACTGTTAGGGTTTGGGTACGGTTTAGGTTTAGGTTACGGGATAGGGTTGGGTACGGGTTAGGTCAAGGGTTAGGGTTAGGTTTAGGGTTCGGGACAGGGTTAGGTTTTGGTTAGGGTTAGGGTATGGGTTAGGTTTAGGGTACAGGTTAGGGTTAGGGTTAGGGTTAGGGTTAATGTACGGGTTAGGCTTAGAGTTAGATTTAGCGTTACGATACGGTTTAGGGATAGGTTCAGGGAACGGGATAGCGTTAGCGTACGGGTTAACTTTAGGTTACGGTTAGGTTTAGGTTACGGGTTAGGGTTAGGGTACGGGTTAGGGTTAGGTTTAGGGTCCAGGTTAGGATTAGGGTTAGGGTTAGTGTAAGGGTTAGGGTTAGGTTTAGGGTCAGGGTTAGGGTTAGGTTTAGTGTTAGAGTACGGGTTAGGGTTAGGTTTGGGGTTAGGGTACGGGTTTGGGTTAATGTTAGGGTATGGGTTAGGTTTACCATTTGGGTACGGGTTATGGTAAGGGTTAGGGTTAGGATTAGTGTTAGGGGTTAGGGTTAGAGTTAGGGTTAGGCTACGGGTAGGGTTAGGGTATGGGATAGGGTTAGTGTTAGGGTTCGGGTTAGGTTTAGTGTACGGGTTAGGGTTAGGGTTAGTGTTAGGGTTACGGTACGGGTTAGGGTTAAGTTTTCGGTATGGGATAGGTTTAGTTTACATGTTAGGTCTAGGGTTAGGGTTAGGTTTAGTGTGCGGGTTAGGGTTAGGGTTAGGGTACGTTTTAGGGTTAGGTTTTGGGTACGTGTTAGGGTTACATTTAGGGTTAAGGTACGGGTTAGGTTTAGGGTTAGGGTAAGGGTTAGTGTTAGGGTACGGGTTAGGGTTAGAGTACGGGTTAGGGTTAGGTTTAGGGTTAGGTTTAGGTTTAGAGTACTGTTTAGGGTTAGTTTTAGGGTTAGTGTTAGGGTTAGTGTACGGATAGGGTTAGGGTTAGAGTTAGGGTTAGGGTTAGGGTACGGGTTAGGGTTAGGTTTAGGTTATGGGGTAGGTATAGTGTACGCGTTATGTTTAGGGTTAGGGTTAGGTTTAGGTTACGGGTTAGGTTTAGGGTACGGTTATGGTTAGGTTTAGGTTCAGGTTTAGGGTTAGGGATAGGGTTATGGTACCGGTTAGGGTTAGGGTTGGGGTTAGGGTAAGGGTTAGTTTTAGGGTTAGGGTACGTGTTAGGGGTACAGTTAAGGTTAGGGTTAGTGCTAGCGTATGGGTTAGGGTTAGCGTACGAGTTAGTGTTATGGTTAGGGTTAGGGTTAGGTTTAGGTTTAGGGTGCGGGTTTGGCTTAGAGTTAGGGTTCGGGTTAGCCCTAGGGTAGGGGTTAGGGTTACTGTTAGGGTTTGGGTACGGGTTAGGTTTAGGGTAAGGGTACGTGATAGGGTTGCGTAAGGGTTAGGTCATGGTTAGGGTTGGGTTTAGGGTACGGGTTAGGGTTAGGGTTAGGTTTAGGTTTAGGGTTAGGGTAAGGGTTAGGTTTAGGGTACAGGTTAGTTGTAGGGTTATCGTCAGGGTTAGGGTTAGGGTTAGTGTTAGAAGACGGGTTAGGGTTAGGGTACGGTTTAGGGTTAGGGTTAGCGTTAGTGTACGGGTTAGGTTTAGGTTACGGGTTAGGGTTAGGGTTAGGGTCAGGTTTAGGTTTAGAGTACGAGTTAGGGTTAGGGATAGGGTACGGGATAGGGTTAGGATTATGTTACGGGTAGGGTTACAGTACGGGTTAGGGTCAGGGTGAGGGTTAGGGTAGGGTTACAGTACGGTTAGGGTTAGGGTTAGGGTTAGGGTTCGGGTTAGATTACGGGTTAGGGTTAGTTTTAGGGTTAGGGAAAGGCTTAGGATTAGGTTTAGGGTTCGTTTTAGGGTTAGGATTAGTGTTAGGGTTAGGGTTAGAGTATGGGGTAGTGTTAGTGTAAGGGTTAGGGTTAGAGTTAATGTATGGGTTAGGGTTAGGTTTAGGGAGCGGTTTAGTGTTAGGGTTAGGGTTAGTGTACGGGTTAGGGTTAGGTTTAGGGTCAGGGTTAGGGTTAGGGTTAGTGTTAGGGTATGGGTTAGGGTTAGGGTTGGGTTTAGGGTACGTGTTAGTTTTAGGGTTAGGTTACGGGTTAGGGTTACGGTTTAAGTTAGGGAGAGGGTTAGGGTGTAGTTTAGGGTTAGGGTACGGTTAAGGGTTATGGTTAGGGTTAGGGTTAGGGTTAAGTTTAGGGTGCGGTTTAGGGTTAGGGTTAGGTTTAGAGTACGGGTTTGGGTTAGTGTTAGGGTACGGGTTAGGTTTACCCTTTGGGTACGGGTTAGGTTAAGGGTTAGTATTAGGGTTAGGGTTAGGGGTTAGGGTTAGAGTTTGGGTTACGCTACGGGATAGGGTTAGAGTACGGGTTAGCGTTAGGGTTAGGGTTAGGGTTATATTACAGGTTAGGGTTAGAGTTAGGGTTATTTTTCGGGTTAGAGTATGGGTTAGGGTTAGTGTCGGGTTAGGGTTAGTGTTAGGGTACGGGTTAGGGTTAGACTTCGGGTTAGGGTTAGGTTTAGGGTTAGGGTTAGGGTTACAGTACGGTTTAGGGTTAGTGTTAGGTTTAGGATTAGGGTTAGGGTTAGTGTACGGATAGGGTTAGGGTTAGGGTTAGGTTTAGGGTACGGGTTAGGGTTAGGTTTAGTGTATCGGATAGGGTTAGCGTATGGGTTAAGTTTAAGGTTAGGGTTAGATTTAGGTTACGGTTTAGGGTTAGGGTACGGGTTTGGTTTAGGTTTAGGGTTAGGGTTAGTGTTAGGGTATGGGTTAGTTTTATAGTACGAGTTAGGGTTAGGGTTAGAGTTAGTGTACGGATAGGGTTAGGGTTAGGGTTAGGATTAGGGTACGGGTCAGGGTTGGTGTACAGGTTAAGGTTATGTTTAGGGTTAGGGTTACGGTTAGTGTTAGCATTACGGTACGGGTTAGGGTTAAGTTTACGGTATGGGATAGGGTTTCTGTACGTGTTAGGTCTAGGGTTAGTGTTAGTTTTAGTGTGCTGGTAAGGGTTAGGGTTAGGGTTAGGGTTATGGTACATGTTAGGGATAGGGTACGGGTTAGGGTTAGGTTTAGGTTTAGGGTTAGGGTTAGGGTTAAAGTACGGGGTAGGGTTAGTGCTAGGGTTTGTTTTAGGGTTAATGTACGGGTTAGGCTTAGGGTTAGGTTAAGGGTTAGTATACGGGTTAGGATTAGGTTGAGGGTACGGGATAGGGTTAGTGTACGGGTTAAGTTTAGGGTTAGGGTTAAGTTTAGGTTACGGGTTAGGGTTAGGGTACGGGTTAGGGTTAGGTATAGGTGAGGGTTAGGTTTAGGGTTAGTGTTTGGGTTAGGGTACGGGTTATGGTTAGGGTTGGGGTTATGTTTAGGTTTAGGATGCGGGTTAGGGTTAGGGTTAGGGTTAGCGCTAGAATATGGGTTAGGGTTACTGTTAGGTTTGGGTATGGGTTAGGGATAGAGTAAGGTTACTGGATAGGTTTGGGTACTGGATAGATCAAGGGATATGGTTAGGTTTAGGGTACGTGTTAGGGTTAGGTTTAGTGTATCGGATAGGGTTAGCGTATGGGTTAAGTTTAGGGTTAGGGTTAGATTTAGGTTACGGGTTAGGGTTAGGGTACGGGTTTGGTTTAGGGTTAGGGTTAGTGTTAGGGTATGGGTTAGTTTTATAGTACGAGTTAGGGTTAGGGTTAGAGTTAGTGTACGGATAGGGTTAGGGTTAGGGTTAGGATTAGATTACGGGTTAGGGCTGGTGTACAGGTTAAGGTTATGGTTAGGGTTAGGGTTACGGTTAGTGTTAGCATTACGGTACGGGTTAGGGTTAAGTTTACGGTATGGGATAGGGTTTGTGTACGTGTTAGGTCTAGGGTTAGTGTTAATTTTAGTGTGCTGGTAAGGGTTAGGGTTAGGGTTAGGGTTAGGGTACATGTTAGGGATAGGGTTAGGTTTAGGGTTAGGGTTAGGGTTAGGGTTAAAGTACGGGGTAGGGTTAGTGTTAGGTTTTGGGTTAGGGTTAATGTATGGGTTAGGCTTAGGGTTAGGTTAAGGGTGAGTATACGGGTTAGGATTAGGTTGAGGGTACGGGATAGGGTTAGTGTACGGGTTAAGTTTAGGGTTAGGGTTAAGTTTAGGTTACGGGTTAGGGTTAGGGTACGGGTTAGGGTTAGGTATAGGTGAGGGTTAGGGTTAGGGTTAGTGTTTGGGTTAGGGTACGGGTTATGGTTAGGGTTGGGGTTAGGGTACGGGTAAAGTTTAGGGTTAGGGTACGGGTCAGGGTTATGGTTAATGTTAGGGTTACGGTTAGGTATGTGTTAGGGTTAGGGTACGGGTAAGGGTTATGGTTAGGGTTAGGGTTATTTTTAGGTTTAGGGTGCGGGTTAGGGTTAGGGTTAGGGTTTGCGCTAGGATATGGGTTAGGGTTACTGTTAGGTTTGGGTACGGGTTAGGGATAGAGTAAGGTTACGGGATAGGTTTGGGTACTGGTTAGATCAAGGGATAGGGTTAGGTTTAGGGTACGGGTTAGGGTTAGGGACAGTTTAGGGTTAGGGTTAGGGTATGAGTTAGGCTTAGGGTACGGGTTAGTGTTAGGGTTATGGTCAGGGTTAGAGTTAGGGTTAGGGTTAGGGTACGGTTTAGGGTTAGTGTTAGGGTTAGGGTTAGGTTTAGGGTCAGGGTTAGGGTTAAGGTTAGTGTTAGGGTATGGGTTAGGGTTAGGGTGGGGTTAGGGTATGAGTTAAGATACAGTTTAGGGTACGTGTCAGGGTTAGTGTTAGGGTTAGTGTTAGGGTACGGGTTAGGGTTAGGGTTGTGGTTAGGATAGGGGTTAGAGTACGGATTAGGGTTAGTGTTAGTGTTAGGTTAGGGTCAGGGTTAGGATTAGTGTTATTGTTAGGGTACGGGTTAGGGTACGGGTAAGGGTTAGGGTTCGGGTACAGGTTAGGGTTAGTATAAGGGTTAGGGTTAGGTTTAGGGTCAGGGTTAGGGTTAGGGTTAGTGTTAGGGTATGGGTTAGGGTTAGGTTTGGGGTTAGGGTTAGGGTTAAGGTTAGGGTTAGGGTTAAGGTATGGCTTTGGGTTAGGTTGCGGTTAAGGGTTATGGTTTGGGTTAGGGTTAGGGTTAAGCTTAGGGTGCGGGTTAGGGTTAGGGTTAGGGTTAGATTACGGGTTTGGTTTCTTGTTAGGGTACGGGTTAGATTTATCATTTGGGTACGGTTTAGGGTAAGGGTTAGTGTTTGGGTTAGGGGTTAGGGTTAGAGTTAGGGTTAGGCTACGGGTAGGGTTAGGGTTAGGGTTAGTGTTAGGGTTACAGTACGGGTTAAGGTTAAGGGTTCGGTACGGGATACGTTCAGTTTACGTGTTAGTTTAGGTTATGGGTTAGGGTTAGGCTACGGGTAGGGTTAGGGTATGGGTTAGTTTTAGGGTTAGGTTACGGGTCAGGGTAACGGTTAAGGTTAGGGTTAGGGTTAGGGTATGGGTGAGTGTTAGGGTACGGATTAGCGTTAAGGTTAGGGTTCGGGTTAGGGTTAGTGTACGGGTTAGGGTTAGGGTTAGGGTTAGGGTTAGGGTTAGGGTTAGGTTTACGGTACGGGTTAGGGTTAAGGTTCCGGTACGGGATAGGTTTAGTGTACGTGTTAGGTCTAGGGTTAGGGTTAGGTTTAGTGTGCGGGTTAGGGTTAGGTTAGGGTTAGGGTACGTGTTAGGGTTAGGGTTTGGGTACGGGTTAGGGTTACGTTTAGGGTTATGGTATGGGTTAGGTTTAGGGTTAGGGTAAGGGTTAGTGTTAGGGTACGGCTAAGGGTTAGAGTATGGGTTAGGTTTAGGTTTAGGGTTAGATTACTGGTTAGGGTAGTGTTAGGTTTAGGGTTATGGTAAATATACGGATAGGGTTAGAGTTAGGGTTAGGGTTAGGGTACGGGTTAGGGTTAGGTTTAGGGTACGGGATAGTCTTAGTTTATGCGTTAATTTTAGGGTTAGGGTTAGGTTTAGGTGACGGGTTAGGGTTAGGGAACGGTTTAGGGTTAGGTTTAGGTGTGGGTTAGATTTAGGGTTAGGGTTAGGGTTAGGGTTTGGTTTAGGGTTAGGTTTAGGGTCAGGGTTAGGGTTAGGGATAGGGTTATGATACGGGTTAGGGTTAGGATTGGGGTTAGGGTACACGTTAGTTTTAGGGTTAGGGTATGGGTCATGGTTACGGTTAATGTTATGGTTAGGGTTAGGGTATGGGTTAGGGTTAGGGTATGGATAAGGGTTATGGTTAGGGTTAGGGTTAGGTTTAGGTTTAGCGTGCGGGTTAGGGTTAGGGCTCGGGTTAGTGCTAGGTAATGGGTTAGGGTTACTGTTACGGTTTCGGTATGGGTTAGGTTTAGGGATAGGTTACGGGATAGGGTTGGGTAAGGGTTAGGTCAAGGGTTAGGGTTAGGTTTCGGGTACAGGTTAGGGTTAGGGTTAGGTTTGGGTTAGTGTTAGGGTATGGGTTAGGCTTAGAGTACGGGTTATTTAAAGGTTAGGTCAAGGTTAGTGTTAGGGTTAGGATACGAGTTAGGGTTAGGGTTAGGTTTAGGGTACGGGTTTGGGATCTGATTAGGGTTAGGTTACGGGTTAGGTTTAGGGTACGGGTTACGGTTAGGGTTAGGGTCAGGTTTAGGGTTAGGGTTAGGGTACAAGGTAGGGTTAGGGTTAGGATACGGGTTAGGGTTAAGGTTATGGTACAGGTTAGGGTTACAGTACGGGTTAGGGTTAGGGTGAGGGTTAGGGTTAGAGTATGGTTAGGGTTAGGGTTAGGGTTAGTGTACGGGTTAGGGTTAGGTTCAGGGTACAGAATAGGGTTAGGTTACGGGTTAAGTTTAGGGATAGGGTTAGGTTTAGGTTACGGGTTAGGGTTAGGGTATGGGTTATGGTTAGGTTTAGGGTGCGGGTTAGGGTTAGGGTTAGGGTTAGTGTTAGGTTTAGGGTTAGGGTTAGGGTTAGGGTTAGTGTTAGGGTACGCGTTAGTGTTAGGTTTGGGGTTAGTGTACGGGTTAGTTTTAGGGTTAGGGTACAGTTTAGGGTTATGGTTAAGGTTAGGTTTAGGGTTAGGGTATGGGTTAGGGTTAGGTTACGGTTAAGGGTTATGGTTTCCCTTAGGGTTCGGGTTAAGATTAGGGTGCGGGTTAGGGTTAGGGTTAGAGTACGGGTTTGGGCTACTGTTAGGGTACAGGTTAGGTTTACCTTTTGGGTACGGGTTAGTGTATGTTTAGGGTTAGTGTTAGGGTTAGGGTTTAGGTTTAGATTTAGGGTTAGGCTATGGGTAGCGTTAGGGTATGGCTTAGGGTATGGGTTAGGATTCGGGTTAGGGTTAGTGTATGGATTAGGGATAAGGTTATGGTTATGGTAAGGGTTAGGGTTAGTGTTAGGGTTACGGAACGGGTTAGGGTTAAGATTCCGGTACGGGATAGGGTTAGTGTACGTGTTAGGTCTAGGGTTAGGGTTAGGTTTAGTGTGCGGTTTAGGGTTAGGGTTTGGGTTAGGGTTAGGGTTAGGGTTAGGGTACGGGTTAAGGTTAGGGTTAGGATTAGAGTACGAGGTAGGGTTAATGTTAGGGTTGGTGTTAGGGGTAATGTACAGGTTAGGCTTAGGTTTAGGTTTAGGGTTAGGATACGGGTTAGTGTTAGGTTCAAGGTACGGGATAGGGTTAGCATACGGGTTAGGTTTAGGTTTAGGGTTAGGTTAAGGTTACGGGTTAGGTTTAGGTTATGTGTTAGGGTTAGGTTTAGGGTGCGGGTTAGGGTTAGGTTTAGGATTAGTGTAAGGGTTAGGGTTAGGTTTAGGGTCAGGGTTAGGGTTAGTGTTAGTGTTAGGTACGCGTTAGTGTTAGGTTTGGGGTTAGGGTACGGGTTACTTTTAGGGTTAGGTTACGGGTCAGGGTTACGGTTAAAGTTATGGTTACGGTTAGGGTATGGGTTAGGGTTAGGGTATGGGTAAGGGTTATGTTTAGGGTTAGGGTTAGGTTTAGGATTAGGGTAAGGGTTAGGATTAGGATTAGGGTGCGGGTTAGGTTTAGGGTTAGGTTTATTCTTAGGGTTAGGGTTAGGGTTAGGTTTAGTGTACGGGTTAAGGTTAGGGTTAGGTTTAGGGTTAGGGTTAGGGTATGGGTTAGGCTTAGAGTATGGGTTAGGGTTAGGATTAGGGTCCGGGTTAGGGTTAGAGTTAGGGTACGAGTTACAGTTAGGATTAGGTTAGGGTACGGGTTAGGGTTAGTGTTAGGGTTAGGGTACGGTTTAGGTTTAGGGTACGGGTTAGGGTACGGGTTAGGTTTAGGGTTAGGGTTAGGGTTAGTGTTAGGTTACGGTTAGGGTTAGAGTACAGGTTAGGGTTAGGTTTAGAGTTAGGGTTAGGGTTAGAGTACGGGTTAGGCTTAATGTTAGGGTTAGTGTTAGGGGTAATGTACCGGTTAGGCTTAGGGTTAGGTTTAGGGTTAGGATACGGGTAGGGTTAGGTTTAGGGTATGGGATAAGGTTAGCGTACTGGTTATGTTTAGGTTTAGGGTGAGGTTTAGGTTACGGGTTAGGGTTAGGGTGCGGGGTAGGGTTAGGGTTAGGATTAGTGTAAGGGTTAGGGTCAGGTTTAGGGTCACGGTTAGGGTTAGTGTTAGTGATAGGGTACAGGTTAGGGTTAGGGTTAGGGTTATGGTATGGGTTAGGTTTAAGGTATGGGTTAGGGTTAGGGTTAGGGTCAGGGTAAGGTTAGTGTTAGGGTATGAGTTAGGGTTAGGGTTAGGTTTAGGGAAAGGGTTAGGGTTAGGGTAAGGGTTAGGGTACGGGTTAGGTTCAGGGTACGTGTTAGTGTTAGGGTCAGGGTTAGGGTTAGGGTACTAGTTAGGCTTACGTTTAGTGTACGGGTTAGCGTTAGGGTTATGTTATGGGTTAGGGTTACAGTACGGGTTAGTGTTTGGGTGAGTTTTAGTGTTAGGGTTAGAGTACGAATAGGGTTAGGGTTAGTGTTAAGGTTAGGGTTAGAGTATGGAGTAAGGTTAGTGTTAGGGTTAGGGTTAGTGAAAGGGTTAGGTTTAGGGTTACGGTATGGGTTAGGTTTAGGGTTATGGTTAGGTTAGGGTTAGAGTACGGGGTAGGGTTAGTGTTAGGGTTAGGTTGAGTGTTAAAGTACGGGTTAAGCTTAGGGTTAGGTTTAGTGTTAGGTTACGGGTTAGGGTTAGGTTTAGGGTCGGAATAGGTTTAGTGTACGGGTTAAGTTTAGGGTTAGGGTTACGTTTAGGTTACGGGTTAGGGTTAGTGTACGGGTTAGGGTTAGGTTTAGGGTCAGGTTTAGGGTACGGGTTAGTTTTAGGGTTAGAGTATGTGTTAGGGTTATGGTTAAATTTAGGGTTATATTAAGGTGTGGGTTAGGGTTAAGTACAGTTAAGGGTTATGGTTAGGGTTAGGGTTAGGGTTAGACTACGGGTTTGGGTTAGTGTTAGGTTACGGGTTAGGTTTACCGTTTGGGTAAGGGTTAGGGTAAGGGTTAGGGTTAGGGTTAGGGTTAGGGGATAGGTTTAGAGTTATGGTTAGGCTACGGGATAGGGTTAGAGTACAGGTTTGGGTTAAGTTTAGGGTTAGGGTTAGGGTTATAGTACGGGTTAGGGTTAGAGTTAGGGTTAGTTTTAGGGTTAGATACGGGTTAGGGTTAGTGTGAGGGTTAGGGTTAGTGTTAGTGTACGAGTTAGGGTTAGGTTTAGGGTTAGGGTTCGGTTTATAGTACGGGTTAGGTTTAGTGTTAGGGTTAGGGTTAGGGTGAGTGTACAGATAGGGTTACGGTTAGGGTTAGGGTTAGGGTATGGGTTGGGTTAGGTTTAGGGTACGAGATAGGTTTAGTGTACGTGTTAAGTTTAGGGTTAGGGTTAGGTTTAGGTTACGGGTTAGTGTTAGGGTATTGGTTAGCCTTAGGTTTATGTGCGGTTTAGGGTTAGGGTATGGGTTAGGGTTAGGTTTAGGGTCAGGGTTATGGTTAGGGATAGGTTATGAGTTAGGGTTACGGTTAGGGTTAGGTTTAGGGTACGGGTTAGGGTTAGGATTAGGTTTAGGATACGGTTTAGGTTAGGGTACAGGTTTGGGTTAGGGTCAGGTTTAGGGTTAGGGTACGAGTTAGGGTTAGGGTTAGTGTATGGGTTAGGGTTAGGGTTATGTTACGGGTTAGGGATGCAGTATGGGTTAGGGTTAGGTTGAGGCTTAGGGTTAGTGTTAGAGTAAAGTTAGGGTTTGGGTTAGGGTTAGGTTTGTAGTAAGGGTTAGGGTTAGTGTTAGCTTTAGGGAAAGGGTTAGGTTTAGGGTTAGGGCACGGGTTAGGGTTAGGTTTAGAGTATGGGGTAGGGTGAGTGTTAGGGTTAGGGTTAGGGTTAATGTACGTGTTAGTCTTAGGGTTAGGTTTAGGTTTAGGTTACGAGTTAGCGTTAGGGTACTGTTTAGGTTTAGGTTTAGGGTGCGGGTTAGGTTTAGGGTTAGGTTTAGTGTACGGGTTAGGTTTAGGTTGAGTGTCAGGGTTAGAGTTAGGGTTAGTTTTAGGGTATGGTTTAGGGTTAGGGTTGGGGTTAGTGTACAGGTTAGTTTTAGGGTTAGGGTACAGGTTATGGTTATGGTTAAAGTTAGGGTTAGGATTAGGGTACGGGTTAGGGTTAGGTTTAGGGAACGGGATAGGTTTAGTGTAAGGGTTAAGTTTAGGGTTAGGGTTAGGTTAAGGTTACGGGTAAGGGTTAGGTTACGGGTTAGGATTAGGTTTGGGTGCGGTTTAGAGTCAGGGTATGGGTTACGATTAGTTTTAGGGTCAGGGTTAGGTTTAGAAATAGGGTTATGGTACGGGTTAGTGTTAGGGTTGGGGTTAGGGTACGGGTTAGTTTTAGGTTTTGGGTATGGGTTAGGTTACGGTTAAGGTTAGGGATAGTGTAGGGTTTGAGTTAGGGTTAGGGTACGGGTAAGGGTTAAGTTTAGGGTTAGGGTTAGGTTTAGGTTTAGGGTGCGGGTTAGGCTTAGGGTTAGGGTTAGGGTTAGGGCTAGGGTATGGGTCAGGGTTAATGTTAGGTTTTGGGTACGGGTTAGGGTTAGGGTTAGGGTACGGGATAGGGTTGGCTACGGGTTAGGTCAAAGGTTAGGGTTAGTTTTACAAAACGGGTTAGGGTTAGGGTTATGTTTAAGGTTAGGGTTAGGGTATTGGTTAGGTTTAGGGTACGGGTTAGGGTTATGTTTAGGGTCAGGGTTAGGGTTAGGGTTAGTGTATGAGTTAGGGTTAGGGTTAGGTTTAGTGTACTGGTTAGGGTTAGGGTTAGGGTTAGGGTACAGGTGAGGTTTATGTTACGAGTTAGGGTTAGTGTTAGGGTCAGGGTTGGGGTTAGGGAATGAGTTATGGATAGGGTTAGGGTACTGGTTAGGGTTAGGGTTATGTTACAGGTTAGGGTTACAGTACTGGTTAGGGTTAGCATGAGGGTTAGTGTAAGGGTTAGAGTACGGGTTATGGTTAGTGTTATGGTTAGGGTTAGAGTTAGGTTTAGGGTTAGAGTATGGGTTAGTGTTGTTGTTAGGGTTAGGTTTAGGGTTAGGGTACGGTTTAAGGTTAGGGTTAGGGTTAGGGTTAGGGTTAGGGTTAGGGTTAGGGTTAGAGTACGGGTTAGGGTTAGTGTTAGGTTTAGGGTTAGGGTTAATTTACGGGTTAGGCTTAGGGTTAGGTTTATTGTTAGGTTACGGTTTAGGATTAGGTTTAGGGTATGGGTTAGGGTTAGGGTATGGGTTAGGGTTAGGTTTAGGGTGCCCTTAAGGGTTAGGGTTAGGGTACGGGTCAGGTTTAAGGTTGTGGTTAGGGTACTGTTAGTTTTAGGGTTATGGTACGGGTTAAGTTTACTGTTAAAGTTAGGGGTTAGAGTTACAGTACGGGTTAGGTTTAGGGTTAGTGTGTGGTTTAGGGTTAGGGTACGGTAAAGGGTTATTGTTAGGGTTAGGGTTAGGGTTAAGTTTAGGGTACAGTTTAGGGTTAGGGTTAGGGTTAGGGTTAGGGTTAGAGTACAGGTTTGGTTTATTGTTAGGGTACGGGTTAGGTATACCGTTTGGGTACGGGTTAGGCTAAGGGTTAGGGTTAGGGTTAGGGTTAGGCGTTACCGTTAGAGTTAGGGATAGGCTACGGGATAGTGTTAGAGTAAGGGTTAGGGTTAGGGTTAGGGTAAGGGTTAGTGTTTGGGCTATACTACGGGTTAGGTTTAGAGTTAGGGTTAGGTTTAGTGTACGGATAGCGTTAGGGTTAGGGTTAGGGTACAGTTTAGGGTTAGGTTTAGGGTTCGGGCTAGGGTTAGCATACGGGTTAAGTTTAGGATTAGGGTTAGGTTTAGGTTACAGGTTAGGGTTAGGGTACAGGTTAGGTTTAGGTGAGTCTTAGGGTTAGGGTTAGGGTTACGGTTAGGGTTAGGGTACGGTTTAGGGTTAGGTTTAGGGTCAAGGTTAGCATTAGGGATAGGGTAATGGTACGGGTTAGGGTTAGGGTTGGGGTTAGGGTACAGGTTAGTTTTAGGGTAGGTTACGGGTCAGGGTTATGGTTAAGGTTAGGGTTAGGGTTTTGGTATGGTTGAGTGTTAGGGTACGGATTAGCGTTAAGGTTAGGGTTCGGGTTCGGGTTAGTGTATGGGTTAGGGTTAGGCTTAGGGTTAGGGTTAGGGTTAGGGTACGGTTTAGGTTTAGGTTTAGGGTCAGGGTTAGCGTTAGGGATAGGGTTATGGTACGTTTAGGGTTAGGGTTGGGGTTAGGGTACGGGTTAGTTTTAGGGTGAGGGTACGGGTTAGGGTTACAGTTAAGGTTAGGGTTAGTGTAGGGTATGGGTTAGGGTTAGGGTACGTGTAAGGGTTATGGTTAGGGTTAGGGTTAGGTTTAGGTTTAGGGTGCGGTTTAGGCTTAGGGTTAGTGTTAGGGTTAGCACTAGGGAATGGGTTAGGGTTAATGTTAGGTTTTGGGTACGGGTTAGGGTTAGGGTTAGGGTACGGGATAGGGTTAGCTACGGGTTAGGTCAAGGGTTAGGGTTAGTTTTAGGGTACGGTTTATGGTTAGATTTAGGTTTAGGGTTAGGATTAGGTTTAGGGTATGAGTTAGGGTTAGGGTTAGGGTTAGGGTAAGGGTTAGGGTTAGGGTTAGGGAACAAGTTAGGGTTAGGGTTACGTTTACGGTACGGTTTATGGTTAGTGTTAGGGTCAGGGTTATGGTTAGGGTACGAGTTAGGGTTTGGGTTAGGGTATGGGTTAGGGTTAGGTTTATGATACGGGTTAGGGTTACAGTATGGGTTAGGGTTAGGTTGAGGGTTAGGGTTAGGGTTAGAATACAGTCAGGGTTAGGGTTAGGGTTAGGGCTAGAGTATGGGATAGGCTTAGTGTTTGGGTTAGGGAAAGGATTAGGGTTTGGGTACAGGTTAAAGTTAGGGTTAGGGTTAGGTTAGGGTACAGGTTAGGGTTAGGTTAGGGTACGGGCTAGGGTTAGCGTATGGGTTAAAATTAGGTTTAGGGTTAGGTTTAGGTTACGGGTTAGGGTTACAGTACGGGTTAGGGTTAGGGTGAGTGTTAGGGTTAGGGTTAGAGTACGGGTTAAAGTTAGTGTTAGGGTTAGGGTTAGGGTTAGTTTTAGGGTTAGAGTACGGGTTAGTGTTTGTGTTAGGGTTAGGGTAAGGGTTAGAGTTAGGGTTAGGGTACAGTTTAGGGTTAAGTTTAGGGTTAGGGTAAGGGTTAGTGTACGGGGTAGGGTTAGTGTTAGGGTTAGGGTTAGGTTTAATGTACGGGGTAGGCTTAGGGTTAGGTTTAGGGTTAGGATACGGGGAGGGTTAGGTTTAGGGTATGGGATAGGGTTAGTGTACTGGTTAAGTTTAGGTTTAGGGTTAGGTTTAGGTTACGGGTTAGGTTTAGGGTGCGGGTTAGTGTTAGGGTTAGGAGTAGTTAAGGGTTAGTGTTAGGTTTAGGGTCAGGGTTAGGGTTACTGTTAGGGTTAGGGTACGGGTTTGGGTTATGGTTGGGGTTAGGGTACGGGTTAGTTTTAGAGTTAGGTTACGGGTCAGGGTTACGGTTAAGGTTAGGCTTAGGGTTAGGTTATGGGTTAGGGATAGTTTACGGTAAGGGTTATGGTTTGGGATAGGTTTAGGGTTAAGTTTAGGGTGCGGGTTAGGATTAGGGTTAGGGTTAGGGTTAGAGTACGAGTTTGGGTTAGTGTTAGTTTACGGGTTAGGTTTACCATTTGGGTACGAATTAGGGTAAGGGTTAGGGTTAGGGTTAGAGTTAGGGTTAGGCTACGGGTATGGTTAGGGTACGTGTTAAGTTTCGAGTTAGGGTTCGGGTTAGGGTTAGTGTACGGGTTAGGATTAGAGTTAGGGTTAGATTTAGGTTTGGGTTAGTGTTAGGGTTACGGTACGGGTTAGGGTTAAGGTTAGGGTACGGGATAGATTTAGTCTACATGTTATGTCTAGGGTTAGGGTTAGGTTTAGTGTGCGGGTTAGGGTTAGGGATAGGGTACGTGTTAGGTTTAGGGTTTGGGTACGTGTTAGGGTTATGTTTAGGTAAGGGTACGGGTTAGGTTTAGGGTTAGGGATAAGGTACGGTTTAGGTTTAGGGTTAGTGTAGGGTATGAGTTAGGGTTAGGGTACGGGATAGGGTTGGCTACGGGTTAGGTCAAGGGTTAGGGTTACTTTTACGGTACGGGTTAGGGTTAGGGTTATGTTACATGTTAGGGTTACAGTACAGGTTAGGGTTAGGATGAGGGTTAGGGTTAGGGTTAGAGTACGCGTTAAGGTTAGGGTTAGGGTTAGGGTTAGTTTTAGTGTACAGTTTACGGTTAGGGTTATGGTTAGGGTTAGGGTTAGGGTTAGAGTACGGGATACGGTTAGTGTTAGGTTTAGGGTTAGGTTTAATGTACGGGTTAGGCTTAGGGTTAGATTTAGGGTTAAGTTACGGGTTAGGGTTAGGATTAGGGTATGGGATAGGGGTAGCATACGGGTTAAGTTTAGGGTTAGGTTTAGGTTTAGGTTACAGGTTAGGGTTAGGGTACAGTTTAGGGTTAGGTTTAGAGTACCGGTTAGGGATAGGTTTAGGGTTAATGTACTGGTTAAGGTTATTTTTAGGGTCAGGGTTAGGGTTAGGGTTATTGTTAGGGTATGGGTTAGGGTTAGGGTTGGGGTTAGGGTTAGAGTACGGGTTTGGGTTAGTGTTAGGGTACCGTTAGGTTAGGTTAGGTTTACCGTTTGGCTACGGGTTAGGGTAAGGGTTAGGTTTACCTTTTGGGTACGGGTTAGGGTAAGGTTTAGGGTTAGGGGTTAGGGTTAGAGTTAGTGTTAGGCTAAGGGATAGGGTGAGAGTACGGGTTAGTATTAGGGTTAGGGTTAGGTTTAGGGTTAGGATTATAGTACGGGTTAGGATTAGAGTTAGGGTAGGGTACGGGTTAGGTTTAGGGTACGGGTTAGGTTTAGGTTTAGGGTCAGTGTTAGGGTTAGGGTTACGGTACGATTTAGGTTTAGGGTTAGGTTTAGGGTACAGGTTAGGTTTAAGGTTAGGGTTAGGGTACGGGTTAGGTTTAGGGTATGGGTTAGGGTTAAGGTTATGGTACGTGTTAGGGTTACACTACGGGTTAGTGTTAGGGTGAGGGTTAGGGTTAGGGTTAGAGTACGGTTAGGGGTAGGGTCAGGGTTAGGGTTAGTGTATGAGTTAGGGTTAGGGTTAGGGTACGGTTTAGGGTTAGGGTTATGGTACGGGTTAGGTTTACAGTATGGGTTAGTGTTAGTGTGAGGGTTAGGGTTAGATTTAGAGTACGGTTAGGGTTAGGGTTATAGTACGGGTTAGGGTTAGTGTTAGGGTTAGGGTTAGGGTTAGGTTTATAGTACGGGGTAGGGTTAGTGTTAGTGTTATGGTTAGGGTTAATGTACGGGTTAGGCTTAGGGTTATGTTTTGGTTAGGATAAGAGTTAGGGTTAGGTTTAGGGTACGGTTTAGGGTTAGGGTTATGGTATGGGTTAGGGTTACAGCACTTGTTAGGGTTAGGGTGAGGGTTAGGGTTAGGATTAGGGTTAGGGTACGTGTTAGGGTAAGGGTTTGGATACGGGTTCGGGTTACGTTTAGGGTTAGGGTACGGGCTATGTTTAGGGTTAGGGTAAGGGTTAGTGTTAGGGTTCGGGATAGGTTTAGAGTACGGGTTAGGGTCAGTTTTAGGGTTAGGGTGGGTAAGGGTTAGTATTAGGGTATGGGATAGGTTTAGAGTACGGTTTAGGGTTAGGATTAGGGTTAGGGTTAGGGTTAGAGTACGGGTTAAGGTTAGTGTTAGGGTTAGGGTTAGGTTTAGTGTACGGATAGGGTTAGGGTTAGGGTTAGGGTTAGGGTACGTGTTAGGGTTAGGTTTAGAGTACCGGATAGGGTTAGTGTACGGGTTAAGTTAAGGGATAGGGTTAGGTTTAGGTTATGGGTTAGGGTTTGGGTACGGGTTAGGTTTAGGTTTAGGTGCGGGTTAGGGTTAGGGTATGGGTTAGGGTTAGGGTTACGGTAGGGTTAGGGTTAGGGATAGGTTTTGGGTACGGGTTAGGGTTAGGGTTAGGGTTAGGGTACGGGGTATGTTTGGGTACGAGTTAGGTCAAGGGTTAGGTTTAGGTTTAGGGTATGGGTTAGGTTTAGGGTTAGGTTTAGGGTTAGGGTTAGGTTATGGGTTAGGCTTAGGGTACGGGTTGGGTTAGGGTTAGGGTCAGGGTTATGGTTAGGTTTAGGGTACGAGTTAGGGTTTGGGTTAGGTTTAGGGTACAGGTTAGGGTTAGGGTTAGGTTTAGGGTTAAAGTACGGGTTAGGTTTAGGGTACAGGTTAGGGTTAGGGTTATGGTCAGCATTAGGTTTAGGGTTAGGGTAGGAGTTAGGGTTAGGGTTAGGGTACGTGTTAGGGTTAGGGTTATGGTACGGGTTAGGGTTACATTACGGGTTAGGGATAGGGTGAGCGTTAGGGTTACTGTTAGAGTACGGTTAGGGTTAGGGTTAGGGTTAGATTACGGGTTAGGGTTAGTGTTAGGGTTAGGGTAAGTGTTTGGGTTAGGGTTAGGTTTAGGGTTAGAATACGGGGTAGGGTTAGTGTTAGGGTTAAGTTGAAGGTTAGTGTTACGGTACGGGTTAGGGTTAGGGTTAGGGTTAGGCTTAGGGTACGGTGTAGGGTTAGTGTTAGGGTTAGGGTTTGGGTTAATGTACGGTTTAGGCTTAGGGTTAGGTTTAGGTTTAGGATACTGGTTAGTGTTAGGTTTAGGGTATGGGATAGGGTTATCGTACGGGTTAAGTTTAGGGTTAGGGTTAGGTTTAGGTTATGGGTTAGGGTTAGGGTCAGGGTATGGGTTAGGTTTAGGGTTAGGGTTAGGGTTAGGGTACAGGTTAGGATTAGGGTTAGGGTTTGGGTCAGGGTAGGGTTAGTGTTAGGGTGTGAGTTAGGGTTAGGGTTAGGGTTACGGTTAGAGTATGGGTTTGGGTTAGTGTTAGGGTACGGGTTAGGTTTACCATTTGGGTACGGGTTAGGGTAAGGTTTAGGGTTAGGTTTAGTGTTAGGGTTTAGGGTTAGAGTTAGGGTTAGGCTACGGGATATGGTTAGAGTACGGGTTAGGGTTAGTGTTAGAGGTAGGGTTAGTGTTAGAGTATGGGTTAGGGTTAGAGTACGGGTTAGGGTTAGGTTTAGGGTTAGGGTTACGTTAGAGTACAGGTTATGGTTAGTGTTAGTGTTAGAGTTATGGTTAGTGTACGGATCATGTTAGGGTTAGGACTAGGGTTAGGGTACGGGTTAGGGTTAGGTTTAGGGTACGGGACAGGGTTAGCATACGGATTAAGTTTAGGGTTAGGTTTAGGTTTAGGTTACTGGTTAGGGTTAGGTAAGTGTTAGGGTTAGGTTTAGGTGAGGGTTAGGGTTAGGGTACGGGTTAGGTTTAGGTTTGGGTCGGGGTTTGCGTTAGGGATAGGGTTATGGGATGGGTTAGGGTTAGGTTTGGAGTTAGGGTACGGGTTAGTTTTAGGGTTAGCGTACGGGTCAGGGTTACGTTTAAGGTTAGGCTTACAGTTAGGGTATGGGTTAGGGTTAGGGTACGGGTAAGGGTTATAGTTAGGGTTAGGGTTAGGTTTAGGTTTAGGGTGTGGGTTAAGTTTAGGGTTAGGTTTAGCGCTAGGGTATGGGTTAGGGTTACTGTTAGGGATTGGGTACGGTTTAGTGTTAGGGTTAGGGTACGGGGTAGGTTTGGATAGGGGTTAGGTCAAGGGTTAGGGTTAGGTTTAGGGTTAGGGTTAGGGTATGGGTTAGGCTTAGAGTACGGGTTAGGGTTAGGGTTAGGGTCCGGGTTAGGGTTAGGGTTAGGCTACGAGTTAGTGTTAGGTTTAGGTTTAGGGTACGGGTTATGTAGAGGGTTAGGGTTAGGGTACGGTTTAGGTTTAGGGTACGGGTTAAGGTTAGGGTTAGAGTCAGGTTCAGGTTTAGGGTTAGGGTACGAGTTAGGGTTAGGGTTAGGGTACAGGATAGGGTTAGGATTATGGTATGGGTTAGTGTTACAGTACGGGTTAGGGTAAGGGTGAGGGTTAGGGTTACGGTTAGAGTACGGTTAGGGTTAGTGTTAGGTTTAGGGTTAGGGTTAGAGTACCGGTTAGGGTTAGTGTTAGGGTTAGTGTTAGGTTTAGGGTTAGGGTTAGGGTACGCTGTAGGGTTAATGTTAGGGTTAGTGTCAGGGGTAATGTACAGGTTAGGCTTAGGGTTAGGTTTAGGGTTAGGATACGGGTTAGGGTTAGGTTTTGGGTACGGGATAGGGTTAGCGTACGGGTTATGTTTAGGTTTAGGGTTAAGTTTAGGTTAGGGGATAGGTTTAGGGTGCGGGTTATGGTTAGGGTTAGGATTCGTGTAAGGTTTAGGGTTAGGTTTAGGGTTAGGGTTAGGGTTAGTGTTAGTGTTAGGGTACGGGTTAGGGTTAGGGTTGGGGTTAGGGTACGGGTTAGGTTCAGGTTTAGTGTTAGGTTTAGGGTTAGGTTTAGGGTTAGGGTTAGGGTTAGGGTATGGGTTAGGGTTAGGGTTAGGGTCAGGATAGGGTTAGGGTTAGGGTACGAGTTAGGGTTAGGGTTAGGGTTAGGGTTAGAGTACGGGTTTGGGTTAGTGTTAGGGTATGGGTTAGGTTTACGGTTTGGGTACTTGTTAGGGTAAGGTTTAGGGTTAGGTTTAGGGTTAGGGGTTATGGTTAGTGTTAGGGTTAGGCTACGGGATAGGGTTAGAGTACGGGTTAGGGTTAGTGTTAGGGTTAGGGTTAGTGTTAGAGTATGTGTTAGGGTTAGAGTACGGGTTAGGGTTAGGTTTAGGGTTAGGGTTAGGGTTAGAGTACAGGTTAGGGTTAGTGTTAGAGTTAGGGTTATGGTTAGTGTACGGATCATGTTAGGGTTAGGGCTAGGGTTAGGGTACGTCTTATGGTTAGGTTTAGGGTATGGGATAGGGTTAGGGTTAGGTTTAGGGTTAGGGTTAGGGTATGGGTTAGGCTTAGGGTACGGGTTAGGTTTAGGGTTAGGGTCCGGGTTAGGGTACGAGTTAGGGTTAGGGTTAGGTTTAGGGTACGGGTTATGTTTAGGGTTAGGGTTAGGGTCCGGTTTAGGTTTAGGGTACGGGTTAAGTTTAGGGTTAGAGTCAGGGTTAGGGTTATGGTTAGGGTTAGGGTTAGGTTTAGAGTACGTGTTAGGGTTAGTGTTAGGGTGAGTGTTAGTGTTAGGGTTAGGGTTATGGTACGGGTACGGGTTAGGTTTAGGGTTAGGGTTAGAGTGCGGTGTAGGGTTAATATTAGGGTTAGTGTTAGGGGTAATGTACAGATTAGGCTTAGGTTTAGGTTTAGGGTTAAGACACGGGTTAGGGTTAGGTTTAGGGTATGGGATAGGGTTAGCGTACGGGTTAAGTTTAGGTTTAGGGTTAGGTTTAGGTTACGGGTTAGGGTTAGGGTGCGGGTTAGGTTTAGGGTTAGGATTAGTGTAAGGTTTAGGGTTAGGTTAGGGTCAGGGTTAGGGTTAGTGTTAGTGTAGGGTACGGGTTAGGTTTAGGGTTGGGGTTAGGGTACGGGTTAGTTTTAGGGTTAGGGTACGGGTTAGGGTTAGGGTTGGGGTTAGGGTACGGGTTAGTTTTAGGGTTAGGGTACGGGTTAGGGTTACGGTTAAGGTTAGGGTTAGGGTTAGGGTATGGGTTAGGGTTAGGTTAAGGTTAAGGGTTATGGTTTCGGTTAGGGTTAGTGTTAAGTTTAGGGTGCGGGTTAGGGTTAGTGTTAAGCACGGGTTTGGGTTAGTGTTAGGGTACGGGTTAGGTTTACCTTTTGGTATGGGTTAGGGTAAGGGTTAGGGTTAGGGTTAGGTTTAGAGTTAGGTTTAGGCTACTGGTAGCGTTAGGGTACGGGTTAGGGTTAGGGTTAGGTTTCCGGTTAGGGTTAGTGTACGCATTAGGGCTAGAGTTAGGGTTAGGGTTAGGGTTAGGGTTAGGGTTACGGTACGGGTTAGGGTTAAGGTTAGGGTACGGGATAGGGTTAGTGTACGTGTTAGGTCTAGGGTTAGGGTTAGGTTTAGTGTGCGGGTTAGGTTTAGGGTTAGGGTACGTGTTAGGGTTAGGGGTTGGGTACCGTTTAGCGTTACGTTTAGTTTAGCATACGGGTTAGGTTTAGGGTTAGGTTTAGGGTATGGTTTAGGATTAGGGTACGGGTTAGGGTCAGGGTTAGGGTTAGGTTTAGGGTTAGGTTTAGTGTTAGGGTACGGGTAGGGTGAGGTTTGGGGTTAGGGTATGGGTTAAGATACAGGTTAGGGTACGTGTCAGGGTTAGTGTTAGTGTTAATGTTAGGGTACAGGTTAGGGTTAGGGTTGGGGTTAGGGTATGGGTTAGGGTACAGTTTAGTGTTAGTGTTAGGGTTAGGGTTAGGTTTAGGGTCAGGGTTAGGTTTAGGGTTAGTGTTAGGGTATGGGTTAGGGTTAGGTTTAGGGTTAGGGTTAGGGTTAGGGTCAGGGTGAGGGTTAGGGTTAGTGTTAGGTTATGCGTTAGGGTTAGGGTATGGGTTAGGGTTAGGTTTAGTGTATGGGTTAGGGTTAGGTTTAGGGTTAGGGTATGGGTTAGGGTTAGTGTTAGGTTTAGTGTTAGTGTTAGTGTATGGGTTAGGCTTAGGGTACAGGTTAGGCTTAGGGATAGGGTCAGGATTAAGGTTAGGGTTAGGGTACGAGTTAGGGTTAGGGTTTGCTTTAGTGCACAGGTTAGGGTTAGGGTTAGTGTTAGGGAACTTGTTAGATTTAGGGTACGGGTTAGCGTTAGGGTTAGTGTCAGGGTTAGGGTTAGTGTTAGTGTACGAGTTAGGGTTAGGGTTAGGGTACGGGTTAGGGTTAGGTTTAGGGTTAGGGTTAGGTTTAGGTTACGGGATACGGTTAGGTTTAGGGTTAGGGTTAGGGTTAGTGTTAGGGTTAGGGTACGGGTTATGGTTAGGGTTGGGGTTAGGGTACGGGTTAAGCTTAGGGTTAGGTTACGGATCAGGGTTACGGTTAAGGTTAAGGTTAGGGTTGGGGTATGTGTTAGGGTTAGGGTACGGGTAAGGGTTACCTTTAGGGTTAGGGTTAGGTTTAGATTTAGGGTACGGGGTAGAGTTAGTGTTAGGGTTAGCACTAGTGTATGGGTTAGGGTTACTGTTACGGTTTGGGTACGGGTTAGGTTTAGGGTTATGTTACGGGATAGGTTTGTGTACGGGTTAGGTCAAGGGTTAGGGTTAGGTTTAGGTTACGGGTTAGGATTAGGGTAGGATTAGGTTTTGGGTTACGGTATGGGTTATGCTTAGGGTACGAGTAAGGGTTAGGGTTAGGGACAGTGTTAGCTTTAGGGTTAGGGTTAGGGTACGGGTTAGGGTACGGGTTAGTTTTACTGTACGGGTTAGTGTTAGGGTTAGGGTTAGGGTTAGGGTACGGGTTAGGGTTACAGTATGGATTAGGGTTAGGGTGAGGGTTAGGATTAGGGTTAGAGTACGGTTTAGGGTTAGTGTTAGGTTTAGGGTTATGGTTAGGGTTAGTGTACGGATAGGGTTAGGGTTAGGGTTAGGTTTAGGGTACGGGTTAGGGTTAGGTTTAGGGTATGGGATAGGGTTAGCGTATGGGTTAAGTTTAGGGTTAGGGTTAGGTTTAGGTTACGGGTTATGGTTAGGGTATGTGTTAGGTTTAGGGTTAGGGTAAGGGTAGTGTTAGGGTATGGTTTAGGATTAGAGTACGGGTTAGGGTTAGTGTTAGGGTTAGGATTAGGGTTAGTGTACGGATAGGGTTAGTGTTGGGGTTAGGATTAGGGTACGGGTTAGGGTTAGTGTACGGGTTAGGTTTAGGGTTAGGTTTAGGGTTAGGGTTAGGGTTAGTGTTAGGGTTACGGTATGTGTTAGGGTTAAGGTTACGGTACACAATAGGGTTAGTGTACGTGTTAAGTCTATGGTTAGTGTTAGGTTTAGTGTGCGGGTAGGGTTAGGTTTAGGGTACGTGTTAGGGATAGGGTACGGTTTAGGGTTAGGTTTAGGGTTAGAGTTAGGGTTAGGGTTAGGGTTAAAGTACCAGGTAGGGTTAGTGTCAGGGTTAATGTATGGGTTAGGTTTAGGGTTAGATTTAGGATTAGGATACGGTTTAGGCTTAGGTTCAGGGTACGGGATAGGGTTAGCATACGGGTTAACTTTAGGTTTAGGGTTAGGTTTAGTTTACGGGTTAGGGTTAGGGTACGGCTTAGGGTTAGGTTTAGAGTCCGGGTTAGGGTTAGGGTTAGGGTTAGTGTTAGGGTTAGGGTTAGGTTTTGGGTCAGGGTTAGGGTTAGGGTTAGTGTTAGAATACGGGTTAGGGTTAGGGATGGGGTTAGGGTACGGGTTAGTTTTAGGGTTAGAGTACAGGTTAGGGTTATGCTTAAGGTTAGGGTTAGGGTTAGGGTATGGGTTAGGGTTAGGGTTAAGTTTAAAGTGCGGGTTAGGGTTAGGGTTAGGGTTAGAGTATGGGTTTGGGTTAGTGTTAGGGTACGGGTTAGGTTTACCATTTGGGTACGGGTTAGGGTTAGGGTTAGGGGTTAGGGTTAGAGTTAGGGTTAGGCTACGGGTAAGGTTATGGTTAGGGTTAGTGTTACAGTTATGGTACGGGTTAGGGTTAAGCTTACGTTATGGGATAGGGTTAGTGTACGTGTTAGGTCTAGGGTTAGTGTTAGGTTTAGTGTGCGGGTTAGGGTTAGGGCCAGGGTTAGGGTTAGGGTACGTGTTAGGGATAGGGTACGGGTTAGGGTTGGGTTTTGGTTTAGGGTTAGGTTTAGGGCTAGGGATAAAGTACTGGTAGGGTTAGTGTTAGGGTTAGGGTTATGATACGGGTTAGGGTTAGGTTCAGGGTACGGGATAGGGTTAGCGTACGGGTTAAGTTTAGGGTTAGGATTAGGTTTAGGTTTAAGGTGCGGGTTAGGCTTAGGGTTAGGGTTAGGGTTGGCGCTATGTTATGGGGTAGGGTTACTGTTAGGGTTTGGGTATGGGTTAGGGTTAGGGTTAGGATACCGGATAGGGTTGGGTACGGGTTAGGTCAAGGGTTAGGGTTAGGTTTAGGGTACGGGTTAGGGTTAGGGTTAAAGTGTGGGTTAGGTTTAGTGTACGGGTTAGGGTTAGGGTTATGGTCAGGGTTAGGGTTAGGGTTAGGGTACGAGTTAGGGTTAGGGTACGGGTTAGGGTTAGGGTTACGGTACGGGTTAGGGTTACAGTACGGGTTAGGGTTAGGGTGAGGCTTAGGGTTAGGGTTTGAGTACGGTTAGAGTTAGGGTTAGGGTTAGAGTGTGGGGTAGGGTTAGTGTTAGTTTTAGGTTTATGGTTAGTGTTAGGGTACGTGTTAGGTTTAGGGTTAGGGTTAGGGTGAGTGTACGGGTAGGGTTAGTGTTAGGGTTAGGATTTGGGTTAATGTACGGTTTAGGCTTAGGGTTAGGTGTAGGCTTAGGATACGGGTTAGTGTTAGGTTTAGGGTATGGGATAGGTTTATCGTACGGGTTAAGTTTAGGGTTAGGGTTAGGTTTAGGGTGCGGGTTAGGGAGAGGGATAGGATTAGTGTAAGGGTTAGGGTTAGTTTCTTGTCAGGGTTAGGGTTAGGGTTAGTGTTAGGGTAGGATTAGGGTTACGGTGGGGGTTAGGGTACGGGTTAGGTTTAGGGTTAGGGTATGGGTTAGGTTTATGGTTAAGGTTAGGGTTAGGGTTAGGTTATGGGTGAGGGTTAGGGTTAGGGTTAGGGTTAGCGTACATGTTAGGGTTAGGGTTTGGTTATGGGTTAGGGTTACGTTTAGGGTTAGGGTACGGTTTAGGTTTAGGGTTAGGGTAAGGGTTAACGCTAGGGTATGGGTTAGTGTTAATGTTTGGGTTTGGGTACGGGTTAGGGTTAGGGTTAAGGTACGGGATAGGGTTGGGTACGGGTTAGGTCAAGGGTTAGGGTTCGGTTTACGGTACTGGTTAGGGTTAGGGTTAGGTAGGGTTTGGTTAGGGTATTGGTTAGGTTTAGGGTACGGGTTAAGGTTACGGTTAGGGTCAGTTTTAGGGTTAGGTTTAGGGTACGAGTCAGGGTTAGGGTTAGGTTAGGGTATGGGTTAGGGTTAGGGTTAGGGTTAGAGTACGGGGTAGGGTTAGTGTTAGAGTTAAGGTTAGGGTTAATGTACGGGTTAGGCTTAGTGTTAGGTTAGGGTTAGGCTACGGGTTAGGGTTAGGTTTAGGGTGCGGGTTGGCTTAGGGTTAGGGTTAGGGTTAGCGCTAGGGTATGGGTTAGGGTTACTGTTAGGGTTTGGGTACAGGTTAGGGTTAGTGTTAGGGTACGAGATAGGGTTGGGTACTGGTTAGGTCAAGTGTTAGGGTTAGGTTTAGGATACAGTTTAGGGTTAGCGTTAGGGTTAAAGTATGGGTTAGGTTAGGGTACAGGTTAGGGTTAGGCTTATAGTCAGGGTTAGGGTTAGGGTTAGGTTACGAGTTAGGGTTAGGGTAAGGGTACGGGTTAGGGTTAGATTTACGGTACGGATTAGGGTTACAGTACGGGTTAGGGTTAGTGTGAGGCTTAGGGTTAGGGTTAGAATACAGTTAGGGTTAGGGTTAGGGTTAGAGTATGGGTTTGGTTAGTGTTAGGGTTAGGGTAAGGTTAGGGTTAGGGTTAGGGTTAGGGTTAGAGTACGGGGTAGGGTTAGTGTTAGGGTTAGGGTTAGGGTTAGTGTTAGGGTACGGGTATGGGTTAGGGTTATGGTTAGAGTTAGGGTTAGGGTTAGGGTACGGGGTAGGGTTAGTGTACGTGTTAGGTCTAGGGTTAGGGTTAGGTTCAGTGTGCGGGTTATGGTTAGGGTTAGGGTTAGGATACGTGTTAGGGTTAGGTTTTGGGTACGGGCTAGGGTTAGTTTAGGGTTAGGGTATGGGTTAAGTTTAGTGTTAGGGTTTGGGTACGGTTTATGGTTAGGATACGGGATAGGGTTAGTGTTAGGGTCAGGGTTAGGGTTAGGTTTGCGGTCCGGGGTAGGGTTAGGTTTAGGGTTAGTGTTAGCGCTAGGGTATGGGTTAGGGTACTGTTAGGTTTTGGGTATGGGTTAGGGTTAGGGTTAGGGTACGGTATAGGTTGGGTACAGCTTAGGTCAAGGGTTAGGTTTAGGTTTAGGGTATGGGTTAGGGTTAGGTTTAGGTAACCCGTTAGGTTTAGGGTCCCGTTAAGGTCAAAATAAGGGTTAGGTTTAGGTTACGGGTTAGGGTTAGGGTTATTGTCCGGGTTATGGTTAGGTTTTGGGAACGGGATAGGGTTAGTGTACGGGTTAAGTTTAGGGTTAGGGTTAGGTTTAGGTTACGGGTTAGGGTTAGGGTACGGGTTAGGATTAGGTTTGGTGTGGGATAGGGTCAGGGTATGGGTAAGGTTTAGGTTTAGGGTCAGGGTTAGGGTTAGAAATAGGGCTATGGTATGGGTTAGGGTTACGGTTAGGGTTAGGGTACGGTTTAGGGTTAGGGTTAGGGTTAGGGTTAGAGTACGGGGTAGGGTTAGTGTTAGGGTGAGGTTTAAGTTTAATATACATTTTAGGCTTAGGTTTAGGGTTAGGGTTACCTTACGGGTTAGGTTTAGGTTTAGGATACGGTATAGGGTTAGCGTACGGGTTAATTTTAGGGTTAGGGTTAGGTTACGTGTTAAGGTTAGGGTACGGATTAGGGTTAGGTTTACGGTGCCGGTTAGGGTTAGGGATAGTATTAGTGTACTGGTTAGGGTCATTTTTAGGGTCAGGGTTAGGGTTAGGGTTACTGTAAGGGTATGGGTTAGGGTTAGGGTTGGGGTTAGGGTACGGGTTAGTTTTAGTGTTAGGGTACGGGTTAGGGTTCCGGTTAAAGTTAGGGTTAGCGTTAGGGTGTGGTTTAAGTTTAGGTACGGTTAAGGGTTATGGTTAGTCTTAGGGTTAGGGTTAAGTTTAGGGTGCGGTTTAGGGTTAGGGTTAGTGAACGAGTTAGGTTTAGGGTTAGGGTACGGGTTAGGGTTAGGGTTATGATACAGTTTAGGTTTACAGTACGGATTAGTGTTAGGGTGAGGGTTAGGGTTAGGGTTAGAGTACGGTTAGGGTTAGGGTTAGAGTACGGGTTAGGGTTAGTGTTAGGGTTAGGGTTAGGGTTAATGTACGGGTTAGGCTTAGGTTTAGGGTTAGGGTTAGGATAAGAGTTAGTGTTAGGTTTAGGGTACGGGATAGGGTTAGGGTACTGGTTAAGTTTAGGGTTAGGGTTAGGTTTAGGTTACGGGTTAGGGTTAGGGTACGGGTTAAGTTTAGGGTTAGGGTTAGGTTTAGGTTACGGGTTAGGGTTAGGGTACGGGTTAGGGTTAGATTTAGGGTCAGGGTAGGGTTAGGGATAGGGTCATGGTACGGATTAGGGTTAGGGTTGGGGTTAGGGTACGGGTTAGTTTTAGGGTTAGGGTACGGGTTAGGGTTATGGTTAAATTTAGGGTAGTGTTAGGGTAAAGGTTAGAGTTAGGGTACGGGTAAGGGTTATGGTTAGGTTTAGGGTTACGATTAGGTTTAGTGTGCGTGTTAGGCTTAGGGTTAGAGTTAGGTTAGCGCCAAGGTATGGGTTATGATTACTGTTAGGGTTTGGTTACGGGTTAGGGTTAGGTTTAGGGTATGATATAGGGCTGGGTACGGGTTAGGTCAAGGGTTAGGTTTAGGTTTAGGGTACGGGTTAGGTTTAGGGTTAGGATTTTAGTTAGGGTTAGGTTTAGGGTACGGGATAGGGTTAGCGTACGGGTTAAGTTTAGGGTTAGGGTTAGGTTTAGGTTACGGGTTAGGGTTAGGGTACGGTTAGGGTTAGGTTTAGGGTGAGGGTTAGAGTTAGGGTTATGGTTAGGGTAAGGGTTAGGGTTAGGCTTATGGTCTGGGTTAGGGTTAGGGTTAGTGTTAGGATACGGGTTAGTTTTAGGGTTAGGGTATGGGTTAGGATTAGGTTTAAAGTTAGGGTTAGGTTTAGAGTACGGGTTAGGGTTAGTGTTAGTGTTAGGTTTAGGGTTAGTGTATGGATAGGGTTAGGGATAGGGTAAGGGTTAGGGTACATGTTAGGGTTAGGTTTAGGGTACGGGATAGGGTTAGTGTACGGGTTAAGTTTAGGTTTAGGGTAGGTTTAGGTTACGGGTTAGGGTTAGGGTACGTGTTAGGGTTAGGTTTAGGTGCGTGTTAGGGTTAGAGTACGGGTTAGGGTTTGGTTTAGGGTCAGGGTTATGTTTAGGGATAGGGTCATGTTACGGGTTAGGGTTAGGGTTAGGGTTAGGGTTAGGGTTAGAGTACGGGTTAGTTTTAGGGGTAGGGTACGGGTTAGGGTTATGTTTAAAGTTAGGGTTAGTGTTAGGGTATGGTTTAGGGTTAGGGTGCGGGTAAGGGTTATGGTTAGGGTTAGCGTTACGTTTAGGTTTAGGGTGCGGTTTAGGCTTAGGGTTAGGGTTACGGTTATCGCTAGGGTATGGGTTAGGATTACTGTTAGGGTTTGGGTACGGGTTAGGGTTAAGTTTAGGGTATGAGATAGGGTTAGGTACAGGTTAGGTCAAGGGTTAGGGTTCGGTTTAGCGTATGGGTTAGGTTTAGTGTTAGGTTTAGGGTTAGGGTTAGTGTTAGGGTTAAATTTAGGGTTAGGGTTAGGGTTATGGTACGGGTTAGGTTTAAGGTTCCGGTACGGGATAGGGTTAGTGTACGTGTTAGTACTAGGGCTAGGGTTAGGTTTAGTGCGCGGGTTAGGGTTAGGGTTAGGGTACGTGTTAGGTTTAGGGTTTGTGTACAGTTACGGTTACGTTTACTGTTAGGGTACGGGTTAGGTTTAGGGTTAGGGTAAGGGTTAATGTTAGGGTACGGGTTAGGGTTAGAGTAAGGGTTAGGGTTAGGTTTAGGTTTAGGGTTAGGGTTAGAGTACGGGTTAGGGTTAGTGTTAGGGATAGGGTTCGTGTTAGAGTGCGGATAGAGTTAGGGTTAGGTTTAGGGTACGGTTTAGGATTAGGTTTATGGTACGGGATAGGGTTAGTGTACGGGTTAAGTTTAGGGTTTGGGTTAGGTTTAGGGTACGAGTTAGGGTTAGAGTTATGGTATGGGTTAGAGTATGGGTTATGTTACGAGTTAGGGTTACAGTTCGGGTTAGGGTTAGGGTGAGGATTAGGGTTATGGTTAGAGTACGGTTAGGGTTAGGGTTAGGGTTAGGGTTAGGGTTAGGGTTAGAGTACAGGTTAGGGTTAGTGTTAGGGTTAGGGAAAGGGTTAGGGTAGTGTTAGGGTATGGGTTAGGTTTAGGGTTATGGTTAGGTTAGGGTTAGAGTACGGGGTAGGGTTAGTGTTAGGGTAGGGTGAGGGGAAAAGTACGGGTTAGGCTTAGGGTTAGGTTTAGGGTTAGGTTACGGGTTAGGGTTAGATTTAGGGTACGGAATAGTTTTAGCGTACGGTTTAAGTTAGTGTTAGGGTTAGATTTGGTTACGGGTTAGGGTTATGGTTAGGGTTAGTGTGCGGGTTAAGGTTAGGATTAGGGTGAGGGTTAGGGTTAGGGTTAGTGTTAGGGTATGGGTTAGGTTTAGGGTTGGGGTTAGGGTACGGGTTAGTTTTAGGGTTAGGTTACGTGTTAGGGTTACGGTTAAAGTTAGGGTTATGTTAGAGTCTGGGTTAGGGTTAGTGTACAGTTAAGGTTTATGGTTATGGTTAGGGTTAAAGTTGTGTTTAGATTGTGGTTTAGGGTTAGGTTTAGGGTTAGGGTTAGGGTACGGGTTTGGGTTAGTGTTAGGGCACGGGTTAGGTTTAAAGTTTGGGTAAGGGTTAGGGCAAGGGTTAGGGTTAGTGTTAGGGTTCGAGTTAGGGTTAGGGTTAGGTTTAGGGTACTGGTTATGGTTAGAGTTAGGGTACGGGTTAGGTTTAGGTTATGAGTTATGGTTAGTGTTTGGGTCAGGGTTAGGGTTAGGGAACGAGTTAGGGTTAGGTTTAGGGTACGGGTTAGGGTTAGTGTTAGTGATAGGGTTCGTGTTAGAGTGCGGATAGATTTAGGGTTAGGGTTAAGGTACGGTTTAGGGTTAGGGTTAGGGTTAGGGTTAGAGTATGGGGTAGGGTTAGTGTTAGGCTTAGGGTGAGGTTTAGGGTTAGGTTACGGGTTAGGGTTAGGTTTAGGGTATGGGATAGGGTTAGCGTACGGGTTAAGTTTAGGGTTAGGTTTAGGTTTAGGGTACGGTTTAGGGTTAGGTTTAGGGTTAGGGTTAGGGTTAGGGTTAAAGTACTGGTTAGGGTTAGTGTTAGGGTTAGGGTTAGGGTTAATGTACGGAATATGCTTAGGGTTAGATATAGGGTTAGGATACGTTTTAGGGTTAGATTCAGGGTTCGGGTTAGGGTTAGCGTATGGGTTAACTTTAGGGTGAGTGTTAGGTTTAGGTTACGGGTTAGGGTTAGGGTACGGGTAAGGGTTAGGTTTAGTGTCAGTGTTAGGGTTAGGGTTAGTGTTAGAGTACAGGTTAGGGTTAGGGTTGGGGTTAGGGTACGGGTTAGTTTTAGGGTTAGGGTACAGGTTAGGGTTATGGTTAATGTTAGGCTTAGGGTCAGGGTATGGGTTAGGTTTAGGTTACACTTAAGGGTTATGGTTTGGGTTAGGATTAGTGTTAAGTTTAAGGTGCGAGTTAGCGTTAGGGTTAGGGTTAGAGTACGGGTTTGGGTTAGTGTTAGGGTACGGGTTAGGTTTACCGTTTGGGTACGGGTTAGGGTAAGGGTTAGGGTTAGGGTTAGGGGTTAGGGTTAGAGTTAGGGTTAGGGTACGGGTAGGGTTAAGGTTTCAGTACGGGATAGGTTTAGTTTACGTGTTAGTTCTAGGGTTAGGGTTAGGTTTAGTGTGCGGGTTAGGGTTAGGTTAGGGTACGGGATAGGGTTAGTGTACGCGTTAAGTTTAGGGTTAGGGTTAGGTTTAGGTTATGGGTTAAGGTTAGGGTTCGGGTTAGGGTTAGGTTTAGGTGCGGGTTAGGGTTAGGGTATGGGTTATGGTTAGGTTTAGGGTCAGGGTTAAGGTTAGGGATAGGGTTATGGTACAGGTTAGGGTTAGAGTTAGGGTTAGGGTATGGGTAGGGTTAAGGTTTCAGTACGGGATAGGTTTAGTTTACGTGTTAGTTCTAGGGTTAGGGTTAGGTTTAGTGTGCGGGTTAGGGTTAGGTTAGGGTACGGGATAGGGTTAGTGTACGCGTTAAGTTTAGGGTTAGGGTTAGGTTTAGGTTATGGGTTAAGGTTAGGGTTCGGGTTAGGGTTAGGTTTAGGTGCGGGTTAGGGTTAGGGTATGGGTTATGGTTAGGTTTAGGGTCAGGGTTAAGGTTAGGGATAGGGTTATGGTACAGGTTAGGGATACGGTTGGGGTTAGGGTACGTGTTAGTTTTAGGGTTAGGGTACGGGTTAGGGTTACGGTTAAGGTTAGGGTTAGGGTTAGGGTATGGGTTAGGGTTAGATTACGGTTAAGGATTTTGGTTTGGGTTAGGGTTCAGGTTAAGTTTAGGGTGCGGATTAGGGTTAGGTTTTGTTTTAGGGTTATGTTTAGAACACGGGTTTGGGTTAGTGTAGGTTACGGGTTAGGTTTACCGTTTGGGTACGGGTTACGGTAAGGGTTAGGTATAGGGTTAGGGGTTAGGGTTAGAGTTAGGATTAGGCTACGGTTAGGGTTAAAGTACGTGTTAGGGTTAGGGTTAAGGTTCGGGTTAGGGTTAGTGTACGGTTTAGGTTTAGGTTTAGGGTTAGGATTAGTGTTACGGTTACGATATGGGTTAGGGTTAAGGTTGGGGAATGGGATAGGGTTAGTGTACGTGTTAGGTCTAGGGTTAGGTTTAGGTTTAGTGTGCGGGTTAGGGTTAGGGTTAGGGTATGTTTTACGGTTAGGATTTGGGTACGGGTTAGCGTTACGTTTAGGGTTAATGTACGGGTTAGGTTTAGGGTTAGGGTTAGGGTACGGTTATAGTTAGGGTACGGGTTAGGGTTAGGGTTAGGTCAGGGTTAGGGTTAGGGTTAGAGTTAGGGTACGGTTTAGGGTTAATGTACGGTTTAGGTTTAGGGTTAGGGTTAGGGTTAGTGTTAGGGTTACGATACGGGTTAGGGTTAAGTTTGGGGTATGGGATAGGGTTAGTGTACATGTTAGGACTAGGGTTAGGTTTAGGTTTAGTGTGCGGGTTAGGGATAGGGTTAGGGTATGTGTTATGGTTAGGGTTTGGGTATGGGTTAGCGTTACGTTTAGGGTTAGGTTACGGGTTATGTTTAGGGTTAGGGTTAGGGTACGGTTTAGCGTTAGGATACGGGTTAGGGTTAGGGTTAGGTCAGGGTTAGGGTTAGGGTTAGGGTTAGGGTACGGGTTAGGGTTAGAATACGGGTTAGGGTAAGGTTAAGGGTTAGGGTTAGTGTTAGAGTATGGGTTAGGGTTAGTGTTAGTGTTAGTGTTAGGGTTAGTGTACGGATAGGGTTAGGGTTAGGGTTAGGGTTAGGGTACGGGTTAGGGTTAGGTTTAGGGTTAGTGTTAGGGTATGGGTTAGGCTTAGAGTACGGGTTAGGGTTAAAATTAGGGTCAAGGTTAGTGTTAGGGTTAGGGTACGAGTTAGAGTTAGGGTTAGGTTTAGGGTACGTGTTAGGGTTAGGATTAGGTTTAGGGTACGGGTTAGGTTTAGGGTACGGGTTACGGTTAGGGTTAGGGTCAGGTTTAGGGTTAGGGTTAGGGTACAATTTAGGGTAAGGGTTAGGTAAGGGTTAGGGTTAGGGTTAGGGTACGGATTAGGGTTACAGTACGGGTCAGGGTTAGGGTGAGGGTTAGGGTTAGTGTATGGTTAGGGTTAGGGTTAGGGTTAGGGTTAGGGGTTAGTTTTAGAGTTATGGTTAGGCTATGGGTAGGGTTAGGGTATGGGTTAGGGTACGGGTTATGGTTCGGGTTAGGGTTAGTGTACGGTTTAGGGATTGGGGTAGGGTTAGGGTTAGGTTTAGTGTTAGGGTTACAGTACTGGTTAGGGTTAAGATTCCGGTACAGGATAGGGTTAGTGTACGTGTTAGATCTAGGGTTAGGTTTAGGTTGAGTGTGCGGTTTAGGGTTAGGGTTAGGGTTAGGATTAGGGTACGTGTTAGGGTTAGGGTTTGGGTATGGGTAAGGGTTACGTTTAGGGTTAGGATACGGGTTAGTGTTAGGTTTAGGGTTAGGTTTAGGGTTAGAGTATGGGTTAGGTTTAGTGTTAGGGTTAGCGTTAGCGTTACTGTGTGGATAGAGTTAGGGTTAGTGTTAGGTTACGGGTTAGGGTTAAGTTTAGGGTACGGGATAGGGTTAGTGTACGGGATATGTTTAGTGTTAGGGTGGTTTAGGGTACTATTTAGGGTTAAGGTTAGGGTACGGGTTAGGGATAGGGTTATGTTACGGGTTAGGGTTACAGTACGGGTTAGTGTTAGGGTGAGGGTTAGGGTTACGGTTAGATTACGGTTAGGGTTAGTGTTAGGGTTATGTTACGGGTTAGGGTTAGTGTTAGGGTTAGGTTTAGGGTTAGGGTTAGGGTTAGGGTTAGGATTAGGTTTAGAGAACGGGGTAGAGTTAGTGTTAGGTTTAGGGTTAGGGTTAATGTATGGGTTAGGCTTAGGTTTAGGGTTAGGGTTAGGATAAGGGTTAGGGTTAGGTTTAGGGTACGGGAAGTGTTTGCGTACGGGTTAAGTTTAGGGTTAGGGTTAGGTTTAGGTTATGGGTTATGGTTAGGGTACGCGTTAGGGTTAGGTTTAGGGTGCGGGTTAGGGTTAGGGTGAGGGTTAGTGTAAGGGTAAGCGTTAGGTTTAGGTTCAGGGTTAGGGTTAGGGTTAGTGTTAGTGTACGTGTTAGGGTTATGGTTAAGGTTGGGGTTAGAGTTAGGGTATGGATTAGGTTTGGTTGCGATTAAGAGTTATGCTTTGGGTAGGGTTAGGGTTAAGTTTAGGGTGCCGGGTAGGGTTAGGGTTCGGGTTAGAGTACTGGTTTGGGTTACTGTTAGGGTATGGGTTATGTTTACCATTTGGGTACGGGTTAGGGTAAGGGTTAGGTTTAGGGTTAGGGAACGGGTTATGGTTACTGTTAAAGTTAGGTTTAGGGTTAGGGTGTGGGTTAGGGTTAGGGTACGGTTAAGGGTTATGGTTAGGGTTAGGGTTAAGTTTAGGTTGTGGTTGAGGGTTAGGGTTAGGGTTAGTGTTAGGGTTAGAGTATGGGTTTGGGTTAGTGTTAGGGTACTGGTTAGGTATACCGTTTGGGCACGGGTTAGCGTAAGGTTTAGGGTTAGGGATAGGGGTTAGGGTTAGAGTTAGGGTTAGGCTAAGGGATAGTGTTAGAGTACAGGGTATGGTTAGGGTTAGGGTAAGGGTGAGGGTTAGGGTTATAGTACGGGTTAGGGTTAGAGTTAGGTTTAGGTTTAGGGTTAGAGTACGGGTTAGGGTTAGTGTTAGGGTTAGGGTTAGGGTTAGCTTTAGTGTAAGGATAGGGTTAGGGTTAGGGTTAGGATTAGGGTACGGCTTAGGGTTAGGTTTAGGGTACGGGCTAGTGTTAGCGCATGTGTCAAGTTTAGGTTTAGGTTTAGGTTTTTGTTACGGGTTAGGGTTAGGGTACGAGTTAGGGTTAGTGTTAGGTTTAGGGTACGGGTTAGGGTTAGGGTTAGGGTTAAAATACAGGTTAGGTTTAGGGTACGTATAAGGGTTAGGTTTATGGTCCGGGTTAGGGTTAGGGTTAGGGTACGAGTTAGGGTTAGGGTTAGGGTACGGGTTAGGGTTAGGGTTATGGTACGGGTTAGGGTTACAGTATGGGTTAGGGTTAGCGTGAGGGTTAGGGTTAGTTTTAGAGTACGGGTTAGGCTTAGGGTTAGATTTAGAGTTAGGATACGGTTTAGGGTTAGGTTCAGTGTACGTGATAGGGTTAGTGTACAGGTTAAGTTTAGGGTTAGGGTTAGGTTTAGGTTACGGGTTAGGGTTAGGTTTAGGGTTAGGGTTAGGGTTAGGGTTAAAGTATAGGGTAGGGTTAGTGTTAGGTATAGGGTTAGGGTTAATGTACGGGTTAGGCTTAGGGTTAGATTTAGAGTTAGGATACGGTTTAGGGTTAGGTTGAGGGTACGGGATAGGGTTAGCATAAGGGGTAACTTTAGGGTTAGGGTTAGGTTTAGGTTACGGGTTAGGGTTAGGGTACGGGTTAGGGTTAGGTTTTGGGTCCGGGTTAGGTTTAGGGTTAAGGTTAGTGTAAGGGTTAGGGTTAGGTTTAGGGTCAGGGTTAGGTTTAGGGTTAGTGTTAGAGTACTGGTTAGGGTTAGGGTTGGGGTTTGTGTACGGGTTAGTTTTAGGGTTAGGGTACAAGTTAGGGTTATGGTTAAGTTTAGGGTTATGGTTAGGGTATGGGTTAGGGTTAGGTTACGGTTAAGGGTTATGGTTTGTGTTAGGGTTAGGGTTAAGTTTAAGGTGCGGGTTAGGGTTAGGGTTAGATTACAGGTTTGGGTTCGTGTTAGGGTATGGGTTTGGGTAAGGGTTAGGTGTTAGGGTAGGAGTTAGGGTGAGGCTACGTGTAGGGTTAGGGTACGGGTTAGGGTTAGGGTTTGGGTTAGGGTTAGTGTACGGGTTAGGTTTAGGTTTAGCGTTAGTGTTAGGGTTATGGTACGGGTTAAGGTTAAGGTTTCGGTATGGGATATGTTTAGTTTACGTTTTAGATCTAGGGTTAGGGTTAGGTTTAGTGTGCGGGTTAGGGTTAGGTTTAGGGTTAGGGTACGTGTTAGGGTTAGTGTTTGGGTATGGGTTAGGGTTACGTTTAGGGTTAGGGTATGGGTTAGGTTTAGGGTTAGTGTAAGGGTTAGTGTTAGGGTACAGATTAGGGTTAGAGTACGGGTTAGGGTTAGGTTTAGGGTTAGGTTTAGGGTTAGATTACTGGTTAGGGTAGTGTTAGGTTTAGGGTTAT
This sequence comes from Urocyon cinereoargenteus, assembly GCA_032313775.1. Classification (NCBI taxonomy): domain Eukaryota; kingdom Metazoa; phylum Chordata; class Mammalia; order Carnivora; family Canidae; genus Urocyon; species Urocyon cinereoargenteus. The sequence goes on from JAVLSZ010000034.1 coordinate 4,881,892, forward strand.
GGTAAATGTACGGAGAGGGTTAGAGTTAGGGTTAGGGTACGGGTTAGGGTTAGGTTTATGGTACGGGATAGGGTTAGTGTACACGTTAAGTTTAGGGTTAGGGTTAGGTTTAGTTTATTGGTTAGGGTTAGGGTTAGGGTTAGGGTTAGGGTTAGAGTACGGGTTAGGGTTAGTTTTAGGTTTACGGAAAGGGTTAGGTTTAGGGTTAGGGTACGGGTTAGGGTTAGGGTTAGAGTTCGGGGTAGGGTTAGTGTTAGGGTTAGGGTTAGGTTTAATGTACGGGTTAGGCTTAGGGTTAGGTTTAGGGTTAGGTTATGGGTTAGCGTTAGGTTTAGGGTACGGGTTAGGGTTAGGGTACGGGTTAGGGTTAGGTTTAGGGTGCGGTTAAGTGTTAGGGTTAGGGTACGGGTCAGGGTTACGGTTGTGCTTAGGGTACGGGTTAGTTTTAGGGTTAGGGTACAGGTTAGGGTTACGGTTAAAGTTAGTCTTAGGGTTAGTGTGTGGGTTAGGGTTAGGGTATGGTAAAGGGTTAGGTTAGGGTTAGGGTTAGGGTTAAGTTTATGGTGTGTTTTAGGGTTCGGGTTCGGGTTAATTTTAAAGTACGGGTTTGGGTTAGTGTTAGGGTATGGGTTAGGTATACCATTTGAGTACGGGTTAGGGTAAGGGTTAGGGATAGGGTTAGGCATTACGGTTAGAGTTAGGGTTAGGCTACGGGATAGTGTTAGAGTAAGGGTTAGGTTTAGGTTTAGGGTAAGGGTTAGGGTTAGGGTTGTAGTATGGGTTAGGGTTAGAGTTAGGGTTAGGTTTAGTGTATGGGTAGGGTTAGGGTTAGGGTTAGGGTTAGGGTACGGGTTAAGGTTAGGTTTAGGGTTCGGGCTAGGGTTAGCGTACGGGTTAAGTTTAGTATAGGGTTAGGTTTGGGTTACAGGTTAGGGTTAGGGTACGGGTCAGGTTTAGGTGAGTCTTAGGTTTAAGGTTAGGGTTAGGGTTAGGGTACAGTTTAGGGTTAGTTTTAGGGTCAGGGTTAGCGTTAGGGATAGGGTTATGGTATGGGTTAGGGATAGGGTTGGGGTTAGGGTACGGGTTAGTTTTAGGGTTAGGGTACGGGTCAGGTTTAGGTGAGTCTTAGGTTTAAGGTTAGGGTTAGGGATAGGGTACAGTTTAGGGTTAGGTTTAGGGTCAGGGTTAGCGTTAGGGATAGGGTTATGGTACGGGTTAGGGTTAGGGTTGGGGTTAGGGTACGGGTTAGTTTTAGGGTTAGGGTACGGGACAGGGTTACAGTTAAGGTTAGGGTTAGTGTTAGTGTATGGGTTAGTGTTAGGGTACGGTTAAGGGTTATGGTTAGGGTTAGGGTTAGGTTTAGGTTTAGGGTGTGTTTTAGGGTTAGGGTTAGGGTGAGCGCTAGGCTATGGGTTTGGGTTATGGTTAGGGTTTTGGTACGGGTTAGGTTTAGGGTTAGGTTATGGGATAGGCTTGGTTACGGGTTAGGTCAAGGGTTACGGTTAGGTTTAGGGTACGGTTTAGGGTTAGGGTGAGCGTCAGGGTTAGGGTTAGGGTTAGGGTACGCTTTAGGGTTAGGTTTAGGTTAGGGTACGGGTATGGTTAGGGTTAGGGTTAGGGTACGGTTTAGGTTAGGGTACAGGTTAGGGTACGGGTACGGGTTAGGGTTAGGGTTAGGGTACGGGTTAGGGTACGGGTTAGGGTTAGGGTTAGTGTACGGGTTAGGGTTAGGTTTAGGGTCACATTTAGGGTTAGGTTTAGTGTTAGGGTATCAGTTAGGGTTAGGGTTAGGGTTAGGGTACGGACTAGTTTTAGGGTTAGGGTACGTGTTAGGGTTACGGTTAAAGTTAGGGTTATCTTAGGGTGTGGGTTAGGGTTAGGGTACGGTTAAGTGTTATGGTTAGGGTTAGAGTTAGGGTTATGTTTAGATTACAGTTTAGGGTTAGGGTTAGGGTTAGGGTTAGGGTTAGGTTTACCGTTTGGGTAAGGGTTAGGGTAAGGGTTAGGGTTAGGTTTAGGGTTAGGGTTTAGGGTACGGGTTAGTTTTAGGGTTAGGATACAGGTCAGGGTTACGGTTAAGGTTAGGGTTAAGGTTAGGGTATGGGTTAGGTTTAGGGTACGGGTAAGTTCGGCTACGGGATAGGGTTAGAGTACGTGTTCAGGTTAAGGTTAGGGTTAGGGTTAGGGTTATAGTACGGGTTAGGGTTAGAGTTAGGGTTAGGTTTAGGGTTAGAGTACGGGTTAGGGCTGGTGGGAGGTTTAGGGTTAGTGTTAGGGTACGAGTTAGGGTTAGAGTACTGTTTAGGGTTAGGTTTAGGGTTAAGTTTAGGGTTAGAGTATGGGTTAGGGTTAGTGTTAGGGTTAGGGTTAGGGTAAGGGTTAGTGTACATATCGGGTTCGGGTTATGGTTAGGATTTGGGTACGGGTTAGGGTTAGGTTTAAGGTATGGGATTGGGTTAGGTTTAGGTGAGGGTTAGTGTTAGGGTTAGGGTTAGGTTTAGTGTTCAGGTTAGGGTTAGGTTTAGGGTCCGGGTTTGCGTTAGGGATAGGGTTATGGTACGGGTTAGGCTTAGGGTTGGGTTTAGGGTACGGGTTAGTTTTAGGGTTAGGATACAGGTCAGGGTTACGGTTAAGGTTAGGGTTAAGGTTAGGGTATGGGTTAGGTTTAGGGTACGGGTAAGTGTTATGGTTAGGGTTAGGGTTAGGTTTAGGTTTAGGGTGTGGGTTAGGGTCAGGGATAGGTTTAGGGTACGAGTTAGGGTTAGGGTTAGGTTTAGGGTACGGGTTAGGTTTATGGTTAGGGTTAGGGCATGGGTTAGGTTTAAGGTACGTGTTACGGTTAGGGTTAGTGTCAGGGATAGGGTTAGGGTTAGGGTTAGGGTACGGGTTAGGGTTAGGGTGAGTGTTAGTGTTAGGGTTAGGGTTAATGTACGGGTTAGGATAGGGTTAGGTTTAGGGTTAGGTTACGGGTTAGGGTTATGTTTAGGGTACGGGATAGGGTTAGCGTACGGGTTAAGTTTAGGGTTAGGTTTAGGTTGAGGTTACGGGTTAGGATTAGGTTTAGGGTCGGGTTTGGGTTAGGGTTAGGGTTAGTGTACAGGTTAGGGTTAGGTTTAGGGTCAGAGTTAGTAGTAGGGTTAGTGTTAGGTTATGGGTTAGGGTTGTGGTTAGAGTACGGGTTAGTTTTAGGTTTAGGGTATGGGTTAGGGTTACGGTTAAAGTTAGGTTTAGGATTAGGGTGTGGTTAGGTTTAGGGTACGGTTAAGGGTTATGGTTAGGCTTAGGGTTAGGGTTAAGTTTAGGGTGCGGTTTAGGGTTAGGGTAAGGGATATGGTTAGGGTTAGGGTTAGGGTTAGAGTACGGGTTTGGGTTAGTGTTAGGGTACGGGTTAGGTTTACCTTTTGGGTATGGGTTAGGGCAAGGGTTAGGGTTAGGGTTAGGGGTTAGGATTAGAGTTAGTGTTAGGCAACGGGATAGGGTTAGAGTACGGGTTAGTGTTAGGATTAGGGTTATGGTTAGGGTTATAGTACGGGTTAGGGTTAGATTTATGGTTAGTGTACGGATTAGGCTTAGGGTATGGGTTAGTGTTAGTGTCAGTGTTAGGGTTAGGGTTAGGGTACGATTTAGGGTTAGGGTTTGGTTTAGGGTTAGGGTTAGGTTTAGGGTTAGGGTACGGGTTAGGTTTAGGGTACAGGTTAGGTTTAGGGTTATGGTATGGGTTAGTGTTACAGTACGGGTTAGTGTTAGGGTGAGGGTTAGAGTTAGGGTTAGAGTACGGTTAGGGTTAGGGTCAGGGTTAGGGTTAGTGTACGAGTTAGGGTTCGGGTTAGGGTACGGGATAGGGTTAGGTTTATGGTATGGGTTAGGGTTACAGTACAGGTGAGTTATAGGGTGAGGGTTAGGGTTAGGGTTAGAGTACGGTTAAGGTAAGGGTTAGGGTTAGGGTTAGAGTACGGGTAGGGTTAAGAATAGGTTTAGGGTTAGGGTTAGAGTATGGGTTAGGTTTCGGGTACGGGTTAAACTTAGGGTTAGGGTCAGGTTTAGGTTTAGGGTAAGAGGGTTAGGGTTAGGTTTAGGGTACGGGTACGGGTACGGGTTAGGGTTAGGGTACGGGTAGGGTTAGTGTTAGTGTTAGGGTTAGGGTTAATGTACGGGTTAGGCTTAGGGTTAGGTTAGGGTTAGGATACGGGATAGGGTTAGGTTTAGGGTACGGGATAGGGTTAGGGTTGGGTTTAGGGTACGGGTTAGTTTTAGGGTTAGGGTACGGATTAGGGTTATGGTTAAGGTTAGGGTTATGGTTAGGGTATGGGTTATGGTTAGGTTACGGTTAAGGGTTATGGTTTGGGTTAGGGTTAGAGTTAAGTTTAGGGTGCGGGTGAGGGTTAGTGTTAGAGTACGGGTTTGTGTTAGTGTTAGGGTACGGGTTAGGTTTACCTTTTGGGTACGGGTTGGGTAAGGGTTAGGGTTAGGCTAGGGTTAGGGGTTAGGTTTAGGGTCAGGATTAGGCTACGGGTAGGGTTAGGGTTCGGGTTATGGTTAGGGTTAAGTTTCGGGTTAGGGTTAGATTGCGGGTTAGGGTTAGGGTTAGGGTACTGGTTAGGGTTAGGTATAGGGTTAGGGTACGGGTTAGGTTTAGGGTACGGGTTAGCGTTAGGGTCAGGGTTAGGGTTAGGATTAGGGTACGAATTAGGGTTAGGGTTAGGGTACGGGTTAGGTTTAGGGTACGGGTTAGGGTTAGGGTCAGGGTTAGTGTTAGGGTTAGGGTTAGAGTTCGGGTTAGGGTTAGGGTTAGGGTTAGGTTTAGGGTACGTGTACAGGTACGGGTTAGGGTTAAGGTTAGAGTACCGGGTAGGGTTAGTGTTAGGGTTAGGGTTAGGGTTAGGGTATGGGTTAGGCTTAGGGTACGGGTTAGGGTTAGGTTCAGGTTTAGGGTTAGGTTAGGGTTAGGGTACGGTTTAGTGTTAGTTTTAGGGTACGGGTTAGGGTTAGGGTAAGGGTTCGGGTTAGGGTTAGGGTATGAATTAGGGTTAGGTTTAGGGTACGGTTTAGGGTTATGGTTATGGTACGGGTTAGGGTTACAGTACTGGTTAGTGTTAGGGTGAGGGTTAGGTTTAGGTTTAGGGTTAGGGTACGTGTTAGGGTTACGTTTAGGGTAGGGTACGGGTTAGGTTTAGGGTTAGGGTAACGGTTACTGTTAGGGTACCGGATAGGTTTACAGTACGGTTTAGGGTTAGGTTTAGGGTTAGGGTTGGTAAGGGTCAGTGTTAGGGTACGGAATAGGGTTAGAGTACGGGTTAGGGTTAGGTTTAGGTTTAGGGTTAGGGTTAGAGTACGGGTTAGGGTTAGTGTTATGGTTAGGGTTAGGTTTAGTGTACGGATAGGGTTAGGGTTACAGTTAGGGTTAGGGTTAGGGTACGTGTTAGGGTTTAGGTTTAGGGTACGGGATAGGGTTAGTGTACGGGTTAAGTTTAGGGTTAGGGTTAGGTTTAGGTTATGAGTTAGGGTTAGGGTACGGGTTAGGGTTAGGTTTAGGTCCGGGTTAGGGTTAGGGTACGGGTTAGGGTTAGGTTTAGGGTCAGGGTTAGGGTTAGGGTTAGGGTTATGATACGGGTTAGGGTTAGGGTTGGGGTTAGGGTATGGGTTAGTTTTAGGGTTAGGGTACGGGTTAGGGTTACATTTAAGGTTAGGGTTAGTGTTAGGGTATTGCTTAGGGTTTGGGTACGGGTAAGAATTATGGTTAGGGTTAGGGTTAAGTTTAGGTTTAGATTGCGGGTTAGGTATAGGGTTAGGGTTAGGGTTAGCGCTAGGGTATGGGTTAGGTTTACTGTTAGGGTTTGGGTACGGGTTAGGGTTAGGGTACAGGATAGGTTTGGGTACGGGTTAGGTCAAGGGTTACGGTTAGGTTTAGGGTACGGGTTAGGGTTAGGGTTAGGTTTAGGTTTGGGTTTAGGGTATGGGTTAGGTTTAGGGTACTGGTTAAGGTTAGGGTTAGGGTCAGGTTTAGGGTTAGGGTTAGGGTACGAGTTAGGGTTAGGGTTAGGTTTAGGGTTAATGTACGGGTTAGGCTTAGGGTTAGGTTAGGGTTAGGATACGGGTTAAGCTTAGGTTTAGGGTACGGGATAGGTTTAGTGAATGGGTTAAGTTTAGGGTTTGGTTCGGTTTAGGTTACGGGTTAGGGTTAGGGTATGGGTTAGGGTTAGGTTTAGGGTGCGGGTTGGGTTAGGGTTAGGGTTAGTGTAAGGGTGTGGGTTAGGTTTAGGGTCAGGATTAGGGTTAGTGTTAGTGTTAGGGTACGGGTTAGGGTTGGGTTGGGGTTAGGGTACGGGTTAGTTTTAGGGTTAGGTTACGGATTAGGGTTATGGTTAAGTTTAGTGTTCGGGTTAGGTTATGGGTTAGGGTTAGATTATGATTAAGGGTTATGGTTTGGGTTAGGGTTAGAGTTAAGTTTAGGGTGCGGGTTAGTTTTAGGGTTAGGGTTAGTGTACGGGTTTGGGTTAGTGTTAGGGTCCGGTTAGGTTTAGCATTTGGGTACGGGTTAGGGTAAGGGTTAGGATTAGGCTTAGGGTTAGGGGTTAGGGTTAGAGTTAGGATTAGGCTACGGGTAGGGTTAGGGTCGGGTTAGGGTTTGGGTTCAGGTTCGGGTTAGGGTTAGTGTACGGGTTAGGGTTAGGGTTAATGTTAGGGTTAGGGTTAGGGTTAGTGTCACGGTACGGGTTAGGGTTAAGGTTAAGGTACGGGATAGGGTTAGTGTACGTGTTAGGTCTAGGGTTAAGTTTAGGTTCACTGTGAGGGTTAAGGTTAGGGTTAGGGTTAGGATATGTGTTAGGGTTAGGGTTTGGGTATGGGCTAGGGTTAAGTTTAGTGTTAGGGTATGGGTTAGGTTTAGGGTTAGGTTTAGGGTACGGTTTAGGCTTAGGGTACGGGATAGGGTTAGTGTTAGGGTCAGGGTTAGGGTTAGGTTTGGGTTGCGGGTTAGGGTTAGGGTTAGGGTGAGTGTTAGTGCTAGGTTATGGGTTAGGGTTACTGTTAGGGTTTGGGTATGGGTTAGGGTTAGGGTTAGGGTACGGGATAGGTTTGGGTATGGGTTAGGTCAAGGGTTAGGTTTAGGTTTAGGGTACGGTTTAGGGTTTGGGTTAGGGGTTAGGGTTAGAGTTAGGGTTAGTGTACGGGTTAGAGTTACGGTTAGGGTTAGGGTTAGTGTTAGGGTTACGGTACGGGTTAAGGTTAAGGTTTCGGTACAGGATAGGTTTAGTTTACGTGTTAGGTCTAGGGTTAGGGTTAGGTTTAGTGTGCGGGTTAGGGTTAGGGATAGGGTATGTTTTAGGGTTAGGGTTTGGGTATGGGTAAGGGATATGGTTAGGGTAAGGGTTAGTTTTAGGTTTAGGGTGCGGGTTAGGCTTAGGGTTAGGGTTAGGTTTAGCGCTAGGGTATGGGTTAGTGTTACTGTTAGGGTTTGGGTACGGGTTAGTTTTAGGGTTAGGGTAGGGGATAGCTTTGGGTACGGGTTAGGTCAAGGGTTAGGTTTAGGTTTAGGGTACGGGTTATGGTTAGGGTTAAGGTCAGGGTTAGGGTTAGGGTTAGTGTTAGGGTACGGGTTATGGTTGGGGTTAGGGTATGGGTTAGTTTTAGGGTTAGGGTATGGGTTAGGCGTAGGGTACGGGTTAGGGTTAGGGTCAGGGTTAGGTTTAGGGTTAGGGTTAGGGTACAGGTTAGTGTTAGGTTTAGTGTACGGGTTAGGGTTAGGTTGAGGGTTAGGGTACGGGTTAGGTTTAGGGTTCGGTTTAGGTTTAAGGTTAGGGTCAGGGTTAGGGTTAGGGTACGAATTAGGGTTAGGTTTAGGGTACGGGTTAGGTTTAGCGTTATGGTACGGGTTAAGGTTACAGTACGGGTTAGGGTTAGGGTGAGGGTTCTGGTTAGAGTTAGAGTACGGTTAAAGTTAGTGTTAGGGTAGGGCTAGAGTACGGGTTAGGGTTAGTGTTAGGGTTAGTGTTAGGGTACAGGTACGGGTTAGGGTTAGGGTTAGAGTAACGGGGTAGGGTTAGTGTTAGGGTTAGTGTTAGGGTATGGGTTAGGCTTAGGATACGGGTTAGAGTTAGGGTTAGGGTCAGGTTTAGTGTTAGGGTTAGGTTTAGGGTACGGGTTAGGTTTAGGGTTAGGGTTAGGGTCAGGGTTAGGGTTAGGGTTAGGGTACGAATTAGGGTTAGGTTTAGATACAGTTAAGGGTTAGGGTTATGGTTCGTGTTAGGGTTACAGTACTGGTTAGGGTTAGGGTCAGTTTTAGGGGTAGGGTTAGGGTTAGGGCTAGGGTTAGGGTTAGGTTTAGAGTAAGGGTTAGTGTTAGGGTGCGGGATAGGTTTAGTGTATGGGTTAAGTTTAGGGTTAGGGTTAGTTTTAGGTTATGGGTTAGGGTTAGGGTACGGGTTAGGGTTAGGTTTAGGTGCGGGTTAGGGTTAGGGTACGGGTTAAGGTTAGGTTTAAGGTCAGGGTTAGGGTTAGGGATAGGGTTATGTTACGGGTTAGGGTTAGGGTTGTGGTTAGGGTATGGGTTAGTGTTAGGGTATGGGTTAGGGTTAGGGTATGGGTAAGGATTATGGTTAGGTTTAGGGTTAGGTTTAGGTTTAGGGTGCGGGTTAGGCTTAGGGTTAGGGTTAGGGTTAGCGGTAGGGTATGGGTTAGTGTTACTGTTAGGTTTTGGGTACGGGTTAGGTTTAGGGTTAGGGTACGGGATAGGGTAGGGTATGGGTTAGGTGAAGGTTTAGGGTTAGGTTTAGGGTACGGGTTAGGGTTAGGGTTAGGTTTAGGGTTAGGGTTAGGTTATGGGTTAGGTATAGGGTACGGGTTAAGGTTAAGGTTAGGGTCAGGTTTAGGGTTAGGTTTAGGGTAAGAGTTACGGTTAGGGTTAGGTTAGGATACGGGTTAGGGTTAAGGTTAGGGTGAGGGTTAGGGTTAGAGTACGGGGTAGAGTTAGTGTTAGGTTTAGGGTTAATGTACGGGTTAGGCTAAGGGTTAGGTTAGGGTTAGGATACGGGTTAGGATTAGGTTTAGTGTACGGGATAGGTTTAGCGAACGGTTTAAGTTTAGGGTTTGGTTCGGTTTAGGTTACGGGTTAGTGTTAGGGTATGGGTTAGGGTTAGGTTTAGGGTGCTGGTTGGGTTAGGGTTAGGGTTAGTGTAAGGGTTAGGGTTAGGTTTAGGGTCAGGGTTAGGGTTAGGGTTAGTGTTAGGGTACGGTTAAGGTTGGGGTTAGGGTTCGGGTTAGTTTTAGGGTTAGGGTACGGATTAGGGTTATGGTTAAGGTTAGGGTTAGGGTTAGGTTATGGGTTAGGGTTAGGTTATGGTTAAGGTTTTTGGTTTGCTTAGGGTTAGAGTTAATTTTTGGTTGCGGATTAGGGTTAGGTTTAGGGTTAGAGTACGGGTTTGGGTTAGTGTTAGGTTACGGGTTAGGTTTACCGTTTGGGTATGGGTTAGGATTAGGGTTAGGATAAGGCTTAGGGTAGGGGTTAGGGTAAGAGTTAGGATTAGGCTACGGGTAGGGTTAGGGTACGGGTTAGGGTTAGGGTTAAGGTTCGGGTTAGGGTTAGTGTACGGTTTAGAGTTAGGGTTAGGGTTAGGGTTAGGGTTAGGGTTAGTGTTAGGATCACAGTACGGGTTAGGGTTAAGGTTAGGGTACGGGGAGGGTTAGTGTACGTGTTAGGTCTAGGGTTAGGGTTAGGTTCAGTGTGCGGGTTAGGGTTAGGGTTAGGATATGTGTTATGGTTAGGTTTTGGGTACGGCTAAGGTTAAGTTTAGGGTTACGGTATGGGTTAGGTTTAGGGTTAGGTTTAGGGGTCGGTTTAGGGTTAGGGTACGGGATAGGGGTAGTGTTAGGGTCAGGGTTAGGGTTAGGTTTGGGGTCCGGGTTAGGGTTAGGTTAGTGTTAGTGTTAGTACTAGGGTATGGGTTAGGGTTACTGTTAGGGTTTGGGTACGGGTTAGGGTTAGGGTGAGGGTACGGGATAGGTTTGGGTACGGTTTAGGTCAAGGGTTAGGTTTAGGTTTAGGGTATGGATTAGGGTTAGTGTTAGGTTTAGGGTACGGGTTAGGGTATGTGTTAGGTTTAGGGTATGGGTTAGGGTTAGGGTCAGGGTTAGGATTAGGTTTAGGGTTAGGGTACGGGTTAGGGTTAGGTTTAGGGTACGGGTTAGGGTTAGGTTTACGGTTTGGGTACGGGTTAGTTTTAGGTGAGGGTAAGGGTTAGTGTTAGGGTACATGATAGGGTTAGAGTACGGGTTAGGGTTAGGTTTAGGTTTAGCGTTAGGGTTAGAGTACGGGTTAGGATTAGTGTTAGAGTTAGGGTTAGGTTTAGTGTATGGATAGCGTTAGGGTTAGGGTTGGGGTTAGGGTACGTGTTAGGGTTAGGTTTAGGGTACGGGATAGGGTTAGTGTACTTGTTAAGTTTAGGGTTAGGGTTTGGTTTAGGTTATGCGTTAGGGTTAGGGTACGGGTTAGGGTTAGGTTTAGGTGCGGGTTATGGTTAGGGTATGGGTTAGGGTTAGGTTTAGGGTCAGGGTTAGGGTTAGGGATAGGGTTATAGTACGGGTTAGGGTTAGGGTTTGGGTTAGAGTATGGGTAGTTTTAGGGTTAGGGTACGGGTTACGGTTACAGTTTAGTTGTAGGGTTAGGGTACGGGTTAGGGTTACAGTTAAGGTTAGGGTTAGTGTTAGGGTATGGGTTAGGGTTAGGGTACGGGTAAGGGATATGGTTAGGGTAAGGGTTAGTTTTAGGTTTAGGGTGCGGGTTAGGCTTAGGGTTAGGGTTAGGGTTAGGGCTAGGGTTTGGGTTAAGGTTACTGTTAGGGTTTGGGAACGGGTTAGGGTTAGGGTTAGGGTACGCGAAGGGTTGGGTCTGGGTTAGGTCAAGGGTTAGGGTTAGGTTTAGGGTACGGGTTATGGTTAGGGTTAGTTTTAGGGTTAGGGTTAGGGTATGGGTTAGGCTAAGGTAAGGTTAGGTTTAGGGATAGGGTCAGGGTTAGGATTAGGGTTAGAGTTAGGGTATGGGTTAGGGTTAAGTTTAGGGTACGGGTTAGTGTTAGGTTTAGGTTTAGGGTACGGTTTAGGTTTAGGGTACGTGTTAGTGGCAGGGTTAGGGTCAGGGTTAGGGTTAGGTTTAGGGTACGAATTAGGGTTAGGGTTAGGGTATGGGCTAGGTTTAGCGTCATGGTACGGGTTAGGGTTACAGTACGGGTTAGGGTTAGGGTGAGGGTTCTGGTTAGAGTTAGAGTACGGTTAAAGTTAATGTTAGGGTTAGGGTTAGAGTACGGGTAAGGGTTAGTGTTAGGGTTAGGGTTAGGGTACAGGTACGGGTTAGGGTTAGGGTTAGGGTTAGAGTACAGGGTAGGGTTAGTGTTAGGGTTAGGGTTAGGGTTTAGTTTAGGGTATGGGTTAGGCTCAGGGTACAGGTTAGAGTTAGGGTCAGGGTCAGGTTTAGTGTTAGAGTTAGGGTTAGGGTGCGTGTTAGGATTAGGTTTAGGGTACGGGTTAGGGTTAGGGTTAGGGTCAGGTTTAGTGTTAGGGTTAGGATAAGAATTAGGGTTATGTTTAGGATACGGTTAAGGGTTAGGGTTATGGTTCGTGTTAGGGTTACAGTACTGTTTAGGGTTAAGGTCAGGTTTAGGTTTAGGGTTAGGGTTAGTTTTAGGGTTAGGGTTAGGATTAGGGTAAGTGTTAGTGTTAGGGTATGGGTTAGGGTTAGGGTACGGGTTAGGATTATGGTTAGGGTTAGGGTTAGGTTTAGGTTTAGGGTGCGAGTTGGGCTTAGGGTGTGGTTTAGGGTTAGCACTAGGGTATGGGTTAGGATTACTGTTATGTTTTGGGTACAGGTTAGGATTAGGGTTAGGGTACAGGATAGGGTTGGGTACTCGTTAGGTGAAGGTTTAGGATTAGGTTTAGTGTACGGGTTAGGGTTAAGGTTAGGTTTAGGGTTAGAGTTAGGGTATGGGTTAAGTTTAGGGTACGGGTTAAGGTTAGGGTTAGGGTTAGGGGTTAGGGTTAGAGTTAAGTTTAGGCTACGGGTAGTGTTAGGGTACGGGTACGGTTTAGGGTTAGGTTGAGGGTTAGCGCTAGGGTATGGGTTAGGGTTACTGTTAGGTTTTGGGTACGGGTTAGGGTTAGGGTTAGGGTTAGGGGTTAGGGTTAAAGTTAGGGTTAGGCTATGGGTAGGGTTATGGTACAGTTTAGGGTTAGTGTTAGGCTTCGGGTTAGGGTTAGTGTACGGGTTAGGGTTAGGGTTAGGGTTAGGGTTAGTGTTAGGGTTACGGTACGGGTTAGGGTTAAGGTTTCGGTATGGGATAGGTTTAGTTTACATGTTAGGTTTAGAGTTAGGGTTAGGTTTAGTGTGCGGGTTAGGGTTAGGGATAGGGTACGTTTTAGGGTTAAGGTTTGTGTATGGGTAAGGGATATGGTTAGGGTAAGGGTTAGTTTTAGGTTTAGGGTGCGGGATAGGCTTAGGGTTAGGGTTAGGTTTAGCGCTAGGGTATGGCTTAGTGATACTGTTAGGGTTTGGGTACAGGTTAGTGTTAGGGTTAGGGTACGGGAAAGGGTTGGGTACGGGTTAGGTCAAGGGTTAGGTTTAGGTTTAGGGTACGGGTTATGGTTAGGGTTATGTTTAGGGTTAGGGTTAGGGTATGTGTTAGGCTTAGGGTACGGGTTAGGGTTAGGGTTAGGGTCAGGGTTAGGATAAGGGTTAGGGTTAGGGTACGGGTTAGCGTTAGGTTTAGGGTACGGGTTAGGGTTAGGTTTAGGGTTAGGGTACGGGTTAGGTTTAGGGTACGGGTTAGTGTTAGGGTTAGGGTCAGGGTTAGGGTTAGGGTTAGGGTACAAATTAGGGTTAGGGTTAGGGTACGGTTTAGGTTTAGCGTTATGGTACGGGTTAAGGTTACAGTACAGGTTAGGGTTAGGGTGAGGGTTCTGGTTAGAGTTAGAGTACGGTTAAAATTAGTGTTAGGGTTAGGGCTAGAGTACGGGTTAGGGTTAGTGTTAGGGTTAGGGTTAGGGTACAGGAACAGGTTAGGGTTAGGGTTAGAGTACGGGGTAGGGTTAGTTTTACGGTTAGGGTTAGGGTTAAGTTAGGGTATGGGTTGGACTTAGGGTACGGTTTAGGGTTAGCATTAGGGTCAGGTTTAGTGTTATTGTTCGGGTTAGGGTACGGGTTAGGATTAGGTTTAGGGTATGGGTTAGGGTTAGGGTTAGGGTCATGGTTAGGGTTAGGGTTAGGGTACGAATTCGGGTTAGGTTTAGGATACGGTTAAGGGTTAGGGTTATGGTTCATGTTAGGGTTATAGTACTGGATAGGGTTAGGGTCAGGTTTAGGGTTAGTGTTAGGATTAGGTTTAGGGTTAGGGTTAGGATTAGGGTAAGGGTTAGTGTTAGGGTACGGGATAGGTTTAGAGTACGGGTTAGGGTTAGGTTTAGGGTTAGGTTTGGTAAGGGTTAGTGTTAGGGTACGGGATAGGGTTAGAGTACGGGTTAGGGTTAGGTTTAGGGTTAGGGTTAGGGTTAGAGTACGGGTTAGGGTTAGTGTTAGGGTTAGATTTAGGTTTAGTGTACGGATAAGGTTAGGGTTACGGTTAGGTTTAGGGTACGTCTTAGGGATAGGTTTAGGGTACGGGATAGGGTTAGTGTACGGGTTAAGTTTAGGGTTAGGGTTAGGTTTAGGTGCGGGTTAGGGTTAGGGTACGGGTTAGGGTTAGGTTTAGGGTCAGGGTTAGGGTTAGGGATAGGGTTATGGTACGGGTTAGGGTTAGGGTTGTGGTTAGGGTATGGGTTAGTTTTAGTGTAAGGGTACGGGTTAGGGTTACGGTTAAGGTTAGGATTAGTGTTAGGGTAGGGTTTAGGGTTAGGGTATGGGTAAGGATTATGGTTGGGATTAGGATTAGGTTTAGGTTGAGGGTGCGGGTTAGGCTTAGGGTTAGGGTTAGGGTTAGCGCTAGGGTATGGGTTAGGGTTACTGTTAGGTTTTGTGTACGGGTTAGGGTTAGGGTTAGGGTACGGGATAGGGTTGGGTACGGGTTAGGTGAAGGTTTAGGTTTAGGTTTAGGGTACGGGTTAGGGTATGGGTTAGGTTTAGGGTACGGGTTAAGGTTAGGGTTAGGGTCAAGTGTAGGGTTAGGGTTAGGGTATGAGTTAGGGTTATGGTTAGGTTAGGGTATGGGTTAGGTTTAGGGTTAGGGTGAGGTTGAGGGTTAGGGTTAGAGTATGGGGTAGAGTTAGTGTTAGGGTTAGGTTTAGGGATAATGTACCGGTTAGGCTTAGGGTTAGGTTAGGGTTAGGATACAGGTTAGGGTTAGGTTTAGGGTATGGGATAGGGTTAGCGAATGGGTTAAGTTTAGGGTTTGGTTCGGTTTAGGTTACGGGTTAGGGTTAGGGTACGGGTTAGGGTTAGGTTTAGGGTATGGGATAGGGTTAGCGAATGGGTTAAGTTTAGGGTTTGGTTCGGTTTAGGTTACGGGTTAGGGTTAGGGTACGGGTTAGGGTTAGGTTTAGGGTGCGGGTTGGGTTAGGTTTAGAGTTAGTGTACGGGTTAGGGTTAGGTTTAGGGTCAGGGTTAGTGTTAGGGATAAGATTATGGTACGGGTTAGGGTTAGGGTTGTGGTTAGGGTATTGGTTAGTTTTAGGGTAAGGGTACGGGTTAGTTTTACGGTTATGGTTAGGGTTAGGGTTAGTGTTAGCACTAGGGTATGGGTTAGGTTTACTGTTAGGGTTTGGGTACAGGTTAGGGTTAGGGTACGGGATAGGGTTAGTGTTAGGTTTAGGGTTAGAGTATGGTGTAGGGTTAGTGTTAGGGTTAGGGTTAGGGTTAATGTTAGGGTATGGGTTAGGCTTAGGGTACGGTTTAGGGTTAGGGTTAGGGTCAGGTTTAGTGTTAGGGTTAGGGTTAGGTTACGGGTTAGGGTTAGGTGTAGTGTACGGGTTAGGGTTAGGGTCAGGGTTAGGGTTAGGTTTAGGGTACGGTTTATGGTTAGGGTTATTGTACGGGTTAGGGTTACAGTACTGGTTAGGGTTAGGGTGAGGGTTAGGGTTAGGGTTAGCGTTAGGGTTTGGGTATGTGTTAAGTTTAGGGTTTGGGTACGGGTTAGGGTTACGTTTTGGGTTAGGGTACGGGTTAGATTTAGGGTTAGGGTAAGGGTTTGTTTTAGGGTACGGGATAGGTTTAGAGTACGGGTTAGGGTTATGTTTAGGTTTAGGTTTGGTAAGGGTTAGTGTTAGGGTACGGGATAGGGTTAGAGTACGTGTTAGGGTTAGGTTTAGGGTTAGGGTTAGGGTTAGAGTACGGGTTAGGGTTAGTGTTAGGGTTAGGGTTAGGTTTAGTGTACGGATAGGGTTAGGGTTAGGGTTAGGGTTAGGTTTAGGGTACGGGATAAGGTTAGTGTACGGGATAAGTTGAGTTAGTGTTAGGTTTAGGGTACGAGTTAGGGTTAGGGTACGGGTTAGGGTTACAGTACGGGTTAGTGTTAGGGTGAGGGTTAGGGTTACGGTTAGATTACGGTTAGGTTTAGGGTTAGGGTTAGGGTTAGAGTACGGGTTAGGGTTAGTGTTAGGGTTAGGTTTCGGGTTAGGGTTAGGGTTAGGGTCAGGTTTAGGTTTAGAGAACGGGGTAGGGTTAGTGTTAGGTTTAGGGTTATGGTTAATGTATGGGTTACGCTTAGGTTTAGGTTTAGGGTTAGGATAAGGGTTAGGGTTAGGTTTAGGGTACGGGATAGGGTTAGCTTACGGGTTAAGTTTAGGGTTAGGGTTATTTTTAGGTTACGGGTTAGGGTTAGGTTTAGGGTGCGGGTTAGGGTTAGGGTTAGGGTTAGTGTAAGGGTAAGGGTTAGGTTTAGGGTCAGTTTTAGGGTTAGGGTTAGTGTTAGGTTTAGGGAAAGGTTTAGGTTTAGGGTTAGGGTACGGGTTAGGGTTATGTTACGGTTAAGGCTTATGGTTTGGGTTAGGGTTAGGGTTAAGTTTAGGGTGCGGGTTAGGGTAAGGATTAGGTTTAGTGTTAGGGTTAGAGTACGGGTTTGGGTTAGTGTTAGGGTATGGGTTAGGTTTACCGTTTGGGTACGGTTTAGGGTAAGGGTTAGGGTTAAGGTAAGTGTTAGGGGTTAGGGTTAGAGTTAGGGTTAGGCTACGGGTATGGTTAGGGTACGGCTTAGGGTTACGGTACAGGTTAGTGTTAGGTAGGGTATGGGATAGGTTTAGTGTACGGTTAGGTCTAGGGTTAGGTTTAGGTTTAGTGTGCGGGTTAGGGTTAGAGTTAGGGTACTTGTTAGGGTTAGGGGTTGAGTACGGGTTAGCGTTATGTTTAGGTTAGGGTACGGGTGAGGTTTAGGGTTAGGTTTAGGGTACGGTTTAGGGTTAGGGTTGGATTAGGTTCAGGGTTAGGGTTAGGTTTAGGGTTAGGGTTAGGGTTAGGGTACGGGTTAGGGTTACTGTACGGGTAGGGTTAGGGTTAGGGTAAGGTTTGTAGTACGGTTTAGGGTTTGAGTTAGGGTTAGGTTTAGTGGTAAAGTATGGGTTAGCGTTAGTGTTAGGTTTACGGTTAGTGTTAGGGTTAGGGGTAGGGTTAGTGTTAGTGTTAGGGTACGGGTTAGGGTTAGAGTACGTGTTAGGGTTAGTGTTAGGTTTAGGGTTAGTGTTAGGGTACGGGTTAGGGTTAGATTACGGGTTAGGGTTAGTGTTAGTGTTAGAGTTAGAGTTAGGGTAGTGTACGGATAGGTTTAGGGTTAGGGTTAGGTTTAGAGTACGGGTTAGGGTTAGTTTTAGGGTATGGGAAAGGTTAGCGTATGGGTTAAGTTTAGTGTTAGGGTTAGGTTTAGGTTACGGGTTAGGTTTAGGGTATGGGTTAGGGTTAGGTTTAGGTGTGGGTTAGGGTTAAGGTTAGGGTTAGGTTTAGGGTTAGGGTTCGGTTTAGGTATAGGTTTAGGGTCAGGGTTAGGGTTAGGGATAGGGTTATGTTACGGGTTAGGGTTAGGGTTCGGGTTTGGGTACAGGTTAGTTTTAGGGTTAGGGTACGGGTCCGGGTTACGGTTAAGTTTAGGGTTAGGGTTAGGGTATGGGTTAGGGTTAGGGTACGGTTAAGGGTTATGGTTAGGTTTAGGGTTAGGTTTAGGTTTAAGGTCCGGGTTAGGGTTAGGGTTAGGTTTAGGGTTAGGGTTAGGTTATGGGTTATGCTTAGGGTACGGTTTAGCATTAGGGTATGGTCAGGGTTAGGGTTAGGATTAGGGTACGAGTTAGGGTTAGGGTTAAGTTTAGTGTACGGGTTAGGTTTAGGGTTATGGTATGGTTTAGGTTTAGGGTACGGGTTAGGGTTAGGGTTAGGGTCAGGGTAGGGTTAGGGTTAGGGTTCGAGTTAGGGTTATGGTTAGGTTACGTGTTAGGTTTAGGGTTATGGTATGCGTTAGGGTTACAGTACGGGTTAGGGTTTTGGTGAGGGTTAGGGTTAGGGTTAGAGTACGGGTTAGGTTTAGTGTTAGGTTTAGGCTTAGGGTTAGGGGTAGGGAACGGGTTAGGGTTAGGTTTAGGGAACAGGATAGGGTTAGTGTACGGGTTTAGTTGAGGGTTAGGGTTAGGTTTAGGTTACGGGTTAGGGTTAGGGTACGGGTTAGGGTTAGGTTTAGGTGCGGGTTAGGGTTAGGGTACGGGTTAGAGTTAGGTTTAGTGTCGGGGTTAATGTTAGGGATAGGGTTATGGTACGGGTTAGGGTACGGGTTAGGGTTATGGTTAAGGTTAGGTTTAGTGTTAGGGTTTGGGTTAGGGTTAGGGTACGGGTAAGTGTTATGGCTAGGGTTAGGTTTAGGTTTAGGTTTAGGGTTCATGTTAGGCTTTGGGTTAGGGTTAGGTTTAGCTCTAGGGCATGGTTTTAGGTTACTGTTAGGGTTTGGGTACGGGTAAGGGTTAGGGTATGGGATAGGGTTGGGTATGTGTTAGGTCAAGGGTTAGGGTTAGGGTTAGGGTATGTGTTATTTTTAGGGTACGGGTTAGGGTTAGGGTTAGGGTCAGGGGTAGGGTTAGGTTTAGGGTACGAGTTAGGGTTAGTGTTAGTGTTAGAGTATGGGGTAGGGTTAGTGTAAGGGTTATGGTTAAGGTTAATGTACGGGTTAGGCTTAAGGTTACGTTTAGGGTTAGGATACGGGTTAGGGTTAGGTTTAAGGTACGGGACAGGGATAGCGTACGGGTTAAATTTAGGGTTAGGGTTAGGTTTAGGTTAAGGGTTAGGCTTAGGGTACGGGTTAGGGTTACGGTTAAGGTTAGGGTTAGGTTAGGATATCGGTTAGGGTTAGATTACGGTTAAGGGTTATGGTTTGGTTTAGGGTTAGGGTTAAGTTTAGGGTGCGGGTTAGGGTTAGGGTCGGGGTTAGGGTTAGGTGTAGGGTACGTGTTTGGATTAGTGTTAGGTTACGAGTTAGGTTTACCGTTTGGGTATGGGTTAGGGTACGGGTTAGGGTTAGGGTTAGGGTTAGGGTTAGGGTTAGTGTTATGGTTACGGTACAGTTTAGTGTTAAGGTTGGGTTACGGGATGAGTTAGTGTACGTGTTAGGTCTAGGGTTAGGGTTAGGCTTAGGTGCGGGTTAGGGTTAGGGTTAGGGTACGTGTTAGGGTTAGGGTTTGGGTACGGGTTAGCGTTACGTTTAGGGTTAGGGTATGGGTTAGGGTTAGGGTTAGGGTTAGGGTACGATTTAGGATTAGGGTACGGCTTAGCGTTAGGTTTAGGGTCAGGGTTAGGGTTAGTTTTAGGGTTAGGGTTAGGGTACGGATTAGGGTTACTGTATGGTTTAGGGTTAGGGTTAGGGTTATAGTACTTGTTAGGGTTAGAGTTAGGGTTAGGTTTAGTGTTAGAGTACGGGTTAGGGTTAGTGTTATGGTTAGGGTTAGTGTTAGGGTACGGGATAGGGTTAGAATACGGGTTAGTTTTAGGTTTATGGTTAGGGTTAGGGTTAGAGTACGGGTAGGGTTAGTGTTAGTGTTAGTGTTAGGGTTAGGGTTAGTGTACGGATAGGGTTAGGGTTAGGGTTAGGGTACGGGTTAGGGTTAGGTTTAGGGTACAGGTTAGGGTTAGGGCTGGGTTAGGGTACGGGTTAGGGTTAGGGTACGGGTTAGGGTTAGGGTTATGGTACGGGTATGGGTTACAGTACGGGTTAGGGTTAGGGTGAGGGTTAGGGTTAGGGTTAGATTACAGTTAGGGTTAGGGTTAGGGTTAGGGTGAGAGTACGATTTAGGGTTATTATTAGGGTTAGGGTTAGGGGTAGGTTTAGGTTTAGGCTACGATTTAGGGTTAGGGTTAGTGTTAGAGTACAGGGTAGGGTTAGTGTTCGAGTTAGGGTTAGGGTTAATGTACACGTTAGGGTTAGGGTTAGGTTTAGGGTTAGGTTACGGGTGAGGGTTAAGTTTAGGGTACGGGATAGTGTTAGCGTACAGGTTAAGTTTAGGGTTAGGGTTAGGTTTAGGTTACGGGTTAGGGTTAGGGTACGGTTTAGGGTACGGTTTAGGGTGCGAGTTAGGGTTAGGGTTGGTGTAAGGGTTATGGTATTTTTAGAGTCAGGGTTAAGGTTAGGGTTAGTGTTAGGTTACGGGTTAGGGTTGCGGTTAGGTTACGGGTTAGTTTTAGGGTTAGGGTACTGTTTAGGGTAATGGTTAAGGTTATGATAAGGTTTAGGGTATGGGTTAGGGTTAGGTTACGGTTAAGGGTTATGGTTAGTGTTATGGTTAGGGTTACGTTTAGGCTGCGGGTTTGAGTTAGAGCTAGGGTTAGAGTACGGGTTTGGGTTAGTGTTAGGGAACGGGTTAGGTTAACCGTTTGCGTACGGGTTAGGGAAGGGTTAGGGTTAGGATTAGGGTTAGGGGTTAAGGTTAGAGTTAGGGTTAGGCTACGGGTAGGTTTAGGGTACGGGTTAGGGTTAAGATTAGGGTTCGGGTTAGGTTTAGTGTACGGGTTAGTGTTAGGGTTAGGGTTAGGGTTAGGTTTAGGGTTAGGGTTAGTGTTAGGGTTACGGTACGGGTTAGGGTAAAGGTTACGGTAAGGGATAGGTTTACTGTACATGTTACGTCTAGGGTTAGGTTTAGGTTTAGTGTGTGGGTTAGGGTTAGGTTTAGGGTTAGGGTTAGGGTACGTGTTAGGTTTAGGGTTCGTGTACTGGTTAGGGTTATATTTATGGTTAGGGTATGGGTTAGGTTTAGGGTTAGGGTAAGGGTTAGTTTTAGGGTACAGGTTAGGGTTAGAGTACGGGTTAGGGTTAGGTTTAGGGTTAGGGTTAGGGTTAGAGTACGGGTTAGATTTAGTGTTAGGGTTAGGGTTAGGGTTAGTGTAAGGAAAGGATTAGGGTTAGGGTGTGGGTTAGGGTACGGGTTATGGTTAGGTTTAGGGTACGGAATAGGGTTAATATACGGGTTAATTTTAGGGTTAGGGTTAGGTTTAGGTTACGAGTTATGGTTAGGGTGCGTGTTAGGGTTAGGTTTAGGTGCGGGTTAGGGTAAGGGTACGGGTTAGGGTTAGGTTTAGCATCACGGTTAGAGTTAGGGATAGGGTTATGTTACGGGTTAGGTTTAGGGTTGGGGTTAGGGTACGGGTGGGTTTTAGGTTTAGGGTACAGGTTAGGGTTACGGTTAAGGTTAGGGTTAGTGATAGGGTATGGGTTAGGGTTAGGGTACAGGTAAGGATTATGGTTAGGGTTAGGGTTAGGTTTAGGTTTAGGGTGCGGTTTAGGCTTAGGTTTAGGGTTAGGGTTAGCGCTAGGGTATGGGTTAGGGTTATTCTTAGGGTTTGGGTACGGGTTAGGGTTAGGGTACGAGATAGGGTTGGGTACTGGTTAGGTCAAGGGTTAGGGTTAGGTTTAGTGTACTGGTTAGGGTTAGGATTAGGTTTAGGGTTAGGGTTAGTGTATGGGTTAGGTTTAGGGTACTTGTTAGGGTTAGGTTTAGGGTCAGGGTTAGGGTTAGGGTTAGGGTACGAGTTACGGTTAGGTTTAGGTTTAGGTTATGGGTTAGTGTTAGGGTTAGGGTTAGGGTACGGGTTAGGTTTGGGTTACGGGTTACAGTTAGTGTTAGGGTCAGGGTTAGGGTTAGGGTACGAGTTAGGGTTAGGGTTAGGGTATGGGTTAGGGTTTGAGTTATGTTACGGGTTAGGTTTAGAGTACGGGTTACGGTTAGGGTGAGGGTTATGGTTAGGGTTAGAGTACGGTGAGGGTTACGGTTAGGGTTATGGTTACGGTTAGGGTTAGGGAAAGGGTTAGTGTTAGTTTTAGGGTATGGGTTAGGCTTAGGGTTAGGGTTAGGGTTAGAGTATGGGGTAGGGTTAGTGTTAGGTTTAGGGTTATGGTTAATGTACGGGTTAGGCTTAGAGTTAAGTTTAGGGTTAGGTTACGGGTTAGGGTTAGGGTAAGATTATGGGATAGGGTTAGCGTATGGGTTAAGTTTAGTGTAAGGGTTATGTTTAGGTTACGGGTTAGGGATAGGGTACGGGTTAGGGTTAGGTTTAGGGTTTGGGTTAGGGTTAGGGTTAGCTTAGTGTACGGGTTAGGGTTAGATTTAGGTTCAGGGTTAGGGTTAGAGTTAGTGTTAGGATATGAGTTAGGGTTAGGGTTGGGGTTAGAGTTCGCGTTAGTTTTAGGGTTAGGGTACGGGTTAGGGTTATGGTTAAAGTTAGGGTTAGGTTTAGGGTGTGTGTTAGGGTTAGGGTACATTTAAGGTTTATGTTTAGGGTTAGGTTTAGGGTTAAGTTTAGGGTGCGGTTTAGGGTTATGGTTAGGGATAGCGTTAGGTTTAGAGTACGGGTTTGGGTTAGTGTTAGGGTACGGGTTAGGTTTACTGTTTGGGTACGGGTTAGAGTAAGGTTTAGGTTTAGGTTTAGGGTTAAGGGTTAGGGTTAGAGTTAGGTTAGGCTACGGGATAGGGTTAGATTACGGGTTAGGGTTACGGTTAGGGTAAGGGTTAGGGTTAGGATTATAGTATGGATTAGGTATAGAGTTAGGGTTAGGTTTAGGGTTAGAGTACGGGTTAGGGTTAGTGTTAGGGTTAGGGTTAGTGCTAGAGTATGGGTTAGGGTTAGAGTATGGGTTAGGGTAAGTTTAAGTGTTTGGTTAGGGTAAGAGTACAGGTTAGGGTTAGTGTTAGGGTTAGGGTTAGGGTTAGTGTACAGATCATGTTAGGTTTAGGGCTAGGGTTAGGGTACGGGTTAGGGTTAGGTTTAGGGTACGGGATAGGGTTAGCGTACGGTTTAAGTTTAGGGTTAGGGTTAGGTTTAATTTATGGGTTAGGGATAGGGAACGGGTTAGGGTTAGGTTTAGGTGCGGGTTAGGGTTAGGGTTTGGGTTAGGGTTAGGTTTAGGGTCAGGGTTAGGGTTAGGGATAGGGTTATGGTACGGATTTTTGTTAGGTTTGGGGTTAGGGTACAGGTTAGTTTTAAGGTTAGGTTATGGGTCAGGGTTACGGTTAAGGCTAGGGTTAGGTGTAGGGTTAGGGTTAGGGTATGGGTTAGGTATAGGGTACGGGTTAGGGTTAGGGTTAGGGTCAGGGTTAGGGTTAGGGTTAGGGTACGAGTGAGGGTTAGGGTTATATTTAGGGTATGGTTTAGGGTTAGTGTTAGGGTCAGGGTTAGGGTTAGGGTATGAGTTAGGGTTAGGTTTAGGGTACGGGTTAGGGTGAGGTTTATGTTACGAGTTAGGGTTACAGTACGGGTTAGGTTTAGGGTGAGGGTTAGGGTTAGGGTTAGAGTACAGTTAGGGTTAGGGTTAGGGTTAGGATTAGAATACGGGTTAGGGTTAATGTTAGGGTTAGGGAAAGGGTTAGGGTTAGGGTTAGGGTATGGGGCAGAGTTAGGGTTAGGGTTAGGGTTAGGGTACGAGTTAGGGTTAGGTTTAGTGTACGGGCTATGGTTAGCGTACGGGTTAAGATTAGGTTTAGCGTTAGGTTTAGGTTATGGGTTAGGTTTAGGGTACGGGTTAGGGTTAGGTGTAGGTGAGGGTTAGGGTTGGGGTTA
This sequence comes from Urocyon cinereoargenteus, assembly GCA_032313775.1. Classification (NCBI taxonomy): domain Eukaryota; kingdom Metazoa; phylum Chordata; class Mammalia; order Carnivora; family Canidae; genus Urocyon; species Urocyon cinereoargenteus. Next base: position 4,904,876 of record JAVLSZ010000034.1, read on the forward strand.
GGGTACGGGTTAGTTTTAGGGTTGGGGTACGGTTCAGGGTTACTGTTAAGGTTAGGGTCATGGTTAGGCTATGGGTTAGTGTTAGGGTACGGGTAAGGGTTATGGTTAGGGTTAGGGTTAGGTTTAGGTTGAGGGTGCGGTTTAGGGTTAGGGTTAGGATTAGTGCTTGGCTATGGGTTAGGGTTACGGTTAGGGTTTTGGTACGGGTTAGGGTTAGGTTACAGGATTGGGTTGGGTACGGGTTATGTCAAGCGTTACGGTTAGGTTTAGCATACGGTTTAGGGTTAGGGTTAGCGTCAGGGTTAGGGTTAGGGTTAGGGTACGAGTTAGGGTTAGGTTTATGTTTAGGGTACGGTTTAGGGTTAGGGTGAGGCTTAGGGTACGGGTTAGGTTTAGGTTACAGTTTAGGGTACGGGTACGGGTTAGGGTTACGTTTAGGGTACGGGTTAGGGTACGGGTTAGGGTTAGGGTTAGAGTACGGGGTAGGCTTAGTGTTAGGGTTAGGGTTAGGGTTAAATTACGGGTTAGGCTTAAGGTTAAGTTAAGGGTTAGATTACGGGTTAGCGTTAGGTTTAGGATACGGGATAGGGTTAGCGTACGTGTTAAGTTTAGGGTTAGCGTTAGGTTTAGGTTACGGGTTAGGGTTAGGGTACAGGTTAGGTTTAGGTTTAGGGTGCGGGTTAGCGTTAGGGTTAGGATTAGTGTAAGGGTTAGGGTTAGTTTTATGGTTAGGGTTAGGGTTAGGGTTAGTGTTAGGGTACAGGTTAGGGTTAGGGTTGGGATTAGGGTACGGGCTAGTTTTAGGGTTGGGGTACGGGTCAGGGTTACTGTTAAGGTTAGTGTTAGGGTTAGGCTATGGGTTAGTGTTAGGGTACGGGTAAGGGTTATCGTTAGGGTTAGGGTTAGGTTTAGGTTGAGGGTGCGGTTTAGGATTAGGGTTAGGATTAGTGCTAGGCTATGGGTTAGGGTTACGGTTAGGGTTTTGGTACAGGTTAGGGTTAGTGTTAGGTTACAGAATAGGGTTGGGTATGGTTTAGGTCAAGGGTTACGATTAGGTTTAGCATACGGTTTAGGGTTAGGGTTAGCGTCAGGGTTAGGGTTAGGGTTAGGGTACGAGTTAGGGTTAGGTTTAGGTTTAGGGTACGGTTTAGGGTTAGGGTTAGGGTTAGGGTACGGTTTAATTTTAGGGTACAGTTTAGGGTATGGGTATGGGTTAGGGTTAGGGTTAGGTTACGGGTTAGGGTATGGGTTAGGGTTAGGGTTGGGGTTGGTTATGGGTTAGTTTTAGGGTTAGGGTACATGTTAGGGTTACAGTTAAGGTTAAGGTTAGGGTTAGGTTATGAGTTAGGGTTAGATTACGGTTAAGGGTTTTGGTTTGGGTTAGGGTTCGGGTTAAGTTTAGGGTGCGGGTTAGTGTTAGGTTTAGGTTTAGGGTTAGGGTTAGCGTTAGGGTTAGGATTAGTGTAAGGTTTAGGGTTAGTTTTAGGGTCAGGGTTAGGGTTAGGGTTAGTGTTAGGGTACGGGTTAGGGTTAGGGTTGGGGTTAGGGTACGGGTTAGTTTTAGGGTGAGGGTGCGGGTTAGGGTTACGGTAAGTTTAGGGTTAGGGTTAGGATATGAGTTACGGTTAGATTACGGTAAGGGTTTTGGTTTGGGTTAGGGTTCGGGTTAAGTTTAGGGTGCGGGTTAGGGTTAGGTTTAGGTTTAGGGTTAGGGTTAGAACACGGTTTTGGGTTAGTGTTAGGGTACGGGTTAGATTTACCGTGTTAATGTTAGGTTACGGGTTAGGGTAAGGGTTAGGGTTAGGGTTAGGGGTTAGAGTTAGAGTTAGGATTAGGCTACGGGTAGGGTTAGGGTACGGGTTAGGGTTAGAGTTAGGGATCGGTTTAGGGTTAGTGTACGGTTTAGATTTAGGTTTAGGGTTAGGGTTAGTGTTAGGGTTACGATACGGGTTAGGGTTAAGGTTGGGGTATGGGATAGGGTTAGTGTACGTGTTAGGTCTAGGGTTAGGTTTAGGTTTAGTGTGCGGATTAGGGTTAGGTTTAGGGTATGTGTTAGGGTTAGGGTTTGGGTACGGGTTAGCGTTACGTTTTGGGTTAGGGTAAGTGTTAGGTTTAGGGTTAGGGTTAGGGTACGGTTTACGGTTAGGGTATGGTTTAGGGTTAGGGTTAGGTCAGGGTTAGCATTAGGGTTAGGGTACGGTTTAGGGTTACTGTACGGGTTAGGGTTATGGTTATGGTTAAGGTTAGGGTTGGCGTTATAGTACGGGTTAGGGTGCGAGTTAGGGTTAGGTTTAGGGTTAGAGTACGGGTTAGGGTTAGTGTTAGGGTTAGGTTTAGGGTTAGGGTTAGGGTTAGAGTACGGGTTAGTGTTAGTGTTGGTGTTAGGGTTAGGGTTAGGGTTATTGTATGGATAGGGTTAGGGTTAGGTTTAGGGTTAGGGTACTGGTTAGGATTAGGTTTAGGATACGGGATAGGATTAGCGTACGGGTTAAGTTTAGGGTTAGGGTTAGGTTTAGGTTACGGGTTAGGGTTAGGGAACGGGTTAGGGTTAGGGTTAGGGTTAGGGTTTGGGTTCGGGTTAGGTTTAGGGTCAGTGTTAGGGTTAGGGACAGGGTTATGTTACGGTTTAGGGTTAGGTTTGAGGTTAGGGTACAGGTTAGTTTTAGGGTTAGGGTACGTGTCAGGGTTACAGTTAAGGTTGGGGTTAGGGTTAGGATATGGGTTACGGTTAGGGTACGGGTAAGGGTTATGGTTAGTATTAGGGTTAGATTTTGGTTTAGGGTGCAGGTTAGGGTTTGGGTTAGGGTTAGTGCTAGGTTATGGGTTAGGGTTACTGTTAGGGTTTGGTACGGGTTAGGTCAAGGTCTAGCGTTAGGTTTAGGGTATGGGTAATGGTTAGGGCTAGGTTTAGGGTTAGTGTTAGGGTATGGGTTAGGCTTAGGGTACGGGTTAGGGTTAAGGTTAGGGTAGGGTTAGGGTTAGGGTTAGGGTACGAGTTAGGGTTAGGGTTAGGTTTAGGGTACGGGTTAGTGTTAGGATTACGGTTAGAGTACGGGTTAGGTTTAGGGTACGGGTTACGGTTAGCGTTAGGGTCAGGGTTAGTTTTAGGGTTAGGGTACATGTTAGGGTTAGTGTTATGGTACGGGTTAGGGTTATAGTACGGGTGAGGGTTAGGGTGAGGGTTAGGGTTAGGGTTAGAGTATGGTTAGGGTTAGGGTTAGGGTTAGGTTTAGAGTGCGGCGTAGGGTTAGTGTTAGGGTTCGTTTTAGGGTTAATGTACGGGTTAGGCTTAGGTTTAGGTTTAGGGTTAGAATACGGGTTAGGGTTAGGTTCTGGGTACAGGATAGGGTTAGCGTACGGGTTAAGTTTAGGGTTAGGGTTAGGGTAAGGTTAAGGTTACAGGTTAGGGCTAGGGTACGGGTTACGGTTAGGTTTAGGGTGCGGGTTAGGGTTAGGGTTAGGATTAGTGTAAGGGTTAGGGTTAGGTTTAGGTTCAGGGTTAGGGTTATGTTTAGAGTTACAGTACGGTTTAGGGTTTGGGTTGGGGTTAGGGTACGCATTAGTGTTAGGTTTGGGGTTAGGGTACGGGTTAGTTTTAGGGTTAGGGTACAGGTTAGGGTTATGTTTAAGGTTAGGGTTAGGGTTAGGGTATGGGTTTGGGTTAGGTTACTGTTAAGGGTTATGGTTTTGGTTAGGGTTCGGGTTAAGTTTAGGGTGCGGGTTAGGGTTAGGTTTAGGGTTAGAGTACGGGTTTGGGTTAGTGTTAGGGTACGGGTTAGGTTTACCTTTTGGGTACGGGTTAGGGAAGGATTAGGTTTAGGTTTAGGGTTTAGGGTTATAGATAGTGTTAGGCTACGGGTAGGGTTAGGGTACGGGTTAGGGTTAGGGTTCGGGTTAGGGTTAGTGTACGGGTTAGGGTTAGGTTTAGGGTTAGGGTTAGGGTTAGGGTTACGATACGGGTTAGGGTTAAGGTTGGGGTATGGGATAGGTTTAGTGTACGTGTTAGGTCTAGGGTTAGGTTTGGGTTTAGTGTGCGGGTTAGGGTTAGAGTTAGAGTACGTGTTAGGGTTAGGGTTTGGTTACGGGTTAGCGTTACGTTTAGGGCTGGGTACGGGTAAGGTTCAGGGTTAGGCTTAGGGTACAGTTTAGGTTTAGGGTACTGGTTAGGGTTAGGTCAGGGTTATGGTTAGGGTTAGGGTTAGGGTTAGCGTTATAGTACGGGTTAGGGTTAGAGTTAGGGTTAGGTTTAGGGTTAGAGTACGGGTTACGGTTAGTGTTAAGGTTAGGGTTAGGGTTAGAGTACGGGTTAGGGTTAGGTTTAGGGTTAGGGTTAGGGCTAGAGTACGGGTTAGGGTTAGTGTTAGTGTTAGGGTTAGGGTTAGGGTTAGTGTATGGATAGGGTTAGGGTTAGGTTTAGTGTATGGGTTAGGGTTAGGTTTAGGATATGGGATATGTTTAGTGTACGGGTTAAGTTTAGGGTTAGGCTTAGGTTTAGGTGACGGGTTAGGGTTAGGGAACGGGTTAAGGTTAGGTTTTTGTGCGGGTTAGAGTTAGGGTTAGGGTTAGAGTTAGGGTTTGCTATAGGGTTACGTTTAGTTTCAGGATTAGGGTTAGGGATAGGGTTATGGTACGGGTTAGGGTTAGGTTTGGGTTTAGGGTACAGGTTAGTTTTAGTGTTAGGGTATGGGTCAGGGATACGGTTAAGGTTATGGTTAGGGTTAGGGTTTGGTTTAGGGTTAGGGTACGGGTAAGTGTTATGGTTATGGTTAGGGTTAGGTTTAGTTTTAGGGTGCGGGTTAGGGTTAGGGTTAGGGTTAGTGCTAGGTTATGGTTTAGGGTTACTGTTAGGGTTTGGGTACGGGTTAGATTTGGGATAGGTTACGGGATAGGGTTGGTAAGGGTTAGGTCAAGGGTTAGGGTTAGGTTTTGGGTACGGGTTAGGGTTAGGGTTAGGTTTAGGGTTAGTGTTATGGTATGGGTTAGGCGTAGAGTACGGGATAGGGTTAAGGTTAGGGTCAAGGTTAGGGTTAGGGTTAGGGTACGAGTTAGGGTTAGGTTTAGGGTTAGGGTTAGGGTTAGGGTTAGAGTACGTGTTAGGCTTAGTGTTAGGGTAGGCGTTAGTGTTACTGTGCAGATAGGGTTAGGGTTAAGGTTAGGGCTAGGGTTAGGGTTAGGGTACGGGATAGGGTTAAGTTTAGGGTACGGGATAGGGTTAGTGTACGGGATAAGTTTATTGTTAGGGTTAGGTTTAGGGTACGAGTTAGGGTTAGGGTTAGGGTACGGGTTAGGTTAAGGGGTTATGTAACCGGCTAGGGTTACAGTAGGGGTTAGTGTTAGGGTGAGGGTTAGGGTTACGGTTAGATTACGTTTAGGGGTAGGGTTAGGGTTAGGGTTAGAGTACGGGTTACGGTTAGTGTTAGGATTAGGTTTAGGGTTAGGGTTAGGGTTAGGTTTAGGTTTAGAGAACGGGGTACGGTTAGTGTTAGGTTTAGGGTTAGGGTTAATGTATGGGTTTGGCTTAGGTTTAGGTTTAGGGTTAGGATAAGGGTTAGGGTTAGGTTTAGGGTACAGGATAGGGTTAGCGTACGGGTCAAGTTTAGGGTTAGGGTTAGGTTTAGGTTACGGGTTATGATTAGGGTACGGGTTAGGGTTAGGTTTAGGGTGCGGGTTAGTGTTAGGGTTAGGGTTAGTGTAAGGGTAAGGGTTAGGGTTAGGGTCAGGGTTAGGGTTAGGGTTAGTGTTAAGGTACGGTTTAGGGTTAGCGTTGGGGTTAGTGTATGGGTTATTTTAGGGTTACGGTACGGGTTACGGTTTTGGTTAAGTTTAGGGTTAGGGTTAGGTTATGGATTAGGGTTAGGTTATGGTTAAGGGTTATGGTTTGGGTTAGGGTTAGGGTTAAGTTTAGGGTGAAGGTTAGGGTTAGGGTTAGGGTTAGAGTACGGGTTTGGGTTACTGTTAGGGTATGGGTTAGGTTTACCATTTGGGTACAGGTTAGGGTTAGGGTTAGGTTTAGGGTTAGGGCTTAGGGGTAGGGTAAGGGTTAGGCCACGGGTAGGGTTATGGTATGGGTTAGGGTTAGGGTTAGAGTACGGGTTAGGGTTAGTGTACCTGTTAGGTTTAGGGTTAGGGTTAGGATTAGGGTACGGTTTAGGGTTAGGTTTAGGGTCAGGGTTAGCGTTAGGGATAGGGTTATGGTACGGGTTAGGGTTAGGGTTAGGGTACAGGATAGGGTTGGCTATGGGTTAGGTCAAGTGTTATGGTTAGTTTTAGGGTACGGTTTATGGTTATGGTTCGGTTTAGGGTTAGGGCTAGGGTATGGGTTAGGTTTAGGGTATGGCTTAGGGTTAGGGTTAGGGTAAGGGTTTGGGTTAGGGTTAGGGAACTAGTTAGTGTTAGGGTTACATTTAGGGTACGGTTTATGGTTACTGTTAGGGTCAGGGTTATGGTTAGGGTACGAGTTAGGGTTAGGTTTAGGGTACGGGTTAGGGTTAGGGTTATGTTACGGGTTAGGGTTACAGTACGGGTTAGGGTTAGGTTGAGGGTTAGGGTTAGGGTTAGAGTACGGTTAGGGTTAGGGTTAGGGTAGGGTTAGAGTACGGGTTAGGGTTAGTGTTAGGGTTAGGGAAAGGGTTAGGGTTAGGGTACTGGTTAGAGTTAGGGTTAGGGTTAGGGTTAGGGTACGGGTTAGTGTTAGGTTTAGGGTACGGGCTAGGGTTAGCGTACGGGTTAAAATTAGGTTTAGGGTTACGTTTAGGTTACGGATTAGGGTTAGGGTACTGGTTAGGGTTAGGTTTAGGTGAGGGTTAGGGGTAGGATTAGGGTTAGGGTACGGGTTAGTTTAGGGTTAGGGTATGGTTTAGGGTTACGGTTAAGGTTAGGTTTAGTGTAGGGTATAGGTTAGGGTTAGGGTATGGGTAGGGTTATGGTTAGGGTACGGGTTAGTTTTAGGGTTAGGGTACGTGTCAGGGTTATGGTTAAGTTTAGGGTTAGGGTATGGGTTAGTGTCAGGGTACGGGTAAGTGTTTTGGTTAGCGTTAGGGTTAGGTTTAGGTTTAGGGTGTGGTTTAGGGTTAGGGTTAGGTTAGCGCTAGGCTATGGGTTAGGGTCACGGTTAGGGTTTTGGTTCGGGTTAGGGTTAGTGTTAGGTTACGGGATAGGCTTGGGTATGGGTTAGGTCAAGGGTTACGGTTAGGTTTAGGGTACGGTTTAGGGTTAGGTTTAGCGACAGGGTTAGGGTTAGGGTTACGGTACGCTTTAGGGTTACTGTACGGGTTAGGGTTATGGTTAGGGTTAGGGTTAGCGTTATAGTACGGGTTAGGGTTAGAGTTAGGGTTAGGTTTAGTGTTAGAGCACGGGTTAGGGTTAGTGTTAGTGTTAGGTTTAGTGTTAGGGTTAGGGTTAGAGTACCGGTTAGGGTTAGTGTTAGTGTAAGAGCTAGGTTTAGGGTTAGTGTACGGATAGGGTTAGGGTTAGGGTTAGGTTTAGGGTTCGGGTTAGGGTTAGGTTTAGGATACGGGATAGGATTAGCGTACGGGTTAAGTTTAGGGTTAGGGTTAGGTTTAGGTTACGGGTTAGGGTTAGGGAACGGGTTAGGGTTAGTTTTAGATGCGGGTTAGAGTTAGGGTTTGGGTTAGGGTTAGGTTTAGGGTCAGGTTTAGGGTTAGGGAGAGGGTTATGATACGGGTTATTGTTAGGTTTGGGGTTAGGGTACAGGTTAGGTTTAGGGTTAGGGTACGGCTCAGGGTTACGGTTAAGGTTAGGGTTAGGTTTAGTGTTAGGGTTAGGGTATGGGTTAGGTTAGGGTAAGGTTTAGGGTTAGGTTTAGGGTCAGGGTTAGGGTTAGGGTTAGAGTACGATTTAGGGTTAAGGTTACATTTAGGGTACGTTTTAGGGTTAGTGTTAGGGTCAGGTTTAGGGTTAGGGTACGAGTTAGGGTTAGGGATAGGGTATGGGTTAGGTGTAGGGTTATGTTACGGGTTAGGGTTAAAGTACGGGTTAGGTTTAGGGTGTGGGTTAGGGTTAGGGTTAGGGTATGGTTAGGGTTAGGGTTAGGGTTAGGGTTAGAATATGGGTTAGGGTTAGTGTTAGGGTTAGTGAAAGGGTTAGGGTTAGGGTTAGGGTACGGGGCAGAGTTAGGGTTAGAGTTAGTGTTAGGGTCCGGGTTAGGGTTACGTTTAGTGTACGGGCTAGGGTTAGCGTACGAGTTAAGATTAGGTTTAGGTTTAGGTTTAGGTTACGGGTTAGGTTTAGGGAACGGGTTAGGGTTAGGTTTAGGTGAGGGTTAGGTTTAGGGTTAGGGTACGGGTTAGTTTTAGAGTTGGGGTACGGGTCAGGTTTACTGTTAGGGTTAGGGTTAGGGTTAGGGTATGCGTTAGTGTTAGGGTACTGGTAAGGGATATGGTTAGGGTTAGGGTTAGGTTTAGGTTTAGAGTGCGGTTTAGGGTTAGGGTTAAGGTTAGTGTTAGGCTATGGGTAGGGGTTACAGTTACGGTTTTGGTATGGGTTAGGGTTACGGTTAGGTTACAGGATAGGGTTGGGTACGGGTAGGGTCAAGGGTTACGTTTAGGTTTAGCGTACGGTTTAGGATTATGGTTAGCATCAGGGTTAGTGTTAGGTTTAGGGTACGAGTTAGGGTTAGGTTTAGGTTTAGGGTACGGTTTAGGGTTAGGGTTAGGGTTAGGGTACAGGTTAGGGTATGGGTTAGGGTTAGGGTTAGAGTACAGGGTAGGCTTAGTGTTAGGGTTAGGGTTAGGGTTAAAGTACGGGTTAGGCTTAGGGTTAGGTTTAGGGTTAGGATACGGGTTAGGGTTAGGTTTAGGGTACAGGATGGGTTAGTGTACGGGTTAAGTTTAGGGTTAGGGTTAGGTTTAGGTTACGGGTTAGGGTTAGGGTATGGGTTAGGGTTAGGTTTAGGGTGAAGGTTAGCGTTAGGGTTAGGATTAGCGTAAGGGTTAGGGTTAGGTTTAGGGTCAGGGTTAGGGTTAGGGTTAGTGTTAGGGTACGGGTTAGGGTTAGCGTTGGGGTTAGGGTACGGGTTAGGGTTACGGTTAAGGTTAGGGTTAGGGTTAGGGTATGGGTTAGTGTTAGATTACGGTTAAGGGTTTTGGTTTGGGTTAGGGTTCGGGTTAAGTTTAGGGTGCGGGTAGGCTTAGGTTTAGGTTTTGGGTTAGGGTTACAACATGGGTTTGGGTTAGTGTTAGGGTCGGGTTAGGTTTACCGTTTGGGTACGGGTTAGGGTAAGGGTTAGGGTTAGGGTTAGGGATTAGGGTTAGAGTTAGGATTAGGCTATGGGTAGGGTTAGGGTACTGATTAGGGTTAGGGTTAGGTATCGGGTTAGGGTTAGTGTACAGTTTAGGTTTAGGGTTCGGTTTAGGGTTAGTGTTAGGGTTATGATACGGGTTAGGGTTAAGGTTGGGGTATGGGATAAGGTTAGTGTACGTGTTAGGTTTAGGGTTAGCTTTAGATTTAGTGTGCGGGTTAGGGTTAGGGTTATGGTATGTGTTAGGGTTATGGTTTGGGTACGGGTTAGCGTTATGTTTAGGGTTAGGTTATGGGTTAGGTGTAGGGTTAGGTGTAGGGTATGGTTTAGGGTTAGGGTACGGGTTAGGGTTAGGGTTAGGTGATTGTTAGCGTTAGGGTTAGGGTACAGTTTAGGGTTACTGTACGGGTTAGGTTTATGGTTATGGTTAGGGTTAGGGTTAGCGTTATAGTACGGGTAAGGTTTAGAGTTAGGGTTAGGTTTAGGGTTAGAGTACGGGTTGTGGTTATGTTAGGGTTAAGTTTAATGTTAGGGTTAGGGTTAGAGTACGCGTTAGGTTTAGTGTTGGTGTTAGGGTTAGGGTTAGTGTACGGATAGGGTTAGGGTTAGGGTTAGGGTTAGGGTACAGGTTATGGTTACGTTTAGGATATGGGATAGGATTAGCGTACGGGTTAATTTTAGTGTTAGGGTTAGGTTTAGGTTACGGGTTAGGGTTAGGGAACGGGTTAGGGTTAGGTTTAGGTGCGGGTTAGGGTTAGGGTTAGGGTTAGGGTTAGGGTTTGGGTTAAGGTTAGGTTTAGGGTCAGGGTTAGGGTTAGGGATAGGGTTATGGTACGGGTTAGGGTTAGGTTTGGGGTTAGGGTACAGGTTAGTTTTAGGGTTAGGGTTCGGGTCAGGGTTACAGTTAAGGTTAGGGTTAGGGTTAGGATATGGGTTACGGTTAGAGTACGGGTAAGTGTTATGGTTAGGGTTAGGGTTAGGTTTAGGTTTAGGGTGCGGTTTAGGGTTTGGGTTAGGGTTAGTGCTAGGTTATGGGTTAGGGTTACTGTTAGGGTTTGGTACGGGTTAGGTCAAGGGCTAGGGTTAGGTTTAGGGTACGGTTTAGGGTACGGGTTAGGTTTATGGTTAGTGTTAGGGTATGGGTTAGGCTTAGGGTACGGGTTAGGGTTAAGGTTTGGGTAGGGTTAGAGTTAGGGGTAGAGTACGAGTTAGGGTTAGGGTTTGGTTTAGGGTATTGGTTAGGGTTAGGATTAGGGTTAGAGTACGGTTAATTTAGGGTACGTGTTACATTTAGTGTTAGGGTCAGGGTTAGGGTTACAGTTAGGGTACAAGTTACGGTTAAGGTTAGGGTACGGGTTAGGGTTAGTGTTATGGTACGGGTTAGGGTTACAGTACGGGTTAGGGTTACGGTGAGGGTTAGGGTTAGGTTTAGAGTATGGTTAGGGTTAGGGTTAGGGTTAGAGTATGGGCTAGGGTTAGGGTTAGGTTAGGTTTAGGGTTAGGGTTAGTGTACGGGTTAGGGTTAAGTTTAGGGTTAGGGTTAGGGTTAGGTTTAGAGTACGTGGTAGAGTTAGTTGTAGGGTTAGGTTTAGGCTTAATGTACGGGTTAGACTTAGGTTTAGGTTTAGGGTTAGAATACGGGTTAGGGTTAGGTTCAGGGTATGGAATAGGGTTAGCGTAAGGGTTACATTTAGGGTTAGGGTTAGGTTAAGGTTACGGGTTAGGGTTAGGGTTAGGGTACGGGTTAGGGTTAGGTTTAGGATGCGGGTTAGGGTTAGGGTTAGGATTAGTGTAAGGGTTAGGTTTAGGTATAGTGTCAGGGTTAGGGTTAGAGTTAGGGTACGGTTTAGGGTTAGGGTTGGGGTTAGGGTACACGTTAGTGTTAGGTTTGGGGTTATGGTACGGGTTAGTTTTAGGGTTAGGGTACAGGTTAGGGTTATGGTTAAGGTTAGGGTAAAGGTTAGGGTATGGGTTTAGGTTAGGTTACCGTTAAGGATTATGGTTTTGGTTAGTGTTCGGGTTAAGTTTGGGGTGCGGGTTAGGGTTAGGTTTAGACTTAGGGTTAGGGTTAGAGTACGGGTTTGGGTTAGTGTTAGGGTACGGGTTAGGTTTACCGTTTGGGTACGGGTTAGGGAAGGGTTAGGTTTAGGGTTAGGTTTTAGGGTTATAGATAGGGTTAGTCTACGGGTAGGGTAAGGGTACGGGTTAGGGTTAGGGTTACGGTTCGGGTTAGGGTTAGTGTACGGTTTAGGGTTAGGTTTAGGTTTAGGGTTAGTGTTAGCTTTACGATACGGGTTAGGGTTAAGGTTGGGGTATGGGATAGGTTTAGTGTACGTGTTAGGTCTAGGGTTAGGGTTAGGTTTAGTGTGCGGGTTAGGGTTAGGTTTATGGTACGTTTTAGGGTTATGGTTTGGTTACGGGTTAGCTTTACGTTTAGGGTTAGGGTACGGGTTAGTTTTAGGGTTAGGGTTAGGGTACGGTTTAGGGTTTGGGTACGGGTTAGGGTTAGGTCAGGGTTAGGTTTAGGGTTAGGGTTAGGGTACCGGTTAGGGTTACTGTACGGGTTAGGGTTATGTTTAGGGTTAGGGTTAATGTTAGCGTTATAGTACGGGTTAGGGTTAGAGTTAGGGTTAGGTTTAGGGTTAGAGTATGGTTTACGGTTAGTGTTAGGATTAGGGTTAGTGTTAGAGTACGTGTTAGGGTTAGAGTACGGGTTAGGGTTAGGTTTAGGGTTAGCGTTAGGGTTAGATTACGGGTTAGGGTTAGTGTTAGTGTTAGGGTTAGGGTTAGTGTAAGGATAGGGTTAGGGATAGGGTTAGGGTACGGGTTAGGGTTAGGTTTAGGATACAGGATAGGGTTAGTGTACGGTTTAAGTTTAGGTTTAGGGTTAGGTTTACGTGATGGGTTAGGTTTAGGGAACGGGTTAGGGTTAGGCTTAGGTGCGGGTTAGAGTTAGGTTTAGGATTAGGGTTAGGATTTGGTTTACGATTACGTTTAGGGTCAGGATTAGGGTGAGGGATAGGGTTTTGGTACGGGTTAGTGTTAGGTTTTGGGTTAGGGTACAGGTTAGTTTTAGGGTTAGGCTACGGGTCAGGGTTACGGTTAAGGTTATGGTTAGGGTTAGGGTATGGGTTAGGGTTAGGGTACGGGTTAGATTTAGGTTTAGGGTTCGGGATAGGGTTAGTGTACGGGTTAAGTTTAGGGTTAGGGTTAGATTTAGGTTACGGGTTAGGGTTAGGGTACGGGTTAGGGTTAGGTTTAGGGTGCGGGTTAGGGTTAGGGTTAGTGCTAGGTTATTTTTTAGGGTTACTGTTAGGGTTTGCGTATGGGTTAGGGTTAGGGATAGGTTACGGAATAGGGTTGGTAAGGGTAAGGTCAAGGGTTAGGGTTAGGTTTCGTGTACAGGTTATGGTTAGGGTTAGGGTCAGGCTTAGGGTTAGCATTAGGGCAAAAGTTAGGGTCAGGGTTAGGATACGGGTAAGGGTTAGGGTTATGGTACGGGTTAGGGTTTTAGTACGGGTTAGGGTTAGGGTGAGGGTTAGGGTTAGAGTATGGTTAGGGATAGGGTTAGGGTTAGAGTACGGGTTAGGGTTAGTGTTAGGTTAGGTTTAGTGTTAGGGTTAGTGTACGGGTTAGGGTTAGGTTCAGGGTACGGGATAGGGTTAGTGTACGGGTTAACTTTAGGGTTAGGGTTAGGTTTAGGTTATGGGTTAAGGTTAGGGTATGGGTTACAGTTAGGTTTAGGGTGCGGGTTAGGGTTTGGGTTAGGGTTAGAGTACGGTTTGGGTTACTGTTAGGGTATGGGTTAGGTTTACCATTTGGGTACGGGTTAGGGTAAGGGTTAGGTTTAGTGTTAGGGGTTAGGGGTACGGTTAGGGTTAGGCTACAGGTAGGGTTAGGGTATGGGTTAGGGTTCAGGTTAGGGTTAGTGTACCGGTTAGGGTTAGGGTTAGGGTTAGGGTTAGGGTTAGGGTTAGGTTTACGGTACTGGCTAGGGTTAAGTGTACGGTACGGGATAGTGTTAGTGTACGTTTTAGGTCTAGGGTTAGGGTTAGGTTAGTGTGCTGGTTAGGGTTAGGATTAAGGTTAGGGTACGTGTTAGCGTTAGGGTTTGGGTACGGGTGAGGGTTACGTTTAGGGTTAGAATACGGGTTAGGTTTAGGGTTAAGGTAAGGGTTTTTGTTAGGGTACGCGTTAGGGTTACAGTACGGGTTAGCGTTAGGTTTAGGGTTAGGGTTAGGGTTACAGTACGGGTTAGGGTTAGAGTAAGTGTTAGGGTTAGTTTTAGTGTACGGATAGGGTTAGGATTAGGGTTAGGGTTAGGGTACGGGTTAGATTTAGGTTTAGGTTTCGGGATAGGGTTAGTGTACGGGTTAAGTTTAGGGTTAGGGTTAGTTTTAGGTTACGGGTTAGGGTTAGGGTACGGGTTAGGGTTAGGTTTAGGGTGCGGGTTAGGGTTAGGGTTAGGATTAGTGTAAGGGTTAGGGTTAGGTTTAGGGTCAGGGTTAGGGTTAGGATTAGTGTTAGGGTATGGGTTAGAGTCGGTGGGGGTTAGGGTATGGGTTAGGTTTAGGGTTACGGTATGGGTTAGGGTTATGGTTAAGTTTAGTGTTAGGCTTAGGGTATGGGTTTGGGTTAGGGTTAGGGTTAGGGTTAGCGTACGTTTTATGGTTAGGGTTTGGGTACGGGTTAGGGTTACATTTAGGTTTAGGGTACGGTTTAGTTTTAGGGTTAGGTAAGGGTTAGTGCTAGGGTATGGGTTAGGTTTACTGTTATGGTTGGGAAGGGGTTAGGGTTAGGGTTAGGGTACGGGATAGGGTTGGGTACGGGTTAGGTCAAGGGTTAGGCTTAGGTTTAGGGTACTGGTAAGGGTTAGAGTTAGGTTTAGGGTTAGGGTTAGGGTATGGGTTAGGTTTACCGTACGGGTTAAGGTTAAAGTTAAGGTCTGGTTTAGGGTTAGGTTTAGGGTACGAGTCAGGGTTAGAGTTAGGTTCAGTGTATGGGTTAGGGTAGGGTTAAGGTAAGGGTTAGGGTTAGAGTAAGGGGTAGGGTTAGTGTTAGTGTTAGGGTTAGGGTTAATGTACGGGTTAGGCTTAGGGTTAGGTTAGGGTTAGGATACGGGTTAGGGTTAGGTTTAGGGTGCGGGTTGGGTTTGTGTTAGGGTTAGTGTAAGGGTTAGGGTTAGGTTTAGGGTCAGGATTAGGGTTAGGGTTAGTGTTATGGTACGGGTTAGGGTTGGGGTTAGGGTACGGGTTAGTTTTAGGGTTAGGTTACGGGATAGGGTTACGGTTAAGGTTAGGGTTAGTGTTAGGTTATGGGTTAGTTTTAGGGTACGGGTTAGGGTTATGGTTAGGGTTAGGGTTAGGGTTAGGTTTAGGGTCCAGGTTAGGGTTAGGGTTAGGTTTAGTGTAAGGGCTAGGGTTAGGTTTAGGGTCAGGGTTAGGGTGAGGGTTAGTGTTAGAGTACGGTTTAGGGTTAGAGTTGGGGTTAGGTTATGGGTTAGTTTTAAGGTTAGGGTACAGGTTAGGGTTATTGTTAAGGTTAGGGTTAGGGTTAGGGTATGGGTTAGCATTAGGTTACGGTTAAGGGATATGGTTTGTGTTAGGGTTAGGGTTAAGTTTAAGGTGCGGGTTAGGGTTAGGGTTAGAGTACGGGTTTGGGTTAGTGTTAGGGTACGGGTTAGGTTTACCATTTGTATACGGGTTAGGGTAAGTGTTAGGGTTAGTGTTAGGGGTTAGGTTAGAGTTAGGGTTAGGCTACGGGTAGGGTTAGGGTACAGGTTAGGGTTAGGGTTAGGGTTAGCGTTAGGGTTATGGTATGGGTTAGGGTTAAGGTTACGGTACGGGATAGGTTTAGTTTACGTGTTAGGTCTAGGGTTAGGGTTAGGTTTAGTGTGCGGGTTAGGGTTAGGGTTAGGTTTAGGGTATGTGCTAGGGATGGGTTTTGGGTACGGGTTAGGTTTAGGGTTAGGGTAAGGGTTAGAGTTAGGGTACGGGTTAGGGTTAGAGTTAGGGTATGGGTTAGGGTTAGAGTACGGGTTAGGTTTAGGTTTAGCGTTAGGTTTAGTGTTAGAGTACTGGTTAGGGTTAGTGTTAGGGTTAGTGTACGGATAGGGTTAGGGTTAGTGTTAGAGTACGTGTTAGGGTTAGGTTTAGGGTACGGGATATGGTTAGTGTACGCATTAAGTTTAGGGTTAGGTTTAGGTTTACGTTACGGGTTAGGGTTAGGGTACGGGTTAGGTTTAGGTTTAGGTGCGGGTTAAGGTTAGGGTACCGGTTAAGGTTGGGTTTAGGGTCAGGGTTAGGTTTAGGGATAGGGTTATGGTACGGGTTAGGGTTAGGGTTGGGGTTAGGGTACGGGTTAGTTTTAGGGTTAGGATACGGGTTAGGGTTACGGTTAATGTTAGGGTTAGTGTTAGGTTATGGGTTAGTTTTAGGGTACGGGTTAGGGTTATGGTTAGGGTTTGGGTTAGGTTTAGGATATGGGTTAGGGTTACTGTTAGGGTTTGGGTATGGGTTAGGTTTAGGATAAGGGTACGGGATAGGGTTGGGTACGGGTTAGGTCAAGGGTTAGGGTTAGGTTTAGGGTACGGGTTAGGGTTAGGGTTAGGTTTAGGGTTATGTTTAGGGTATGGGTTAGGTATAGGGTACATGTTAGGGTTAGCGTTAGGGTCAGGGTTAGGGTAGGGTAAGGGTGCGAGTTAGGGTTAAGGTTAGGTTTAGGCTGCGGGTTAGTGTTAGGGTTAGGGTTAGGGTATGGGTTAGGTTTAGGTTACGGTTTAGGGTTAGTGTTACGGTCAGGTTTAGGGTTAGAGTACGAGTTAGGGTTAGGGATAGGGTACGGGTTAGGGTTAGGGTTATGTTACGGGTTAGGGTTACAGTACAGTTTAGGGTCAGGGTGAGGGTTAGGCTTAGGGTTAGAGTACGGTTAGGGTTAGGGTTAGGGTTAGGGTTAGAGTACGGGTTAGGGTTAGTGTTAATGTTAGGGAAAGGGTTAGGGTTAGGGTTAGGGTACGTGTTAGGGTTAGGGTTAGTGTTAGGGTTAGGGTTAGAGTATGGGGTAGTGTTAGTGTTGGGGTTAGGGTTAGGATTAGGGTTAATGCACGAGTTAGGCTTAGGTTTAGGTTTAGGGTTAGGTTACGGGTTAGGGTTAGGTTTACTGTACGGGATAGGGTTAGCGTACTGGTTAAGTTTAGGGTTAGGGTTAGTTTTACTTTACAGGTTAGTGTTAGAGTACGGGTTAGGGTTTGTTTTAGGGTGCGGGTTAGTGTTAGGTTTAGGGTTAGTGTACGGGTTAGGTTTAGGGTTATGGTCAGGGTTAGGGTTAGGGTTAGTGTTAGGGTATGGGTTAGTTTTAGGGTTTAGAGTTAGGGTACGGGTTAGTTTTAGGATTATGGTATGGGTATAGGGTTACGGTTAAAGTTAGGTTTAGGATTAGGGTGTGGGTTAGGGTTAGGGTACGGTTAAGGGTTATGGTTATGTTTAGGGTTAGGGTTAATTTTAGGGTGCGGTTTAGGGTTATGGTTATGGTTAGGGTTAGGGTTAGAGTACGGGTTTGAGTTAGTGTCAGGGTACGGGTTAGGTTTACCGTTTGGGTACGGGTTAGGTTAACGGTTAGGGTTAGGGTTAGGGTTAGGTGTTAGGGTTAGAGTTAGGGTTAGGCTATGGGATAGGGTTATAGTACGGGTTAGGGTTAGAGATAGGGTTATGGTACGGTTTAGGTTTAGTGTACGGGTTAGGTTTAGGGTTAGGTTCAGTGTTAGGGTTAGAGTTAGGGTACGATTAAGGGTAAGGGTTAGGTTTAAGGTACGGGTTAGGGTTAGGGTTATGGTACGTGTTAGGGTTACAGTACGGGTTAGTGTTAGGGTGAGGGTTAGGGTTAGGGTTAGGGTCAGGGTTAGGGTTAGTATACGAGTTAGTGTTAGGGTTAGGGTACGGGTAAGGTTTAGAGTTATGGTACGGGTTAGGTTTACAGTAATGTTTAGTGTTAGGGTGAGGGTTAGGGTTAGGGTTAGAGTACGTGTTAGGGTTAGGGTTAGAGTACGTGTTAGGGTTATTGTTAGGGTTAGGGTTAGGGTTAGGGTTAGGTTTAGGGTGCGGGTTATGGTTATGGTTACTGTAAGGTTTAGGGTTAGGTTTATGGTCAGGGTTGGGGTTAGGATATGGGTTAGTTTTAGTGTTAGGGTATGTGTTAGGGTTACGATTAAGGTTAGGGCTAGTGTTAGGGTATGGGTTAGGGTTAGGGTACGGGTAAGGATTATGGTTAGGGTAGGGTTAGGTTTAGGTTTAGGGTGCGGGTTAGGCTTAGGGTTAGTGTTAGGGTTAGCGCTAGGGTATGGGTTAGGGTTACTGTTAGGGGTTGGGTACGGGTTAGGGTTAGGGTTAGGGTACGGGATAGGGTTGGGTATGGGTTAGGTCAAGGGTTAGGGTTAGGTTTAGGGTACGGGTAGGGTTAGGGTTACGTTTAGGGTTAGTGTTAGGGTATGGGTTAGGTTTAGGGTACGGGTTAAGTTTAGGGATAAGGTCAGGTTTAGGATTAGGGTTAGGGTACGAGTTAGGGTTAGGGTTAGGTTTAGGGTACGGGGTAGGGTTAGGGTTAGGGTGAGTGTTAGGGTTAGATTACAGGGTAGGTTTAGTGTTAGGGTTAGGGTTAGTGTTAATGTACGGGTTATGCTTAGGGTTAGGTTAGGGTTAGGATACGGGTTAGGGTTAGGTTTAGGGTACGGGATAGGGTTAGCGAACGGGTTAAGTTTAGGGTTTGGTTCGGTTTAGGTTACGGGTTAGGGTACAGGTTAGGGTTAGTTTTAGGCTGCCGGTTGGGTTAGGGTTAGGGTTAGTGTAAGGGTTAGGGTTAGGTTTAGGGTCAGGGTTAGGATTAGGGTTAGTGTTAGGGTACGGGTTAGGGTTAGGTTTGGGGTTAGGGTACGGGTTAGTTTTAGGGTTAAGGTACGGATTAGGGTTATGGTTAAGGTTAGGGTTAGGGTTAGGTTATGGGTTAGGGTTAGGTTACGGTTAAGGGTTATGGTTTGTGTTAGGGTTAGAGTTAAATTTAGGGTCCGGGTTAGGGTTAGGTTAAGGGTTAGAGTACGGGTTTGGGTTAGTGTTAGGGTATTGGTTAGGTTTACCGTTGGGCACGCGTTATGGTAAGGGTTAGGGATAGGCTTAGGGTAGGGGTTAGGGTTAGTGTTAAGATTAGGCTACGGGGGGGGGTTACGGGTTAGGGTTAGGGTTAAGTTTCGGGTTGGGTTAGTGTACCGGTTAGGGTTAGGGTTAGGGTTAGGGTTAGGGTTAGTGTTAGGGTCACAGTACGGGTTAGGGTTAAGGTTAGGGTACGGGATAGGGTTAGTGTACGTGTTAGGTCTAGGGTTAGGGTTAGGTTTTGGGTACGGGCTAGGGTTAAGTTTAGGGTTAGGATATGCGTTAGGTTTAGGGTTAGGTTTAGGATATGGTTTAGGGTTATATACGGGATAGGGTTAGTGTTAGAGTCAGGGTTAGGGTTAGGTTTGGGGTCCGGGTTAGGGTTAGGGTTTGGGTTAGTGTTAGCGCTAGGGTATGGTTTAGGGTTACTGTTAGGGTTTGGGTACGGATTAGGGTTAGGGTTAGGGTACGGGATAGGTTTGGTACGGGTTAGGTCAAGGGTTAGGTTTAGGGTACGGGTACGGGTTAGGGTTATGGTCAGGGTTACGATTAGGTTTAGGGTTAGGGTACAGGTTAGGGTTAGGTTTAGGGTACGGGTTAGGGTTAGGTTTAGGGTTAGGTTACGGGTTAGGTTCAGGGTACGGGTTAGGATTAGGGTTAGGGTCAGTGTTAGGGTTAGGGTTAGGGTACGAATTAGGGTTAGGGCTAGGGTACGGGATAGGGTTAGCGTTATGGTACGGGTTAGGGTTACAGTTGGGTTAGGGTTAGGGTTAGGGTTAGGGTTAGGGTTAGGGTTAGGGTTAGAGTACGGTTAAATTTAGTGTTAGGTTAGGGCTAGAGTACCGGTTAGGGTTAGTGTTAGTGTTAGGGTTAGGGTTAGGGTATGGATACGGGTTTGGGTTAGGGTCAGGGTTAAGGTTAGGGTTAAGGTTAGGCTTAGGGTACGTGTTAGGGTTAGGGTTAGGGTCAGGGTTAGTGTTAGGGTTAGGGTTAGGGTTAGTGTTAGGGTACGGGTTAGGGTTTTGGTTAGGGTTAGGGTACGGGTTAGTTTTAGTGTAAGGGTTAGGGTTAGGTTTAGGGTCCAGGTTAGGTTTAGGGTTAGGTTTAGTGTAAGGATTAGGGTTAGGTTTAGGGTCAGGGTTAGGGTGAGGGTTAGTGTTAGAGTACGGGTTAGGGTAAGGGTTAGGGTTAGGGTTAGGGTTAGGGTTAGAGTTTGAGTTAGGCTACGGGTAGGGTTAGGGTACGGTTTATTGTTAGAGTTAGAGTTCGGGTTAGGGTTATTTTACGGTTTAGGTTTAGGTATAGGCTTAGGGTTAGGGTTAGTGTTAGGGTCACAGTATGGGTTAGGGTTAAGGTTAGGGTACGGGATAGGGTTAGTGTACGTGTTAGGTCTAGGGTTAGGGTTAGGTTCAGTGTGCGGGTTAGGGTTAGGGTTAGGATATGTGTTAGGGTTAGGTTTTGGGTACGGGCTAGGGTTAAGTTTAGGGTTAGGGTATGGGTTAGGTTTAGGGTTAGGTTTAGGGTACGTTTTAGGGTTAGGATACGGGATAGGGTTTTTTTAGGGTCAGGGTTAGGGTTAGGTTTGGGGTCCGGGTTAAGGTTAGGTTTAGGGTTAGTGTTAGCGCTAGGGTATGGGTTAGGGTTACTGTTAGGGTTTGGGTACGGATTAGGGTTAGGGTTAGGGTACAGGATAGGTTTGGGTACGGGTTAGGTCAAGGGTTAGGTTTAGGGTACGGGTTAGGGTTAGGGTTAGGGTCAGGTTTACGATTAGGGTTAGGGTTAGGGTACGGGTTAGGGTTAGGTTTAGGGTACTGGTTAGGGTTAGGTTTAGGTTTAGGTTACAGGTTAGGTTTAGGGTACGGTTTAGGGTTAGGGTTAGGGTCAGTGTTAGGGTTAGGGTTAGGGTACGAATTAGGGTTAGGGCTAGAGTACGGGATAGGGTTAGCGTTATGGTATGGGTTAGGGTTACAGTTGGGTTAGGGTTAGGGTGAGGGTTAGGGTTAGGGTTAGAGTACGGTTAAAGTTAGTGTTAGGTTTAGGGCTAGAGTACGGGTTAGGGTTAGTGTTAGTGTTAGGGTTAGGTTATGGATACGGTTTTGGTTTAGGGTCAGGGTTAGGGTTAGGGTTAGTGTTAGGCTTAGGGTACGTGTTAGGGTTAGGGTTAGGGTCAGGGTTAGGTTTAGGGTTAGGGTTAGGGTTACTGTTAGGGTACAGGTAAGGGTATGGGTTAGACTTAGGGTACGGGTAAGGGTTAGGGTTAGGGTCAGGGTTAGGTTTAGGTTTAGGGTACGGGTTAGGGTTAGGGTTAGGATACGGCATAGGTTTAGGGTACGGGTTAGCTTAGTTTAGGGTCAGGGTTAGGGTTAGTGTTAGGGTATGAGTTAGGGTTAGGTTTAGGGTACGGGTTAGGTTTAGGGTTATGGTACGGGTTAGGGTTACAGTACGGGTTAGGGTTAGGGTTAGGGTTAGGGTTAGTTTAAGGGTTAGGGTTAGGTTTAGGGTCAGGGTAGGGGTTAGGGTTAGTGTCAGAGTACGGGTTAGGGTTAGGGTTGTGGTTAGGACACGGGTTAGTTTTAGGGTTAGAGTACAGGTTAGGGTTATGGTTAAGGTTATAGTTAGGGTTAGGTTATGGGTTAGGGTTATGTTATGGTTAAGGGTTATGGTTTGGGTTAGGGTTAGGGTTAAGTTTAAGGTGCGGGTTAGGTTTAGGGTTAGGGTTAGTGTTAGAGTACGGGATGGGGTTAGTGTTAGGGTACGGGTTAGGTTTACCATTTGGGTATGGGTTAAGGTAAGGTTTAGGGTTAGGATTATGGGTTAGGGTTAGAATTAGTGTTTGGCTACGGGTAGGGTTAGGGTACGGGTTAGGTTTAGGGTTAGGGTTAGGGTTAGGGTTAGGGTTAGGGTACGTGTTAGGGATAGGGTACGGGTTAGGGTTAGGGTTAGGTTTAGGGTTAGGGTTAGGTTATGGGTTAGGTTTAGGGTACGGGTTAGGGTTAGGGTTACGGTCAGTGTTAGGGTTAGGGTTAAGTTAGGGTACGGGTTCGGGGTAGGGTTAGGTTTAGGATACGGTTTAGGTTAGGGTACGGGTTAGGTTTAGGGTCAGGTTTAGGGTTAGGGTACGAGATAGGGTTAGGGTTGGGGTACGGGTTAGGGTTAGGGTTATGTTATGTGTTCGGGATACAGTATGGGTTAGCGTTAGGTTGAGGCTTAGGGTTAGGGTTAGAGTACGGTCAGGTTTAGGGTTAGTGTTAGGGTTAGAGTACGGGGTAGGGTTAGTCTTAGGGTTAGAGTTAGGGTTAATGTACGTGTTAGGCTTAGGGTTAGGTTTAAGGTTAGGTTACGGGTTAGCGTTAGGTTACTGGTTAGAGTTAGGTTTAGGGTGCGGGTTAGGGTTAGGGTTAGGTTTACTGTATGAGTTAGGTTAAGTTGAGGGTCAGGGTTAGGGTTAGGGTTAGTTTTAGGGTATGGGTTAGGGTTAGGGTTGGGGTTAGGGTACGGGTTAGTTTTAGGGTTAGGGTACAGGTAATGGTTATGGTTAAAGTTAGGATTAGGTTAGGGTACGGGTTAGTGTTAGGATTTGGGAACGGGATAGGGTTAGTGTACGGGTTAAATTAGGGTTAGGTTTAGGATACGGGTTAGGTTAGGGTACCGGTTAGGATTAGGTTTAGGTACGGGTTAGGGTAGGGTATGGGTTATGTTTAGGTTTAGGGTCAAGGATAGGGTTAGAAATAGGGTTATGGTACAGGTTAGGGTTAGGGTTGGGGTTAGGGTACGGGTTAGTTTTAGGGTTAGGGTACGGGTTAGCGTTACGGTTTGGTTAGGGTTAGTGCTAGGGTATGAGTTAGGGTTAGGGTACGGGATAGGGTTGGCTACGGGTTAGGTCAAGGGTTAGGGTGAGTTTTACGGTATGGGTTAGTGTTAGGGTTATGTTTAGGTTTAGGGTTAGGGTATGGGTTAGGTTTAGGGTACGGGTTAAGGTCATGGTTAGAGTCAGGGTTAGGGTTAGGGTTAGGTTTAGGGTTAGGGTTAGAGTACAGGGTAGGGTTAGTGGAAGGGTTAGGGTTAAGTTTAATGTACAGGTTAGGCTTAGGGTTAGGTTTAGGGTTATGTTACGGGTTAGGGTTAGGTTTAGTGTACAGGATAGGGTTAGCGTATGGGTTAAGTTTAGGGTTAGGTTTAGGTTTAGGTTATGGGTTAGGGTTAGGGTACGGATTAGGGTTAGGTTTACGGTGCCGGTTAGGGTTAGGGTTAGGATTAGTGTACTGGTTAGGGTCATTTTTAGGGTCAGGGTTAGGGTTAGGGTTACTGTTAGGGTATGGTTTAGGGTTAGCTTTGGGGTTAGGGTACGGGTTAGTTTTAGGGTTAGGGTACGGGTTAGGGTTACGGTTAAAGTTAGGGTTAGGGTTAGGGTGTGACTTAGGGTGAGGGAACGGTTAAGGGTTATGATTAGGCTTTGGGTTAGGGTTAAGTTTAGGGTGCGGTTTACGGTTGGGGTTAGGGTTAGGGTTAGAGTACGGGTTTGGGTAAGTGTTAGGGTACGGGTTAGGTTTAGCATTTGAGTACGGGTTAGGGTATGGGTTAGGGTTAGGGGTTAGGGTTAGAGTTAGGGTTAGGCTACGGGATAGGGTTAGAGTACGGGTTAGTATTAAGGTTAAAGTTAGGGTTAGGGTTAGGGTTATAGTACGGGTTAGGGTTATAGTACGGTTTAGGGTACGGGTTAGGTTTAGTGTACAGGTTAGGTTTAGGGATAGGTTCAGTGTTAGGGTTAGATTTAGGGTACGATTTAGGGTAAGGGTTAGGTTTAGTGTACGTTTTAGGGTTAGGGAATGGTACGAGTTAGGGTTACATTATGGGTTAGTGTTAGGGTGAGGGTTAGTGTTAGGGTTAGAGTACGGTTAGGGTTAGGGTCAGGGTTAGGGTTAGGGTTAGTGTTAGGGTACGGGTTAGTTTTAGGGTTAGGGTACGGGTAGGGTTTAGGTTTAGGGTTAGGGTTAGGTTTAGATTACGGGTTAGGGTTAGTGTTAGTGTTAGGGTTAGGGTTAGTGTACAGATAGGGTTAGGGTTAGGGTACGGGTTAGGGTTAGGTTTAGGGTAGGGGGTAGGGTTAGTGTACAGGTTAAGTTTAGGGTTAGTGTACGAGTTAGGGTTAGGTTTAGGGTACGGGTTAGTTTTAGGGTTATGGTACAGATTAGGTTTACAGTACTGGTTAGTGTTAGGGTGAGGGTTAGGGTTAGGGTTAGAGTACGGTTAGGGTTAGGGTTAGAGTACGTGTTAGGGTTAGTGTTAGGGTTAGGGTTAGGGTTAGTGTTAGGTTTAGAGTACGGGGTAGGGTTAGTGTTAGGGTTAGGGTTAGGGTTATTGTACGGGTTAGGCTTAGGGTTAGGTTTAGGGTTAGGATAAGAGTTAGGGTTAGGTTTAGTGTACAGGATAGGGTTAGCGTACGGGTTAAGTTTAGGGTTAGGGTTAGGTTTAGGTTACGGTTTAGGGTTAGGGTACGGGTTAGGGTTAGGTTTAGGGTGCGTTTTAGGTTTAGGGTTATGGTTAGTGTAAGGGTTAGGTTTAGATTTAGGGTCAGGGTTAGGGTTAGGGTTGGGGTTAGGGTATGGGTTAGTTTTAGTGTTAGGGTATGGGTTAGGTTTACGATAAAGGTTAGGGTTATTGTTAGGGTATGGGTTAGGGTTAGGGTACTGGTAAGGATTATGGTTAGGGTAGGGTTAGGTTTAGGTTTAGGGTGCGGGTTAGGCTTAGGGTTAGGGTTAGGGTTAGCGCTAGAGTATGGGTTAGGTTTACTGTAAGGGTTTGGGTACGGGTTAGGGTTAGGTTTAGGGTACGGGATAGGGTTGGGTACGGGTTAGGTCAAGGGTTAGGGTCAGGTTTAGGGTATGGGTAGGGTTAGGGTTACGTTTAGGGTTAGTGTTAGGTTATGGGTTAGGTTTAGGGTACGGGTTAAAGTTAGGGTTAGGGTCAGGTTTATGGTTAGGGTTAGGGTACGAGTTAGGGTTAGGGTTAGGTTTAGGGTACGGGGTAGGTTTAGGGTTACGGTGAGAGTTAGGGTTAGAGTCGGGGTAGGGTTAGTGTTAGGTTTAGGGTTAGCGTTAATGTACGGGTTAGGCTTAGGGTTGGGTTAGGGTTAGGATACTGGTTAGGGTTACGTTTAGGGTACGGGATAGGGTTAGCGAACGGGTTAAGTTTAGGTTTGGTTTGGTTTAGGTTACGGGTTAGGGTACGGGTTAGGGTTATGTTTAGGGTGCGGGTTGGGTTAGGGTTAGGGTTAGGGTTAGTGTAAGGGTTAGGGTTAGGTTTAGGGTCAGGGTTAGGGTTAGGGTTAGTGTTAGGGTACGGGTTAGGGTTAGGGTTGGGGTTAGGGTACGGGTTTGTTTTAGGGTTAGGGTACGGATTAGGGTTATGGTTAAGGTTAGGGTTAGGGTTATATTATGGGTTAGTGTTAGGTTACGGTTAAAGGTTATGGTTTGGGTTAGGGTTAGTGTTAAGTTTAGGGTGCGGGTTAGGGTTAGGTTTAGGGTTAGTGTACGGGTTTGGGTTAGTGTTAGGGTATTGGTTAGGTTTACCTTTTGGGTACAGGTTACGGTAAGGGTTAGGGTTAGGCTTAGTGTAGGGGTTAGGGTTAGAGTTAGGATTAGGCTACGGGTGGGGGGGGTACGGGTTAGGGTTAGGGTTAAGGTTCGGGTTAGGGTTAGTGTACCGGTTAGGGTTAGGTTTAGGGTTAGGGTTAGGGTTAGGGTTAGTGTTAGGGTCACGGTACGGGTTACGGTTAAGGTTAGAGTATGGGATAAGCTTAGTGTACATGTTAGGTCTAGGGTTAGGGTTACTTTCAGTGTGCGGGTTAGGGTTAGGGTTAGGGTTAGGGTTAGGGTTAGGGTTAGAATATTTGTTAGGGTTAGGTTTTGGGTACGGGGTAGGGTTAAGTTTAGGGTTAGGGTATGGGTTAGGTTTAGGGTTAGGGTTAGGGTACGGTTTAGGGTTAGGATACAGGATAGGTTTAGTGTTAGGGTCAGGGTTAGGGTTAGGGTTGGGGTCCGGGTTAGGGTAAGGCTTAGGGTTAGGGTTAGCACTAGGGTATGGGTTAGGGTTACTTTTAGGGTTTGGGTATGGATTAGGGTTAGGGTTAGGGTACGGGATAGGTTTGGGTACGGGTTATGTCAAGGGTTAGGTTTAGGGTACGGGTTAGGGTTAGGGTTAGGGTCAGCGTTATGATTAGGGTTAGGGTTAGGGTACGGGTTAGGGTTAGGTTTAGGGTACGGGTTAGGGTTAGGTTTAGGGTTAGGTTACGGGTTAGGTTTGGGTACGGGTTAGGGTTAGGGTTAGGGTCAGTGTTAGGGTTAGGGTTAGGGTACGAATTAGGTTTAGGGCTAGGTTGTGGGATAGTTTTAGCGTTATGGTACGGGTTAGGTTTACAGTTGGGTTAGGGTTAGGGTGATGGTTAGGGTTAGGGTTAGAGTACGGTTAATGTTAGTGTTAGGTTTAGGGCTAGAGTACGGGTTAGGGTTAGTGTTAGTGTTAGGGTTAGGTTTAGGGTACGGATACGGGTTTGGGTTAGGGTTAGGGTTAGGGTTAGGCTTAGGGTACGTGTTAGGGTTAGGGTTAGGGTCAGGGTTAGGGTTAGGGTTAGGGTTAGTGTTAGGGTACGGGTTAGGGTTAGGGTTAGGGTACGGGTAAGGTTTAGTGTAAGGGTTAGGGTTAGGTTTAGGGTCCGGGTTAGTGTCAGGGTTAGGTTTAGTGTAAGGATTAGGGTTAGGTTTAGTGTCAGGGCTACGGTGAGGGTTAGTGTTAGAGTATGGGTTAGGGTAAGGGTTAGGGTTAGGGTTAGGGTTAGAGTTTTGGTTAGGCTACGGGAAGGGTTAGGGTACGGGTTATTGTTAGGGTTAGAGTTCGGGTTAGGGTTATTTTACGGTTTAGGGTTAGGTATAGGGTTAGGGTTATGGTTAGTGTTAGGGTTACGGTAAGGGTTAGTGTTAAGGTTACGGTACGGGATAGGGTTAGTGTACGTGTTAGGTCGAGGGTTAGGGTTAGGTTTAGTGTGCGGGTTAGGGTTAGGGTTATGGTACGTGTTAGGGTTAGGATTTGGGTACGGGTTAGGGTTACGTTTACGGTTAGGGTACAGGTTAGGTTTAGGGTTAGGGTAAGGGTTAATGTTAGTGGACGTGTTAGGGTTAGAGTAAGGTTTAGGGTTAGGTTTAGGGTTAGGTTTAGGGTTAGAGTACGGTTTAGGGTTAGTGTTAGGGTTAGCGTTAGTGTTAGTGTGCGGATAGTTTTAGGGTTAGGGTTAGGGTACGGGTTAGGTTTAGGTTTAGGGTATGGGATAGGGTTAGTGTACGGGTTAAGTTTAGGGTTAGGGTTAGGTTTAAGGCACGAGTTAGGGTTAGGATTAGGGTACAGGTTAGGCTTAGGGTTATGTTACGGGTTAGGGTTACAGTACGGGTTAGGGTTAGGGTGAGGGTTAGGGTTATGGTTAGAGTACGGTTAGGGTTAGGGTTAGGTTTAGGGTTAGGGTTAGAGTACGGGTTAGGGTTAGTGTTAGGGTTAGGGAAAGGTTTAGGGTTAGGGTTAGGGTATGGGTTAGGTTTAGGGTTAGGGTTAGGGTTAGGGTTAGGTTACGGAATAGTTTTAGCATACGGGTTAAGTTTAGGGTTAGGGTTAGGGTTAGGTTTAGGTTATGGGTTAGGGTTAGGGTTAGGGTTAGTGTAAGGGTTAGGGTTAGTTTTTGGGTCAGGTTTAGGGTTAGGGTTAGTGTTAGGGTATGGGTTAGGGTTAGGGTTGGGTTTAGGGTACGGGTTAGTTTTAGGGTTAGGGTACGTGTTAGGGTTACAGTTAAAGTTAGGGTTATGTTAGAATGTGGGTTAGGGTTTGGGTACAGTTAAGGTTTATGGTTAGGGTTAGGGTTAGGGTTATGTTTAGATTGCGGTTTAGGGTTAGGGTTATGGTTAGGGTTAGGTTTAGAGTACGGGTTTGGGTTAGTGTTAGGGTATGGGTTAGGTTTACCTTTTGGGTAAGGGTTAGTGTAAGGGTTAGGGTTAGTGTTAGGGTACGAGTTTGGGTTAGGGTTAGGTTTAGGGTACTGGTTAGGGTTAGGGTTAGGGTTAGGGTACAGTTTAGGTTTAGGTTACGAGTTAGGGTTAGTGTTAGGGTCAGGGTTAGGGTTAGGGAACGAGTTACGGTTAGGGTTAGGGTATGGGTTAGGGTTAGGGTTATGTTACGGGTTAGGTTTACAGTACGGGTTAGGGATAGGGTGAGGGTTAGGGTTAGAGTACGGTTTATGGTTAGTGTTAGGGTTAGGGTTAGGTTTAGAGTATGGGTTAGTGTTAGTGTTAGGGTTAGGGTAAGGTTTAGGGTTAGGGTTAGGGTACGGTTTAGGGTTAGCGTTATGATTAGGGTTAGGGTTAGAGTACGGGGTAGGGTTAGTGTTAGGGTTAGGGTTAGGTTTAATGTACGGGTTTGGCTGAGGATTAGGGTTAGGTTTAGGTTACGGGTTATGGTTATGTTTAGGGTACGGGATAGGGTTAGCGTATGTGTTAAGTACAGGGTTAGGTTTAGGTTTAGGTTACGGGATACGGTTAGGGTACGGATTAGGGTTAGGTTTAGGGTGCCGGTTAGGGTTTGGGTTAGGGTTAGTGAACTGGTTAGGGTTATTTTTAGGGTCAGGTTTAGGGTTAGGGTTACTGTTAGTGTATGGTTTAGGGTTAGGGTGGGGTTTAGGGTTCGGGTTAGTTTTAGGGTTAGGGTACGGGTTAGGTTTACGGTTAAAGTTAGGGTTAGGGTTAGGGTGTGGGTTAGGGTTAGGGTATGGTTAAGGGTTATGGTTAGGCTTAGGGTTAGGGTTAAGTTTAAGGTGCGGTTTAGGGTTAGGGTTAGGGTTAGGGTACGGTTTTGGGTTAGTGTTAGGGTACGTGTTAGGTTTACCGTTTGGGTACGGGTTAGCGTAAGGGTTAGGGTTAGGGGTTAGGGTTAGAGTTAGGGTTAGGCTACGGGATAGGTTTAGAGTACGGGTTAGTATTAGGGTTAGGGTTAGGGTTAGGTTAAGGGTTATAGTATGGGTTAGGGTTAGAGTTAGGGTTAGGGTACGGGTTAGGTTTAGGGTATGGGTTAGTTTTAGGGTTAGGGTCAGTGTTAGGGTTAGGGTTAGGGTACGATTTAGGGTTAGGGTTAGGTTTAGGGTACGGGTTAGTGTTAGGGTTAGGGTTAGGGTACGGGTTAGGTTTAGGGTACGGGTTAGGGTTAAGGTTATGGGACATATTAGGGTTACAGTACGGGTTAGTGTTAGGGTGAGGGTTAGTGTTAGGGTTAGAGTATGGTTAGGGTTAGGGTCAGGGTTAGGGTTAGTGTACAAGTTAGGTTTAGGGTTAGGGTACGGCTTAGGGTTAGGTTTATGATACAGCTTAGTGTTACAGTATGGGTTAGTGTTAGGCTGAGGGTTAGGGCTAGGGTTAGAGTAGTGTAAGGTTTAAGGTTAGAGTACTGGTTAGGGTTAGTGTTGGTTAGGGTTAGGGTTAGGGTTAGGTTTAGAGTACGGGGTAGGGTTAGTGTTAGTGTTAGGGTTAAGGTTTATGTACAGGTTAGACTTAGGGTTAGGTATAGGGTTAGGATAAGAGTTAGGGTTAGGTTTAGGGTACGGTATAGGGTTAGCGTATGGGTTAAGTTTAGGGTTAGGGTAGGTTTAGGTTATGGGTTAGGGTTAGGGTATGGGTTAGGGTTAGGTTTAGGGTCAGGGTTAGGTTTAGGGTTAGTTTTAGGGTTAGGGTACGGGTTAGGTTTAGGTTTAGGGTTAGGGTTAGGTTTAGAGTACGGGTTAGGGTTAGTGTTAGTGTTAGGGTTAGGGTTAGTGTACGGATAGGGTTAGGGTTAGGGTTAGGTTTAGTGTGCGGGTTAGGGTTAGGGTTAGGGTACGTGTTAGGGTTAGGGTTTGGGTACGGGTTAGGGTTACGTTTACGATTAGGGTATGGGTTAGGTATAGGGTTAGGTTAAGGGTTAATTTTAGGGTACGGGTTAGGGTTAGAATAAGGGTTAGGGTTAGGGTTAGAGTACGGGTTAGTGTTAGTTTTAGGGTTAAGGTAAGGGTTAGGGTACGATTTAGGGTTAGGGTTTGGTTTAGGGTACGGGTTAGGTTTAGGGTTAGGGTTAGGGTACGGGTTAGTGTTAGGGTGAGGGTTAGGGTTAGGGTTAGAGTATGGTTTTGGGTTAGGGTCAGGGTTAGGGTTAGTGTACGTGTTAGGGTTATGGTTAGGGTACATGTTAGGTCTAGGTTTACGGTACGGGTTATGGTTAGGTTTAGGGTGCGGGTTAGGGTTAGGGTTAGGGTTAGTGTAAGGGTTAGGTTCAGATTTAGGGTCACGGTTAGGGTTAGGGTTATTGTTAGGGTACGGGTTAGTTTTAGGTTTAGGGTCGGGTTAGGGTTAGGTTTAGGGTTAGGGTGAGGTTTAGAGTACAGGTTAGGGTTAGTGTAAGTGTTAGGGTTAGGGTTAGTGTACGGATAGGGTTAGGGTTAGGGTTAGGGTACGGGTTAGGGTTAGGTTTAGTGTATGGAATAGGGTTACTGTATGGGTTAAGATTAGGGTTAGGGTTAGGTTTAGGTTACGGGTTAAGGTTAGGATACGGGTTGGGGTTAGGTTTAGGTGCGGGTTAGGATTAGGGTTCGGGTTAGGGTTAGGTTTAGGGTCAGGGTTAGTGTTAGGGGTAGGGTCATGGTATGGGTTAGGGTTAGGGTTGGGGTTAGGGTATGTGTTAGTTTTAGGTTTAGGGTACGGGTTAGGGTTATGGTTAAAGTTAGGGTTAGTGTTAGGGTATCGGTTAGTGTTAGGGTATGTGTAAGGGTTATGGTTAGGTTTAGGGTTACGTTTAGGTTTAGGGTGCGGGTTAGGCTTAGGGTTAAATTTAGGGTTAGCGCTAGGGTATGGGTTAGGGTTACTGTTAGGGTTTGGGCACGGGTTAGGGTTAGGTTTAGGGTACGAGATATGGTTGGGTACGGGTTAGGTCAAGGGTTAGGTTTAGGTTTAGGGTACGGGTTAGGGTTAGGTTTAGGTTTAGGGTTAGGATAAGAGTTAGGGTTAGGTTTAGGGTACGGGATAGGGTTAGCATATGGGCTAAGTTTAGGGTTAGGATTAGGTTTAGTTTACGGTTTAGGGTTAGGTTTAGGTTACGGGTTTGGGTTAGGTTTAGGGTGCGGGTTAGGGTTAGGGTTAGGGTTAGTGTAAGGGTTATGGTTAGGTTTAGCGTCAGGGTTAGGGTTAGGGTTAGTGTTATTGTACGTGTTAGTTTTAGGGTTAGGCTACGGGTTAGGGTTAGGTTTAGGGTTAGGGTTAAGTTTAGAGTACGGGTAAGGTTTAGTGTTAGTGTTAGGGTTAGGGTGAGTGTACGGATAGGGTTAGGGTTAGGGTTAGGGTACGGGTTAGGCTTAGGTTTATGTGCGGGTTAGGGTTAGGGTATGGGTTAGGGTTAGGTTAAGGTCAGGGTTATGGTTAGGGTTAGGGTCATGCTACAGGTTAGGGTTAGGGATGGGGTTAGGGTACGGGTTAGTTTTAGGGTTAGGGTACGGGTTAGGGTTATGGTTAAAGTTATGGTTAGTGTTAGGGTATGGGTTGGGGTTAGGGTGCGGGTTAGGCTTAGGGTTAGGTTTAGGGTTAGCTCTAGGCTACGGGTTAGGGTTACTGTTAGGGTTTGGGTACATGTTAGGGTTAGGTATAGGGTACGAGATAAGGTTAGGTACGGGTTAGGTCAAGGGTTAAGTTTAGGTTTAGGGTACGGTTTAGGGTTAGGGTTAGCTAAGGGTTAGGGATAGGGTATGGGTTAGGTTTAGGGTACGGGTTAGGTTTAGGGTTAAGGTCAGGGTTAGGGTTGGGGTTAGGGTGTGAGTTAGGGTTAGGGTTAAGGTTAGGTTTAGGGTACTGGTTAGGGATAGGGTTAAGTTTAGGATACGGTTTAGTTTAGGGTACGGGTTAGGGCTAGGGTCAGGTTTAGGGTTAGGGTATGAGTTAGGGTTAGGGTTAGGGTATGGGTTAGGTTTAGGGTTATGTTACGGGTTAGGGATACAGTATGGGTTAGGGTTAGGTTGAGGCTTAGTTTTAGGTTTAGAGTACGGTTAGGGTTAGGGTTAGGGTTAGGGTTAGGGTTAGGGTTAGAGTACGGGTTAGGGTTAGTGTTAGGTTTAGGGAAAGGGTTAGGTATAGGGTAAGGGCACGGTTTAGGGTTAGGGTTAGGGATAGAGTACGGGGAAGGGTGAGTGTTAGGGTAGGGGTAGGGTTAGGGTACATGTTAGGCTTAGGGTTAGGTTTAGGGTTAGTTTACGGGTTAGCGGTAGGGTACTGTTTAGGGTTAGGTTTAGGGTGAGGGTTAGGGTTAGGGTTAGGGTTAGTGTACGGGTTAGGGTTAGGTTGAATGTCAGGGTTAGGGTGAGGGTTAGTGTTAGGGTATGGGATAGGGTTAGGGTTGGAGTTAGTGTACGGGTTAGTATTCGGGTTAGGGTACAGGTTATGGTTACGCTTAAAGTTAGGGTTAGGGTTAGGTTACGGTTTAGGGTTAGGTTTAGGGAATGGGATAGGGTTAGTGTACGTGTTAAGTTTAGGGTTAGGGTTAGGTTTAGGTTACGGGTTAGGGTTAGGTAACGGGTGAGGATTAGGTTTAGGTGCGGATTAGGGTCAGGGTACGGGTCACGATTAGGTTTAGGGTCAGGGTTAGGTTTATAAATAGGGTTATGGTACAGGTTAGGGTTAGGTTTGGGGTTAGGGTACGGGTTAGTTTTAGGGTTTGGGTACAGGTTAGGGTTACGGTTAAGATTAGGGTTAGTGTAGGGTATGGGTTAGGGTTAGGGTACGGGTAAGGGTTATGTTTAGGGTTAGGGTTAGATTTAGGTTTAGGGTGCGCGTTAGGCTTAGGGTTAGGTTTAGGGTTAGGGCTAGCGCATGGGTTAGGGTTAATGTTAGGTTTTGGGTACGGGTTAGGGTTATGTTACGGGTTAGGGATATAGTATGGGTTAGGGTTAGGTTGAGGCTTAGGTTTAGGGTTAGAGAACGGTTAGGGTTAGGGTTAGGGTTAGGGTTAGTGTAAGGGTTAGGGTTAGATTTAGGGTCAGGGTTAGGGTTAGGGTTAGTGTTAGTGTACGGGTTAGTTTTAGGTTTAGGGTTAGGGTGAGGTTTAAATTACAGGTAAGGGTTAGTGTTAGTGTTAGGGTTAGGGTTAGTGTACGGATAGGGTTAGGGTTAGGGTTAGGGTACGGGTTAGGGTTAGGGTATGGGTTACGGTTAGGTTTAGGTGTGGGTTAGGATTAGGGTATGGGTTAGGGTTAGGTCTAGGGTCAGTGTTAGGGTTAGGGATAGGGTCATGGTACGGGTTAGGGTTAGGGTTGGGGTTAGGGTGTGGGTTAGTTTTAGGGTTAGGGTATGGGTTAGGGTTACGGCTAAAGTTAGGGTTAGTGTTAGGGTATGGGTTAGCGTTAGGGTATGGGTAAGGGTTATGGTTAGGGTTAGGGTTACGTTTAGGTTTAGGGTGGGGTTAGGCTTAGGGTTAAAGTTAATGTTAGCGTTAGGGTATGGGTTAGGGTTACTGTTAGGGTTTGGGCACGGGTTAGGGTTAGGTTTAGTGTACGAGATACGGTTGGGTATGGGTTAGGTCAAGGGTTAGGGTTAGGTTTAGGGTAGGGGTTAGGGTTAGGTTTAGGTTTAGGATTAGGATAAGAGTTAGGGTTAGGTTTAGAGTATGGGATAGGGTTAGCGCACGGGTTAAGATTAGGGTTAGGGTTAGGTTTAGGTTACGGTTTAGGGTTAGGTTTAGGTTACGGGTTAGGGTTAGGTTTAGTGTGCGGGTTAGGGTTAGGTTTAGGGTTAGTGTAAGGGTAAGGGTTAGGTTTAGGGTCAGGGTTAGGGTTAGGGTTAGTGTTAGGGTATGGTTTAGGGTTAGGGGTGGGGTTAGGGTACGGGTTAGGGTTAGGGTTAGGTATCGGGTTAGGGTTAGTGTACGGTTTAGGTTTAGGGTTTGAGTTAGGGTTAGTGTTAGGGTTACGATACGGTTTAGGGTTAAGGTTGGGGTATGGGATAGGGTTAGTGTACGTGTTAGGTTTAGGGTTAGGTTTAGATTTAGTGTGCGGGTTAGGGTTAGGGTTAGTGTATGTGTTAGGGTTATGGTTTGGGTACCAGTTAGCGTTATGTTTAGGGTTAGGGTACGGGTTAGGTGTAGGGTTAGGTGTAGGGTACGGTTTAGGGTTAGGGTACGGGCTAGGGTTAGGGTTAGGTGATTGTTAGCGTTAGGGTTAGGGTACGGTTTAGGGTTACTGTACGGGTAGTTTTATGGTTATGGTTAGGGTTAGGGTTAGCGTTATAGTACGGGTAAGGGTTAGAGTTAGGGTTAGGTTTAGGGTTAGAGTATGGGTTAGAGTTACTGTTAGGGTTAGGTTTAGTGTTAGGGTTAGGGTTAGATACGGGTTAGGTTTAGTGTTGGTGTTAGGGTTAGGGTTAGGGTTAGGGTTAGTGTACAGATAGGGTTAGGGTTAGGGTTAGGGTTAGGGTACAGGTTAGGGTTAGATTTAGGATACGGGATAGGATTAGCGTACGGGTTAATTTTAGTGTTAGGGTTAGGTTTAGGTTACGGGTTAGGGTTAGGGAACGGGTTAATGTTAGGTTTAGGTGCGGTTAGGGTTAGGGTTAGGGTTAGGGTTTTGGTTATGGTTAGGTTTAGGGTCAGGGTTAGGGTTAGGGATAGGGTTATGGTACGGGTTAGGGTTAGGTTTGCGGTTAGGGTACAGGTTAGTGTTAGGGTTAGGGTTCGGGGCAGGGTTACAGTTAAGGTTAGGGTTAGGGTTAGGATATGGGTTACGGTTAGAGTACGGGTAAGTGTTAGGATTAGGGGTAGGGTTAGGTTTAGGTTTAAGGTGCGGGTTAGGGTTTGGGTTAGGGTTAGTGCTTGGTTATGGGTTAGGGTTACTGTTAGGGTTTGGTACGGGTTAGTTCAAGGGCTAGGGTTAGGTTTAGGTTACGGGTTAGGGTTAGGGTTAGGTTTAGGGTTAGTGTTAGTGTATGGGTTAGGCTTAGGGTACGGGTTAGGGTTAAGTTTAGGGTAGGGTTAGAGTTAGGGGTAGGATACGAGTTAGGGTTAGGGTTTGGTTTAGGGTATTGGTTAGGGTTAGGATTTGTGTTAGTGTATGGGTTAGATTTAGGGTACAGGTTACGGTTAGTGTTAGGGTCAGGGTTAGGGTTACAGTTAGGGTACAAGTTACGGTTAGGGTTAGGGTACGGGTTAGGGTTAGTGTTATGGTACGGGTTAGGGTTACAGTACGGGTTAGGGTTACGGTGAGGGTTAGGGTTAGGTTTAGAGTATGGTTAGGGTTAGGGTTAGGGTTAGAGTACGGGTTAGGGTTAGTGTTAAGTTAGGTTTAGGGTTAGGTTTAGTGTACGGGTTAGGGTTAGGGTTAGGGTTAGGTTTAGAGTACGGGGTAGAGTTAGTGTTAGGGTTAGGGTTAGGCTTAATGTACGGGTTAGACTTAGGTTTAGGTTTAGGGTTAGAATACGGGTTAGGGTTAGGTTCAGGGTATGGAATAGGGTTAGCGTACGGGTTACGTTTAGGGTTAGGGTTAGGTTAAGGTTACGGGTTAGGGTTAGGGTACGGGTTAGGGTTAGGTTTAGGATGCGGGTTAGGGTTAGGGTTAGGATTAGTGTAAGGGTTAGGGTTAGGTTTAGTGTCAGGGTTAGGGTTAGAGTTAGGGTACGGTTTAGGGTTCGGGTTGGGGTTAGGGTACACGTTAGTGTTAGGTTTGGGGTTAGGGTACGGGTTAGTTTTAGGGTTAGGGTACAGGTTAGGGTTATGGTTAAGGTTAGGGTTAGGGTTAGGGTAATGGTTTGGGTTAGGTTACCGTTAAGGGTTATGGTTTTGGTTAGGGTTCGGGTTAAGTTTGGGGTGCGGGTTAGGGTTAGGTTTAGGCTTAGGGTTAGGGTTATAGTACGGGTTTCGGTTAGTGTTAGGGTACGGGTTAGGTTTACCGTTTGGGTACGGTTTAGGGAAGGGTTAGGTTTAGGGTTAGGGTTTAGGGTTATAGATAGAGTTAGTCTACGGGTAGGGTAAGGGTACGGGTTAGGGTTAGGGTTAGGGTTCGGGTTAGGGTTAGTGTACGGTTTAGGGTAAGGTTTAGGGTTAGGGTTAGTGTTAGCTTTACAATACGGGTTAGGGTTAAGGTTGGGGTATGGGATAGGTTTAGTGTACGTGTTAGGTCTAGGGTTAGGGTTAGGTTTAGTGTGCGGGTTAGGGTTAGGGTACGGGTTAGGTTTAGGGTTAGGGTTAGGGTACGGTTTAGGGTTAGGGTACGGGTTAGGGTTAGGTCAGGGTTAGGTTTAGGTTTAGGGTTAGGGTACCGGTTAGGGTTACTGTACGGGTTAGGGTTATGTTTAGGGTTAGGGTTAGCGTTATAGTACGGGTTAGGGTTAGAGTTAGGGCTAGGTTTAGGGTTAGAGTACGGGTTACGGTTAGTGTTAGGATTAGGTTTAGTGTTAGAGTACGTGTTAGGGCTAGAGTACGGGTTACGGTTAGGTTTAGGGTTAGCATTAGGGTTAGAGTACGGGTTAGGGTTAGTGTTAGTGTTAGGGTTAGGTTTAGGGTTAGTGTACGGATAGGGCTAGGGTTAGGGTTAGGGTACAGGTTAGGGTTAGGTTTATGATACGGAATAGGGTTATGGTTTAAGTTTAGGTTTAGGGTTAGGTTTACGTGATGGGTTAGGTTTAGGGAACGGGTTAGGGTTAGGCTTAGGTGCGGGTTAGAGTTAGGTTTAGGGTTAGGGTTAGGATTTGGTTTAAGGTTACGTTTAGGGTCAGGATTAGGGTGAGGGATAGGGTTTTGGTACGGGTCAGTATTAGGTTTGGGGTTAGGGTACAGGTTAGTTTTAGGGTTAGGGTATGGGTCAGGGTTACGGTTAAG
The DNA here is from genome assembly GCA_032313775.1 of Urocyon cinereoargenteus. Lineage (NCBI taxonomy): Eukaryota > Metazoa > Chordata > Mammalia > Carnivora > Canidae > Urocyon > Urocyon cinereoargenteus. Next base: position 4,941,176 of record JAVLSZ010000034.1, read on the forward strand.
GTTATGGTTAGGGTTAGGGTATGGGTTAGGGTTAGGGTATGGGTTAGGGTTAGGGTACGGGTAAGGTTTATGGTTAGGGTTAGGTTTAGTTTTAGGGTGCGGGTTAGGATTAGGGTTAGGGTTAGTGCTAGGTTATTTTTTAGGGTTACTGTTAGGGTTTGTGTACGGTTTAGGGTTAAGGATAAGTTACGGGATAGGGTTGGTAAGGGTTAGGTCAAGGGTTAGGGTTAGGTTTCGTGTACAGGTTACAGTTAGGGTTAGGGTCAGGCTTAGGGTTAGCATTAGGGTACAAGTTAGGGTCAGGGTTAGGATACAGGTTAGGGTTAGGGTTATGGTATGGGTTAGGGTTACAGTACGGGTTAGTGTTAGGGTGAGGGTTAGGGTTAGAGTATGGTTAGGGTTAGGGTTAGGGTTAGGGTTAGAGTACGGGTTAGGGTTAGTGTTAGGTTAGGTTTAGGATTAGGGTTAGTGTACGGGTTAGGGTTAGGTTCAGGGTACGGGATAGGGTTAGTGTACGGGTTAACTTTAGGGTTAGGGTTAGGTTTACGTTACGGGTTAGGGTTAGGGTATGGGTTAGGGTTAGGGTTAGGTTGCGGGTTAGGGTTAGGGTTAGGGTTAGAGTACGTGTTTGGGTTACTGTTAGGGTATTGGTTAGGTTTACCATTTGGGTACGGGTTAGCGTAAGGGTTAGGTTTAGTGTTAGGTGTTATGGTACGGTTAGGGTTAGGCTACGGGTAGGGTTAGGGTACGGGTTAGGGTTCAGGTTGGGGTTAGTGTACCGGTTAGGTTTAGGGTTAGGGTTAGGGATAGGGTTAGGGTTAGGGTTACGGTACTGGTTAGGGTTAAGTGTACAGTACGGGATAGTTTAGTGTACGTTTTAGGTCTAGGGTTAGGGTTAGGTTTAGTGTGCGGGTTAGGGTTAGGATTAAGGTTAGGGTACGTGTTAGCATTAGGTTTTGGGTATGGGTGAGGGTTACGTTTACGGTTAGAGTACGGGTTAGGTTTACGGTTAAGGTAAGGGTTTTTGTTAGGGTACGCGTTAGGGTTAGAGTATGGTTTAGCGTTAGGTTTAGGGTTAGGGTTAGGGTTACAGTCCGGGTTAGGGTTAGAGTAAGTGTTAGGGTTAGGTTTAGTGTACGGATAGGGTTAGGTTTAGGGTTAGGGTTAGGTTACGGGTTAGATTTAGGTTTAGGGTACGGGATAGGGTTAGTGTACGGGTTAAGTTTAGGGTTAGGGTTAGGTTTAAGTGACGGGTTAGGGTTAGGGTACGGGTTAGGGTTAGGTTTAGGGTGCGGGTTAGGGTTAGGGTTAGGATTAGTGTAAGGGTTAGGGTTAGGTTTAGGGTCAGGGTTAGGGTTATGGTTAGTGTTAGGGTACGGGTTAGAGTCGGTGGGGGTTAGGGTACGGGTTAGGTTTAGGGTTACAGTCTTGGTTAGGGTTATGGTTAAGGTTAGTGTTAGGGTTAGGGTATGGGTTTGGGTTAGGGTTAGGGTTAGGGTTAGCGTACGTTTTAGGGTTAGGGTTTGGGTACGGGTTAGGGTTACATTTAGGGTTAGGGTACGGTTTAGTTTTAGGGTTATGTAAGGGTTAGTGCTAGGGTATGGGTTAGGTTTACTGTTATGGTTGGGAAGGGGTTAGGGTTAGGGTTAGGGTACAGACTAGGGTTGGGTACGGGTTAGGTCAAGGGTTAGGCTTAGGTTTAGGGTACTGGTAAGGGTTAGAGTTAGGTTTAGGGTTAGTGTTAGGGTATGGGTTAGGTTTACCATTTGGGTATGGGTTAGGGTAAGGGTTAGGGTTAGGGTTAGGGGTTAGGGTTAGAGTTAGGGTTAGGCTACAGTTAGGGTTAGCGTACGGGTTACGGTTATGGTTAGGGTTCTGGTTAGGTTTATGATTAGTGTTAAGGTTACGATACGGTTTAGGGTTAAGGTTGGGGTATGGGATAGGGTTAGTGTACGTGTTAGGTCTAGGGCTAGGGTTAGGTTTAGTGTACGGGTTAGGGTTAGGTTTAGGGTATGTGTTAGGGTTAGGGTTTGGTTATGGGTTAGCGTTATGTTTAGGGTTAGTGTACGGGTTAGGTTTAGGGTTAGGGTTAGGGTACAGTTTAGGTTTAGGGTACGGGTTAGTGTTAGGTCAAGGTTAGGATTAGGGTTAGGGTTAGGGTACCGGTTAGGGTTAGTGTACGGGTTAGGGTTATGGTTATGGTTAGGGTTTGGTTTAGCGTTATAGTACGGGTTAGGTTTAGAGTTAGGGTTAGGTTTAGGGTTAGAATACAGGTTACGGTTAGTGTTAGGGTTAGGGTTAATGTTAGGGTTAGTGTACGGATAGGGTTAGGGTTAGGGTTAGGGTACGGGTTAAGGTTAGGTTTAAGATACGGGATAGGGTTAGTGTACGGGTTAAGTTTAGGGTTAGGGTTAGGTTTAGGTGACGGGTTAGGGTTAGGGAACGGGTTAGGGTTAAGTTTAGGTGCGGGTTAGATTTAGGGTTAGGGTTTGGTTTAGGGTTAGGTTTAGAGTCAGGGATAGGTTTAGGGATAGGGTTATGGTACGGGTTAGGGTTAGGTTTGGGTTTAGGGTACAGGTTAGTTTTAGGGTTAGGGTATGAGTCAGGGTTACGGTTAAGGTTATGGTTAGGTTTAGGGTATGGCTTAGGGTTATGGTACGGGTAAGGGTTATGGTTAGTGTTAGGTTTAGGGTTAGGTTTAAGGTGCGGGTTAGGGTTAGGGTTAGGGTTTGTGCTAGGTTATGGGTTAGGGTTTATGTTAGGGTTTGGGTACGGGTCATGGTTAGGGTTAGGGTACGGGATAGGGTTGGGTAAGTGTTAGGTCAAGTGTTATGGTTAGGTTTCGGGTACGGGTTAGGGTTAGGGTTAGATTTAGGGTTAGTGTTAGGGTATGGGTTAGGCTTAGAGTACAGGATAGGGTTAAGGTTAGGGGCAAGGTTAGGGTTAGGGTTAGGGTACGAGTTAGGTTTAGGGTTAGGTTTTGGGTACGGGTTAGGGTTAGGATTAGGGTTAGGGTACGGGTTAGTTTTAGGGTACGTGTTACGTTTATGGTTAGGGTCAGGTTTAGGGTTAGGGTTAGGTTACAAGTTAGGTTTAGGATTAGGATCCGGGTTAGGGTTAGGGTTATGGTAAGGGTTAGGGTTACAGTACGGGTTAGGGTTAGGGTGAGGGTCATGGTTAGAGTTTGGTTAGGGTTAGGGTTAGGGTTACGGTTAGAGTACTGTTTAGGGTTAGTTTTAGGTTAGGTTTAGGGTTAGGGTTAGTGTACGGGTTAGGTTTAGGTTCAGGGTACGGGATAGGTTAGCGTACGGGTTAAGTTTAGGTTTAGGGTTAGGTTTAGGTTATGGGTTAGGGTGAGGGCACGGTTTAGGGTTAGGTTTAGGGTGCGGGTTAGGGTTAGGGTTAGGGTTAGGGTTACTGTAAGGGTTAGGGGTAGGTTTAGGGTCAGGGTTCGGGTTAGGGTTAGTGTTAGGGGACTCGTTAGTGTTAGGGTTGGCGTTAGGGTACGGGTTAGTTTTAGGGTTATGGTATAGGTTAGGGTATGTTTAAGATTAGGGTTAGGGTTAGGGTATGGTTTAGGGTTAAGTTACGGTTAAGGGTTACGGTTTCGGTTAGGGTTCGGGTTAAGATTAGGGTGCGGGTTAGGGTTAGGGTTAGAGTATGGATTTGGTTTACTGTTAGGGTACGGGTTAGGTTTAACTTTTGGGTACGGGTTAGTGTAAGGTTTAGGGTTAGTGTTAGGGATAGGGGTTAGTTTTAGAATTAGGGGTAGGCTATGGGTAGGGTTAGGGTATGGGTTAGGGTACGGGTTAGGATTCGGGTTAGGGTTAGTGTACGGGTTAGGGATAGGGTTAGGGTTAGGGTTAGGGTTAGGGTTAGTGTTAGGGTTATGGTTTGGGTTAGGGTTAGGATTCCGGTTCGGGATAGGGTTAGTGTACACACAGGTCTAGGGTTAGGGTTAGGTTTAGTGTGCGGTTTAGGGTTAGGGTTAGGGTTAGGGTACGTGTTAGGGTTATGGTTTGGGTACGGGTAAGGGTTACGTTTAGGGTTAGGGTACGGGTTAGATTTAGGCTTAGGGTAAGATTTAGTGGTAGGTACGGGTTACAGTTACAGAACGGGTTAGGGTTAGGTTTAGGGTTAGGGTTAGGGTTAGAGTATGGGTTAGGGTTAGTGTTAGGTTTAGCGTTAGTGTTATTGTGCGGATAGGTTAAGGTTAGGGTTAGGGTACGGGTTAGGTTTAAGTTTAGGGTACGGGATAGGGTTAGTGTACGGGATAAGTTTAGGGTTAGGGTTAGGTTTAGGGTACGAGTTAGGGTTAGGGATAGGGTACGAGTTAGGGTTAGGGTTATGTTACGGGTTAGGGTTACAGTACGGGTTAGTGTTAGGGTGTGGTTTAAGGTTACCGTTAGATTACTGTTAGGTTTAGGGTTAGGGTTAGGGTTATAGTACGGGTTAGGGTTAGTGTTAGGGTTAGGTTTAGGGTTAGGGTTAGGGTTAGGTTTAGGTTTAGAGAACGGGGTACAGTTAGGGTTAGGTTTAGGGTTAGGTTTAGGGTTAGGGTTAGGGTTACGGTACGGGTTAGTGTTAGGGTAAGGTTTAGGGTTAAGGTTAGGGTATGGGTTAGGTTTGGGGTACGGGTTAGGGTTAGGTTAGGGTCAGGGGTAGTGTTAGTGTTAGGACATGAGTTAGGTTTAGGGTTAGGTTTAGGGTATGGGTTAGGGTTAGGGTTAGGTTTAAGGTACGGGTTAGGTTTAGGGTACGGGTTAGGGTTAGGGTCAGGTTTAGGGTTAGGGTACGAGTTAGGTTTAGTGTTAGGGTACGGGTTAGGTTTAGGTTTAGGTTTAGGGTTAGAGTACAGGTTAGGGTTAGTGTTAGGTTTAGGGAAAGGGTTAGGTTTAGGGTTAGGGTACGGGTTAGGGTTAGGGTTAGGGTTAGTGATATGGTTAGAGTACGGTTAAGGTTAGGGTTAGGGTTAGGGTTAGAGTACGGGTTAGGGTTATGTTACGGTTTAGGCATATGGTTTGGGCTAGTGTTAGGGTTAAGTTTAGGGTGCGGGTTAGGGTTAGGGTTAGGGTTAGAGTATGGGTTTGAGTTAGTGTTAGAGTACGGGTTAGGTTTACCATTTGGGTATGGTTTAGCGTAAGGGTTAGGGTTAAGGTAAGGGTTAGGGGTTAGGGTTAGATTTAGGGATAGGCTACGGGTAGGATTAGGGTACGGGTTAGGGTTACGGTTAGGTTTCGGGTAAGGTTAGGGTACCGGTTAGGGTTAGAGTTAGGGTTAGGGTTAGGTTTAGGGTTAGTGTTAGGGTTACGGTACAGGTTAGGGATAAGTTTAGAGTACGGGATAGGGTTAGTGTACGTGTTAGGTCTGGGGTTAGGGTTAAGTATAGTGTGCGGGTTAGGGTTAGATTTAGGGTGCGTGTTAGGGTTAGTTGTTGGGTACGTGTTAGCGTTACATTTAGGTTAGGGTACGGGTTAGGTTTAGGGTTAGGGTTAGGGTACGGTTTAGGGTTAGGGTACGGGTTAGGGTTGGGTAAGGCTTAGGTTTAGGGTTAGGGTTAGGGTACGGGTTAGGGTTACTGTACAGGTAGGGTTAGGGTTAGTGTTATACTACGGGTTAGGGTTTGAGTTAGGGTTAGTTATAGTGTTAGAGTATGGGTAGGGTTAGTGTTAGGGTTAGGGTTAGTGTTAGGGTACGGGTTAGGGTTAGGTTTAGGGTTAGGGTTAGGGTTAGAGTACGGGTTAGGGTTAGTGTTAGTGTTAGGGTTAGAGTTAGGGTTAGTGTACGGATAGGGTTAAGGTTAGGGTTATGTTTAGGGTACGGGTTAGGGTTAGTTTTAGGGTATGTGAAAGGTTAGCGTATGGGTTGAGATTAGGGTAGGGTTAGGTTTAGTTTACGGGTTAGGGTTAGGGTACGGGTTAGGGTTAGGTTTAGGTGCGGGTTAGGGTTAGGGTTAGGTTTGGGTTAGGGTTCGGTTTAGGGTTAGGTTTAGGGTTAGGGTAAGGGTTAGGGATAGGGTTATGTTACGGGTTAGGTTTAGGGTTGGGGTTAGGGTACAGGTTAGTTTTAGGGTTAGGGTATGGGTCCAGGTTACAGGTAAGGTTAGGGTTATGGTTAGGGTATGGGTTAAGTTTAGGGTACGGTTAAGGGTTATGGTTAGGTTTAGGGTTAGGTTTAGGTTTAGAGTGCGGGTTAGGGTTAGGATTAGGTTTAGGGTTAGGGTTAGGGTATGGATTAGGCTTAGGGTATGGATTAGGGTTAGGGTTATGGTCAGGGTTAGGTTTAGGGTTAGGGTACGAGTTAGGGTTAGGGTTAAGTTTAGTGTACGGGTTAGGATTAGGGTCAGTGTATGGGTTAGGTTTAGGGTATGTGTTAGGGTTAGGGTTAGGGTCAGGGTAGGGTTAGGGTATGGGTGAGGGTTAGGTTTAGTGTTAGAGTATGGATAGGGTTAGGGTTAGGGTTAGGGTTAGAGTACAGGTTAGGGTTATTGTTAGAGTTAGGGCTAGGGTTAGGGTTAGGGTTAGGGAACGGGTTAGGGTTAGATTTAGGGTACTGTATTGGGTTAGTGTACGGGTTAAGTTTAGGGTTAGGGTTAGGTTTAGGGTACGGGTTAAGGTTAAGGTACGGGTTAGGGTTAGGTTTAGGGTCGGGGTTAGTGTTAGCGATAGGGTTATGGTACGGGTTAGGGTACGGATTAGGGTTATGGTTAAGGTTAGGGTTACTGTTAGGGTATGGGTTAGGTTTAGGTTACGGGTAAGTGTTATGGCTAGGTTTTCGGTTAGGTTTAGGTTTAGGGTGCGGGTTAGGCTTAGGGTTAGCGTTAGGGTTAGGTTAGGATATCGGTTCGGGTTAGATTAGGGTTAAGGGTTATGGTTTGGGTTAGGGTTAAGTTTAGGGTGCGGGTTAGGGTTAGGGTCAGGGTTAGGGTTAGGGTTAGGGTTTGTGCTAGGTTATGGGTTAGGGTTTATGTTAGGGTTTGGGTACGGGTTAGGGTTAGGGTTAGGGTATGGGATAGGGTTGGGTAAGGGTTAGGTCAAGGGTTAGGGTTAGGTTTCGGGTACGGGTTAGTGTTAGGGTTAGGTTTAGGGTTAGTGTTAGGGTATGGGTTAGGCTTAGTGTGCAGGTTAGGGTTGAGGTTAGGGTCAAGGTTAGGGTTAGGGATAGGGTACGAGTTAGGGTTAGGGTTAGGTTTAGGGTACGGGTTAGGGTTAGGATTAGGGTTAGGGTACGGGTTAGTTTTCGGGTACGTGTTACATTTAGGGTTAGGGTCAGGTTTAGTGTTAGGGTTAGGGTACAAGTTAGGTTTAGGATTAGGATATGGGTTAGGGTTAGAGTTATGGTAAGGGTTAGGGTTACAGTACGGGTTAGGGTTAGGGTGAGGGTTAGCTTTAGAGTGTGGTTAGGGTTAGGGTTAGGGTTATGGTTAGAGTACGGTTTAGGGTTGGTGTTAGGTTAGGTTTAGGGTTAGGGTTAGTGTACGGGTTAGGTTTAGGTTCAGGGTACGGTATAGGTTAGCATACGGGTTAAGTTTAGGGTTAGGGTTAGGTTTAGGTTACGGATTAGGGTTAGGGTACGGGTTAGGTTTATGTTTAGGGTGCGGGTTAGGGTTAGGGTTAGGGTTACTGTAAGGGTTAGGGTTAGGTTTAGGGTCAGGGTTCGGGTTAGGGTTAGTGTTAGGGTACTCCTTAATGTTAGGGTTGGCGTTAGGGAACGGGTTAGTTTTAGGGTTAGGGTACAGGTTAGGGTATGTTTAAGGTTAGGGTTCGGGTTAGGGTAAGGTTTAGGGTTAAGTTACGGTTAAGGGTTATGGTTTCGGTTAGGGTTCGGGTTAAGATTAGGGTGCGGGTTAGGGTTAGGGTTAGGGTTAGAGTACGGGTTTGGGTTACTGTTAGGGTACGGGTTAGGTTTAACTTTTGGGTACGGGTTAGTGTAAGGTTTAGGGTTAGTGTTAGGGTTAGGGGTTAGGTTTAGTGTTAGGGTTAGTCTATGGGTAGGATTAGGGTATGGGTTAGGGTACGGGTTAGGATTCAGGTTAGGGTTAGTGTACGGGTTAGGGATAGGGTTAGGGTTAGGTTTAGGGTTAGGGTTAGTGTTAGGGTTATGGTTCGGGTTAGGGTTAAGATTCCGGTTCGGGATAGGGTTAGTGTACGTGTTAGGTCTAGGGTTAGGGTTAGGTTTAGTGTGCGGTTTAGGGTTAGGGTTAGGGTTAGGGTTAGGGTACGTGTTAGGGTTATGGTTTGGGTACGGGTAAGGGTTACGTTTAGGGTTAGGGTACAGGTTAGGTTTAGGCTTAGGGTAAGTTTTAGTGTTAGGTACGGGTTACAGTTACAGAACGGGTTAGGGTTAGGTTTTGGGGTTAGGGTTAGTCTTAGATTACGGGTTAGGGTTAGTGTTAGGTTTAGCATTAGTGTTATTGTGCGGATAGGGTTAGGGTTAGGGTTAGGGTACGGGTTAGGTTTAAGTTTAGGGTACGGGATAGGGTTAGTGTACGGGATAAGTTTAGGGTTAGGGTTAGGTTTAGGGTATGAGTTAGGGGTAGGGTTAGGGTACGGGTTAGGGTTAGGGTTATTTTATGGATTAGGGTTACAGTACGGGTTAGTGTTAGGGTGAGGGTTAGGGTTACGGTTAGATTACGGTTAGGGTTAGGATTAGGGTTAGGGTTATAGTACGGGTTAGGGTTAGTGTTAGGGTTAGGTTTAGGGTTAGGGTTAGGGTTAGGTTTAGGTTTAGAGAACGGGGTTAGTGTTAGGTCTAGTTAGGGTTAATGTACGGGTTAGGCTTAGGTTTAGGTTAATTGTTAGGATAAGTGTTAGGGTTAGGTTTAGGGTATGGGATAGGGTTAGCGTTCGGGTTAAGTTTAGGGTTAGGGTTAGGTTTAGGTTACGAGTTAGGGTTAGGGTACGGGTTAGGATTAGGGTAGGGTGTGGGTTAGGGTTAGGGTTAGGGTTAGTGTAAGGGTAAGGGTTAGGGTTAATGTTAGTGTACGGGTTAGATTTAGGTTTAGGGTTAGGGTTAGAGTACAGGTTAGGGTTAGTGTTAGGTTTAGGGAAAGGGTTCGGTTTAGGGTTAGGGTACGGGTTAGGGTTAGGGTTAGTGTTACGGTTAGAGCACGGTTAAGGTTAGGGTTAGGGTTTGGGTTAGAGTACGGGTTAGGGTTATGTTACGGTTTAGGCTTATGGTTTGGGTTAGGGTTAGGGTTAAGTTTAGGGTGAGGGTTAGGGTTAGAGTTAGGGTTAGGGTTAGGGTTAGAGTACGGGTTTGGGTTAGTGTTATAGTATGGGTTAGGTTTACTGTTTGGGCACGGTTTAGCGTAACGGTTAGGGTTAAGATAAGGGTTAGGGGTTAGGGTTAGAGTTAGGGTTAGGCTACGGGTAGGGTTAGGGTACGGGTTAGGGTTACGGTTAGGTTTCATGTAGGGTTAGGGTACGGGTAAGGGTTAGAGTTAGGGTTAGGGTTAGGGTTAGGGTTAGTGTTAGGGTTACGGTACGTGTTTGGGTTAAGGTTAGGGTACGGGATAGAGTTAGTGTACGTGTTAGGTCTAGGGTTAGGGTTAGGTATAGTGTGCGGGTTAGGGTTAGAGTTACGGTGCGTGTTAGAGTTAGGGGTTGGGTACGGGTTAGCATTACATTTAGGATAGGGTACGGGTTAGGTTTACGGTTATGGTTAGGGTACGGTTTAGGGTTAGGTTACGGGTTAGGGTCAGGGTTAGGCTTAGGTTTAGGGTTAGGGTTAGGGTTAGTGTTAGGGTACGGGTTAGGGTTAGAGTACGGGTTAGGGTTAGGTTTAGGTTTAGGGTTAGGGTTAGAGTACGGGTTAGGGTTAGTGTTAGTGTTAGGGTTAGAGTTAGGGTTAGTGTACGGATAGGGTTAGGGTTAGGGTTAGGTTTAGGGTACGGGTTAGGGTTAGTTTAACAGTATGGGAAAGGTTAGCGTATGGGTTAAGTTTAGGGTTAGGGTTAGGTTTAGGTTACGTGTTAGGGTTAGGGTACGGGTTAGGGTTAGTTTTAGGTGCGGGTTAGGGTTAGGGTTAGGGTTGGGTTAGGGTTCGGTTTAGGGTTAGGTTTAGGGTCAGGGTAACGGTTAGGGATAGGGTTATGTTGCAGGTTAGTTTTAGGGTTAGGGTACGGGTTAATGTTACGGTTAAAGTTAGGGTTACGGTTAGGGTACGGGTTAGGGTTAGGTTTCGCGTACGGGATTGGCTTAGTGTACGGGTTAAGTTTAGGGTTAGGGTTAGGTTTAGGTTACGGTTAGGGTTAGGGTACGGGTTTTCGTTAGATGTAGTTGCGGGTTAGGGTTAGGATAAGGGTTATGGTTAGGTTTACGGTCAGGTTTAGGGTTAGGGATAGGGTTATGGTACGGGTTATGGTTAGGGTTGGGGCTAGCGTACGGGTTAGTTTAGGGTTAGGGGACGGGTTAAGGATACGGTTAAGGTTAGGGTTAGTGTCACGGTATGTGTTAGGGTTAGGGTACAGGTAAGGGTTATGGTTTGGTTTAGGGTTAGATTTAGATTTAGGGTGCGGGTTACGCTTAGGGTTAGGGTTAAGGTTAGCCCTAGGGTATGGGTTAGGGATACTGTTAGGGTTTGGGTACGGTTTAAGGTTAGGGTTAGGGTACGGTATAGGGTTGGGTACGGGTTAGGTCAAGTGTTAGGGTTAGGTTTAGGGTACGGTTTAGGGTTAGGTTTAGTGTTAGGGTCAGGGTATGTGTCAGGATTAGGGTACGGGTTAGTGTTAAGGTTAGGGTCAGGGTTAGGGTTAGTGTTAGGGTACGAGTTAGGGTTAGGGTTAGTTTTAGTGTATGGGTTAGGGTTAGGGTTAGGTTAGGGTACGGGTTAGGTTTAGGTTACGGGTTAGGTTTAGGGTTAGCATGAGGGTTAGGGTTAGAGTACGAGTTAGGGTTAGGGATTGGGTACGGTTTAGGGTTAGGGTTATGTTACAGGTTAGGGTTACAGTAAGGGTTAGGTTTAGGGTGAGGGTTAGGGTTAGGGTTAGAGTACGGTTAGGGTTTGGGTTAGGGTTACGGTTAGAGTTAGAGTACGGGTTAGGGTTAGTGTTAGGGTTAGTGTTAGGGTTAGGGTTAGCGCTAGGGTATGGGTTAGGATTAGTGTTAGTGTTTGGGTACGGGTTAGGGTTAGGGTTAGTGTACGGGATAGGGTTGGGTACGGGTTAGATCAAGGGTTAGGGTTAGGTTTAGGGTTCGGGTTAGGGGAAGGGTTAGGTTTAGGGTTAGGGTTTGTGTATGGGTTAGGCTTAGGGTACAGGTTAGGGATAGGGATAGGGTCAGGATTAGGGTTAGGGTTAGGGTACGAATTAGGTTTAGGTTTACGTTTAGTGTACAGGTTAGCGTTTGGGTTAGGGTTAGGGAATGGTTTAGGTTTAGGGTACGGGTTAGGGTTAGGGTTAGGGTTAGGGTCAGGGTTAGGGTTAGTGTTAGTGTACGAGTTAGGTTTAGGGTTAGGGTACGGGTTAGGGTTAGGGTTATGGTACGGGTTAGGGTTACAGTACGGGTTAGGGTTAGGGTGAGGGTTAGGGTTAGGGTTAGGGTTAGAGTACGGATAGTGTTAGGGTTAAGGTTAGGGTAGGGGTTAGGGTTAGGTTTAGGGTACGGGATAGGGTTAGGTTTAGGGTCAGGGTTAGGGTTAGGGATAGGGTTATAGTACGGGTTAGTGTTAGGGTTGGGGTTAGGCTACGGGTTAGTTTAGGGTTAGGTTACGGGTCAGAGTTACGGTTAAGGTTAGGGTTAGGGTTAGGGTATGTGTTAGGTTTAGGGTACGGGTAAGGGTTTTCATTTGGGTTAGGGTTAGGTTAAGGTTTACGTTACGGGTTAGAGTTAGGGTTAGGGTTATGGATAGCGCTAGGGTATGGGTTAGGGTTACTGTTAGGTTTTGGGTACGGGTTAAGTTTAGGGTTAGTTTATGGGATAGGGTTGGGTATGGGTTAGGTCAAGGGTTAGGGTTAGGTTTAGGGTACGGGTTAGGGTTAGGGTAGGATTAGGTTTAGGGTTAAGGTATGGGTTAGTCTTAGGGTACGGATAAGGGTTAGGGTTAGGGTCAGGGTTAGCTTTAGGGTTAGGGTTAGGGTTAGGGTACGGGTTAGGGTTAGGTTTAGGGTACGGGTTAGGGTTAGGGTTAGGATACGGGTTAGGGTTAGGTTTAGGTCAGGGTTAGGGTTAGGGTATGTGTTAGGGTTAGGGTTAGGGTACGGGTTTGGTTTAGGGTTATGGTACAGGTTAGGGTTGCAGTACGGGTTATGGTTAGGGTGAGGGTTAGGTTTAGTGTTACAGTACCTTTAGGGTTAGGGTTAGGGTTAGGGTTAGGGTTAGTGTTAGGGTTAGAGTACGGGTTAGGGTTAGGGTTGGGGTTAGGGTACGGGTTATTTTTAGGGTTAGGGTAAGGGTTAGGGTTATGGTGACGGTTAGGGTTAGGGTTAATGTATGGGTTAGGGTTAGGTTACGGTTAAGGGTTATGTTTTGGGTTAGGGTTAGGGTTAAGTTTATGGTGCGGGTTAGGGTTAGGGTTGGGGTTAGAGTACGGGTTTGGGTTAGTGTTAGGGTACTGGTTAGGTTTACCGTTTGGGTACGGGTTAGGTTAAGGTTTAGGGTTAGGGTTAGGGGTTAGTGTAAGAGTTAGGGTTACTGTACGGGTAGGGTTAGGGTACGGGTTAGGGTTAGGTTTCGGGTTAGTGTTAGTGTACGGGTTAAATTTAGGGTTAGGGTTTGTGTTAGGGTTAGTGTTAGGGTTACGGTACGGGTTAGGGTTAAGGTTACGGTATGGGTTAGGGTTAGGGTACGTGTTCGGTCTAGGGTTAGTGTTAGGTTTATTGTGCGGGTTAGGGTTAGGGTTAGGGTACGTGTTAGGGATAGGGTACGGTTTAGGGTTAGGTTTAGGTTTAGGGTCATGTTTAGGGTTAGGGTTAATATACGGGGTAGGGTTAGTGTTAAGGTTAGGGTTAATGTTAATGTTCGGGTTAGGCTTAGGGTTAGGTTTGGTGTTAGGAAATGGGTTGGGTTTAGGTTCAGGGAACGGGATAGGGTTAGCGTACGGCTTAAGTTTAGGGTTAGGGTTAGGTTTAGGTTTAGGGTGCGGGTTAGGCTTAAGGTTAGGGTTAGTGTTAGTGCTAGAATATGGTTTAGGGTTACTGTTAGGGTTTGGATATTGGTACGGGTTAGGGTTAGGGTACGGGATAGGGTTGGGTATGGGTTAGGTCAAGGGTTAGGTTTAGGTTTAGGGTACGGGTTAGGTTTAGGGTTAGGGTTAGGGTTAGGGTTAGGGTATGGGTTAGGTTTAAGGTACGGGTTAAGGTTAGGGTTAGGGTCAGGTTTAGGGTTAGGGTTAGGGTACGAGTCAGGGTTAGGGTTAGGTTTAGGGTATGGGTTAGGTTTAGGGTTAGGGTTAGGGTTAGGTTTTGGGAACGGGATAGGGTTAGTGTACAGGTTAAGTTAGGGTTAAGGTTAGGTTTAGGTTACGGGTTAGTGTTAGGGTACGGGTTAGGATTAGGTTTAGTTGCGGGTTAGGGTCAGGGTATGGGTTATGTTTAGGTTTAGGGTCAGGGATAGGGTTAGAAATTGGGTTATGGTACAGGTTAGGGTTAGGGTTGGGGTTAGGGTACGGGTTAGTTTTAGGGTTAGGGTAGGGTTTAGGGTTACGGTTAAGGTTAGGGTGAGTGGTAGGGTATGGATTAGGGTTAGGTTACGGGATTGGTTTGGCTACGGGTTAGGTCAAGGGTTAGGTTTAGTTTTAAGGTATGGGTTAGGGTTAGGGTTATGTTTAGAGTTAGGGGTAGGGTATGGGTTAGGTTTAGGGTACGGGTTAGGGTTATGGTTAGGGTCAGGGTTAGGGTTAGCGTTAGGGTACGAGTTAGGGTTAGGGTTAGGTTTAGGGTTAGGGTTAGAGTACGGGGTAGGGTTAGTGTTACAGTTAGGGTTAAGTTTAATGTACAGGATATTCTTAGGGTTAGGTTTAGGGTTACGTTACTGGTTAGGGTTAGGTTTAGGGTATGGGATAGGGTTAGCCTACGGGTTAAGTTTAGGGTTAGGTTTAGGTTTAGGTTACGGGTTAGGGTTAGGGTACGGATTAGGCGTAGGTTTACAGTGATGGTTAGGGTTAGGGTTAGGATTAGTGTACTGGTTAGGGTCATTTTTAGGGTCAGGTTTAGGTTTAGGTTACTGTTAGGGTATGGGTTAGGGTTAGGGTTGGGGTTAGGGTACGGGTTAGTTTTAGGGTTTGGGTACGGGTTAGGGTTACGGTTAAAGTTAGGGTTAGGGTAAGGGTGTGGGTTAGGGTTAGGGTACGGTTAATGTTTATGGTTAGGCTTAGGGTGGGGGTTAAGTTTAGTGTACGGTTTAGGGTTAGGGTTAGGGTTAGTGTTAGAGTACTGGTTTGGGTTAGTGTTAGGGTACGGGTTAGGTTTAGTGTTTGGGTACGGGTTAGGGTATGGGTTAGGGTTAGGGGTTAGGGTTAGAGTTAGGGTTAGGCTACGGCATAGGGTTAGAGTACGGGTTAGTATTAGGGTTAAAGTTAGGGTTAGGGTTAGGGTTATAGTACGGGTTAGGGTTAGAGTTGGGGTTAGGGTACGGGTTAGGTTTAGGGTACGGGTTAGGTTTAGGGTTAGGTTCAGTGTTAGGGTTAGAGTTAGGATACGATTTAGGGTAAGGGTTAGGTTTAGGGTACGGGTTAGGGTTAGCGTTAGGGTTAGGGTACGGGTTAGTTTTAGGGTATGGTTTAGGGTTAGGGTTATGGGATGTGTTAGGGTTACAGTACGGGTTAGTGTTAGGGTGAGGGTTAGGGTTAGAGTACGGTTAGGGTTAGGGTCACGTTTAGGGTTAGTGTACGAGTTAGGGTTAGGGTTAGGGTACGGGTTATGTTTAGGGTTATGGTACCTGTTAGGTTTACAGTACTGGGCACTGTTAGGGTGTAGATTAGGGTTAGTGTTAGAGTACGGTTAAGGTTAGGGTTAGAGTATGGGTTAGGGTTAGTGTTAGGGTTAGGGTTAGGGTTAGGGTTAGGGTTAGGTTTAGAGTACGGGGTAGGTTTAGTGTTAGGGTTAGGGTTAGGGTTAATGTACGGTTTAGGCTTAGGGTTAGGTTTAGGGTTAGGATAAGAGTTAGGGTTAGGTTTAGGGTACAGGATAGTGTTAGCATACGGGTTAAGTTTAGGTTTAGGGTTAGGTTTAGGTTATGGGTTAGGGTTAGGGTACGGGTTAGGGTTAGGTTTAGGGTCCGGGTTAGGGTTAGGGTTAGGGTTAGTGTAAGGGTTAGGGTTAGGTTTAGGGTCAGGGTAGGGTTAGGGATAGGGTCATGGTACGGATTAGTGTTTGGTTGGGGTTAGGGTACGGGTTAGTTTTAGGGTTAGGGTACAGGTTAGGGTTATGGTTAAAGTTAGGGTTAGTGTTAGGGTAAGGGTTAGGGTTAGGGTACGGTAAGGGTTATGGTTAGGTTTAGGGTTAGATTAGGTTTAGGATGCGGGTTAGGCTTAGGGTTAGAGTTAGGGTTAGCGCCAGGGTATGGGTTAGGGTTACTGTTAGTGTTTGGGTGCAGGTTAGGGTTAGGTTTAGGGTACGATATAGGGTTGGGTACGGGTTAGGTCAAGGGTTAGGGTTAGGGTTAGGGTACGGGTTAGGTTGAGGGTTAGGTTTAGGGTTAGGATAAGAGTTAGGGTTAGGTTAGGGTCCAGGTTAGGGTTAGCGTACGGGTTAAGTTTAGGGTTAGGGTTAGGTTTAGGTTACGGGTTAGGGTTAGGGTACGGGTTAGGGTTAGGTTTAGGGTGCGGGTTAGGGTTAGGGTTATGGTTAGTGTAAAGGTTATGGTTAGGTTTAGGGTCAGGGTTAGTGTTAGGGTTAGTGTTAGGGTACGGGTTAGTTTTAGGTTTAGGGTACGGGTTAGGGTTAGGCTTAGGTTAGGGTTAGGTTTAGAGTACGGATTAGGGTTAGTGTTAGTGTTAGGGTTAGGGTTAGTGTACGGATAGGGTTAGGATTAGGGTTAGGGTTAGGGTACATGTTAGGGTTAGGTTTAGGTTACGGGATAGGGTTAGTGTACGGGTTAAGTTTAGGGTTAGGGTAGGATTAGGGTTCGCGTTAGGGTTAGGGTACGGGTTAGGGTTAGCTTTAGGTGCGGGTTAGGGTTAGGGTACGGGTTAGGTTTAGGTTTAGGGTCAGGGTTAGGGTTAGGGATAGGGTCATGTTACGGGTTATGGTTAGGGTTGGGGCTAGGGTACGGGTTAGTTTTAGGGTTAGGGTACTGGTTAGAGTTATGGTTAAAGTTAGGGTTAGTGTTAGAGTAGGGTTTAGGGTGAGGGTACAGGTAAGGGTTATGGTTAGGGTTAGGGTTACGTTTAGGTTTAGGGTGCGGTTTAGGCTTAGGGTTAGTTTTAGGTTTAGGCCTAGGGTATGGGTTAGAGTTACTGTTAGGGTTTGGGTATGGGTTAGGGTTAGGTTTAGGGCACGAGATAGGGTTGGACACGGGTTAGGTCAAGGGTTAGGGTTCGGTTTAGGGTACAGGTTAGGTTTCGGGTTAGGATTATTGTTAGGGTTAAGGTTAGGGTTAAGTTTAGGGTTAGGGTTAGGGTAATGGTACGTGTTAGGGTTAAGGTTCCGGTAGGGGTTAGGGTTAGTGTATGTGTTAGGTCTAGGGTTAGAGTTAGGTTTAGTGTGTGGGTTAGGGTTAGGGTTAGGGTTAGGGTACGTGTTAGGGTTAGGGTTTGGGTACGGGTTAGTGTTACGTTTAAGGCACGAGATAATTTTGGGTACGGGTTAGGTCAAGGGTTAGGGTACGGTTTAGGAACAGGTTAGGGTTCGGGTTATGATTATTGTTAGGGTTAGGATTAAGGTTAAGTTTAGGGTTAGGGTTAGGGTAACGGTCCGGGTTAGGGTTAAGGTTCCGGTATGGGATAGGGTTAGTGTACGTGTTAGGTCTAGGGTTAGGGTTAGGTTTAGTGTGCGGGTTAGGGTTAGGGTTAGGGTACGTGTTAGGTTTAGGGTTTGGGTACGGGTTAGGGTTATGTTTACGGTTAGGGTACGGGTTAGGTTTAGGGTTAGGGTAAGGGTTAATGTTAGTGTACGGGTTAGGGTTAGAGTAAGGGTTAGGGTTAGGTTTAGGGTTAGGCTTAGGGTTAGAGTACGGATTAGGGTTAGTGTTAGGGTTAGGGTTAGTGTTAGTGTGCGTATAGGGTTTGGGTTAGGGTTAGGGTACGGGTTAGTGTTAGGTTTAGGGTATGGGATAGGGTTAGTGTACAGGTTAAGTTTAGGGTTAGGGTTATGTTTAGGGCACGAGTTAGGGTTAGGGTTAGGCTACGGGTTAGGGTTAGGGTTATGTTACGGGTTAGGGTTACAGTACGGGTTAGGGTTAGTATGAGGGTTAGGGTTATGTTTAGAGTACGGTTAGGTTTAGGGTTAGGTTTAGGGTTAGGTTTAGAGTACGGGTTAGGTTTAGTGTTAGGGGTAGGGAAAGGTTTAGGGTTAGGGTTAGGGTATGAGTTAGGTTTAGGTTTAGCTTTAGGGTCAGGGTACGGAATAGTTTTAGCGTACGGGTTAAGTTTAGGGTTAGGGTTAGGTTTAGGTTACGGGTTAGGGTTAGGGTTAGGGGTAGTGTACGGGTTAGGGTTAGTTTTTGGGTCAGGGTTAGGGTTAGGGTTAGTGTTAGGGTATGGGTTAGGGTTAGGGTTGGGGTTAGGGTTAGATTGCGGTTTAGGGTTAGGGTTAGTGTTAGGGTTAGGGTTAGAGTACGGGTTTGGGTTAGTGTTAGGGTATGGGTTAGGTTTACCTTTTGGGTAAGGGTTAGGGTAAGGGTTAGGGTTAGTGTTAGGGTACGAGTTACGGTTAGGGTTAGGTTTAGGGTACTGGTTAGGGTTAGGGTTAGGGTTAGGGTACTGGTTAGGATTAGGTTACGAGTTAGGGTTAGAGTTAGGGTTAGGGTCAGGGTTAGGGTTAGGGAACGAGTTAGGGTTAGGGATAGGGTGCGTGTTAGGGTTAGGGTTATATTACGGGTAGGGTTACAGTAGGGGTTACGGTTAGGGTGAGGGTTAGGGTTAGGGTTAGAGTACGGGTTATGCTTAGTGTTAGGGTTAGGGTTAGGGTTAGGGTTAGATTACGGGTTAGTGTTAGTGTTAGGGTTAGGGTAAGGGTTAGGGTTAGGGTACGGTTTAGGGTTAGCGTTAGGGTTAGGGTTAGGGTTAGAGTACGGGGTATGGTTAGTGTTAGGGTTAGGGTTAGGTTTAATGTACGGGTTAGGCTGAGGATTAGGGTTAGAGTTAGGTTACGGGTTATGGTTATGTTTAGGGTAAGGGATATGGGTAGCGAACGTGTTAAGTTTAGGGTTAAGTTTAGGTTTAGGTTTAGGTTACGGGAAAGGGTTAGGGTATGGATTAGGGTTAGGTTTAGGGTGCCGGTTAGGGTTAGGGTTAGGGTTAGTGAACTGGTTAGTGTTATTTTTAGGGTTAGAGTTAGGGTTAGGGTTACTGTCATTGTATGGTTAGGGTTAGGGTTCGGGTTAGGGTACGGGTTAGTTTTAGGGTTAGGGTACGGGTTAGGGTTACGGTTAAAGTTAGGGTTAGGTTTAGGGTGTGGGTTAGGGTTAGGGTACAGTTAAGGGTTATCGTTAGGCTTAGGGTTAGGTTTAAGTTTAGGGTGCAGTTTAGGGTTAGGGTTAGGGTTAGGGTACGGGTTTGGGTTAGTGTTAGGGTACGGGTTAGGTTTACAGTTTGGGAACGGGTTAGGGTAAGGGTTAGGGTTAGGGGTTAGGGTTAGAGTTAGGGTTAGTATTAGGGTTAGGGATAGGGTTAGTGTTATAGTATGGGTTAGGGTTAGAGTTAGGGTTAGGGTATGGGTTACGATTATGGTATGGGTTAGTTTTAGGGTTAGGTTCAGTGTTAGGGTTAGGGTACGATTTAGGGTTAGGGTTAGGTTTAGGGTACGGGTTAGGGTTAGGATTAGGGTACGGTTTAGGTTTAGGGTACGGGTTAGGGTTAAGGTTATGGGATGTGTTAGGGTTACAGTACGGGTTAGTGATAGGGTGAGGGTTAGTGTTAGGGTTAGAGTACGGTTAGGGTTAGGGTCAGGGTTAGGGTTAGTGTAAGAGTTAGGTTTAGGGTTAGGGTACGGCTTAGGGTTAGGGTTATGGTACGGCTTAGGGTTACAGTATGGGGAGTGTGAGGTTGAGGGTTAGGGTTAGGGTTAGAGTACGGTTAGGGTTAGAGATAGAGTACGGGTTAGGGTTAGTGTTAGGGTTAGGGTTAGGGTTAGGGTTAGGTTTAGAGTACGGGGTAGGGTTAGTGTTAGTGTTAGGGTTAGGGTTTATGTACAGGTTAGGCTTAGGGTTAGGTTTAGGGTTAGGATAAGAGTTAGGGTTAGGTTTAGGGTACGGGATAGGGTTAGCGTAGGGGTTAAGTTTAGGGTTAGAGTAGGTTTAGGTTACGGGTTAGGGTTAGGGTACGGGTTAGGGTTAGGTTAGGGTGCGGGTTAGGGTTAGGTTTAGTGTAAGGGTTAGGGTTAGGTTTAGGGTCAGGGTTAGGGTTAGGGTTAGTGTTAGGGTACAGGTTAGTTTTAGGGTTAGGGTACGGGTTAGGTTTAGGTTTAGGGTTAGGGTTAGGTTTAGAGTATGGGTTAGTGTTAGTGTTAGTGTTAGGGTTAGGGTTAGGGTTAGTGTACGGATAGGGTTAGGGTTAGGGTTAGGGTTATGGTACCGTTTAGGGTTAGGTTTAGGGTACGGGGTAGGGTTAGTGTACGGGTTAAGTTTAGGGTTAGGGTAGGTTTAGGTTACGTGTTAGGGTTAGGGTACGGGTTAGGGTTAGGTTTAGCTGCGGGTTAGGGTCAGGGTTAGGGTTAGGTTTAGGTTCAGGGTTAGGTTTAGGGATAGGGTCATGGAACGGGTTAGGGTTAGGGATGGGGTTAGGGTACGGGTTAGTTTTAGGGTTAGGGTACGGGTTAGGGTTACGGTTAAAGTTAGGGTTAGTGTAGGGTATGGGTTAGGGTTAGGATACGGGTAAGGGTTATGGTTAGGGTTAGGGTTATGTTTAGGTTTAAGGTGCAGTTTAGGCTTAGGGTTAGGGTTAGGGTTAGCGTTAGGTTATGGGTTAGGGTTACTGTTAGGGTTTGGTTAGGGGTTAGGGTTAGGTTTAGGGTACGAGATAGTGTTGGGTTAGGGTTAGGTCAAGGGTTAGGGTTCGGTTTAGGGTACAGGTTAGGGTTCGGGTTAGGATTATTGTTAGGGTTAGGGTTAGGGTTAAGTTTAGGGTTAGGGTTAGGGTAATGGTACGTGTTAGGGTTAAGGTTCCGGTAGGGGATAGGGTTAGTGTACGTGTTAGGTCTAGGGTTAGGGTTAGGTTTAGTGTGCGGGTTTGGGTTAGGGTTAGGGTTAGGGTACATGTTAGGGTTAGGGCTTGGGTACGGGTTAGGGTTACGTTTACGGTTAGGGTACGGGTTAGGTTTAGGGTTAGGGTAAGGGTTAATGTTAGTGTACGGGTTAGGGTTAGAGTAAGGGTTAGGGTTAGGTTTAGGGTTAGGGTTAGGGTTAGAGTACGGTTTAGGTTTAGTGTTAGGGTTAGGGATAGTGTTAGTGTGTGGATAGGGTTAGGGTTAGGGTTAGGGTACGGGTTAGGGTTAGGTTTAGGGTATGGGATAGGGTTAGTGTACGGGTTAAGTTTAGGGTTAGGGTTATGTTTAGGGCACGAGTTAGGGTTAGGGTTAGGCTACGGGTTAGGGTTAGGGTTATGTTACGGGTTAGGGTTACAGTACGGGTTAGGGTTAGTATGAGGGTTAGGGTTATGTTTAGAGTACGGTTAGGTTTAGGGTTAGGTTTAGGGTTAGGTTTAGAGTACGGGTTAGGTTTAGTGTTAGGGTTAGGGAAAGGTTTAGGGTTAGGGTTAGGGTATGGGTTAGGTTTAGGTTTAGCTTTAGGGTTAGGGTACGGAATAGTTTTAGCGTACGGGTTAAGTTTAGGGTTAGGGTTAGGTTTAGGTTACGGGTTAGGGTTAGGGTTACGGTTAGTGTACGGGTTAGGGTTAGTTTTTGGGTCAGGGTTAGGGTTAGTGTTAGGGTATGGGTTAGGGTTAGCGTTGGGGTTAGGGTACGGGTTAGTTTTAGGGTTAGGGTACTTGTTAGGGTTACGGTTAAATTTAGGGTTATGTTAGGGTGTGGGTTAGGGTTAGGGTACGGTTAAGGGTTATGGTGTGGGTTAGGGTTAGGGTTATGTTTAGATTGCGGTTTAGGGTTAGGGTTAGAGTTAGGGTTAGAGTTCGGGTTGGGTTAGTGTTAGGGTATGGGTTAGGTTTACCGTTTGGGTAAGGGTTAGTGTAAGGGTTAGGGTTAGTGTTAGGGTACGAGTTAGGGTTAGGGTTAGGTTTAGGGAACTGGTTAGGGTATGGGTTAGGGTTAGGGTACGGGTTAGGATTAGGTTACGAGTTAGGGTTAGTGTTAGGGTCAGGGTTAGGGTTAGGGCACGAGTTAGCGTTAGGGTTAGCATACGGGTTAGGGTTAGGGTTATGTTACGGGTTAGGGTTACAGTACGGGTTAGGGTTAGGGTGAGGGTTAGGGTTAGGGTTAGAGTACGGGTTATGGTTAGGGTTAGGGTTAGGGTTAGGGTTAGGGTTAGGGTTAGGGTTAGAGTACGGGTTAGTGTTAGTGTTAGGGTTAGGGTAAGGGTTAGGGTTAGGGTTAGGGTATGGTTTAGGGTTAGCGTTAGGGTTAGGGTTAGGGTTAGAGTACGGGGTAGGGTTAGTGTTAGGGTTAGGGTTAGGTTTAATGAATGGGTTAGGCTGAGGATTAGGTTTAGGATTAGATTATGGGTTATAGTTATGTTTAGGGTAAGGGATAGGGTTAGCGTACGTGTTAAGTTTACGGTTCGGTTTAGGTTTAGGTTACAGGATACGGTTAGGGTATGGATTAGGGTTAGGTTTAGGGTGCCGGTTAGGGTTAGGGTTAGGGTTACTGAACTGGTTAGGGTTATTTTTAGGGTCAGGGTTAGGGTTAGGGTTACTGTTAGTGTTTGGGTTAGGTTTAGGGTTGGGGTTAGGGTACGGGTTAGTTTTAGAGTTAGGGTACGGGTTACTTATGGTTAAAGTTAGGGTTAGGGTTAGGGTGTGGGTTAGGGTTAGGGTATGGTTAAGGCTTATCGTTAGGCTTAGGGTTAGGTTTAAGTTTAGGGTGCGGTTTAGGGTTAGGGTTAATGTTAGGGTACGGGTTTGGTTTAGTGTTAGGGTACGGGTTAGGTTTACAGTTTGGGTACGGGTTAGGGTAAGGGTTAGGGTTAGGGGTTAGGGTTAGAGTTATGGTTAGGCTATGGGATAGGGTTAGAGTACGGGTTAGTATTAGGGTTAGGGTTAGGGTTAGGGTTAGTGTTATAGTACGGGTTAGGGTTAGAGTTAGAGTTAGGGTATGGGTTAGGATTAGGGTACGGGTTAGTTTTAGGGTTAGGTTCAGTGTTAGGGTTAGGGTTAGGGTACGATTTAGGGTTAGGGTTAGGTTTAGGGTACGGGTTAGGGTTAGGGTTAGGGTACGGGTTCGGTTTAAGGTATGGGTTAGGGTTAAGGTTACGGGACGTGTTAGGGTTACAGTACGGGTTAGTGTTAGGGTGAGGGTTAGTGTTAGGGTTAGAGTACGGTTAGGTTTAGGGTTAGTGTACGAGTTAGGTTTAGGGTTAGGGTATGGCTTAGGGTTAGGGTTATGGTACGGTTTAGGGTTACAGTATGGGTTAGTGTTAGGCTGAGGGTTATGTTTAGGGTTAGAGTACGGTTAGGTTTAGGGTTAGAGTACGGGTTAGGGTTAGTGTTAGGGTTAGGCTTAGGGTTAGGTTTAGAGTACGGGGTAGGGTTAGTGTTAGTGTTAGGGTTAGGGTTTATGTACGGGTTAGGCTTAGGGTTAGGTTTAGGGTTAGGATAAGAGTTAGGGTTAGGTTTAGGGTACGGGATAGGGTTAGCGTACGGGTTAAGTTTAGGGTTAGGGTAGGTTTAGGTTACGGGTTAGGGTTAGGGTACAGGTTAGGGTTAGGTTAGGGTGCGGGTTAGGGTTAGGGTTACTGTAAGGGTAGGGTTAGGTTTAGGGTCAGGGTTATGGGTAGGGTTAGTGTTAGGGTACGGGTTAGTTTTAGGGTTAGGGTACGGGTTAGGTTTAGGTTTAGGTTTAGGGTTAGGTTTAGAGTACGGGTTAGGGTTAGTGTTTGTGTTAGGGTTAGGGTTAGTGTACGGATAGGGTTAGGGTTAGGGTTAGGGTTAGGGTTAGGGTTAGGGTACGAGTTAGGGTTAGGTTTAGGGTATGGGGTAGGGTTAGAGTACAGGTTAAGTTTAGGGTTAGGGTAGGTTTAGGTTACGGGTTAGGGTTAGGGTACGGGTTAGGGTTAGGGTTAGGGTTATGGGTTAGGGTTACGGTTAAAGAAAGGGTTAGTGTAGGGTATGGGTTAGGGTTAGGGTACGGGTAAGGGTTATGGTTAGGGTTAGGGTTATGTTTAGGTTTAGGGTGCAGTTTAGGCTGAGGGTTAGGGTTAGGGTTAGCGTTAGGTTATGTGTTAGGTTTACTGTTAGGGTTTGGGTACGGGTTAGGGTTAGGTTTAGGGTACGAGATAGTGTTGGGTTGGGTTAGGGTTAGGTCAAGGGTTAGGGTTCGGTTTAGGGTACGGGTTAGGGTTCGGATTAGGTTTAGGGTTAGGGTTAGTGTTAGGGTTAAATTTAGGGTTAGGGTTAGGGTTACGGTACGGGTTAGGGTTAAGGTTCCGGTACGGGATAGTGTTAGTGTACGTGTTAGGTCTAGGTAAGGGTTAGGTTTAGTGTGTGGGATAGGGTTAGGGTTAGGGTACGTGTTCCGGTTACGGTTTGGGTACGGGTTAGGGTTACGTTTATGGTTAGGGTACGGGTTAGGTTAGGGTTAGGGTTAGGGATAATTTTAGGGTACCTGTTAGGGTTAGAGTAAGGGTTAGGGTTAAGTTTAGGGCTAGGGTTAGGGTTAGAGTACGGGTTAGGCTTAGTGTTAGGGATAGGGTTAGTGTTAGTGTGCGGTTAGGGTTAGGGTTAGGGTTAGGGTACGGGTTAGGGTTAGGCTTAGGGTACGGGATAGGGTTAGTGTACGGGTTACGTTTAGGGTTAGGGTTAGTTTTAGGGTACGAGTTAGGGTTAGGGCTAGGGTACGGGTTAGGGTTAGTGTTAGGGTACGGGTTAGATATACCGTTTGGGTACGGGTTAGGGTAAGGTTTAGGGTTAGGGTTAGGGTTAGGCGTTACAGTTAGAGTTATGTTTAGGCTATGGGATAGTGTTAGAGTAAGGGTTAGGTTTAGGGTTAGGGTAAGGGTTAGTGTTTGGTTTATACTACTGGTTAGTGTTAGAGTTAGGGTTAGGTTTAGTGTATGGATAGGGTTAGGGTTAGGGTTAGGGTACAGGTTAGTGTTAGGTTTAGGGTTCGGGCTAGGGTTAGCGTATGGGTTAAGTTTAGGATTAGGGTTAGGTTTAGGTGACAGGTTAGGGTTAGGGTACGTGTTAGGTTTAGGTGAGACTTAGGGTTAGGGTTAGGGTTAGGGTTAGGGTACGGTTTAGGGTTAGGTTTAGGGTCAGTGTTAGCGTTAGGGATAGGGTTATGGTACGGGTTAGGGTTAGGGTTGGGGTTAGGGTACGGGTTAGTTTTAGGGTTAGGGTACGGGTCAGGGTTACAGTAAAGTTTAGTGTTAGGGTTAGGGTATGGGTGAGTGTTAGGGTATGGATTAGCGTTAAGGTTAGGGTTCGGGTTAGGGTTAGTGTACGGGTTAGGGTTCGGTTTAGGATATGGGATATGTTTAGTGTACGGGTTAAGTTTAGGGTTAGGCTTAGGTTTAGGTGATGGGTTAGGGTTAGGGAACGGGTTAGGGTTAGGTTTAGGTGCGGGTAAGAGTTAGGGTTAGGGTTAGAGTTAGGGTTTGGTATAGGGTTACGTTTAGGGTCAGGATTACGGTTAGGGATAGGGTTACGGTACGGGTTAGGGTTAGGTTTGGGGTTAGGGTACAGGTTAGTTTTAGGGTTAGGGTATGGGTCAGGGAAACGGTTAAAGTTATGGTTAGGGTTAGGGTATGGGTTAGGGTTAGGGTACGGGTAAGTGTTATGGTTAGGGTTAGGGTTAGTTTTAGTTTTATGGTGCGGGCTAGGGTTAGGGTTATGGTTAGTGCTAGGTTATGGTTTAGGGTTATTGTTAGGGTTTGGGTACAGGTTAGGGTTAGGGATAGGTTCCGGGATAGGGTTGGTAAGGGTTAGGTCAAGGGTTAGGGTTAGGTTTCTGGTACGGCTTAGGGTTAGGTTTAGGTTTAGGGTTAGTGTTAGGGTATGGGTTAGGCTTAGAGTACGGATTAGGGTTAAGGTTAGGGTCAAGGTTAAGGTTAGGGTTAGGGTACGAGTTAGGGTTAGGTTTAGGTTTAGGGTACGGGTTAGGGTTAGGATTAGGGTTAGGGTACGGGTTAGGTTTAGGGTACGGGTTACGGTTAGGGTTAAGGTCAGGCTTAGGGTTAGGGTTAGGGTACAAGTTACGGTTAGGGTTAGGATACGGGTTAGGCTTAGGGTTCTGGTACGGGTTAGGGTTACAGTACGGGTTAGGGTTAGAGTATGGTTAGGGTTAGGGTTAAGGTTAGGGTTAGAGTACGGGTTAGGGTTAGTTTTAGGTTAGGTTTAGGGTTAGGGTTAGTGTACGGGTTAGGGTTAGGTTCAGGGTACGGGATAGGGTTAGCGTATGGGTTAAGTTTAGGTTTAGGGTTAGGTTTAGGTTACGGGTTAGGGTTAGGGTATGGGTTAGGGTTAGGTTTAGGGTGCGGGTTAGGGTTAGGGTTAGTGTAAGGGTTAGGGTTATGTTACGGGTTACGGTTAGGGTAGGTTTAGTGTTAGGGTACGCGTTAGTGTTAGGGTTGGGGTTAGAGTATGGGTTAGTTTTAGGGTTAGGGTACAGGTTAGGGTTATGGTTAAGGTTAGGTTTAGGGTTATGGTATGGGTTAGGTTTAGGTTACGGTTAAGGGTTATTGTTTCGGTTAGGGTTCGGCTTAAGTTTAGGGTGCGGTTTAGGGTTAGGCTTAGGGTTAGAGTACGGGTTTGGGTTACTGTTAGGGTACGGGTTAGGTTTACCTTTTGGGTACGGGTTAGTGTAAGGGTTAGGGTTAGGGTTAGGGGTTAGGGTTAGAGTTAGGGTTAGGCTATGGGTAGGGTTAGGGTATGGGTTAGGGTACGGGTTAGGGTTCGGGTTAGGGTTAGTGTACGGGTTAGGGATAGGGTTAGGTTTAGGTTTAGGGTTAGGGTTAGGGTTAGGGTTAGTGTTAGGGTTACGGTAAGGGTTAGGGTTAAGATTCCGGTCCGGGATAGGGTTAATGTACGTGTTAGGTCTAGGGTTAGGGTTAGGTTTAGTGTGCTGTTTAATGTTAGGGTTAGGGTTAGGGTGAGGGTACGTGTTAGGGTAGGGTTTGGGTACGGGTTAGTGTTACATTTAGGGTTAGAGTACGGGTTAGGTTTAGGGTTAGTGTTAGGTTTAGGGTTAGGTTACGGGTTAGGGTTACAGAACGGGTTAGGGTTAGGTTTAGGGCTAGGTTTAGGGTTAGAGTACGTGTTAGGGTTAGTGTTAGGGTTAGCGTTAGTTTTACTGTGCAGATAGGGTTAGGGTTAGGGTTAGGGTACGGGTTAGGGTTAAGTTTAGGGTATGGGATAGGGTTAGTATACGGGATAAGTTTAGGGTTAGGGTTAGGTTTAGGGTACGAGTTAGTGTTAGGGTTAGGGTACGGGTTAGGGTTAGGATTATGTTACGGGTTAGGGTTACAGTACGGGTTAGTGTTAGGGTGAGGGTTAGGGTTACTGTTAGATTACGGTCAGGGTTAGGGTAAGGGTTAGGATTAGAGTACGGGTTACAGTTAGTGTTAGGCTTAGGTTTAGGGTTAGGGTTAGGGTTAGGGTTAGGGTTAGGTTTAGGTTTAGAGAACGGGGTACGGTTAGTGTTAGGTT
This sequence comes from Urocyon cinereoargenteus, assembly GCA_032313775.1. NCBI lineage: Eukaryota > Metazoa > Chordata > Mammalia > Carnivora > Canidae > Urocyon > Urocyon cinereoargenteus. The sequence goes on from JAVLSZ010000034.1 coordinate 4,968,086, forward strand.
TAGGGTTAGGGTTAATGTACGGGTTTGGCTTAGGTTTAGGTTTAGGGTTAGGATAAGGGTTAGGGTTAGGTTTAGGGTACGGTATAGGGTTAGCGTACTGGTTAAGTTTAGGGTTAGGGTTAGGTTTAGGTTACGGGTTATGGTTAGGGTACGGGTTAGGGTTAGGTTTAGAGTGCGGGTTAGTGTTAGGGTTAGGGTTAGTGTAAGGGTAAGCGTTAGGTTTAGGGTCAGGGTTAGGGTTAGGTTAGTGTTAGGGTACGGTTTAGGGTTAGGGTTGGGGTTAGGGTACGGGATATTTTAGGGTTTGGTATGGGTTATGGTTATGGTTAAGTTTAGGGTTAGGGTTAGGGTATGGATTAGGGTTAGGTTACGGTTAAGGGTTATGGTTTGTGTAAGGGTTAGGGTTAAGTTTAAGGTGAGGGTTAGGGTTAGGGTTAGGATTAGAGTACGGGTTTGGGTTACTGTTAGGGTATGTGTTAGGTTTACCATTTGGGTACGGGTTAGGGTAAGGGTTAGGTTTACGGTTAGGGGTTCGGGGGAGGGTTAGGGTTAGGCTACAGGTAGGGTTAGGATATGGGTTAGGGTTAGGTTTAGGGTTCGGGTTAGGGTTAGTGTATGTGTTAGTGCTAGGTTTAGGGTTAGGATTAGGATACGGTTTAGGGTTAGGTTTAGGGTCAGGGTTAGGGTTAGGGATATGGTTATGGTACGGGATAGGGTTAGGGTTGTGGTTAGGGTACGGGTTAGTTTTAGGGTTAGGTTACGTGTCAGGGTTACGATTAAAGTTAGGGTTAGGGTTAGGGTATGGGTGAGTGTTAGGGTACGGATTAACGTTAAGGTGAGGGTTCGGGTTAGGGTTAGTGTACGGGTTACGGTTAGGTTTAGGGTTAGGTTTAGGGTTAGGGTACAGTTTAGGGTTAGGTTTAGGGTCAGGGTTAGCGTTAGGGATAGGGTTATGGTACGGGTTAGGGTTAGGGTTGGGGTTAGGGTACGGGTTAGTTTTAGGGTTAGGGTACGGTTTAGGGTTACGGTTAAGGTTATGGTTAGTGTAGGGTATGGGTTAGGGTTCGGGTACGGGTAAGGGCTAGGGTTAGTGTTAGGTTTAGGTTTAGGGTGCGGGTTAGGCTTAGGGTTAGGGTTAGGGTTAGCGTTAGGGTGTGGGTTAGGGTTAATGTTAGGGTTTGGGTACGGGTTAGGGTTAGGGTTAGGGTACGGGATAGGTTTGGCTACAGGTTAGGTCAAGGTTTAGGGTTAGTTTTAGGGTACGGTTTATGGTTAGGGTTAGGTTTAGGGTTAAGTTTAGGGTATGGGTTAGGTTTAGGGTACGGATTAGGGTTAGGTTTAGCTTAAGGGTTAGGGTTAGGGTTAGGGATCGAGTTAGGGTTAGGGTTATATTTAGGGTACGGTTTATGGTTTGTTATGGTCAGGGTTATGGTTAGGGTATGAGTTAGGGTTAGGGTTAGGGTACGGGTTAGGGTTAGGGTTATGTTACGGGTTAGGGTTACAGTACGAGTTAGGGTTAGGTTGAGGGTTAGGGTTAGGGTTAGAGTACGGTTAGGGTTAGGGTTCGGGTTAGGGTTAGATTACGGATTAGGGTTAGTGTTAGGGTTAGGGAAAGGGTTAGGGTTAGGGTACGGGTTAGAGTTAGGGTTAGGGTTAGGGTTAGGGTACAGGTTAGGGTTAGGTTTATGGTACGGTGTAGGGTTAGCGTACGGGTTAAAATTAGGTTTATTGTTAGGTTTAGGTACGGTTTAGGGTGAGGGTATGGGTTAGGGTTAGGTTTAGGTGAGGGTTAGGGTTAGGATTAGGGTTAGGGTACGGGTTAGTTTTAGGGTTAGGTTACGTGTCAGGGTTACGGTTAAGGTTAGGGTTAGGGTTAGGGTATGGGTTAGTGTCAGGGTACGGGTAAGGATTTTGGTTAGTGTTAGGGTTAGGTTTAGGTTTAGGGTGTGGTTTAGGGTTAGGGTTAGGTTACCGCTAGGCAATGGGTTAGGGTCACAGTTAGGGTTTTGGTAATGGTTAGGGTTAGGGTTAGGGTTAGGTTACGGGTTAGGGTTAGGGAACGGGTTAGGGTTAGGTTTAGGTGCGGGTTAGTGTTAGGGTTTGGGTTAGGGTTAGATTTTGGGTCAGGGTTAGGTTTAGGGAGTGGGTTATGGTATGGGTTAGGGTTAGGTTTGGGGTTAGGGTACAGGTTAGGTTTAGGGTTAGGGTACGAATTAGGGTTACGTTTAGGGTACAGGATAGGGTTAGCGCATGGGTTAAGTTTAGGGTTAGGGTTAGGTTTAGGTTACGTGTTAGGGTTAGGGTACGGGTTAGGTTTAGGGTTAAGGTAAGGGTTTTTGTTAGGGTACGGGTTAGGGTTAGGGTACGGGAAAGGATTATGGTTAGGGTTAGGGTTACGTTTAGGTTTAGGGTGTGGGTTAGGCTTAGGGTTAGGTTTAGGTTTAGCGCTAGGTGTGGGTTAGGGTTACTGTTAGGGCTTGGGTACGGGTTAGGGTTAGGTTTAGGGTAGGAGATAGGGTTGGGTACGGGTTAGGTCAAGGGTTAGGTTTAGGTTTAGGGTACGGGTTAGGGTTAGGGTAAGGTTTAGGGTTAGGTTTAGGGTACGGGTAGGGTTAGGTTAGGGTCAGGGTTAGTGTTAGTGTTAGGACATGAGTTAGGGTTAGGGTTAGGTTTAGGGTACGGGTTAGGGTTAGGGTTAGGTTTAGGGTACGTTTTAGGTTTAGGGTACGGGTTAGGGTTAGGATCACATTTAGGGTTAGGGTAGGAGTTAGGGTTAGTGTTAGGGTATGGGTTAGGTTTAGGGTTAGGGTTAGAGTACAGGTTAGGGTTAGTGTTAGGTTTAGGGAAAGGTTTAGGTTTAGTGTTAGGGTACAGGTTAGGGTTAGGGTTAGTGTTACGGTTAGAGTACGGTTAGGGTTAGGGTTAGGGTTAGGTTAGAGTACGGGTAGGGTTATGTTACGGTTTAGGCTTATGGTTTGGGTTAGGGTTAGGGTTAAGTTTAGGGTGCGGGTTAGGGTTAGGGTTAGGGTTAGGGTTAGAGTACAGGTTTGTGTTAGTGGTAGAGTACGGGTTAGGTTTACTGTTTGGGTACGGTTTAGCGTAAGGGTTAGGGTTAAGGTAAGGGTTAGGGGTAAGGGTTAGAGTTAGGGTTAGGCTACGGTTAGGGTTAGGGTACGGGTTAGGGTTATGGTTAGGTTTCAGGTAGGGTTAGGGTACGGATTAGGGTTAGAGTTAGTGTTAGGGTAAGGTTTAGGGTTAATGTTAGGGTTACGGTACGGGTTAGGGTTAAGGTTAGGGTACGGGATAGGGTTAGTGTACGTGTTAGGTCTAGGGTTAGGGTTAGGTATAGTGTGCAGGTTAGGGTTAGAGTTAGGGTGAGTGTTAGGGTTAGGGGTTGGGTATGGGTTAGCGTTACATTTAGGTTAGGGTATGGGTTAGGTTTAGTGTTAGGGTTAGGTTACGGTTTAGGGTTAGGGTACGGTTTAGGGTCAGGGTTAGGCTTAGGTTTAGGGCTAGGGTTAGGGTTAGGGTACGGGTTAGGGTTACTGTACGGGTAGGGTTAGGGTTAGTGTTATACTACGGGTTAGGGTTTCAGTTAGGGTTACATATAGTGTTATGGTTAGGGTAAGGGGTTAGGGTTGGAGTTATGGTTGGGCTACGGGTAGCGTTTGGGTACGGGTTAGGGTTAGGGTTAGGGTTCGTGATAGGGTTAGTGTACGGGTTAGGGTTAGGGTTAGGGTTAGGGTTAGTGTTATGGTTACGGTACGGGTTAGTGTTAAGGTTTGGTTACGGGATAGGGTTAGTGTACGTGTTAGGTCTAGGGTTAGGGTTAGGTTTTGGTGCAGGTTAGGGTTAGGGTTAGGGTTAGGGTTAGGGTTAGGGTACGTGTTAGGGTTAGGGTTTGGGTACGGGTTAGGTTTAGGGTTAGGGATAGGGTTAGTGTTAGGGTACGGGTTAGGGTTAGGGTTAGGGTTAGGGTTAGGGTTAATGTACGAGTTAGGGTTAGTGTAATGGTTAGGGTTAGGTTTAGGGTCAGGTTTAGGGTTAGGGTTAGTGTTAGGTTACGGGTTAGGGTTAGGGTAGGGGTTAGGGTACGGGATATTTTCAGTGTAAGGGTATGGGTTAGGGTTAGAATATGGGTTAGGGTTAGTGTTAGGGTACGGTTTAGGTTTACCATTTGGGTACGGTTTAGGGTAAGGGATAGGGTTAGGTTTAGGGTATGGGTTAATGTTTTGGTTACGGTTAGGTTTAGGGTTAGGGTATCGTTTAGGGTTAGGTTACAGTTAAGGGTTATGGGGTGGGTTTGGGTTAGGTTTAAGTTTAGCGTGCGGTTTAGGGTTAGGGTTAGGGTTAGAGTACGGGTTTGGGTTAGTGTAAGGGTACGGTTTAGGTTTACCATTTGGGTACGGGTTAGGGTAAGGTTTAGGGTTAGGGTTAGGGTACGTGTGAGGGTTAGGGTTAGGTTAGGGTTAGGGTCAGGGTTAGGGTTAGGGTTAGGGTACATGTTAGGGTTAGTGTTAGGTTTAGGGTACAGGTTAGGGTTAGGGTTAGGGTACGGGTTAAGTTTAGGGTACGGGTTAGGGTTAGGCTTAGGGTCAGGCTTAGGGTTAGGGTTAGGGTTAGGGTACGGGTTAGGGTTAGGGTTAGGGTTAGGGTTAAAGTATGGGGTAGGGTTAGTGTTAGGTTTAGGGTTAGGGTTAATATACGGGTTAGGCTTAGGGTTAGATTTAGGGTTAGGATACGTTTTAGGGTTAGATTCAGGGTACGGGATAGGGTTAGCGTATGGGTTAACTTTTGGGTTAGGGTGAGGTTTAGGTTACGGGTTAGGGTTAGGGTACGGGTTAGGTTTAGGTTTAGGGTCCGGGTTAGGGTTAAGGTTAGGTTTAGTGTAAGGGTTAGGGTTAGGTTTAGGGTCAGGGTTAGGGTGAGTTTTAGTGTTAGAGTATGGGTTAGTGTTAGGGTTAGGGTTAGGGTATGGGTTACGTTTAGGTTACTGGTTAGTGTTAGGGTTACGGTCAGGTTTAGGGTTAGAGTACGAGTTAGTGTTAGGGATAGGGTACGGGTTAGGGTTAGGGTTATGTTACGGGTTAGGGTTACAGTACGGTTTAGTGTTAGGGTGAGAGTTAGACTTAGGGTTAGAGTACGGTTAGGGTTAGGGATAGGGTTAGGGTTAGTGTTAGAGTACGGGTTAGGGTTAGAGTTAAGGTAAGGGAAAGGGTTAGGTTTAGGTTTAGGCTATATGTTAGGGTTAGGGTTAGTGTTAGGGTTAGGGTTAGAGTATGGGGTAGTGTTAGTGTTAGGGTTAGGGTTAGGGTTAATGTACGAGTTAGGCTTAGGGTTAGGTTTAGGGATAGGTTATGGGTTAGGGTTAGGTTTAGTGTACGGGATAGGGTTAGCGTACGGGTTAAGTTTAGGGTTAGGGTTAGGTTTAGTTTATGGGTTAGTGTCAGAGTACGGGTTAGGGTTAGGTTTAGGGTGCGGATTAGGGTTAGGTTTTGGGTTAGTGTACGGGTTAGGGTTAGGTTTAGCGTCAGGGTTAGGGTTAGGGTTAGTGTTAGGTTATGGGTTAGTTTTAGGGTTGGGGTTAGGGTACGGGTTAGTTTTAGGGTTATGGTACGGGTTAGGGTTACGTTTAAAGTTAGGGATAGGATTAGGGTGTGGGTTAGGGTTAGGGTATGGTTAAGGGTTATGGTTATGTTTAGGGTTAGGGTTAAGTTAAGGGTGCGGTTTAGGGTTATGGTTAGGGTTAGGGTTAGTGTTAGAGTACGGGTTTGGGTTAGTGTTAGGGTACGGGTTAGGTTTACCGTTTGGGTACAGGTTAGGTTATGGGTTAGGGTACGGGTTAGGGTTACGGCTAAAGTTAGGGTTAGGTTTAGGGTACGGGTTAGGGTTAGGTTTAGGGTATGGGATTGGGTTAGTGTACGGGTTAAGTTTAGGGTTAGGGTTAGGTTTAGGTTACGGGTTAGGGTTAGTGTACGGGTTTGGGTTAGGTTTAGGTCCGGGTAAGGGTTAGGTTTACGGTCAGCTTTAGGGTTAGGGATAGGGTTATGGTACGGGTTATGGTTAGGGTTGGGGTTAGGGTACGGGTTAGTTTTAGGGTTAGGGGACGGGTTAGGGTTACGGTTAAGTTTAGGGTTAGTGTTAGGGTATGTGTTAGGGTTAGGGTACCGGTAAGAGTTATGGTTTGGTTTACGGTTAGTTTTAGATTTATGTTGTGGGTTAGGCTTAGGGTTAGGTTTAGGGTTAGCCCTAGGGTATGGGATAGGGTTACTGTTAGGTTTTGGGTACAGGTTAGGGTTAGCGTTAGGGTACGGGATAGGGTTGGGTACGGGTTAGGTCAAGTATTAGGGTTAGGTTTAGGGTACGGGTTAGGGTTAGGTTTAGTGTTAGGTTTAGGGTCAGGGTTAGGGTTAGTGTTAGGGTACGTGTTAGGGTTAGGGTTAGTTTTAGGGTACGGGTTAGGGTTAGGTTAGGTTTAGGGTACGGTTTAGGTTTAGGTTACGGGTTAGTTTTAGGGTTACGGTCAGGATGAGGGTTAGAGTACGAGTTAGGGTTAGGGATTGGGTATGGGTTAGGGTTAGGGTTATGTTATGGTTTAGGGTTACAGTAAAGGTTAGGGTTAGGGTGAGGGTTAGGCTTAGGGTTAGAGTACAGTTAGGGTTGTGTTAGGGTAGGGTTAGGGTTAGAGTACGGGTGAGGGTTAGTGTTAGGGTGTGGGTTAGGGTTAGGGTTAGCGCTAGGGTATGGGTTAGGGTTACTGTTAGTGTTTGGGTACGGGTTAGGGTTAGGGTTAGTGTACGGGATAGGGTTGGGTATGGGTTAGGTCAAGGGTTAGGGTTAGGTTTAGGGTTCGGGTTAGGGGAAGGGTTAGGTTTAGGGTTAGGGTTTGTGTATGGGTTAGGCTTAGGGTACAAGTTAGGGTTAGGGATAGGGTCAGGATTAGGGTTAGGGTTAGGGTACGAGTTAGGTTTAGGGTACGGGTTAGGGTTAGGGTTAGGGTCAGGGTTAGGGTAGTGTTAGTGTATGAGTTAGGTTTATGGTTAGGGTACGGATTAGTGTTAGGCTTATTGTACGGGTTAGGGTTACAGTACGGGTTAGGGTTAGGGTGAGGGTTAGGGTTAGGGTTAGCGTTAGAGTACGGATAGGTTTAGGGTTAGGGTTAGTGTACGGGTTAGGGTTAGGATTAGGGTACGGTATACGGTTAGCGTACGGGTTAAGTTTAGGGTTAGGGTTAGGTTTAGGTTACGGGATAGGGTTAGGTTTAGGGTCAGGGTTAGGGTTAGGGATAGGGTTATGGTACGGGTTAGGGTTAGGGTTGGGGTTAGGCTACGGGTTAGTTTAGGGTTAGGTTACGGGTCAGAGTAACGTTTAAGTTTAGGGTTAGGGTTAGGGTATGTGTTAGGTTTAGGTACGGGTACGGGTTATCATTTGGGTTAGGGTTAGGTTAAGGTTTAGGTTACGGGTTAGAGTTAGGGTTAGGGTTAGTGTTAGCGCTAGGGTATGGGTTAGGGTACTGTTAGGGTTTGGGTACGGGTTAGGGTTAGGGTTAGGTTACGGGATAGGGTTGGGTACGGGTGGGGTCAAGGGTTAGGGTGAGGTTTAGGGTACGGGTTAGGGTTAGTTAAGGATTAGGTTTAGGGTTAGGGTATGGGTTAGACTTAGGGTACGGGTAAGGGTTAGGGTTAGGGTCAGGGTTAGCTTTAGGGTTAAGGTTAGGGTTAGGGTACGGGTTAGGGTTAGCTTTAGGGTACGGGTTATGGTTAGGGTTAGAATTTGGATTACGTTTAGGGTACGGGTTAGGGTTAGGTTTAGGGTACGGGTTATGGTTAGGGTTAGGGTACGGGTTAGGTTTAGGGTTATCGTACGGGTTAGGGTTACCGTACGGGTTAGGGATAGGGTGAGGGTTAGGTTTAGTGTTAGAGTAGGGTTAGGGTTAGGGTTAGGGTTAGGTTTAGGGTTAGAGTACGGGTTAGTGTTAGTGTTACGGTAAGGGTTAGGGTTAGGGTTAGGGTACAGGTAGGGTTAGGGTTAGGGTTAGGATTAGGGTTAGAATACGGGGTAGGGTTAGTGTTAGGGTTAGGGTTTGGGTTAATGTACGGTTTAGGCTTAGGGTTAGGTTTAGGGTTAGGATAAGTGTTAGTGTTAGGTTTAGGGTACGGGATAGGGTTATCGTATGGGTTAAGTTTAGGGTTATGGTTAGGTTTAGGTTACGGGTTAGGGTTAGGGTATGGGTTAAGGTTAGGTTTAGGGTGCGGGTTCGGGTTAGGGTTAGGATTAGTGTAAGGTTTAGGGTTAGGTTTAGGGTCAGGGTTAGTGTTAGGGTTAGTGTTAGGGTATGGGTTAGGGTTACGGTGGGGTTTAGGGTATGGTTTAGGTTTAGGGTTAGGGTATGGGTTAGGGTTATGGTGAGGGTTAGGTTTAGGTTTAGGGTATCGGTTAGGGTTAGGTTACGGTTAAGGTTTATGGGGTCGATTAGGGTTAAGTTTAAGTTTAGGGTGAGGGTTAGGTTTAGGGTTAGGGTTAGAGTCCGTGTTTGGGTTAGTTTTAGGGTACGGGTTAGGTTTGCCATTTGGGTACGGGTTAGGGTAAGGGTTAGGGTTAAGGTTAGGGTACGTGTTAGGGTTAGGTTTAGGTTAGGGTTAGGGTCAGGGTTAGGGTTAGGGTTAGGGTTCGAGTTAGGGTTAGTGTTAGGTTTAGGGTACAAGTTAGAGTTAGGGTTAGGGTACGGGTTAGGTTTAGGGTACGGGTTAGGGTTAGGCTTTAGGGTCAGGCTCAGGGTTAGGGTTAGGGTTAGGGTACGGGTTGGGTTAGGGTTAGGGTTAGGGTTAAAGTACAGGGTAGGGTTAGTGTTAGGTTTAGGGTTAGGGTTAATGTACGGGTTAGGCTTAGGGTTAGATTTAGTGTTAGGATACGGTTTAGGGTTAGCTTCAGGGTACGGGATTGGGTTAGCGTATGGGTTAACTTTTGGGTTAGGGTTAGGTTTAGGTTACGGGTTAGGGTTAGGGTACAGGTTAGGGTTAGGTTTAGGGTCCGGGTTAGGGTTAGGGTTAGGTTTAGTGTAAGGGTTAGGGTTAGGTTTAGGGTCAGGGTTAGGTTAAGGGTTAGTGTTAGAGTACGGGTTATGGTTAGGGTTGGGGTTAGTTTACAGGTTAGTTTTAAGGTTAGGGTACAGGTTAGGGTTATGTTTAAGATTAGGGTTAGGGTTAGGGTATGGGTTAGCGTTAGGTTACGGTTAAGGGTTAATGTTTGGGTTAGGGTTAGGGTTAAGTTTAAGGTGCGGGTTAGGGTTAGGGTTAGAGAACGGGTTGGGTTAGTTTTAGGGTATGGGTTAGGTTTACCGTTTGGATATGGGTTAGGGTAAGGGTTAGGGTTAGGTTTAGGGTTAGGGGTTAGGTTAGAGTTAGGGTTAGGTTACGGGTAGGGTTATGGTAAGGGTTAGCGTTAGGGTATGGGATCGGGTTAGGGTTAGTGTACGGGTTTGGGTTCGGGTTAGGGTTAGGGTTAGGGTTAGGGATAGGGTTATGGTATGGGTTAGGGTTAGGGTTAGGGTCAGGGTTAGGGTTAGGGTACGAGTTAGGGTTAGGGTTAGGTTTAGGTTACGGGTACGAGTTAGGGTTAGGGTTAGGGTTAAAATACGGGTTAGGTTTAGGGTAGGGGTTAGGGTTCGGGTTATGGTACGGGTTAGGGATGCAGTATGGTTTAGGGTTAGGGTGAGGGTTAGGGTTAGGGTTAGAGTACGGTTATGGTTAGGGTTAGGGTTAGAGTACGGGTTATTGTTAGTGTTAGGGTTAGGGTAAGGGTTAGGGTTAGGGTTAGGGTTAGAGTACGGGGTAGGGTTAGTGTTAGGGTTAGGGTTAGGGTTAGTGTTAGGGTACGGGTTAGTTTTAGAGTTAGGGTACGGGTTAGGTTTAGGTTTAGGGTTAGGGATAGGTTTAGAGTACGGTTTAGGGTTAGTGTTAGTGTTAGGGTTAGGGTTAGTGTACGGATAGGGTTAGGGTTAGGATTAGGGTTAGGGTACGGGTTAGGGTTATGGTTGGGGTTAGGGTACAGGTTAATTTTAGGGTTAGGGTATGGATTAGGGTTATGGTTAAGGTTAGGTTTAGGGTTAGGTTATGGGTTAGGGTTAGGTTACGGTTAAGGGTTATACTTTGGGTTAGGGTTAGAGTTAAGTTTAGGGTGCGGGTTAGGGTTAGGTTTAGGGTTAGAGTACGGGTTTGGGTTAGGTTTAGGGTATGGGTTATGTTTACCATTTGGGTACGGGTTACGGTAAAGGTTAGGGTTAGTCTTAGGGTAGGGGTTAGGGTTAGAGTTAAGATTAGGCTACGGTTAGGGGGGGTACGGGTTAGGTTTAGGGTTAAGGTTCGGCTTAGGGTTAGTGTTAGGGTCACGGTACGGGACAGGGTTAAGGTTAGGGTACGGGATAGGGTTAGTGTACGTGTTAGGTCTAGGGTTAGGGTTAGGTTCAGTGTGCGGGTTAGGGTTAGGGTTAGGATATGTGTTATGGTTAGGGTTTGAGTACGGGTAGGGTTAAGTTTAAGGTTATGGTATGGGTTAGGTTTTGGGTTAGGGTTAGGGGTCGGTTTAGGTTTAGTGTACGGGATAGGGGTAGTGTTAGGGTCAGGGTTAGGGTTAGGTTTGTGGTCCGGGTTAGGGTTAGGTTAGGGTTAGTGTTAGCACTAGGGTATGGGTTAGGGTTACTGTTAGGGTTTGGGTACGGTTTAGGGTTAGGGTGAGGGTACGGGATAGGTTTGGGTACGGTTTAGGTCAAGGGTTAGGTTTTGGTTTAGGGTACGGATTAGGGTTAGGGTTAGGTTTAGGTTACGGGTTAGGGTATGTGCTAGGTTTAGGGTACGGGTTAGGGTTAGGGTCTGGGTTAGGATTAGTATTAGGGTTAGGGTACGGGTTAGGGTTAGGTTTAGTTTACGTTTTAGGTTTAGGTTTAGGGTTAGGGTACGGGTTAGTTTTAGGTTAGGGTAAGGGTTAGTGTTAGGGTACAGGATAGGGTTAGAGTACGCGTTAGGGTTAGGTTTAGGTTTAGCGTTAGGGTTAGAGTACGGGTTAGGGTTAGTGTTAGAGTTTGGGTTAGGTTTAGTGTATGGATAGCGTTAGGGTTAGGGTTGGGGTTAGGGTACGTGTTAGGGTTAGGTTTGGGTACGGGATAGGGTTAGTATACTTGTTAAGTTTAGGGTTAGGGTTTGGTTTTGGTTATGGGTTAGGGTTAGGGTATGGGTTAGGGTTAGGTTTAGGTGCGGTTTATGGTTAGGGTACGGGTTAGTGTTAGGTTTAGGGTCAGGGTTAGGTTTAGGGTTAGGGTTATGGTACGGGTTAGGGTTAGGGTTGGGGTTAGAGTATGGGTTAGTTTTAGGGTTAGGGTATGGGTTAGGGTTATGGTTAAGGTTAGGGTTAGTGTAGGGTATGGGTTAGGGTAGGGAACGGGTAAGGGTTATGGTTAGGGTTAGGGTTAGGTTTAGGTTTAGGGTGCGGGTTAGGCTTAGGGTTAGTGTTAGGGTTAGCGCTAGGGTATGGGTTAGGGTTAATGTTAGTTTTTGGGTACGGGTTAGGGCTAGCGTTAGGGTACTGGATAGGGTTAGCTACAGGTTAGGTCAAGGGTTAGGATTAGTTTTAGGGTATGGTTTATGGTTAGGGTTAGGTTTAGGGTTAGGGTTAGGTTTAGGGTACGGGTTAGGGTTAGGGTTAGGGTAAGGGTTAGGGTGAGGGTTAGGGAACAAGTTAGGGTTAGGGTTACGTTTAGGGTACGGTTTATGGTTAGTGTTAGGGTCAGGGTTATGGTTAGGGTACGAGTTAGGGTTAGGCTTAGGGTACGGGTTAGGGTTAGGGTTATGATACGGGTTAGGGTTACAGTACAGGTTAGGGTTAGGTTGAGGGTTAGGGTTAGGGTTAGAATTACGGTTAGGGTTAGGTTTAGGGTACGAGTACGGGTTAGGGTTAGGGTTATGGTATGGGTTAGGTTTAAGGTACGGGTTAGGGTTAGGGTTAGGATACGGTTAGGTTTAGGGTACGGGTTAGTGTTAGTTTCAGGGTTAGGGTTAGGGTACTAGTTAGGGTTAGGTTTAGGGTACGGGTTAGCGTTAGGGTTATGTTTCGGGTTAGGGTTACAGTACGTGTTAGGGTTAGGGTGAGTTTTAGGGTTAGGGTTAGAGTACGAATAGGGTTAGGGTTAGTGCTAGGGTTAGGGTTAGAGTACGGAGTAAGGTTAGTGTTAGGGTTAGGGAAAGGGTTAGGGTTAGGGTTAGGGTATGTGTTAGGTTTAGGGTTCGGTTTAGATTAGGTTTAGAGTACGGGGTAGGGTTAGTGTTAGGGTTAGGGTGAGGGTTAAAGTATGGGTTAGGCTTAGGGTTAGGTTTAGGGTTAGGTTACGGGTTAGGGTTAGGTTTAGGGTACGGAATAGTTTTAGCGTACGGGTTAAGTTTAGGGTTAGGGTTAGGGTTAGGTTACGGGTTAGGTTTAGTGTACGGGTTAGGGTTAGGTTTAGGGTCAGGGTTAGGCTACGGGTTAGTTTTAGGGTTAGAGTACGTGTTAGGGTTACGGTTAAATTTAGGGTTATGTTAGGGTGTGGTTTAGGGTTAAGGTACGGTTAAGGGTTATGGTTAGAGTTAGGGTTAGGGTTAGAGTACGGGTTTGGGTTAGTGTTAGGGTACGGGTTAGGTTTACCGTTTGGGTAAGGTTTAGGGTAAGAGTTAGGGTTAGGGTTAGTGTTAGGCAATAGGGTTAGAGTCATGGTTAGGCTACGGGAGAGGGTTAGAGTACGGGTTCGGGTTAAGGTTAGGGTTAGTGTTAGGGTTATAGTACGGGTTAGGGTAGAGTTAGGGTTAGGTTTAGGGTTAGATACGGGTTAGGGTTAGTGTGAGGGTTAGGGTTAGTGTTAGGGTACGGGTTAGGGTTAGAGTACGGGTTAGGGTTAGGTTTAGGGTTAAGTTTAGTGTTAGAGTAGGGATTAGGGTTAGTGTTAGTGTTAGGGTTAGGGTTAGGGTTAGGGTTAGGGTTAGGGTTAGGGTTAGTGTACGGATCGGATTCGGGTTCGGGTTAGGTTTAGGGTGTGGGTTAGGGTTAGGTTTAAGGTATGGGATAGGGTTAGGTTTAGGTGATGGTTAGTTTTAGGGTTAGGGTTAGGGTTAGGGTACGGGTTAGGGTTAGGTTTAAGGTCAGGGTTTGCGTTAGGGATAGGGTTATGGTACGGGTTAGGGTTGGGGTTAGGGTACGGGTTAGTTTCAGGGTTAGGGTACGGGTCAGGGTTACGGTTAAGGTTAGGGTTAGGGTTAGGGTATGGGTTAGGGATAGGGTACGGGTAAGTGTTATGGTTAGGGTTAGGGTTAGTTTTAGGTTTAGGGTGTGGGTTAGGGTCAGGGTTAGGGTTATTGTACGAGTTAGGGGTAGGGTTAGGTTCAGGGTACTGGTTAGGGTTAGGGTTAGGGTTAGGGTATGGGTTAGTTTTATGGTACGGTTTAGGGTTAGTGTTAGGGTTAGTGTACGAGTTAGGGTTAGGGTTAGGGTACGGTTAAAGTTAGGGTTAGTGTTAGCGTATGGGTTACGGTTAGGGTACGGGTAAGGGTTATGGTTAGTGTTAGGGTTACGTTTAGGTTAAGGGTGCGGGTTAGGCTTAGGGTTAGGGTTAGGGTTAGCTCTAGGCTATGGGTTAGGGTTACTCTTAGGGTTTAGGTACGTGTTAGGGTTAGGTTTAGGGTACGAGATAGGGTTGGGTACGGGTTAGATTAAGGGTTAGGGTTAGGTTTAGGGTACGGGTTAGGGTTCGGGTTAGGTTTAGGGTTACGGTATGTGTTAGGTTTAGGGTACGGGTTAGGGTTAGGGTTAGGGTCAGGGTTAGGGTTAGGGTTAGGGTTAGGGTATGTGTTAGGGTTAGTGTTAGGTTTAGGGTACGGGTTAGGGTTAGGGTTAGGTTTAGGATACGGTTTAGGTTAGGGTACGGGTTAGGTTTAGGGTTAGGGTTAGGGTTAGGGTATGGGTTAGGGTTAGGGTTAGGGTACGGGTTAGGGTTATGTTATGTGTTAGGGATACTGTATGGGTTAGGGTTAGGTTGATGCTTAGGGTTAAGTTTAGTGTACGGTTAGGTTTAGGGTTAGGGTTAGTGTTAGAGTACGGGGTAGGCTTAGTGTTAGGGTTAGGGTTAGGGTTAGGATTAATGTACGTGTTAGGCTTAGGGTTAGGTTTAAAGTTAGGTTACGGGTTATCTTTAGGGTACTGGTTAGGGTTAGGTTTAGGGTGCGGTTTAAGGTTAGGGTTAGGGTAAGTGTACGGGTTAGGGTTAGGTTGAGGGTCATGGTTAGGGTTAGGGTTAGTGTTAGGGTGTGGGTTAGGGTTAGGGTTGGGCTACGGGTTAGTGTTAGGTTTTGGGAACTGTTTAGGGTTAGTGTACGGGTTAAGTTTAGGGTTAGGGTTAGGTTTAGGTTAAGGGTTAGGGTTAGGGTACGGGTTAGGATTAGGTTTAGGTGCGGATTAGGGTCAGGGTATGGGCTAGGTTTAGGTTTAGGGTCAGGGTTAGGGTTAGAAATAGGGTTATGGTAAGGGTTAGGGTTAGGGTTGTGGTTAGGTTACGGGTTAGTTTTAGGGTTAGGGTATGGTTTAGGGTTACGGTTAAGGTTAGGGTTAGTGTAGGGTATGGGTTAAGGTTAGCGTACGGGATACGGTTGGCTACGGGTTAGGTCAAGGGTTAGGGTTAGGGTTATGTTACGTGTTAGGGTTACAGTACAGGTTAGGGTTAGGATGAGGGTTAGGGTTAGGGTTAGAGTACGGGTTAGGATTAGTGTTAGGGTTAGGGTTAGGGTTAGGATTAGGGTTAGGGTTAGAGTACGGGTTAGGGTTAGGGTTAGGGTTAGTGTACGGTTTAGTGTTAGGGTTAGGGTTAGGGTTAGGGTTAGGGTTAGGGTTAGGTTTAATGTACGGGTTAGGCTTAGGGTTAGGTTTAGGGTTAGGGTTAGTGTACGGATAGTGTTAGGGTTAGGGTTAGGGTTAGGGAACGGGTTAGGGTTAGGTTTAGGTTTAGATGCGGGTTAGGGTTAGGGTTAAGGTTAGGGTTTGGGATAGCGTTAGGTTTAGGGTAAGGTTTAGGGTTAGGGATAGGGTTATGGTACGGGTTAGGGTTAGGTTTGGGGTTAGGATACAGGTTAGTTTTAGGGTTAGGGTACGGGTCAGGGTTACAGTTAAGGTTAGGTTTAGGGTTAGGATATGGGTTACATTTAGGGTATGGCTAAGAGTTATAGTTAGGGTTAGGGTTAGTTTTAGGTCTAGGGTGCGGGTTAAATTTTGGGTTAGGGTTAGTGCTAGGTTATGGATGAGGGGTACTGTTAGGGTTTGGTACGGGTTAGGTCAAGGGCTAGGGTTAGGTTTAGGGTTAGTGTTAGGGTATGGGTTAGGCTTAGGGTACGGGTTAGGGTTAAGGTTAGGGTAGGGTTAGGGTTAGGGGTAGGGTACGAGTTAGGGTTAGGTTTAGGTTTAGGGTACCGGTTAGGGTTAGGATTAGGGTTAGAGTACGGGTTAGGTTTAGGGTACAGGTTACGGTTAGTGTTAGGGTCAGGGTTAGGGTTAGGGTTAGGGTACAAGTTAGGGTTAGGGTTAGGGTACGGGTTAGGGTTAGTGTTATGGTACTTGTTAGGGTTACAGTATGGGTTAGGGTTAGGGTGAGGGTGAGAGTTTTGGTTAGAGTATGGTTAGGGTTAGGTTTAGGGTTAGAGTGCGGGTTAGGGTTAGTGTTAGGTTAGGGTTAGGGTTAGGGTTAGGGTTAGGGTTAGGGTTAGGTTTAGAGTACAGGGTAGGATTAGTGTTAGTGTTAGGGTTAGGGTTAATGTACGGGTTAGGCTTAGGTTTAGGTTTAGAGTTAGAATACGGGTTAGGGTTAGGTTCAGGGTATAGGATAGGGTTAGCGTACTGGTTAAGTTTAGGGTTAGGGTTAGGTTAAGGTTACGGGTTAGCGTTAGGGTACGGGTTAGTGTTAGGTTTAGGATACGGGATAGGATTAGTGTACGGGTTAAGTTTAGGGTTAGGGTTAGGTTTAGGTTACGGGTTAGGGTCAGGGAACGTGATTAGGGTTAGGTTTAGGTGCGGGTTAGGGTTAGGGTTAGTGTTAGGGTTAGGGTGTGGGTTAGGGTTAGGTTAGGGTCAGGGTTAGGGTTAGGATAGAGTTATGGTACGGGTTAGGGTTAGGTTTGGGGTTAGGGTACAGGTTAGATTTAGGGTTAGGGTACGGGTCAGGGTTACGGTTAAGGTTAGGGTTAGGGTTAGGATATGTGTTACGGTTAGGGTACGGGTGTTATGGTTAGGGTTAGGGTTAAGTTTAGGTTTAGGGAGTGGGTTAGGTTTTGGGTTAGGGTTAGTGCTGAGTTATGGGTTAGGGTTACTGTTAGGGTTTGGTACGGGTTAGGTCAAGGGCTAGCATTAGGTTTAGGGTACGGGTTAATGTTAGGGTTAGGTTTAAGTTTAGTGTTAGGGTATGGGTTAGGCTTAGAGTACGGGTTAGGGTTAAGGTTAGGGTAGGGTTAGGGTTAGGGGTAGGGTACGATTTAGGGTTAGGGTTAGGTTTAGGTTACGGTTTAGGGTTAGGATTAGGGTTAGAGTACGGGTTAGGTTTAGGGTACGGGTTACGGTTAGTGTTAGGGTCAGGGTTAGGTTTAAGGTAAGTGTACAAGTTAGGGTTAGGTTTAGGGTACGGGTTAGGGTTAGTGTTATGGTACGGGTTAGGGTTACTGTATGGGTTAGGGTTAGGGTGAGGTTTAGGTTTAGGTTTAGAGTATGGTTAGGGTTAGGGTTACGGTTAGAGTACGGGTTAGGATTAGTTTTAGGTTAGGTTTAGGGTTAGGGTTAGTGTACGGGTTAGGGTTAGGGTTAGGGTTAGGTTTTTAGTTAGGTTTAGAGTACGGGGTAGGGTTAGTGGTAGTGTTAGGGTTAGGGTTAATGTACGGGTTAGGCTTAGGTTTAGGTTTAGGGTCAGAATACGGTTTAGGGTTAGGTTCAGGGTACGGGATATGGTTAGCGTAAGGGTTAAGTTTAGGTTTAGGGTTAGTTTAAGGTTACGGGTGAGGGTTAGGTTACGGCTTAGGGTTAGGATTAGGGTGCGGGTTAGGGTTAGGTTTAGGATTAGCGTAAGGGTTAGGGTTAGGTTTAGGGTCAGGGTTAGGGTTAGGGCTAGTGTTAGGATACAGTTTAGGGTTAGGTTTGGGGTTAGGGTATGCGTTAGTGTTAGGTTTGGGGTTAGGTACGGGTTAGTTTTAGGGTTAGGGTACAGGTTAGTGTTATTGTTAAGGTTAGGGCTAGTGTTAGGGCATGGCTTTGGTTTAGGTTACGGTTAAGGGTTATGGTTTCAGTTAGGGTTCGGGTTAAGTTTAGGGTGCGGATTAGGGTTAGGTTTAGTGTTAGGGTTAGGGTTAGGGTTAGAGTACGGGTTTGGGTTAGTGTTAGGGTTTGGTTTAGGTTTACCGTTTGGGTACGGGTTAGTGAAGGGTTAGGTTTAGGGTTAGGGTTTAGGGTTATAGATAGGGTTAGGCTACGGGTAGGGTTAGGGTACGGGTTAGGGTTAGGGTTAGGGGTCGGGTTAGGGTTAGTGTACTGGTTAGGGTTAGGTTTAGGGTTAGGGTTAGTGTTAGGGTTACGTACGTGTTAGAGTTAAGGTTGGGGTATGGGATAGGTTTAGTGTACGTGTTAGGTCTAGGGTTAGGGTTAGGTTTAGTGTGCAGGTTAGGGTTAGGGTTAGGTTACGTGTTCGGGTTAGGGTTTGGTTATGGGTTAGCGTTACGTATAGGGTTAGGGTATGGGATAGGTTTAGGGTTAGGGTTAGGGTACGGTTTAGGGTTAGGGTACGGGTTAGGGTTAGGTCAGGGTTAGGTTTAGGGTTAGGGTTAGGGTACCGGTTAGGTTTACTGTACGTGTTAGAGTTATGGTTAGAGTTAGGGTTAGGGTTAGCGTTATAGTATGGTTTAGGGTTAGAGTTAGGGTTAGGTTAATGTTAGAGTACGGGTTAGGGTTAGTGTTAGGGTTAGGGTTAGTGTTAGAGTACGGGTTATGGTTAGAATACGGGTTAGGGTTAGTGTTAGTGTTAGGGTTAGGTTTAGGGTTAGTGTACGGATAGGGTTAGGGTTAGGGTGAGGGTACGGGTAGAGTTAGGTTTAGGATACGGGATAGGGTTAGTGAATGGGTTAAGTTTAGGGTTAGGGTTGGGTTTAGGTGATGGGTTAGGGTTAGGGAACGGGTTAGGTTTAGGTTTAGGTGCGGGTTAGAGTTTGGGTTAGGGTTAGGGTTAGGGTTTGGTTTAGGGTTACGTTTAGGGTCAGGATTAGGGTTAGGGATAAGGTTATAGTATGGGTTAGGGTTAGGTTTGGATTTCGGGTACAGGATCATTTTAGGGTTAGGGTACGGGTCAGGGTAACAGTTAAGGTTATGGTTAGGGTTAGGGTATGGGTTAGGGTTAGGGTACGGGTAAGGGTTATGTTTAGGGTTAGGGTTAGGGTTAGGTTTAGGTTTAGGGTGCGGTTAGGGTTAGGGTTAGGGTTAGTGCTATGTTATGGGTTAGGGTTACTGTTAGGGTTTGGGTACGGTTTAGGGTTAGGGATCGGTTACGGGATAGGGTTGTTAAGGGTTAGGTCAAGGGTTAGGGTTAGGTTTCGTGTACAGTTTAGGGTTAGGGTTAGGTTTAGTGTTAGTGTTAGGGTATGGGTTAGGCTTAGGGTACGGGTTAGGGTTAAGGTTAGGGTCAAGGTTAGGGTTAGGGTGGGTACGAGTTAGGGTTAGGGTTAGGTTCAGGTTACGGGTTAGGGTTAGGATTAGGATTAGGATACGGGTTAGTTTTAGGGTACGGGTTACGGTTAGGGTTAGGGTCAGGCTTAGGGTTAGGGTTACGGTACAAGTTAGGGTTAGGGTTAGGATACGGGTTAGGGTTAGGTTTATGGTACGGGTTAGGGTTAGGTTGAGGGTTAGTGTTAGAGTCTGGTTAGGGTTAGGGTTAGGGTTAGAGTAGGGGTTAGGTTTAGTGTTAGGTTAGGTTTAGGGTTAGTGTTAGTGTACGGGTTAGGGTTAGGTTCAGGGTACAGGATAGGATTAGCGTACGGGTTAAGTTTAGGTTTAGGGTTAGGTTTAGGTTACGGGTTAGGGTTAGGGTACGGGTTAGGGTTAGGTTTAGGGTGCGGGTTAGGGTTAGGGTTAGGGTTAGTGTAAGGGTTAGCGTTAGGTTTAGGGTACGGGATAGGGTTAGCATACGGGTTAAGTTTAGGTTTAGGGTTAGGTTTAGGTTACGGGTTAGGGTTAGGGTATGGGTTAGAGTTAGGTTTAGGGTGCGGGTTAGGATTAGGGTTAGGGTTAGTGTAGGGTTAGGGTTAGGTTTAGGGTCAGGGTTAGGATTAGGATTAGTGTTAGGGTATGGGTTAGGGTTAGGGTTGGGGTTAGGGTACGGGTTAGTTTTAGGGTTAGGGTACGGGTTACGTTTATGGTGAAGGTTAGCATTAGGGTTAAGGTATGGGTTAGGGTTAGGTTACGGTTAAGTGTTATGGTTTGGGTTAGGGTTAGGGTTAAGTTTATGGTGCGGGTTAGGGTTAGGGTTAGGGTTAGAGTACGGGTTTGGTTAGTGTTAGGGTACGGGTTAGGTTTACTGTTTGGGTACGGGTTAGGTTAAGGTTTAGGGTTAGGGCAGGTTTAGGGGATAGTGTTAGAGTTAGGGTTAGGGTACGGGTAGGGTTAGGGTACGGGTTAGGGTTAGGGTTAGGGTTCGGGTTAGGTTTAGTGTACGGGTTAGGTTTAGGGTTAGGGTTTGGGTTAGGGTTAGTGTTAGGGTTACAGTACGGGTTAGGGTTAAGGTTACGGTATGGGATAGGGTTAGTGTACGTGTTACGTCTAGGGTTAGTCTCAGGTTTAGTGTGCGGGATAGGGTTAGGTTTAGGGTACGGATTAGGCTTACGGTTAGGTTTAGGGTTAGGATACGGGTTAGGGTTATGCTCAGGGTACGGGATAGGGTTAGCATACGGTTAACTTTAGGGTTAGGTTTAGGTTTAGGTTATGGGTTAGGGTTAGTGTACGGGTTAGGGTTAGGTTAGGGTCCGGGTTAGCGTTAGGGTTAGGGTTAGTGTAAGGGTTAGGGTTAGGTTTAGGGTTAGGGTTAGGGTTAGGATTAGTGTTAGAGTACGGGTTAGGGTTAGGGTTGTGGTTAGGTCACGGGTTAGTTTTAGGGTTAGTGTACAGGTTAGGGTTATGGTTAAGGTTAGGGTTAGGGTTAGGGGATGGGTTAGGGTTAGGTTACGGTTAAGGGTTATGGTTTGTGTTAGGTTTATGGTTAAGTTTAGGTTTCGGGTTAGGGTTAGGGTTAGGGTTATAGTACGGGTTTGGGTTAGTGTTAGGGTACGGGTTAGGTTTACCGTTTGGGTACGGGTTAGGTTTAGGCTTAGTGTTAGGGGTCGGGTTAGAGTTAGGATTAGGCTACGGGTAGGGTTAGGGTACGGGTTAGGGTTAGGGTTAACGTTTGGGTTAGGGTTAGTGTACGGGTTAGGGTTAGGTTTAGGGTTAGGGTAAGGGTTAGTGTTAGGGTCATGGTACGGGTTAGGGTTAAGGTTAGGGTACGGGATAGGGTTAGTGTACGTGTTAGGTGTAGGGTTAGGGTTAGGTTCAGTGTGCGGTTTAAGGTTAGGGTTAGGGTTAGTGTTAGGATACTTGTTAGGGTTAGGGTTTGGGTACGGGCTAGGGATAAGTTTAGGGTTAGTGTATGGGTAGGTTTAGGTTTAGGGTTAGGGTACGGTTTAGGGTTAGGGTATGGGATAGGGTTAGTGTTAGGGTCAGGGTTAGGGTTAGGTTTGGGGTCCAGGTTACGGTTAGGTTTAGGGTTAGGGTTAGTGCTACGGTATGGGTTAGGGTTAAGGTTAGGTTTTGGGTACGGGTTAGGGTTAGGGTTAGGGTTAGGGTACGGGATAGGTTTGGGTACGGGTTAGGTCAAGGGTTAGGTTTAGGCTTAGGGTATGGGTTGGTTAAGGTTAGGTTTAGGGTTAGGGTTAGGGTATGGGTTAGGCTTAGGGTACGGGTTAGGGTTAGGGTTAGGGTCAGGGTTAGGGTTAGGGTATGAGTTAGGGTTAGGGTTAGGTTTAGGGTTAGGGTTAGGGTTAGGGTACGAGTTAGCTTTAGGGTTAGGCTTCGGGTTAAGTTGAGGGTTATGGTACGGGTTAGGGATACAGTATGGGTTAGGGTTAGGGTGAGGGTTAGGGTTATGGTTAGAGTACGGTTAGGGTTAGGGTTAGGTTTAGAGTACGGGTTAGGGTTAGTGTAAGGGTTAGGGTAAGGGTTAGGGTTAGGGTTAGGTTTAGAGTACGGGGTAGGGTTAGTGTTAGGGTTAGGGTAAGGGTTAGGGTTAGGGTTAGGGTTAGAGTACGGGGTAGGGTTAGTTTTAGGTTTAGGGTTAGGGTTAGTGTTAGGGTATGGGTTAGGGATATGGTACGGGTTAGGGTTAGGTTTAGGGATAGGGTTAGGGTTAGGGTTAGGGTTAAAGTACGGCGTAGGGTTAGTGTTAGGGTTAGGGTTAGGGTTAATGTAAGGGTTAGGCTTAGGTTTAGGTTTAGGGTTAGGATACGGGTAGGGTTAGGTTTAGGGTACGGGATAGGGTTAGCGTACAGTTTAAGTTTAGGTTTAGGTTTAGGTTTAGGTTACGGGTTAGGGTAAGGGTACGTGTTAGGGTTAGGTTTAGGGTTAGGGTTAGGGTTAGGGTTAAAATACGGGGTAGGGTTAGTGTTAGCGTTAGGGTTAGGGTTAATGTACGGGTTAGGCTTAGGGTTAGATTTAGGATTAGGATACGGTTTAGGGTTAGGTTCAGGGTACGTTATAAGGTTAGCATACGGGTTAACTTTAGGGTTAGGGTTAGGTTTAGGTTACGGGTTAGGTTTAGGGTTAGGGTAGTGTAAGGGTTAGTGTTAGGTTTAGACTAGGGTTAGGGTTAGGGTTAGTGTTAGAGTACGGGTTAAGGTTAGGGTTGGGGTTAGGGTACGGGTTAGTTTTAGGGTTAGTATACAGTTTAGGGTTATGGTTAAGGTTAGGGTTAGGGTTAGGGTTAGGTTATGGGTTAGGGTTAGTTTACGGTTAAGGGTTATGGTTTGGGTTAGGGTTAGGTTTAAGTTTAAGGTGCAGGTTAGGGTTAGGTTTGGGGTTATAGTACGGGTTTGGGTTAGTGTTAGGGTACGGGTTAGGTTTACCATACGGGTATGGGTTAGGGTAAGGGTTAGGGTTAGGGATAGGGTTTAGGGTTAGAGTTAGGGTTAGGCTATGGGTAGGGTTAGGGTACAGGTTAGGGTTAGGGTTAGGGTTATGATTAGTGTTAGGGTTACGATACGGTTTAGGGTTAAGTTTGGGGTATGGGATAGGGTTAGTGTACGTTTTAGGTCTAGGGTTAGGGTTAGGTATAGTGTACGGGTTAGGGTTAGGTTTAGGGTACGTTTTAGGGTTAGGGTTTGGTTACGGGTTAGCGTTACGTTTAGGGTTAAGGTACGGGTTAGGTTTAGGGTTAGGGTTAGGGTACGGTTTAGGGTTAGGGTAAGGGTTAGGGTTAGATCAAGGTTAGGTTTAGGGTTAGGGTTAGGGTACCGGTTAGGGTTACTGTACGGGTTAGGGTTATGGTTAGGGTTAGGGTTAGGGTTAGGGTTAGCGTTATAGAACGGGTTAGGGTTAGAGTTAGGGTTAGGTTTAGGTTTAGAATGCGGGTTATGGTTAGTGTTAGGTTTAGGGTTAGTGTTAGGGTTAGTGTATGGATAGGGTTAGGGTTAGGGTTAGGGTACGGGTTAAGGTTAGGTTTAGGATACGGAATCGGGTTAGTGTACGGGTTAAGTTTCAGGTTAGGGTTAGGTTTAGGTGACAGGTTAGGGTTAGGAAACAGTTTAGGGTTAGGTTTAGGTGCGGGTTAGTGTTAGGGTTAGGGTTAGGGTTAGGGTTTGGCTTATGGTTAGGTTTAGGGTCAGGGTTAGGGTTAGGGTTAGTGTTAGGGTACGGGTTAGGGTTAGGGTTGGGGTTAGGGTACGGGTTAGTTTTAGGTTTAGGTTTCGGATTAGGGTTATGGTTAAGGTTAGGGTTAGGGTTAGGTTATGAGTTAGGGTTAAGTTACGGTTAAGGGTTATGGTTTTGGTTAGGGTTAGAGTTAAGTTTAGTGTGTGGGTTAGGGTTAGGGTTAGAGTATGGGTTTGGGTTAGTGTTAGGGTACGGGTTAGGTTTACCGTTTGGGTACGGGTTAGGGTTAGGCTCAGTGTTTAGGGTAGGGTTAAAGTTAGGATTAGGCTACGGGTAGGGTTAGGTTACGGGTTAGGGTTAAGGTTCGGGTTAGGTTTAGTGTACGGGTAGGGTTAGGGTTAGGGTTATGGTCAGGGTTAGGGTTAGGGTATGAGTTAGGGTTAGGGTTAGGTTAGGGTACGGGTACGGTTTAGGGTTAGGGTTAGGGTTAGGGTTAGGGTTAAAATATTTGTTAGGTTTAGGCTACGGGTTAGGGTTAGGGTTATGGTCCGGGTTAGGGTTAGGGTTAGGGTACGATATAGGTTTAGGGTTAGGGTACGGGTTAGGGTTAGGGTTATGGTACGGGTTAGGAATACAGTATGGGTTAGGGTTAGGGTGAGGGTTAGGGTTAGGGTTAGAGTACGGTTAGGGTTAGGGTTAGGTTTAAAGTACGGTTTAGGGTTAGTGATAGGGTTAGGGTAAGGGTTACGGTTAGGGTAAGGGTTAGAGTACGGGGTAGGGTTAGTGTTAGGGTTAGGGTTAGGGTTAGTGTTAGGGTACGTGTTAGGGATAGGGTATGGGTTAGGTTTAGGTTTAGGGTTAGGGTTAGGGTTAGGGTTAGGGTTAGGGTTAAAGTACGGGGTAGGGTTAGGTTTGGGGTTAGGGTACAGGTTAGTTTTAGGGTTAGGGTATGGGTCAAGGTTATGGTTAAGGTTATGGTTAGGGTTAGGGTATGGGTTAGGGTTAGGGTACGGTTAAGTGTTACGGTTAGGGTACGGGTTAGGGTTAGGTTTAGGGTGCGGGTTAGGGTTAGGGTTAGGGTTAGGGTTAGTGTAAGGCTTAGGATTAGGTTTAGAGTCAGGGTTCGGGTTAGGGTTAGTGTTAGGGTACTCCGTAGTGTTAGGGTTGACGTTAGGGTACGGGTTAGTTTTAGGGTTAGGGTACAGGTTAGGGTATGTTTAAGGTTAGGGTTAGGGTTAGGGTATGGTTTAGGGTTAAGTTATGGTTAAGGGTTATGATTTCGGTTAGGGTTCGGGTTAAGATTAGGGTGCGGGTTCAGGTTAGGTTTAGGGTTAGAGTACGGGTTTGGATTACTGTTAGGGACGGGTTAGGTTTACCTTTTGGGTACAGGTTAGTGTAAGCCTAAGGGTTAGTGTTAGGATTAGGGGTAAGGTTTAGAGTTAGGGTTAGGCTATGGGTAGGGTTAGGGTATGGGTTAGGGTATGGGTTAGGATTCGGGTTAGAGTTAGTGTACAGGTTAGGGATAGGGTTAGGGTTAGGCTTAGGGTTAGGGTGAGTGTTAGGGTTATGGTTCGGGTTAGGGTTAAGATTCCGGTACGGGATAGGGTTAGTGTACGTGTTATGTCTAGTGTTAGGGTTAGGTTTAGTGTGCGGTTTAGTGTTAGGGTTAGGGTTAGGGTTAGGGTACGTGTTAGGGTTAGAGTTTGGGTAAGGGTAAGGGTTACGTTTAGGGTTAGGGTATGGGTTAGGTTTAGGCTTAGGGTAAGGTTTAGTTTTAGGGTACGGGTTAGAGTTACAGAACGGGTTTGGGTTAGGTTTAGTGTTATGGATAGAGTACGGGTTAGTGTTGGTGTTATTGTTAGGGTTAGGGTTAGTGTACGGATAGGGTTAGGGTTAGGGTTAGGGTACGGGTTAGGTTTAAGTTTAGGGTACGGGATAGGGTTAGTGTACGGGATAAGGTTAGGGTTAGGGTTAGGTTTAGGGTACGAGTTAGAGTTAAGGTTAGGGTACGGGTTAGGGTTAGGGTTATGTTACGTGCTAGGGTTACAGTACGGGTTAGTGTTTGGGTTCGGGTTAGGGTTATGGTTAGATTATGGTTAGGGTCAGTGTTAGGGTTAGGGTTATAGTACGGGTTAGGGTTAGTGTTAGGGTTAGGTTTAGGTTTAGGTTTAGAGTTAGGGTTAAGGTTAGGTTTAGGTTTAGAGAACGGGGTAGGATTAGTGTTAGGTCTGGTTAGGGATAATGTACGGGTTAGGCTTAGGTTTAGTTTTAGGGTTAGGATAAGGGTTAGGGTTAGGTATAGGTTACGAGTTAGGGTTAGGGAATGGGTTAGGGTTAGGTTTAGGGTGCGGGTTAGGGTTAGGGTTAGGGTTAGTGTAAGGGTAATGGTTAGGTTTAGGGTCAGGGTTAGGGTAGGTTTAGTGTTAGGGTACGGTTTAGGGTTAGGGGTGGGGTTAGGGTACGGGTTAGATTTAGGGTTAGGGTATGGGTTAGGGTTATGTTTAAGTTTAGGGTTAGGGTTAGGGTATGGATTAGGGTTAGGTTACAGTTAAGGGTTATGTTTTGGGTAAGGGTTAGGGTTAAGTTTAGGGTTCGGGTTCGGGTTAGGGTTAGTGTTAGAGTACGGGTTTGGGCTAATGTTAGGGTATCGGTTAGGTTTACCATTTGGGTACGGGTTAGGGTAAGGGTTAGGTTTAGGGTTAGGGGTTAGGGGTAGGTTTAGGGTTAGGGTACGGGTAGGGTTAGGGTACGGGTTAGTGTTAGGGTTAGGGTTCGGGTTAGTGTTAGGGTTAGGGTTCGGGTCAGGGTTAGTGTACGGATTAGGGTTAGGGTTAGGGTTAGTTTTAGGGTTAGGGTTAGGGGTACGTACGGGTTAGGTTTAAAGGTACGTTTCTGGATAGGGTTAGTGTATGTTTTAGGTCTAGGGTTAGGGTTAGGTTTAGTGTTCGGGTTAGGGTTAGGATTAGGGTTAGGGTACGTGTTAGGGTTAGGTTTTGGGTACGGGTGAGAGTTACGTTTACGTATAGGTTATGGGTTTGGGTTAGGGTTAAGGTAAGGGTTTCTGTTAGGGTACGGGTTAGGGTTAGAGTATTGGTTAGAGTTAGGTTAAGGGTTAAGGTTAGGGTTAGAGTACGGGTTAGGGTTAGTGTTATTGTTAGGGTTAGGGTTAGTGTAAGGATAGGGTTAGGGTTAGGGTTAGGGTACGGGTTATATTTAGGTTTAGGGTACGGGATACGGTTAGTGTATGGGTTAAGTTTAGGGTTAGGGTTAGGTTTAGGTTACGGTTTATGTTTAGGGTACGGGTTAGCGTTACGTTTAAGGTTAGGGTTAGTGTTAGGGTATGGGTTAGGTTTAGGGTACGGGTAAGGGTTATGGTTAGGGTTAGGGTTACGTTTAGGTTTAGGGTGAGGGTTAGGTTTAGGGTTAGGATTAGGTTTTGCGCTAGGGTATGGGTTAGTGTTACTGTTAGGGTTTGGGTACGGGTTAGGGTTAGGTTTAGGGTACGAGATAGGGTTGGGTACGCGTTAGGTCAAGGGTTAGGTTTAGATTTAGGGTACGGGTTAGGGTTAGGGTAAGGTTTAGGGTTAGGTTTAGGGTATGGGTTAGGTTTAGGGTACGGGTTAGGGTTAGGTTAGGGTCAGGGTTAGGGTTCGTGTTAGGATATGAGTTAGGGTTAGGGTTAGGTTTAGGGTACGGGTTAGGGTTAGGGTTAGGTTTAGGGTACGGGTTAGGTTTAGGGTACGGGTTAGGGTTAGGGTCAGGTTTAGGGTTAGGGTACGAGTTAGGGCTAGTGTTAGGGTATGCGTTAGGTTTAGGTTTAGGGTTAGGGTTAGAGTATAGGTTAGGGTTAGTGTTAGGTTTAGGGAAAGGGTTAGGTTTAGGGTTAGGGTACGGGTTAGGGTTAGGTTTAGTGTACAGTTAGAGTACGATTAGGGTTAGGGTTAGGGTTAGGGTTAGAGTACGGGTTAGGGTTATGTTACGGTTAAGGTTTATGGTTTGGTTTAGGGTTAGGATTACGTTTAGGGTGCGGGTTAGGGTTAGGGTTAGGGTTAGGGTTAGAGTACGGGTTTGGGTTAGTGTTAGAGTATGGGTTAGGTTTACCGTTTGGGTACGGTTTAGCGTATAGGTTAGGGTTAAGGTAAGGCTTAGGGGTTAGGGTTAGAGTTAGGGTTAGGCTACGGGTAGGGTTAGGGGACGGGTTAGGGTTACGGTTAGGTTTCGGGTAGGGTTAGGGTACGGGTTAGGGTTAGAGTTAGGGTTAAGGTTAGGGTTAGTGTTAGGGTTACGGTACGGGTTAGGGTTAAGTTTAGGGTACGGGTAGGATTAGTGTACGTGTTAGGTCTAGGGTTAGGGTTAGGTATAGTGTGCGGGTTAGGGTTAGAGTTAGGGTGCGTGTTAGGGTTAGGGGTTGGGTACGGGTAGCGTTACGTTAGGTTAGGGTATGGGTTAGGTTTAGGGTTAGGGTTAGGGTACGGTTTAGGGTTAGGGTATGGGTTAGGGTCAGTGTTAGGCTTAGGTTTAGGGTAAGGGTACGGGTTAGGGTACGGGGTAGGGCTACTGTACGGGTAGGGTTAGGGTTAGTGTTATACTACGGGTTAGGGTTTAAGTTAGGGTTAGGTATTTTGTTAGAGTATGGGTAGTGTTAGTGTTAGGGTTAGGGATAGTGTTAGGGTACGGGTTAGGGTTAGAGTACGGGTTAGGGTTAGGTTTAGGGTTAGGGTTAGGGTTAGAGTATGGGTTAGGGTTAGTGTTAGTGTTAGGGTTAGAGTTAGGGTTAGTGTACGGATAGGGTTAGGGTTAGGGTTAGGTTAGGTTACAGGTAATGGTTAGTTTTAGGGTATGGGAAAGGTTAGCGTATGGGTTAAGTTTAGCGTTAGGGTTAGGTTTAGGTTATGGGTTAGGGTTAGGGAACAGGTTAGGGTTAGGTTTAGGTGCGGGTTAGGGTTAGGGTTAGGTTTAGGGTTAGGGTTCAGGTTAGGGTTAGGTTTAGGGTCAGGGTAAGGGTTAGGGATAGGGTTATGTTACGGGTTAGGGTTAAGGTTGGGGTTAGGGTACAGGTTAGTTTTAGGGTTAGGGTATGGGTCCGGGTTATGGGTAAGGTTAGGGTTATGGTTAGGGTATGGGTTAGTGTTAGGGTACGGTTAAGGGTTATGGTTAGGTTTAGGGTTAGGTTTAGGTTTAGAGTGCGGGTTAGGGTTAGGTTTAGGTTTAGGGTTAGGGTTAGGGTATGGGTTAGGCTTAGGGTACGGGTTAGGGTTAGGGTTATGGTCAGGGTTAGGGTTAGGTTTAGGGTACGAGTTAGGGTTAGGGTTAAGTTTAGTGTACGGGTTAGGGTTAGGGTTAGTGTATGGGTTAGGTTTAGGGTACGGGTTAGGGTTAGGGTTAGGGTCAGGGTAGGGTTAGGGTTTGGGTGAGGCTTAGGTTTAGTGTTAGAGTACGGATAGGGTTAGGGTTAGGGTTAGGGTTAGAGTTCGGATTAGGGTTAGTGTTAGGGTTATGGTTAGGGTTAGGGAACGGGTTAGGGTTAGGTTTAAGGTATGGGATAGGGTTAGTGTACGGGTTAAGTTTAGGGTTAGGGTTAGGTTTAGGTTACGGGTTAGGGTTAGGGTATGGGTTAGTTTACGGGATAAGGTTAGGTTTAGGGTCAGGGTTAGGGTTATGTTTAGGGTCGGGGTTAGTGTTAGGGATAGGGTTATGGTATGGGTTAGGGTACGGATTAGGGTTATGGTTAAGTTTAGGGTTACTGTTAGGGTATGGGTCAGGGTTAGGTTACGGGTAAGTGTTATGGCTAGGGTTAGGGTTAGGTTAAGTTTAGGGTGCGGGTTAGGCTTAGGGATAGGGTTAGGGTTAGGTTAGGATATCGGTTAGGTTTAGATTACGGTTAAGGGTTATGGTTTGGGTTAGGGTTAGGGTTAAGTTTAGGGTGCGGGTTAGGGTTACGGTCAGGGTTAAGGTTAAGTGTAGGGTACGGTTTTGGGTTAGTGTTAGGGTACGGGTTAGGTTTACCGTTTGGGTATGGGTTAGGGTAAGGGTTAGGGTTATGGTTAGGGGTTAGGGTTAGAGTTATGGTTAGGCTAATGGTAGCGTTAGTGTACGGGTTAGTGTTTGGGTTAGGGTTCGGGATAGGGTTAGTGTACGGGTTAGGGTTAGGGTTGGTGTTATGGGTACGGTAAGGGTTAGTGTTAAGGTTGGGTTACAGGATAGGTTTAGTGTACGTGTTAGGTCTAGTGTTAGTGTTAGATTTAGGTTCGGTTTAGGGTTAGGGTTAGTGTTAGGGTACGTGTTAGGATTAGGGTTTGGTTACGGGTAAGGGTACGGGTTAGGGTGAGGGTTAGTGTTAGGGTACGGGTTAGGGTTAGGGTTAGGATTAGGGTTAGGGTTAATGTACGGGTTAGGGTTAGTGTAAGGGTTAGGGTTAGGTTTAGGGTCAGGTTTAGGGTTAGGGTTAGTGTTAGGTTACGGGTTAGGGTTAGGTTTGGGGTTAGGGTATGGGATATTTTTAGTGTAAGGGTACGGGTTAGGGTTACGGTTAAGGTTAGGGTTAGGTTTAAGGTATGGGTTAGGGTTAGGTTATGGTTAAGGGTTATGGTTTGGGTTAGGGTTAGGGTTAAGTTTTGGGTGCAGTTAGGGTTAGTGTTAGGGATAGAGTACGGGTTTGTTTTAGTGTTAGGGTACGGGTTATGTTTATCGTTTGGGTACGGGTTAGGTTAAGGGTTAGGGTTAGTGTTAGGGTTAGGGTTAGGTTTAGAGTTTGGGTTAGGCTACGGGTAGGGTTAGGTACGGGTTATTGTTAGGGTTAGGGTACGGGTTAGGGTTATTTTACGGTTAAGGTTAGGTATAGGGTTAGGTTTAGGGTTAGTGTTAGGGTTACGGTACGGGTTAGTGTTAAGGTTACGGTACGGGATAGCGTTAGTGTACGTGTTAGGTCTAGGGTTAGGGTTAGGTTTAGTGTGCGGGTTAGAGTTAGGGTTAGGGTTAGGGTTAGGGTACGTGTTAGGGTTAGTGTTTGGGTACGGGTTAGGGTTATGTTTAGGGTTAGGGTACGTGTTAGGTTTAGGGTTAGGTTAAGGGTTAGTGTTAGGGTACGGATTAGGGTTAGAATACGGGTTAGGTTTAGGTTTAGGATTAGGTTTGGGTTAGAGTACGGGTTAGGGTTAGTGTTAGGGTTAGTGTTAGGGTGAGTGTACGGATAGGGTTAGGGTTAGGGTTAGGGTCAGGGTTACGATTAGGGTTAGGGTTAGGGTACGGGTTAGGGTTAGGTTTAGCTTACGGGTTAGGGTTAGGTTTAGGGTTGTGTTACGGGTTCGGTTTAGGGTACGGGTTAGGGTTAGGTTTAAGGTCAGTGTTAGGGTTAGGGTACGAATTAGGGTTAGAGCTAGGGTACGGGATAGGGTTAGCGTTATGGTACGGGTTAGGGTTACAGTTGGGTTAGGGTTAGGGTGAGGGTTAGGGTTAGGGTTAGAGTACGGTTAAAGTTAGTGTTAGTGTTAGGGCTAGAGTACGGGTTAGAGTTAGTGTTAGGGTTAGGGTTAGGGTTAGGGTACGGATACGGGTTTGGGTTAGGGTCAGGGTTAGGTTTAGGGTTAGGGTTAGGCTCAGGGTACGTGTTAGGGTTAGGGTTAGTGTCAGGTTTATTGTTAGGGTTAGGGTTAGGGTTAGTGTTAGGGTACGGGTTAGGGTTAGGGTTAGGGTTAGGGTATGGGTTAGGGTTAGTGTAAGGGTTAGGGTTAAGTTTAGGGTCAGGTTTAGGTTTAGGGTTAGTGTTAGGTTACGGGTTAGGTTTAGGTTTGGGGTTTGGGTACAGGATATTTTTAGTGTACGGTTTCGGGTTAGGGTTACAGTTAAGTTAGGGTTATGTTTAAGGCATGGTTTAGGGTTAGGTTACCGTTAAGGGTTATGGTTTGGGTTAGGGTTAGGGTTAAGTTTAGGGTGCGGGTTAGGGTTAGGGTTAGGATTAGAGTACGGGTTTGTTTTAGTTATAGGGTACGGTTATGTTTACCGTTTGGTTACAGGTTAGGGTAAGGGTTAGGGTTAGGATTAGAGTTTGGGTTAGGCTACGGGTAGGGTTAGGGTACGGGTTATTGTTAGGGTTAGGGTTCGTGTTAGGGTTATTTTACGGTTTAGGGTTAGGTATAGGGTTAGGGTTAGGGTTAGTGTTAGGGTTACGGTACGGGTTAGTGTTAAGGTACGGTACGGGATAGGGTTAGTGTACGTGTTAGGTCTAGGGTTAGGGTTAGGTTTAGTGTGCGGGTTAGGCTTAGGGTTAGGGTTAGGGTATGTGTTAGGGTTAGTGTTTGGGTAGGGGTTAGGGTTACGTTTAGGGTTAGGGTACGGGTTAGGGTTAGGTTTAGGTTTAGGGTTAAAGTTAGGGTATGGGTTAGGCTTAGGGTACGGGTTAGGGTTAGGGTTAGGGTGAGGGTTAGGGTTAGGGTTAGGGTATGAGTTAGGGTTAGGTTTAGGTTTAGGGTACCGATTAGGGTTAGGGTTAATGTTAGGGTTAAAGTACGGGTTAGCTTTAGGGTACGGGTTAGGTTAGGATTATGGTCCGGGTTAGGGTTAGGGTTAGGGTACGAGTTAGGGTTAGGGTTAGGGTACGGGTTAGGTTTAGGGTTAGGTTAAGGGTTAGTGTTAGGGTACGGATTAGGGTTAGAATATGGGTTAGGGTTAGGTTTAGGATTAGGTTTGGGTTAGAGTACGGGTTAGGGTTAGTGTTAGGGTTAGTGTTAGGGTGAGTGTACGGATAGGGTTAGGGTTAGGGTTAGGGTCAGGGTTACGATTAGGGTTAGGGTTAGGGTACGGGTTAGGGTTAGGTTTAGGGTACGGGTTAGGGTTATGTTTAGGGTTGGGTTACGGGTTCGGTTTAGGGTACGGGTTAGGGTTAGGTTTAAGGTCAGTGTTAGGGTTAGGGTTAGGGTAAGAATTAGGGTTAGAGCTCGGGTACGGGATAGGGTTAGCGTTATGGTACGGGTTACGGTTACAGTTGGGTTAGGGTTAGGGTGAGGGTTAGGATTAGGGTTAGAGTACGGTTAAAGTTAGTGTTAGGGTTAGGGCTAGAGTACGGGTTAGGGTTAGTGTTAGGGTTAGGGTTAGGGTTAGGGTACGGATACGGGTTTGGGTTAGGGTCAGGGTTAGGTTTAGGTTTAGGGTTAGGCTCAGGGTACGTGTTAGGGTTAGGGTTAGTGTCAGGTTTAGTGTTAGGGTTAGCGTTAGGGTTAGTGTTAGGGTACGGGTTAGGGTTAGGGTTAGGGTTAGGGTTAGGGTACGGGTTAGGGTTAGTGTAAGGGTTAGGGTTAGGTTTAGGGTCAGGTTTAGGTTTAGGGTTAGTGTTAGGTTACGGGTTAGGTTTAGGGTTGGGGTTTGGGTACAGGATATTTTTAGTGTACGGTTTCGGGTTAGGGTTACAGTTAAGTTAGGGTTATGTTTAAGGCATGGTTTAGGGTTAGGTACGGTTAAGGGTTATGGTTTGGGTTTGGGTTAGGGTTAAGTTTAGGGTGCGGGTTAGGGTTAGGGTTAGGGTTAGGGTTAGGGTTAGGGTTAGAGTACGGGTTTGTTTTAGTTATAGGGTACGGTTATGTTTACCGTTTGGTTACAGGTTAGGGTAAGGGTTAGGGTTAGGGTTAGAGTTTGGGTTAGGCTACGGGTAGGGTTAGGGTACGGGTTATTGTTAGGGTTAGGGTTCGTGTTAGGGTTATTTTACGGTTTAGGGTTAGGTATAGGGTTAGGGTTAGGGTTAGTGTTAGGGTTACGGTACGGGTTAGTGTTAAGGTACGGTACGGGATAGGGTTAGTGTACGTGTTAGGTCTAGGGTTAGGGTTAGGTTTAGTGTGCGGGTTAGGCTTAGGGTTAGGGTTAGGGTATGTGTTAGGGTTAGTGTTTGGGTACGGGTTAGGGTTACGTTTAGGATTAGGGTACGGGTTAGGGTTAGGTTTAGGTTTAGGGTTAAAGTTAGGGTATGGGTTAGGCTTAGGGTACGGGTTAGGGTTAGGGTTAGGGTGAGGGTTAGGGTTAGGGTTAGGGTATGAGTTAGGGTTAGGTTTAGGTTTAGGGTACCGATTAGGGTTAGGGTTAGGGTTAGGTTTAGGGTACGTGTTAGGGTTAGTGTTTGGGTACGGGTTAGGTTTACGTTTAGGGTTATTGTACGGGTTAGGGTTAGGTTTAGGTTTAGGGTTAAAGTTAGGGTATGGGTTAGGCTTAGGGTACGGGTTAGGGTTAGGGTTAGGGTCAGGGTTAGGGTTAGGGTTAGGGTATGAGTTAGGGTTAGGGTTAGGTTTAGGATACCGATTAGGTTTAGGGTTAGGGTTAGGGTTAAAGTACGGGTTAGCTTTAGGGTACGGGGTAGGGTTAGGATTATGGTCCGGGTTAGGGTTAGGGTTAGGGTACGAGTTAGGGTTAGGGTTAGGGTACGGGTTAGGGTTAGGATTATGGTACATGTTAGAGTTACTGTACGGGTTATGGTTAGCATGAGGCTTAGGGTTAGTGTTAGTGTACGGTTAGTGTTAGGGTTAGGGTTAGATTACAGGTTAGGGTTAGTGTTAGGGTTAGGGGAAGTGTTTGGGTTAGGGTTAGGTTTAGGGTTAGAGTACGGGGTAGGGTTAGTGTTAGGGTTAGGGTTAAGGTTAGTGTTAGGGTACGGGTTAGGGTTAGGTTTGGGGTTAGGTTTACGGTACGGGGTAGCGTGAGTGTTAGTGTTAGGGTTTGGGTTAATGTACAGTTTAGGCTTAGGGTTAGGTTTAGGTTTAGGATACGTGTTAGTTTTAGGTTTAGGTTATGGGATAGTGTTATCGTACGGCTTAAGTTTAGGGTTAGGGTTAGGTTTAGGTTACGGGTTAGGGTTAGGGTACGGATTAGGGTTAGGTTTAGGGTGCGGGTTAGGGTTAGGGGTAGGATTAGTGTAAGGGTTAGGGTTAGGTTTAGGGTCAGGGTTAGGGTTAGGGTTAGTGTTAGGGTACGGGTTAGGGTTACAGTG
This sequence comes from Urocyon cinereoargenteus, assembly GCA_032313775.1. NCBI lineage: Eukaryota > Metazoa > Chordata > Mammalia > Carnivora > Canidae > Urocyon > Urocyon cinereoargenteus. Next base: position 5,001,978 of record JAVLSZ010000034.1, read on the forward strand.
GGGTTTAGGTTTTCGGGTTCGGTTTAGGGTTAGGGTATGGGTTAGGGTTACGGTTAGGTTAGGTTTAGGGTTAGGGTATCGGTTAGGGTTAGGTTACGGTTAAGGGTTATGGGGTGGGTTAGGGTTAGGTTTAAGTTTAGGGTGCGGGTTAGGGTTAGGGTTAGGGTTTGGGTTAGAGTATGCGTTTGGGTTAGTGTTAGGGTACAAGTTAGGTTTACCATTTGGGTACGGGTTAGGTTAAGGGTTAGGGTTAGGGTTAGGGTATGTGTTAGGGTTAGGGTTAGGTTAGGGTCAGGGTTAGGGTTAGGGTTAGGGTTAGGTAAAAGTTAGGGTTAGTGTTAGGTTTAGGGTACAGGTTAGGGTTACGGTTAGGGTACGTGTTAGGTTTAGGGTATGAGTTAGGGTTAGGCTTAGGGTCAGGCTTAGGTTTAGGGTTAGGGTTAGGGTACGGGTTAGGGTTAGGTTTAGGGTTAGGGTTAAAGTACGGGGTAGGGTTAGTGTTAGGTTTAGGGTTAGCGTTAATGTTCGGGTTAGGCTTAGGGTTAGATTTAGGGTTAGGATAAGGTTTAGGGTTAGATTCAGGGTATGGGATAGGGTTAGCATATGGGTTAAGTTTTGGGTTAGGGTTAGGTTTAGGTTACGCGTTAGGGTTAGGGTACGGGTTAGGGTTAGGTTTAGGGTCAGGGTTAGGGTGAGGGTTAGTGTTAGAGTACAGGTTAGGGTTATTTTTGGGGTTAGGTTACGGGTTAGTTTTAAGGTTAGGGTACAGGTTAGGGTTATGGTTAAGGTTAGGTTTAGGGTTAGGGTATGGGTTAGCGTTAGGTTACGGTTAAGGTTTATGGTTTGGGTTAGGGTTTGGGTTAAGTTTAAGGTGCGGGTTAGGGTTAGGGTTAGAGCACGGGTTTGGGTTAGTGTTAGGGTACGGGTTAGTTTTATCGTTTGGATACGGGTTAGGGTAAGGGTTAGGGTTAGGGTTTGGGGTTAGGTTAGAGTTAGGGTTAGGCTACGGGTAGGGTTAGGATATGGGTTAGGGTTAGGGTTAGGATTTGGTTTAGGGTTAGTGTACGGGTTAGGGTTAGGGTTAGGGTTAGGGTTAGGATTAGGTTTAGTGTTAGATTTACGGTACGGGTTAGGGTTAAGGTTTCGGTACGGGATAGGTTTAGTTTACGTGTTAGTTCTAGGGTTAGGGTTAGGTTTAGTGTGCGGGTTAGGGTTATGGTTAGGGTACGTGTTAGGGTTAGGGTTTGGGTACGGGTTAGGGTTACGTTTAGGGTTAGGGTACGGGTTAGTTTAAGGGTTAGGGTAAGGGTTAGTGTTAGGGTACGGGTTAGGGTTAGAGTACGGGTTAGGGTTAGGTTTAGGGTTAGGATTAGTGTTAGAGTACTGGTTAGAGTTAGTGTTAGGGTTAGTGTACGAATAGGGTTAGGGTTAGGGTTAGGATATGGGTTAGGGTTAGGTTTAGGGTACGGGATAGGGTTAGTGTATGCGTTAAGTTTAGTGGTAGGGTCAGGTTTAGATTAAGGGTTAGGGTTAGGCTACGTGTTAGGGTTAGGTTTAGGTGCGGGTTAGGGTTTGGGTACCGGTTATGGTTGGGTTTAGGGTCAGGGTTAGGGTTAGGGATAGGGTTATGGTACGGGTTAGGGTTAGGGTTGGGGTTAGGGTACTGGTTAGTTTTAGGGTTAGGGTACGGGTTAGGGTTATGGTTAAGGTTAGGGTTAGTGTTAGGTTATGGGTTACTTTTAGGGTACGGGTTAGGGTAATGGTTAGGGTTAGGGTTAGGTTTAGGTTTAGGGTGCGGGTTAGGCTTAGAGTTAGGGTTTGGGTTAGCCCTAGGGTATGGGTTAGGGTTACTGTTAGGGTTTGGGTATGGGTTAGGTTTAGTCTAAGCGTACGGGATAGGGTTGGGTACGGGTTAGGTCAAGGGTTAGGGTTAGGTTTAGGGTATGGGTTAGGGTTAGGGTTAGAATTAGGTTTATGTTTAGGGTATGGGTTTGGTTAAGGGTACATGTTAGGTTAGCATTAGGGTCAGAGTTAGGGGTAGGGGTAGGGTGTGAGTTAGGGTTAAGGTTAGGTTTAGGGTACAGGTTTGTGTTAGGGTTAGGTTTAGGGTATGGGTTAGGTTTAGGTTACGGGTTAGGGTTAGGTTTACGGTCAGGTTTAGTGTTAGAGTACGAGTTAGGGTTAGGGATAGGGTACGGGTTAGGGTTAGGGTTATGTTACGGGTTAGGGTTACAGTTTGGTTTAGGGTTAGGGTGAGGGTTAGGCTTAGGGTTAGAGTACGGTTAGGTTTAGGGTTAGGGTTAGGGTTAGGGTTAGAGTACGGGTTAGGGTTAGTGTAAGGGTTAGGGAAAGGGTTAGGGTTAGGTTTAGGGTATGCTTTAGGGTTAGGGATAGTGTTAGGGTTAGGGTTAGAGTATGGGATAGTGTTAGTGTTAGGGTTAGGGTTAGGGTTAATGTACGAGTTAGGCTTAGGGTTAGGTTTAGGGTTAGGTTACGGGTTAGGGTTAGGTTTAGTGTACGGGATAGGGTTAGCATATGGGTTAAGTTTAGGGTTAGGGTTAGGTTTAGTTTATGGGTTAGTGTTAGAGTACGGGTTAGGGTTAGGTTTAGGAAGCGGTTTAGGTTTAGGTTTAGGGTTAGTGTACGGGTTCGGGTTAGGTTTATGGTCAGGGTTAGGGTTAGGGTTAGTGTTAGGGTATGGGTTAGTTTTAGGGTTGGTGTTAGGGTACGGGTTAGATTTAGGGTTATGTTACGGGTTAGGGTTAAGGTTAAAGTTAGGGATAGGATTAGGGTATGGGTTAGGGTTAGGATACGGTTAAGGGTTATGGTTATGGTTAGGGTTAGGGTTAAGTTTAGGGTGCGGTTTAGGGTTATGGTTATGGTTAGTGTTAGGGTTAGAGTACGGGTTTGCGTTAGTTAGGGTACAGGTTAGGTTTACCATTTGGGTACGGGTTAGGTTAAGGGTTAGGGTTAGGGTTAGGGTTAGGGTTAGGGGTTAGGGTTAGAGTTAGGGTTAGGCTAAGGGATAGGGTTAGAGTACGGGTTAGGGTTAGGGATAGGGTTAGGGTTATAGTATGGGTTAGGTTTAGAGTTAGTGTTATTTTTAGGGTTAGAACGGGTTAGGGTTAGTGTCAGGGTTAGGGTTAGTGTTAGGGTACGGGTTAGGTTTAGAGTTCGGGTTAGGGTTAGGTTTAGGGTTGGGGTTAGGGTTAGAGTACGGTTTAGGGTTAGTGTTAGGTTTAGGTTAGGTCTAGGTTACTGTACGGTTAGGGTTAGGCTAGGGTTAGGGTACGGTTTAGGGTTAGGTTTAGGGTAGGGGATAGGGTTAGCACACGGTTTAAGTTTAGGGATAGGGTTAGGTTTAGGTTCCGGGTTACGGTTAGGGTACGGGTTAGGTTTAGGGTTAGGTTAAGGGTTAGTGTTAGGTACGGGTTAGGGTTAGAGTACGGGTTAGGGTTAGGTTTAGGGTTAGGGTTAGGGTTAGAGTACAGGTTAGGGTTAGTGTTAGTGTTAGGGTTAGGGTTAGTGTACGGATAGGGTTAGGGTTAGGGTTAGGGTTAAGGGTATGGGTTAGGGTTAGGTTTAGGGTACGGGATAGGGTTAGTGTACGGGATAAATTTAGGGTTAGGTTTAGGTTTAGGTTACGGGTTAGGGTTAGGGTACGGGTTAGGGTTAGGTTTAGGTGCGGGTTAGGGTTAGGGTACGGGTTAGGGTTAGGTTTAGTGTCAGGGTTAGGGTTAGGTATAGGGTTATGGTACAGGTTAGTGTTAGGGTTGGGGTTAGGGTACGGGTTAGTTTTAGGGTTAGGGAAAGTGTTAGGGTTGCGGTTAAAGTTAGGGTTAGGTTTAGGGAACGGGTTAGTGTTAGGTTTAGGGTACGGGATTGGGTTAGTGTACGTGTTAAGTTTAGGATTAGGGTTAGGTTTAGGTTACAGGTTAGGGTTAGGGTACGGGTTTGGGTAGGTTTACGGTCAGGTTTAGGATTAGGGATAGGGTTATGGTACGGGTTATGGTTAGGGTTGGGGTTAGGGTACGGGTTAGTTTTAGGGTTAGGGGACGGGTTAGGGTTATGGTTAAGGTTAGGGTTAGTGTTAGGATATGTGTTAGGGTTAGGGTATGGGTAAGGGTTATGGTTTGGGTTAAGGTTAGTTTTAGATTTAGGGTGCGGGTTAGGCTTAGGGTTAGGGTTAGGGTTAGCCCTAGGGTATGGGTTAGGGTTACTGTTAGGGTTTGGGTACGGGTTAGGGTTAGGGTACGGGATAGGTTTGGGTACGGGTTAGGTCAAGGGTTAGGGTTAGGTTTAGGGTACGGGTTAGGGTTAGGTTTAGTGTTAGGGTTAGGGTATGGGTCAGGATTAGGGTACGGGTTAGTGTTAGGGTTAGGGTAATGGTTAGGGTTAGTGTTTTGGTACGAGTTAGGGTTAGGGTTAGTTTTAGTGTACGGGTTAAGGTTAGGTTTAGGTTTAGGGTACGGGTTAGGTTTAGGTTACGGGTTAGGTTTAGGGTTAGGGTTGGGTTAGGGTTAGAGTACGAGTTAGGTTTAGGGATTGGGTACGGGTTAGGGTTAGGGTTATGTTACGGGTTAGGGTTACAGTAAGGGTTAGGTTTAGGGTGAGGGTTAGGTTTAGTGCTAGGTTAGGGTTTGGGTTAGGGTTAGAGTACTGGTTAGGGTTAGTGTTAGTGTTAGGGTTAGGGTTAGCGCTAGGGTATGGGTTAGGGTTACTGTTAGTGTGGGTACGGGTTAGGGTTAGGGTTAGTGTACGGGATAGGGTTGGATACGGGTTAGGTCAAAGGTTAGGGTTAGGTTTAGGGTTCGGGTTAGGGGAAGGGTTAGGTTTAGGGTTAGGGTTTGTGTATGGGTTAGGCTTAGGGTACAGGTTAGGGTTAGGGATAGGGTTAGGATTAGGGTTAGGGTTAGGGTACGAGTTAGGTTTAGGGTTACATTTAGGGCACAGGTTAGGGTTAGGGTTAGGGAACGGGTTAGGGTTAGGGAACGGGTTAGGTTTAGGGTACGGGTTAGTTTTAGGGTTAGGGTCAGCGTTAGTTTTAGTGTTAGTGTACAAGTTAGGTTTAGGGTTAGGGTACGGGTTAGGGTTAGGGCTATGGTACGGGTTAGGGTTACAGTAAGTGTTAGGGTTTGGTGAGGGTTAGGGTTAGGGTTATGGTTACAGTACGGATAGGGTTAGGGTTAGGTTTAGGGTACGGGTTAGGGTTAGGTTTAGGGTACGAGATACAGTTAGTGTACAGGTTAAGTTTAGGGTTAGGGTTAGGTTTAGGTTACGGGATAGGGTTAGGTTTAGGGTCAGGGTTAGGGTAAGGGATAGGGTTATGGTACGGGTTAGTGTTAGGGTTGGGGTTAGGTTACGGGTTACTTTAGGGTTAGGTTATGGGTCAGAGTTACGGTTAAGGTTAGCGTTAGGGTTAGGGTATGTGTTAGGTTTAGGGTACAGGTAAGGGTTATCATTTGGGTTAGGGTTAGGTTAAGGTTTAGGTTACGGGTTAGAGTTAGGATTAGCGTTAGGGTTAGTGCTAAGGTATGGGTTAGGGTTACTGTTAGGGTTTGGGTACGGGTTAGGGTTATGGTTAGGTTACGGGATAGGGATGGGTACGGGTAAGGTTAAGGGTTAGGGTTAGGTTTAGGGTACGGTTTAGGGTTAGGGAAGGATTAGGTTTACGGTTAGGGTATGGGTTAGGCTTAGGGCACGGGTAAGGGTTAGGGTTAGGGTCAGGGTTAGCTTTAGGGTTATGTTTAGGGTTAGGGAACGGGTTAGGGTTAGGTTTAGGGTACGGGTTAGGGTTAGGTTTAGGGTCAGGGTTAGGGTTAGGGTTAGGGTATGAGTTAGGGTTAGGGTTAGGGTACGGGTTAGGTTTAGGGTTATGGTACGGGTTAGGGTTACAGTACGGTTAGGGTTAGGGTGAGGGTTAGGGTTAGTGTTAGAGTACGGTTAGGGTTAGGGTTAGGGTTAGGGTTGGGTTTAGAGTACGGGTTAGGGTTAGTGTTAGGGTAAGGGTTAGGTTTAGGGTTAGGGTACAGGTAGGGTTAGGGTAAGGGTTAGGATTAGGGTTAGAGTACGGGGTAGGGTTAGTGTTAGAGTTAGGGTTATGGTTAATGTACGGGTTAGGTTTAGGGTTAGGTTTAGGGTTAGGATACGGGTTAGGGTTAGGTTTAGGGTACGGGATAGGGTTAGCGTACGGGTTAAGTTTAGGGTTAGGGTTAGGTTTAGGTTACGGGTTAGGTTAGGGTATGGGTTAGAGTTAGGTTTAGGGTGGTGTTAGGATTAGGGTTAGGGTTAGTGTAGGGTGAGGGTTAGGTTTAGGGTCAGGGTTAGGATTAGGGTTATTGTTAGGGTATGGGTTAGGGTTAGGGTTGGGGTTAGGGTATGGGTTAGTTTTAGGGTTAGGGTACGGGTTAGGGTTATGGTGAAGGTTAGGGTTAGGGTTAAGGTATGGGTTAGGGTTAGGTTTCAGTTAAGGGTTATGGTTTGGTTTAGGGTTAGTGTTAAATTTATGGTGCGGGTTAGGGTTACGGTTAGGGTTAGAGTACGGGTTTGGGTTAGTGTTAGGGTACAGGTTAGGTTTACCATTTGGGTACAGGTTAGGTTAAGGTTTAGGGTTAGGGTTAGTGTTAGGGGTTAGTTTTAGAGTTAGGTTTAGGGTATGGGTAGGGTTAGGGTACAGGTTAGGGTTAGGGTTAGGGTTCGGGTTAGGGTTAGTGTACGGGTTAGATTTAGGGTTAGGGTATGGGTTAGGTTTAGTGTTAGGGTTAAGGTATGGGTTAGGTTTAAGGTTACAGTATGAGATAGGGTTAGTGTACGGGTTAGGTCTAGGGTTAGTGTTCGGTTAGTGTGCGGGTTAGGGTTAGGTTTAGGGTACGTTTTAGGGATAGGGTACGGTTTAGGGTTAAGTTTAGGTTTAGGGTTAGGTTTAGGGTTAGGGTTAAAATACGGGGTAGGGTTAGTGTTAGGGTAGGGTTAGGGTTAATGTACGGGTTAGGCTTAGGGTTAGGCTTAGTGTTAGGGTACGGGTTAGGGTTAGGTTCAGGGTACGGGATAGGGTTAGCCTAGGGTGAAGTTTAGGGTTAGGGTTAGGTTTAGGTTTAGGGTGCGGTTTAGGCTTAGGGTTAGGTTTAGGGTTAGCACTAGGGTATGGTTTACGGTTACTGTTAGGGTTTGGGTACGGGTTAGTTTTAGGGTTAGGGTACGAGATAGGGTTGGGTATGGATTAGGTCAAGGGTTAGGGTTAGGTTTAGGGTACGGGTTAGGGTTAGGGTTATGTTTAGGGTTAGGGTTAGGGTATGGGTTAGGTTTAGGGTACGGGTTAAGGTTAGGGTTAGGGTCAGGTTTAGGGTTAGGGTTAGGGTACGAGTCAGGTTTAGGGTTAGGTTTAGGGTATGGGTTAGGGTTAGGGTTAGGTTTAGGGTTAGGTTTAGAGTACGGGGTAGGGTGAGTGTTAGGGTTAGGGTTAGGTTTAATGTACGGATTAGTCTTAGAATTAGGTTAGGGTTAGGATACGGGTTAGGGTTAGGTTTAGGGTGCGGGTTGGGTTAGGGTTAGGGTTAGTGTAAGGGTTAGGGTTAGGTTTAGGGTCAGGGTTAGGGTTAGGGTTAGTTTTAGGGTACGGGTTAGGGTTAGGTTTGGGGTTAGGTTACGGGTTAGTTTTAGGTTTAGGGTACGGATTAGGGTTATGGTTAAGGTTAGGGTTAGGGTTAGGTTATGAGTTAGGGTTAAGTTATATTTAAGGGTTATAGTTCGGGTTAGGGTTAGAGTTAAGTTTAGGGTGCGGGTTAGGGGTGGGTTAGAGTACGGGTTTGGGTTAGTGTTAGGGTACGGGTTAGGTTTACTGTTTGGGTATGGGTAGGGAAGGGTTAGGTTTAGGGTTTTGGTTTAGGGTTATAGATAAGGTTAGGCTACGGGTAGGGTTAGGGTATGGGTTAGGGTTAGGGTTAGTGTACGGGTTAGGTTTAGGGTTAGGGTTTGGGTTAGGTTTAGTGTTAGGGTTACGGTACGGGTTAGGTTTAAGGTTACAGTATGGGATAGGGTTAGTGTACGTGTTAGGTCTAGGGTTAGTGTTCGGTTTAGCGTGCGGGTTAGGGTTAGGGTTAGGGTATGTGTTAGGGATAGGGTACGGTTTAGGGTTAGGTTTAGGGTTAGGGTTAAAGTACGGGGTAGGGTTAGTGTTAGGGTTAGTGTTAGGGTTAATGTACGGGTTAGGCTTAGGGTTAGGCTTAGTGTTAGGGTACGGGTTAGGGTTAGGTTCAGGGTACGGGATAGGGTTAGCCTAGGGTTAAGTCTAGGGTTAGGGTTAGGTTTAGGGTGCGGTTTAGGCTTAGGGTTAGGTTTAGGGTTAGCGCTAGGGTATGGTTTAGGGTTACTGTTAGGGTTTGGGTACGGGTTAAGTTTAGGTTTAGGGTACGAGATAGGGTTGGGTATGGATTAGGTCAAGGGTTAGGGTTAGGTTTAGGGTACAGGTTAGGGTTAGGGTTAGGGTTAGGGTTAGGATTAGGGTATGGGTTAGGTTTAGGGTACGGTTTAAGGTTAGGGTTAGGGTCAGGTTTAGGGTTAAGGTTAGGGTACGAGTCAGGTTTAGGGTTAGGTTTAGGGTATGGGTTAGGGTTAGGGTTAGGTTTAGGGTTAGGTTTAGAGTACGGGGTAGGGTGAGTGTTAGGGTTAGGGTTAGGGTTAATGTACGGGTTAGGCTTAGGATTAGGTTAGGGTTAGGATACGGTTTGGGTTAGGTTTAGGGTGCAGGTTGGGTTAGGGTTAGGGTTAGTGTAAGGGTTAGGGTTAGGTTTAGGGTCAGGGTTAGGGTTAGGGTTAATTTTAGGGTACGGGTTAGGGTTGGGGTTAGGTTACGGGTTAGTTTTAGGTTTATTGTATGGATTAGAGTTATGGTTAAGGTTAGCGTTAGGGTTAGGTTATGAGTTAGGGTTAAGTTACGTTTAAGGGTTATAGTTTGGGTTAGGGTTAGAGTTAAGTTTAGGGTGCGGGTTAGGGTTAGGGTTAGAGTACGGGTTTGGGTTAGTGTTAGGGTACGGGTTAGGCTTACCGTTTGGGTACGGGTTAGGGAAGGGTTAGGTTTAGGGTTATGGTTTAGGGTTATAGATAGGGTTAGGCTACGGGTAGGGTTAGGGTACGGGTTAGGGTTAGGGTTAGGGTTAGGTTTAGGGTTAGGGTTAGTGTTAGGGTCACGGTACGGTTTAGGGTTAAGGTTAGTGTACGGGATAGGGTTAGTGTGCGTGTTAGGTCTAGGGTTAGGGTTAGGTTCAGTGTGCGGGTTATGATAGGGTTAGGGTTAGGATACTTGTTAGGGTTAGGGTTTGGGTACGGGCTAGTGTTAAGTTTAGGGTTAGGGTATGGGTTAGGTTTAGGGTTATATTTAGGATACGGTTTAGGGTTAGGGTACGGGACAGGGTTAGTGTTAGGGTAAGGGGTAGGGTTAGGTTTGGGGTCCGGCTTAGGGTTAGGGTTAGGGTTAGGGTTAGCGCTAGGGTATGGGCTAGGGTAACTGTTAGGTTTTGGGTACGGGTTAGGGTTATGGTTAGTGTTAGGGTTAGGGTACGGAATAGGTATGGGTTCGGGTTAGGTCAAGGGTTAGGTTTAGGTTTAGGGTATGGGTTAGGGTAGGGTTAGGTTTAGGGTTAGGGTTAGGGTATGGATTAGGCTTAGGGTACGGGTTAGGGTTAGGGTTAGGGTCACGGTTAGGGTTAGGGTTAGGGTACGAGTTAGGGTTAGGGTTAGGTTTAGGGTTAGGGTTAAAATACGGGTTAGGTTTAGGGTACGGGTTAGGTTTAGGGTTATGGTACGGGTTAGGGATACAGTATGGGTTAGGGTTAGGGTGAGGGTTTGGGTTAGGGTTAGAGTACGGTTAGGGTTAGGGTTAGGGTTAGAGTACGGGTTAGGGTTAGTGTTAGGGTTAGGGTAAGTGTTAGGGTTAGGGTTAGGGTTAGAGTTAGAGTACAGGTTAGGGTTAGTGTTAGGGTTAGGGTTAGGGTTAGTGTTAGGATACGGGTTAGGGATAGGGTACGGGTTAGGGTTAGGTTTAGGGTTAGGGTTAGGGTTAGGGTTAGGGTTAGGGTTAAAGTACGGGGTAGGGTTAGTGTTAGGGTTAGGGGTAATGTAATGGTTGGGCTGAGGGTTAGGTTTAGGGTTAGGATACTGGTTAAGTTTAGGTTCAGGGTACGGGATAGGGTTAGCGTACAGGTTAAGTTTAGGGTTAGGGTTAGGTTTAGGTTACGGGTTAGGGTTAGGGTACGGGTTAGGGTTAGGTTTAGGGTTAGGGTTAGGGTTAGGGTTAAAGTACGGGGTAGGGTTAGTGTTAGTGTTAGGGTTAGGGTTAATGTACGGGTTAGGCTTAGTGTTAGATTTAGGATTAGGATACGGTTTAGTGTTAGGTTCAGGGTATGGTTTAGGGTTAGGGTACGGGAAAGGGTTGGGTATGGATTTAGTCAAGGTGTTAGAGTTAGGTTTAGTGTACGGGTTAGGGTTAGGGTTACGGTTATGTTTAAAGTATGGGTTAGGTTTAGGGTATGGGTTAGGGTTAGGGTTATGGTCAGGGTTAGGGTTAGGGTTACGGTACGAGTTAGGGTTAGGGTTAGGGTACTGGTTAGGGTAGGGGTTCGGTACAGATTAGGGTTACAGTACGGGTTAGGGTTAGGGTGAGGATTAGGGTTAGGGTTAGAGTATGGTTAGGCTTAGGGATAGGGTTAGAGTACGGGTTAGGGTTAGTGTAAGGGTTAGGGTAAGTTTAGGGTGAGGGTTAGGGTTAGGGTTAGAGTATGGGGTAGGGTTAGTGTTAGGGTTAGGGTTAGTGTTAGTGTTAGTGTTAGGGTACGGTTTAGGGTTATGGTGTGGGTTAGGGTACGGGTTAGGTTTAGGGTTTGAGTATGGGTTAGGGTTACGGTTAAGGTTAGGGTTAGGGTTAGTGTATGGGTTAGGGTTAGGGTTAGGGTTAGGGTTAAGGTGAGCGAACGTGTTAGGGTTAGGGTTTGGGAATGGGTTAGGGTTACATTTAGGGTTAGGGTACCGTTCAGGTTTAGGGTTAGGGTAAGGGTTAGCGTTAGGGTACGGGTTAGTGTTAATTTAGGGTTTGGGTACGGGTTAGGGTTAGGGTTAGGGTACGGGTTAGGGTTGGGTACGGGTTAGGTCAAGGGTTAGGGTTAGGTTTAGGGTACGCTTTAGGATTAGGTTAGGTTTAGGGTTAGGGTTAGGGTATGGGTTATGTTTAGGGTACGGGTTAAGGTTAGGGTTAGGGTCAGGTTTAGGGTTACGGTTAGGGTACGAGTTGGGGTTAGGGTTAGGGTTAGTGTAAGGGTTAGCGTTAAGTTTAGGGTCAGTGTTAGGTTTAGGGTTAGGATTAGTGTAAGGGTTAGGGTTAGGTTTAGGGTCAGGTTTAGGGTTAGGGCTAGTGTTAGGGTACGGGTTAGGGTTAGGGTTGGGGTTAGGATTAGTGTAAGGATTAGGGTTAGGTTTAGGTTAAGGTTTAGGGTTAGGGTATGGGTTAGGGTTAGGTTTAGGGTTAGGGTTAGGGTTATGGTTAAAGTACGTGGTAGGGTTAGTGTTAGGGTTAGGGTTAGGGTTAATGTACGGGTTAGGCTTCGCCTTAGTTTTAGGGTTAGGATACGGGTTAGGGTTAGGTTCAGGGTATGGGATAGGGTTAGCGTACAAGTTAAGTTTAGGGTTAGGGTTAGGTTTAGGTTTAGGGTGCGGGTTAGGCTTAGGGGAAGTGTTAGGGTTAGCGCTAGGGTATGGGTTAGGGTTACTGTTAGGGTTTGGGTACGGGTTAGGTTTAGGGTTAGGGTACAGGATAGGGTTGGGTACGGGTTAGGTCAAGGGTTAGGGTTAGGTTTAGGGTGCGGGTTAGGCTTAGGGGAAGTGTTAGGGTTAGCGCTAGGGTATGGGTTAGGGTTACTGTTAGGGTTTGGGTACGGGTTAGGTTTAGGGTTAGGGTACGGGATAGGGTTGGGTACGGGTTAGGTCAAGGGTTAGGGTTAGGTTTAGGATATGGGCTAGGGATAGGGTTAGGGATAGGCTTAAAGTATGGGTTAGGTTTAGTGTATGGGTTAGGTTTAGGGTTATGGTCAGGGTTAGGTTTAGTGTTAGGGTACGAGTTAGGGTTAGGGTTAGGGTACGGGTTTGGTTTAGGGTTATGGTACGGCTTAGGGTTATAGTACGGGTTAGGGTTAGGTTGAGGCTTAGGGTTAGGGATAGAGTACGGTTAGGGTTAGGGTTAGGGTTAGATTACGGGTTAGTGTTAGTGTTAGGGTTAGGGTTAGGGTTAGTGTTAGGGTACGGGTTAGGTTTAGGGTTAGGGTTAGGGTACGGGGTAGGGTTAGTGTTAGGGTTAGTGTTTGGGTTAATGTACGGTTTAGACTTAGGGTTAGGTTTAGTGTTAGGATACGGTTTAGTGTTAGGTTTAGGGTACGGGATAGGTTTATCGTACAGGTTAAGTTTAGGGTTAGGGTTAGGTTTACGTTACGGGTTAGGGTTAGGGTACGGGTTAGGGTTAGGTTTAGGGTGCGGGTTAGGGTTAGGCTTAGGATTAGAGTATGCGTTAGGGTTATGTTACGGTTAAGGCTTATGGTTTGGGTTAGGGTTAGGGTTAAGTTTAGGGTGCGGGTTAGTGTTAGGGTTAGGGTTAGGGTTAGAGTACGGGTTTGGGTTAGTGTTAGAGTACCGGTTAGGTTTACCGTTTGGGTACGGTTTAGCGTAAGGGTTAGGGTTAAGGTAAGGGTTAGGGGTTAGGGTTAGAGTTAGGGTTAGGCTATGGGTAGGGATAGGGTACGGGTCAGGGTTACGGTTAGGTTTCGGGTAGGGTTAGGGTAAGGGTTAGGGTTAGAGTTAGGGTTAGAGTTAGGGTTAGGGTTAGGGTTAGGGTTAGGGTTATGGTACGGGTTACGGTTAAGGTTAGGGTACGGGAGAGGGTTAGTGTACGTGTTAGGTCTAGGGTTAGGGTTAGGTATAGTGTGCGGGTTAGGGTTAGCGTTAGGGTGAGTGTTAGGGTTAGGGGTTGGGTACGGGTTAGCGTTACGTTAGGTTAGGGTACGGGTTAGGTTTAGAGTTAGGGTTAGGGTACGGTTTAGGGTTAGGGTACGGGTTAGGGTCAGTTTTAGGCTTAGGTTTAGGGTTAGGGTACCGGTTAGGGTTACTGTACGGGTAGGGTTAGGGTTAGTGTTATACTACGGTTTAGGGATTGAGTTAGGGTTAGGTATAGTGTTAGAGTATGGGTAGGGTTAGTGTTAGGGTTAGGGTTAGTGTTAGGGTACGGGTTAGGGATAGAGTATGGGTTAGGGTTAGGTTTAGGGTTAGGGTTAGGGTTAGAGTACGGGTTAGGGTTAGTGTTAGGGTTAGAGTTAGGGTTAGTGTACGGATAGGGTTAGGGTTAGGGTTAGGTTTATGGTACGTGTTAGGGTTAGTTTTAGGGTATGGGAAAGGTTAGCGTATGGGTTAAGTTTAGGGTTAGGGTTAGGTTTAGATTATGGGTTAGTTAGGGTACAGGTTAGGGTTAGGTTTAGGTGCGGGTTAGTGTTAGGGTTAGGTTTAGGGTTAGGGTTCGGTTTAGGGTTAGGTTTAAGGTCAGGATAAGGGTTAGGGATAGGGTTATGTTACGGGTTAGGGTTAGGGTTGGGGTTAGGGTACAGGTTAGTTTTAGGGTTAGGGTATGGGTCCGGGTTATGGGTAAGGTTAGGGTTATGGTTAGGGTATGGGTTAGGGTTAGTGTACGGTTAAGTGTTATGGTGAGGTTTAGGGTTAGGTTTAGGTTTAGAGTGCGGGTTAGGGTTAGGGTTAGGTTTAGGGTTAGGGTTAGGGTATGGGTTAGGCTTAGGGTACGGGTTAGGGTTAGGGTTATGGTCACGGTTAGGGTTAGGGTTAGGGTACGCGTTAGGGTTAGAGGTAAGTTTAGTGTACGGGTTAGGGTTAGGGTTAGTGTATGGGTTAGGTTTAGGGTACGGGTTAGGGTTAGGGTTAGGGTCAGGGTAGGGTTAGGGTTTGGGTGAGGGTTAGGTTTAGTGTAAGAGTACGGATAGGTTTAGGGTAAGGGTTAGGGTTAGAGTATGGGTTAGGGTTAGTGTTAGGGTTACGGTAGGGTTAGGGTTAGAGAACGGGTTATGGTTATGTTTAGGGTACGGGATAGGGTTAGTGTACGGTTTAAGTTTAGGGTTAGGGTTAGGTTTAGGTTACGGGTTAGGGTTAGGGTACAGTTTAGGGTTAGTTTTAGGTGTGGGTTAGGTTTAGGGTACGGGTTAGGGTTATGTTTAGGGTCGGGGTTAGTGTTAGGGATAGGGTTATGGTACGGGTTAGGGTACGGATTAGGGTTATGGTTAAGTTTATGGTTACTGTTAGGGTATGGGTCAGGGTTAGGTTACGGGTAAGTGTTATGGCTAGGGTTAGGGTTAGGTTAAGTTTAGGGTGCGGGTTAGGCTTAGGGTTAGGGTTTGGGTTAGGTTAGGATATCGGTTAGGTTTAGATTACGGTTAAGGGTTATGGTTTTGGTTAGGATTAGGGTTAAGTTTAGGGTGCGGGTTAGGGTTAGGTTCAGGGTTAGGGTTAGGTGTAGGTTACGGGTTTGGGTTAGTGTTAGGGTACGGGTTAGGTTTACCGTTTGAGTATGGGTTAGGGTAAGGGTTAGGGTTAGGTTTAGGGGATAGGGTTAGAGTTATGGTTAGGCTACAGGTAGCGTTAGGGTACGGGTTAGGGTTAGGGTTAGGGTTCCGGATAGGGTTAGTGTACAGGTTAGGGTTAGGGTTAGGGTTAGGGTTAGTGTTATGGTTACGGTACGGGTTAGTGTTAAGGTTGGGTTACGGGATAGGGTTAGTGTACATGTTAGGTCTAGGGTTAGGGTTAGGTTTAGGTGCGGGTTAGGGTTAGGGTTAGGGTACGTGTTAGGGTTAGGGTTGGGTACGGGTTAGCGTTACGTTTAGGGTTAGGGTATGGGTTAGGTTTAGGGTTAGGGTTAGATTCGGTTTAGGATTAGGGTACGGGTTAGCGTTAGGTTTAGGGTCAGGGTTAGGGTTAGGTTTAGGGTTAGGGTTAGGGTACGGATTAGGGTTACTGTACAGGTAGGGTTAGGGTTAGTGTTATACTACGGGTTAGGGTTTGAGTTACGGTTAGGTATAGTGTTAGAGTATGGGTAGGGTTAGTGTTAGGGTTAGGGTTAGTGTTAGGGTACGGGTTAGGGTTAGAGTACAGGTTAGGGTTAGGTTTAGTGTTAGGGTTAGAGTACAGGTTAGGGTTAGTGTTAGTTTAGGTTTAGTGTTAGGTTTAGGGTCAGGGTTAGGGTTAGAAATAGTGTTATGATACGGGTTAGGGTTAGGGTTGGGGTTAGGGTACGGGTTAGTTTTAGGGTTAGGGTACAGGTTAGGGTTACAGTTAAGGTTAGGGTTAGTGTAGGGTATGGGTTAGGGTTAGGGTATGGGATAGGGTTGGCTACGAGTTAGGTCAAGGGTTAGGGTTAGTTTTATGGTACGGGTTAGGAATAGGGTTAAGTTTAGGGTTAGGGTTAGGGTATGGGTTAGTTTTTGGGTACGGGTTAGGGTTATGGTTAGGGTCAGGGTTAGGGTTAGGGTTAGGGTACGAGTAAGGTTTAGGGTTAGGTTTAGGGTAATGGCTAGGGTTAGGGTTAGGGTTAGGGTTATAGTATGGGTTAGGGTTAGAGTTAGGGTTAGGGTACGGGTTAGGTTTAGGGTACGGGTTAGGTTTAGGGTACGGGTTAGGTTAGGGTTAGGGTCAGTGTTAGGTTTAGGGTTAGGGTACGATTTAGGTTTAGGGTTAGGTTTAGGGTACGGGTACGGGTTAGGGTTAGGTTTAGGGTTCGGTTTCGGGTTAGTGTTAGGGTTAGGGTTAGGGTTAGGGTCAGGGCTCGGGTTAGGGTTCGGGTTCGGGTTAGGGTTAGGTTTAGGGTTAGGGTTACGGTTCGGGTTAGGGTTACGGTTAGCGTTAGGGGTTAGGGTTAGGGTAGGGTTCGGGTTAGGGTTAGGGTTAGGGTTATGGTTAGGGTTAGGGTACGATTTAGGTTTAGGGTTAGGTTTAGGGTACGGGTACGGGTTAGGGTTAGGGTTAGTGTACGGGTTAGCTTTAGGGTACGGGTTAGGGTTAGGTTTATGGTACGTGTTAGGGTTACAGTACGGGTTAGTGTTAGGGTGAGGGTTAGTTTTAGGGTTAGAGTACGGTTAGCGTTAGGGTCAGGGTTAGGGTTAGTGTACGAGTTAGGGTTAGGGTTAGGGTACGGGTTAGGGTTAGGGTTATGGTACGGGTTAGGGTTACAGTACGGATTACTGTTAGGGTGAGGGTTACGGTTACGGTTAGAGTACGGTTAGGTTTAGGGTTAGAATACGGGTTAGGGTTAGTGTTAGGGTTAGGGTTAGGGATAGGGTTAGGGTTAGTGTTAGGGTGAGGGTTACGGTTAGGGTTAAAGTACGGTTAGTGTTAGGATTAGAGTACGGGTTACGGTTAGTGTTAGGGTTAGGGTTAGGATTAGGGTTAGGGTTAGGTTTAGAGTATGGTGTAGGGTTAGAATAAGACTTAGGGTTAGGTTTAGGGTACGGGATAGGGGTAGCGTATGGGTAAAATTTAGGGTTAGGTTTAGGTTTAGGGTGCGGGTTAGGGTTAGGGTTAGTGTAAGGTTTAGTGCTAGGTTTAGGGTCAGGGTTAGGGTTAGGGATAGGGTCATGGTACAGGTTAGGGTTAGGATTGGGGTTAGGGTACGGGTTAAGGTTACTATTAAAGTTAGGGTTAGTGTTAGGGTAAGGGTTAGTGTTAAGGTACGGGTAAGGGTTATGGTTAGGTTCAGGGTTACCATTAGGTTTAGGGTGCGGGTTAGCCTTAGGGTTAGATTTAGGGTTAGCGCTAGGGTATGGGTTAGGGTTACTGTTAGGGTTTGGGTACGGGTTAGGGTTAGGTTTAGGGTACGATATAGCTTTGGGTACGGGTTAGGTCAAGGGTTAGGGTTAGGTTTAGGGTACGGGTTAGGTTTAGGGTTAGGTTTAGGGTTAGGATAAGAGTTAGGTTTAGGTTTAGGGTACAGTATAGGATTAGCGTACGGGTTAAGTTTAGGGTTAGGGTTAGTTTTAGGTTACGGGTTAGGGTAATGGTACGGGTTAGGGTTAGGTTCAGGGTCAGGGTTAGGGTTAGGGTTAGTGTTAGGGTAAGGGTTAGTTTTAGGGTTAGGGTACGGGTTAGGGTTAGGTTTAGGATTACGGTTAGGTTTAGAGTACGGGTTAGGGTTAGTGTTAGTGTTAGGGTTAGGGTTAGTGTACGGATAGGGTTAGGGTTAGTGATAGGGTTAGGGTTAGGGTACGGGTTAGGGTTAGGTTTAGGATAAGGGATAGGGTTAGTGTACAGGTTAAGTTTAGGTTTTGGGTAGGTTTAGGTTACGGGTTAAGGTTAGGGTACGTGTTAGGTTTACGTTTAGGTGCAGGTTAGTTTTAGGGTACGGGTTAGGGTTTGGTTTAGGGTCAGGGTTAGGGTTAGGGATAGGGTCATGGTACGGGTTAGGTTTAGGGTTGGGGTTAGGGTACGGGTTAGTTTTAGGGTTAGGGTACAGTTTAGGGTTACAGCTAAAGTTAGGGTTAGTGTTAGGGTATGGGTTAGGGTTAGGGTACGGGTAAGTGTTATGGTGAGGGATAGGGTTACGTTTAGGTTTAGGGTGCGGTTTTGGCTTAGGGTTATGGTTAGGGTTAGCGCTAGTGTATGGATTATGGTTACTGTTAGGGTTTGGGTACGGGTAAGGGTTAGGTTTAGGATACGAGATAGGTTTGGGTACGGGTTAGGTCAAGGGTTATGGTTCGGTTTAGGGTAAGGGTTAGTGTTCGGGTTAGGTTTAGGGTTAGAGTTAGGGTTAGGGTTAAGTTTAGGGTTAGGGTTAGGGTTACGTTATGGGTTAGGGTTAAATTTCCGGCACGGGATAGGGTTAGTGTACGTGTTAGGTCTAGGGTTAGTGTTAGGTTTAGTGTGCGGGTTAGGGTTAGGGTTAGGGTTAGGTTACGTGTTATGGTTAAGATTTGGGTACGGGTTAGGATTACGTTTACATTTAGGATATGGGTTAGGTTTAGGGTTAGGGTAAGGGTTAATGTTAGGATACGGGTTAGGGTTAGAGTAAGTGTTAGGGTTAGGTTTAGGGTTAGGGTTAGGGTTAGAGTACTGGTTAGGGTTAATGTTAGGGTTAGGGTTAGTGTTATTGTGCGGATAGGGTTAGGATTAGGGTTAGGGTACGGGTTAGGGTTAGGTTTAGGGTACGGGATAGGGTTAGTGTATGCGTTAAGTTTAGGGTTAGGGTTAGGTTTAGGGTACGAGTTAGGGTTAGGGTTAGGCTACGCGTTAGGTTTAGGGTTATGTTACGGGTTAGGGTTACAGTACGGGTTAGGGTTAGGGTGAGGGTTAGGGTTATGGTTAGAGTACGGTTAGGGTTAGGGTTAGGTTTAGGGTTAGGGTTAGAGTATGGGTTAGGGTTTTGTCAGGGTTAGGGAAAGTGTTAGGGGTAGGGTTAGGGTGGGCTCGGTTTAGGGTTAGGGTAGGTTAGGGTTAGAGTACGGGGTTGGGTTATTGTTAGGGTTAGGGTGAGGGTTAAATTACGGGTTAGGCTTAGGGTTAGGTTTAGGTTTTGGTTACGGGTTAGGGTTAGGTTTAGGGTACGGAATAGATTTAGCGTACGGGTTAAGTTTAGGGTTAGGTTTAGGTTTAGGTTACGGGTTAGAGTTAGGGTTAGGGTTAGTGTACGGTTTAGGTTTGGTTAGTGTCAGGGTTACAGTTAGGGTTAGTGTTAGGGTATGGGTTAGGGTTAGGTTTGGGTTAGGGTACGGGTTAGTTTTAGGGTTAGGGTACGTGTTAGGGTTACGGTTAAATTTAGGGTTATGTTAGGGTGAGGGTTAGGGTTAGGGTACGGTTAAGGGTTATGGTTAGGGTTAGGTTTAGGGTTATGTTTAGATTGCGTTTTAGGGTTAGGTTTAGGGTTAGGGTTAGGGTTAGAGTACGGGTTTGGGTTAGTGTTAGGGTACAGATTATGTTTACCGTTTTGGTAAGGGTTAGGGTCAGGGTTAGGGTTAGGGTTAGGGTTAGGGTATGAGTTAGGGTTAGGGTTAGGTTTAGGGTACTGGTTAGGTTTAGGGTTACGGTATGGGTTAGGTTTAGGTTACGATTTAAGGTTAGTGTTAGTGTCAGGGTTAGGGTTAGGGAACGAGTTAGGGTTAGGGTTAGGGTACGGGTTAGGGTTAGGGTTATGTTACAGGTTAGGGTTACAGTACTGGTTAGGGTTATGATGAGGGTTAGTGTTAGGTTTAGAGTACGGGTTAGGGTTAGTGTTAGGGTTAGGGTTAGGTTTAGGGTTAGAGTACGGGTTAGTGTTAGTGTTAGGGTTATGTAAAGGGTTAGGGTTAGGGTTAGGGTACGGTTTAGGGTTAGGGTTAGGGTTAGGGCTAGGGTTAGAGTACGGGGTAGGGTTAGTGTTAGGGTTAGGGTTAGGTTTAATGTACGGGTTAGGCTTAGGGTTAGGTTTAGGGGTGGGTTACGTGTTAGGTTTAGGTTAGGGTATGGGATAGGGTTAGCGTACGTGTTAAGTTTAGGGTTAGGTTTAGGTTTAGGTTACGGGGTTAGGGTTAGGGAACAGATTAGGGTTAGGTTTAGGGTGCCGGTTAGGTTTAGTGTACTGGTTAGGGTTATTTTTATGGTCAGGGTTAGGGTTAGGGTTACTGTTAGGGTATGGTTTAGGGTTAGGTTTGGCGTGAGGGTACGGGTTAGTTTTAGGGTTAGGGTACGGGTTAGTGTTACGGTTAAATTTAGGGTTAGGTTTAGGGTGTGGCTTAGGGTTAGGGTACAGTTAAGGGTTATGGTTAGGCTTAGAGTTAGGGTTAAGTTTAGGGTGCGGTTTAGGGTTAGGGTTAGGGTTAGGGTTAGGGTTAGAGTACGGGTTTGGGTTAGTGTTAGGGTACGGGTTAGGTGTACTGTTTGGGTATGGGTTAGGGTAAGGGTTAGGGTCAGGGGTTAGGGTTAGAGTTAGGGTTAGGCTACGGGGTAGGGTTAGAGTTCGGGTTAGTATTAGGGTTAGGGTTAGGGTTAAGGTTAGGGTTATAGTATGGGTTAGTGTTAGAGTTAGGGTTAGGGTACGGGTTAGGTTTAGCGTATGGTTTAGTTTTAGGGTTAGGTCAGTGTTAGCATTAGGGTTAGGGTACGATTTAGAGTTAGGGTTTAGTTTAGGGTACAGGTTAGGGTTAAGGTTATGGTACGTGTTAGGTCTACAGTACGGGTTAGTGTTAAGGTGAGGGTTAGGATTAGGGTTAGAGTACGGTTAGGGTTAGGTTCAGGGCTAGGGTTAGTGTACGAGTTAGGTTTAGGGTTAGGGTACGGGTTAAGGTTAGGGTTATGGTACGGGTTAGGTTTACAGTATGGGTTAGTGTTAGGGTGAGGGTTAGTGTTAGGGTTAGTGTACGGTTAGGGTTAGGTTTAGAGTACGGGTTAGGGTTAGTGTTAGGGTTAGGGTTAGTGTTAGGTTTAGAGTACGGGTTAGCGTTAGTGTTAAGTTTAGGGTTAGGGTTAATGTATTGGTTAGGCTTAGCGTTAGGTTTAGGGTTAAGATAAGAGTTAGGGTTAGGTTTAGGGTACGGGATAGGGTTAGCGTACGGCTTAAGTTTAGGGTTAGGATTAGGTTTAGGTTACGGGTTAGGGTTAGGGTACGGGTTAGGGTTATGTTTAGGGAACGGGTTAGGGTTAGTGTTAGGGTTAATGTAAGGGTTAGGGTTAGGTTTAGGGTCAGGGTTAGGGTTACGGTTAGTGTTAGGGTATGGGTTAGTTTTAGGGTTAGGGTACGGGTTAGGGTTAGGGTTAGGGTTAGGGTTAGGTTTAGAGTACGGGTTAGTGTTAGTGTACGGATAGGGTTAGGGTTAGTGTTAGGGTTAGGGTACGGGTTAGGGTTCGGTTTAGGGTACAGGATAGGGTTAGTGTATGGGTTAAGTTTAGGGTTAGGGTTAAGTTTAGGTTACGGGTTAGGGTTAGGGTACGTGTTAGGGTTAGGTTTAGGTGCAGGTTAGGGTTAGGGTTCGGGTTAGGGTTAGGTTTAGGGTCAGGTTTAGGGTTAGGGATAGGGTCATGATATGGGTTATGGTTAGGGTTGGGGTTAGGGTACAGGTTAGTTTTAGGGTTAGGGCTTGGGTTAGGGTTAAGGTTAAAGTTAGGGTTAGTGTTAGGGTTTGGGTTAGGTTTAGGGTACGGGTGAGGGTCATGGTTAGGGTTAGGGGTACCATTAGGTTTAGGGTGCGGGTTAGGCTTAGGGTTAGAGTTAGGGTTAGCACTAGGGTATGGGTTAGGGTTACTGTTAGGGTTTGGGGACGGGTTAGGGTTAGGTTTAGGGTACGAGATAGGGTTGGGTACGGGTTACGTCAAGGGTTAGGGTTAGGTTTAGGTTACGGGTTAGGTTTAAGGTTAGGTTTAGGGTTAGGATAAGAGTTAGCGTTAGGTTTAGTGTACAGGATAGGGTTAGCCTACCGGTTAAGTTTAGGGTTAGGGTTAGGTTTAGTTTACGGGTTAGGGTTAGGGTTAGGGTTAGTGTATGGTTTAGGGTTAGGTTTAGGGTCAGGGTTAGGTTTAGGGTTAGTTTTAGGGTATGGGTTAGGGTTAGAGTTGGGGTTAGGGTACGTGATAGTTTTAGGTTTAGGGTATGTGTTAGGGTTATGGTTAAAGTTAGGGTTATGTTAGGGTGTGGGTTAGGGTTAGGGTATGGTTAATGGTAATGGTTAGGGTTAGGGTTATGTTTAGATGGCGGTTTAGGGTTAGGGTTAGGGTTAGGGTTAGGGTTAGAGTACGGGTTTGGGTTAGTGTTTGGGTTCGGGTTAGGTTTACTGTTTGGGTAAGGGTTAGGGTAAAGGTGAGGGTTAGGGTTAGGGTACGGGTTAGGGTTAGGTTTAAGGTACGGGATAGCGTTAGGTTTAGGTGAGGGTTTGTGTTAGGGTTAGGGTTAGGGTTAGGGTTAGGGTACGGGTTAGGGTTAGGTTTAGGGTCAGGGTTTGCGTTAGGGATAGGGTTATGGTATGGGTTAGGTTCAGGGTTGGGGTTAGGGTACGGGTTAGTTTTCGGGTTAGGATATGGATGAGGGTTATGGGTAAGGTTAGGGTTAGGGTACGAGTTAGGGTTAGGGTTAGGTTTACGGTACGTGTTAGGGTTAGGGTTAGAGTATGGGGTAGGTTTAAGGTACGGGTTCGGGTTAGGGTTAGGGTCAGGGTACAAGTTAGGGTTAGGGTTAGGGTACGGGTAAGTGTTATGGTTAGGGTTACGGTTAGTTTTAGGTTTAAGTTTAGGGTCAGGGTTAGGGTTAGGGTGCGAGATAGCGTTAGGGTTAGGTTTAGGGTATGGGTTAGGGTTAGGTTTAGGGTACGGGGTCAGTTTAAGGTACGGGTTAGTGTTAGGGTTAGGGTCAGGGTTAGGGTTAAGGTTAGGGTATGAGTTAGGGTTAGGGTTAGGTTTAGTGTACGGGTTAGTGTCAGGGTAAGGGTTAGGGTACGGGCTAGTTTTAGGGTTAGGGTACGTGTTAGGGTTACGGATAAAGTTAGGGTTATGTTAGGGTGTGGGTTAAGGTTAAGGTACGGTTAAGGGTTATGGTTAGGGTTAGGGTTATGTTTAGATTGCGGTTTACGGTTAGGGTTAGGGTTACGGTTAGGGTTAGGGTTAGAGTACGGTTTGGGTTAGTGTTAGGGTACGGGTTAGGTTTACCGTTTGGGTATGGGTTAGGGTAAGGGTTAGGGTTAGGGTTAGGGGTTAGGGTTAGAGTTACGGTTAGGCTACGGGATAGGTTTAGAGTACGGGTTCGGGTTAAGGTTAGGGTTAGGGTTAGTGTTATAGTACGGGTTAGGGTTAGAGTTAGGGTTAGGTTTAGGGTTAGTGTACGGGTTAGGGTTAGTGTTAGGGTTAGGGTTAGTGTACGGATGGGTTCGGTTTAGGGTTAGGCTACGGGTTAGGGTTAGGTTTAGTTTTAAGGTATGGGAGAGGGTTAAGTTTAGGTGAGGGTTAGTGTTAGGGTTAGGGTTAGGGTACGGGTTAGGGTACGGGTTAGGGTTAGGTTTAGGGTCAGGATTTGCATTAGGGATAGGTTATGGTACGGGTTAGGTTAGGGTTGGGGTTAGGGTACGGGTTAGTTTTAGGGTTAGGGTACGGGTCAGGGTTACGGTTAAGGTTAGGGTTAGGGTTAGGTTATGGGTTAGGGTTAGGGTACGGGTAAGTGTTATGGTTAGGGTTAGGTTTAGTTTTAGGTTTAGGGTGCGGGTTAGGGTCAGGGTTAGGGTTAGGGTACGAGTTAGGGTTAGGGTTAGGTTTAGGGTACGGGTTAGGGTTAGGATTAGGTTTAGGGTATGGGTTAGGTTTAAGGTACGGTTTAGGGTTAGGGTTAGGGTTAGGGTACGAGTTAGGCTTAGAGTTAGGGTACGGGTTAGGGTTAGGGTTATGTTACGGGTTAAGGTTATAGTACGGGTTAGGGTTAGGTGAGTTATAGTGTTAGGGTTAGAGTACGAGTAGGGTTAGGGTTAGGGTTAGGGTTAGAGTACAGAATAAGGTTAGTGTTAGTGTTAGGGTTAGGGTTAATGTACGGGTTAGGCTTAGGGTTAGGTTTAGGGTTAGGTTACGGTTTAGGGTTAGGTTTAGTGTACGGGTTAGGGTTAGAGTACGGGTTAGGGTTAGGTTTAGGGTGTGGGTAAGGGTTAGGGTTAGGGTTAGTGTACAGGTTAAGGTTAGGTTTAGCGTCAGGGTTAGGGTTAGGGTTAGTTTTAGGGTATGGGTTAGGGTTAGGGTTGTGGTTAGAGTACGGGTTAGTTTTAGGTTTAGGGTACGGGTTAGGGTTACGGTTAAAGTTAGGGTTAGGGTTAGGGTGTGGTTTAGGGTTAGGGTACGGTTAAGGTTTATGGTAGGCTTAGGGTTAGGGTTAAGTTTAGGGTTAGGGTTAGGGTTAGGGTTAGAGTACGGGTTTGGGTTAGTGTTAGGGTACGGGTTAGGTTTACCTTCTGGTTTTGGGTTAGGGTAAGGGTTAGGGTTAGGCTTAGGGGTTAGGTTTAGAGTTAGGGTTAGGCTACGGGATAGGGATAGAGTACGGGTTAGTGTTAGAGTTAGTGTTAGGGTTAGTGTTAGGGTTATAGTACGGGTTGGGTTAGAGTTATGGTTAGTGTACGGGTTAGGTTTAGGGTATGGGTTAGGCTTAGGGTTAAGGTCAGTGTTAGGGTTAGGGTTAGGGTACGATTTTGGGTTAGGTTTCGTTTTAGTGTATGGGTTAGGTTTAGGGTTAGGGTTAGGGTACGGGTTAGGTTTAGGGTACGGGTTAGGGTTAGGGTTATGGTACGGGTTAGGGTTACAGTATGGGTTAGTGTTAGGCTGAGTGTTAGGGTTAGGGTTTGAGTACGGTTAGGGTTAGGGTCAGGGTTAGGGTTAGTGTACGAGTTAGGGTTAGGTTTAGGGTACGGGTTAGGGTTAAGTTTACGGTACGGGTTAGGGTTAGGTTTAGGCTACGGGATAGGGTTAGAGTACGGGTTAATTTTAGGTTTAGGGTTAGGTTAATGATACGGGTTAGGGTTAGGGTACGGGTTAGGGTTAGGTTTAGCGTGCGGGTTAGGGTTAGGTTTAGGATTAGTGTAAGGGTTAGGGTTAGGTTTAGGGTCAGGGTTAGGGTTAGTGTTAGTGTTAGGGTACGCGTTAGTGTTAGGTTTGGGGTTAGGGTATGGGTTAGTTTTAGGGTTAGGGTACAGGTTAGATTTATGGTTAAGGTTAGGGTTAGGGTTAGGGTATGGGTTTGGGTTAGGTTACGGTTATGGTTTCGTTTAGGGTTCAGGTTAAGTTTAGGGTGCGGTTTAGGGTTAGGATTAAGGTTAGGGTTAGGGTTGGAGTACGGGTTTGGGTTAGTGTTAGGGTACGGTTTAGGTTTACCGTTTGGGTACGGGTTAGGGAAGGGTTAGGTTACGGGATAGGGTTGGGTACTGGTTAGGTCAAGGGATAGGGTTAGGTTTAGGGTACAGGTTAGGTTTAGGGATGGTTTAGGGTTTGGGTTAGGGTATGGGTTAGGCTTAGGGTACAGGTGAGGGTTAGGGTTAGTGTCAGGGTTAGTGTTAGTGTTAGGGTTAGGGTACGAGTTAGGTTTACTGTACGGGTTAAGGTTAGGTTTAGGTTAGGATTAGGGTTAGGGTTAGGGTACGGGGTAGGGTTAGGTTTAGGGTACGAGATAGGGTTAGCGTACGGGTTAAGTTTAGGGTTAGGGTTAGGTTTAGGTTACGGGTTAGGGATAGGGTACGGGTTAGGGTTAGGTTTAGGTGCGGGTTAGGGTTAGGGTTAGGGTTATAGTACAGGTTAGGGTTAGAGTTAGGGTTAGGGTTAGGTATAGGGTTAGAGTACGGTTTAGGGTTAGTGTTAGGTTTAGGGTTAGGGTTAGTGTTAGTGTACGGATAAGGTTAGGGTTAGGGTTACGGTTAGGGTATGGGTTAGGGTTAGGTTTAGGATACGGGATAGGGTTAGCGTACGGGTTAATTTTAGGGTTAGGGTTAGGGTATGTGTTAGGGTTAGGTATAGGTGAGGGTTAGGGTTAGGGTTAGCGTTAGGGTACGGTTAGGTTAGGGTTGGGGTTAGGGTACGGGTTAGTTATAGGGTTAGGGTACGTGTCAGGGTTATGATTAAGGCTAGGGTTAGGGTTAGGTTATGTGTTAGGTTTAGTGTACGGGTAAGGGTTATGGTTAGGGTTAGGGTTAGGTTTAGGTTTATGGCGCGGGTTAGGGTTAGGGTTAGGGTTAGCGCTAGGGTATGGTTGAGGGTTACTGTTAGGGTTGGGTACGGGTTAGGGTTAGGGTTAGGTTACGGGATAGTGTTGGGTACATTTTAGGTCAAGGGATAGGGTTAGGTTTAGGGTACGTGTTAGGGTTATGGATGGTTTAGGGTTAGGGTTAGGGTATGGATTAGGCTTAGGGTTCGGGTTAGGGTTAGGGTCAGGATTAGGGTTAGGGTTAGGGTTATGGTACGGAATAGGTTTACTGTACTGGTTAGGGTTAGGGTTAGGGATAGGGTTAGGGTTAGGGTGAGGGTTATCGTCCGGGTTAGGGTTAGGTTTAGGTTAAGAGTATGGGTTAGGGTTAGTGTTAGGGTTAGGGTTAGGGTTAGGTTTAGGGTTAGGGTACAGGTTAGGTTTACTGTATGGGTTAGGGTTAGGTTTAGGGTTAGGGTTAGGTTTAGGGTAAGAGTATGGGTTAGGGTTAGTGTTACGCTTAGGGTTAGTGTTAGGTTTAGGGTTAGCATACGGGTTAAGTTTAGGGTTAGGTTTAGGTTACGGTTTAGGGTTAGGGTGCGGGTTAGGGTTACGTTTAGGTGCGTGTTAGGGTTAGGGTTAGGGTTAGGGTTAGGGTTAGGGTTAGGGTTATAGTACGGGTTAGTGTTAGAGTTAGGGTTAGGTTTAGGGTTAGTGTTAGGGTTAGGGTTAGTGTTAGGGAACGGGTAGGGTTACAGTTCAGGTTAGGGTTAGGTTTAGGGTTAGGGTTAGGGTTAGAGTACGGTTTAGGGTTAGTGTTAGGTTTAGGGTTAGGGTTAGGGTTAGTGTACGGATAGGGTTAGGGTTAGAGTTAGGGTACGGGTATGGGTTAGGGTTAGGTTTAGGGTACGGGATATGGTTTCGTGCAGGTTAAGTTTAGGGTTAGGGTTAGGGCTAGGTTATGGGTTAGGGTTACGGTACGGGTTAGGGTTAAGTTTAGGTGCAGGTAGGGTTAGGGTTAGGGTTAGGGTTGGGGTTAGGGTACGGGTTAATTTTAGGGTTAGGGTACGGGTCCGGGTTATGGTTAAGTTTAGGGTTAGGGTTAGTATATGGGTTAGGGTTAGCGCTAGACTATGGGTTAGGGTTACTTTTAGGGTTTGGGTGTGGTTTAGGGTTAGGGTTAGGTTACGGGATAGGGTTGGGTACGGATTAGGTCAAGGGTTAGGGTTAGGTTTAGGGTACGGGTTAGGGTAGGGTTAGGATTAGGGTTAGGGTTAGGGTATGGGTTAGGCTTAGGGTACGTGTTAGGGTTAGGGTTAGGGTCCGGGTTAGGGTTAAGGGTATGGGTTAGGGTTAGGTTTAGGGTACGGGTTAAATTTAGGTTTATGGTACGGGTTAGGGTTACAGTACGGGTTAGGGTTAGGATGAGGGTTAGGGTACGGTTAATGTTAGTGTTAGGGTTAGGGTTAGAGTACGGGTTTGGGTTAGTGTTAGGGTTAGGATTACGGTACGGGTACGGGTTAGGGTTAGGATGAGGGTTAGGGTACAGTTAATGTTAGTGTTAGGGTTAGGGTTAGAGTACGAGTTAGGGTTAGTGTTAGGGTTAGGGTTATGGTTACGGTCGGGTACGGGTTAGGGTTAGGGTTAGGTTTAGAGTACTTGGTAGGGTTAGTGTTATTGTTAGGGTAGGGTTAGGGTATCGGTTAGGCTTAGGGTACACGTTAGGTTTAGGTTTAGGGTCAGGTTTAGGGTACGGGTTAGGGTTAGGGTACGGGTTAGGGTTAGGTTTAGGGTACGGATTAAGTTTAGGTTTAGTGTTAGGGTACGAGTTAGATTTAGGGTATGGGTTAGGGTTAGGCTTAGGGTCAGCATTAGGGTTAGTGTTAGGATACGAATTAGGGTTAGGGTTAGGGTACGGTTTAGGGATAGGGTTATGGTACGGGTTAGGGTTACAGTACGTGTTAGGGTTAGGGTGAGGGATAGGGTTAGTGTTAGGGTTAGGGTACGTGTTAGGGTTAGGGTTTGGGTTAAGTTTAGGGTTAGGGTAAGGGTTAGTGTTAGGGTACAGGATAGGGTTAGAGTACGGGTTAGGGTTAGCTTTAGGTTTAGGGTTAGGTTTAGAATACGGTTTAGGGTTAGTGTTAGGGTTAGGGTTAGTTTTAGTGTATGAATTGGGTTAGGGTTAGGGCTAGGGTTAGGGTACGAGATAGGGTTAGGTTTAGGGTACGGGATAGGGTTAGTGTACGGGTTCAGTTTAGGTTTAGGGTTAGGTTTAGGTTATAGGTTAGGGTTAGGGTACTGGTACAGATTAGGTTTAGGTGCGGGTTAGGGTTAGGGTTTGGGTTATTGTTAGGTTTAGGGTCAGGGTTAGGGTTAGGGATAGGGTTATGGTACGGGTTAGGGTTAGGGTTGGGATTAGGGTACGGGTTAGTTTGAGGTTTAGGGTACGGGTTAGGCTTTGGTGTAGGGTTAGGGTTAGCGCTAGGGTAAGGGTTAGGGTTACTTTTAGGGTTTGGGTATGGGTTAGGGTTAGGGTTAGGGTACGGGATAGGGTTGGGTATGGGTTAGGTCAAGGGTTAGGGTTAGGTTTAGGATACGGGTTAGGGTTAGGGTTAGGTTTAGGATTAGGGTTAGGGGATGGGTTAGGCTTAGGGTACGGGTTAGGGTTAGGGTTAGGGTCAGTGTTAGGATTAGGGTTAGGGTTAGGGTACTGGTTAGGTTTACAGTACAGGTTAGGGTTAGGTTTAGGGTTAGGGTTAGGGTTATAGTCCGGGTTAGGGTTAGGTTTAGGGTAAGATTACGGTTTAGGGTTAGTGTTAGTGTTAGGGTTAGTGTTAGGTTTAGTGTACGGATAGGGTTAGGGTTAGGGTTAGGGTACGGGTTAGGTTTAGGTTTAGGGTACGAGATAGGGTTAGCGTACGGTTTAAGTTTAGGGTTTGGGTTAGGTTTAGGTTACGGGTTAGGGTTAGGGTACGGGTTAGGGTTAAGTTTAGGTGCGGGTTAGGGTAAGGGTTAGGGTCAGGGTTAGCTTATAGTACGGGTTAGGGTTAGAGTTAGGGTTAGGTTTAGGTTAGAGTACGGGTTAGGGTTAGTGTTAGGGTTAGGGTTAGTGTTAAGGTACTGGTTAGGGTTAGAGTTCGGTTTAGGGTTAGGTTTAGGGTTAGGGTTAGGTTTAGAGTACGGTTTAGGGTTAATGTTAGGTTTAGGGTTAGGGTTCGGGTTAGTGTACGGATAGGGTTAGGGTTAGGGATAGGGTACAAGTTAGGGTTAGGTTTAGGGTATGGGTTAGGGTTAGCATACGGGTTAAGTTTAGGGTTAGGGTTACGTTTAGGTTACGGGTTAGGGTTAGGGAACGGGTTAGGGTTAAATTTAGTTGCGGGTTAGGGTTAGGGTTAGGGTTAGGGTTAGGGTGAGGGTTATAGTACGGGTTAGGGTTAGAGTTAGGGTTAGGTTTAGGGTTAGAGTACGGGTTAGGGTTAGTGTTAGGTTTAGGTTTAGTGTTAGGGTACGGGTTAGGGTTAGAGTTCGGGTTAGGGTCAGGTTTAGGGTTAGGGTTAGGGTTAGTGTTAGGTTTAGGTTTAGTGTTAGGGTACGGGTTAGGGTTAGAGTTCGGGTTAGGGTCAGGTTTAGGGTTAGGGTTAGGGTTAGAGTACGGTTTAAGTTTAGTTTTAGGTTTAGGGTTATTGTTAGTGTACGGATAGGGTACGGGTTAGGGTTAGGGTTAGGGTACGAGTTAGGGTTAGGTTTAGGGTACGCGATAGTGTTAGCGTACGGGTTAAGTTTAGGGTTTGGGTTAGGTTTAGGTTATGGTTTAGGGTTAGCGTACGGGTTAGGGTTAGGTATAGCTGAGGGTTAGGGTTAGGTTTAGGGTTAGGGTTAGGGGACGGGTTAGGGTTAGTGTTAGGTTTAGGTTTAGGGTGCGGGTTAGGGTTAGGGTTAGAGTACGGGGTAGGGTTAGTGTTAGGTTTAGGGATAGGGTTAATGTACGGGTTGGGCTTAGGGTTATGTTTAGGGTTAGGTTACGGTTTAGGGTTAGGTTTAGGGTACGGTATAGGGTTAGTGTATGGGTTACGTTTAAGGTTAAGGTTAGGTTTAGGTTACGGGTTAGGGTTAGGTTTATGTGCGGGTTAGGGTTAGGGTGAGGGTTAGGTTATAGGTTAGGGTTAGGGTTGGGGTTAGGGTACGGGTTAATTTTAGGGTTAGGGTACGGGTCAGGGTTACGATTAAGTTTAGTGTTAGGGTTAGGGCATGGGTTAGTGTTAGGGTACAGGTAAGGGTTATGGTTAGGGTTAGGGTTAGGTTTAGGTTTAGGCTGTTGGTTAGGGTTAGAGTTAGCGTTAGCGCTAGGATATGGGTTATGGTTACTGTTAGTGTTTGGGTACGGGTTAGGGATAGGGTTAGGTTACGGGATAGGGTTGGGTACGGGTTAGGTCAAGGGTTAGGGTTAGGTTTAGGGTACGGGTTAGGTTTAGGGTTTGGATTACAGTTAGGGATAGGGTATGGGTTAGGCTTAGGGTACGGGTTAGGGTTGGGTTAGCGTCAGGGTTAGGGTTAGTTTACGGGTTAGGGTACGGTTTAGGGTTAGGTTTAGGGTTAGGGTACGGGTTAGGTTTAGGGTTAGGGTACAGGTTAGGTTTAGGGTACGGGTTACGGTTAGGGTTAGGGTCAGTGTTAGTGTTAGGGTTAGGGTACGAATTAGGGTTAGGGTTAGGTTACGGGTTAGGGTTAGGGTTATGGTACGGGTTAGGTTTACAGTACGGGTTAGGGTTAGGGTGAGGTTTAGGGTTAGGGTTAGAGTACGGTTAGGGTTAGGGTTAGGGTTAGGGTTAGGGTTAGAGTACGGTTTTGGGTTAGTCTTATGTTTAGGTTTAGGGTACGGTTAGGGTTAGGGTTATGGTATGGGTTAGGGTAACAGTAATGGTTAGGGTTAGGGTGAGGGCTAGGGTTAGGGTTAGGGTACGTGTTAGGGTTAGGGTTTGGGTACGGGTTAGGGTTATGTTTAGGTTTAGGGTACGGGTTAGGTTTAGGGTTAGATTAAGGGTTAGTGTTATGGTACGGGTTAGGTTTAGAGTACGGGTTAGGGGTAGGTTTAGGGTTAGGGTTGGTAAGGGTTAGTTTTAGGGTAAGGGATATGGTTAGAGTACGGGTTAGGGTTAGGTTTAGGGTTAGGGTTAGGGTTAGAGTACGGGTTAGAATTAGTCTTAGGGTTAGGGTTAGGTTTACTGTATGGATAGGGTTAGGGTTAGGGTGAGGATTAGGGTACGTGTTAGGGTTAGGTTTAGGGTACGGGATAGGGTTAGTGTACAGGTTAAGATTAGGGTTAGGGTTAGGTTACAGGTTATGGTTAGGTTTAGGGTCAGGGTTAGGGTTAGGGATAGGGTTATGGTACGGGTGAGGGTTAGGGTTGGTATTAGGGTATGGGTTAGTTTAGGGTTAGGGTACGGGTTAGAGTTACGGTTAAGTTTAGGGTTAGTTTTAGGGTATGGGTTAGGGTTAGGGTAAGCGATAGGGTTAGTGTTAGGGTCAGTGTTAGGGTTAGGTTTGGGGTCCGGGTTAGGGTTAGGGTTAGGTTTAGGGTTAGTGCTGGGGTATGGGTTAGGATTACTGTTAGGGTTTGGGTACGAGTTAGGGTTAGGGTACGGGTACGGGATAGTTTTGGGTACAGGTTAGGTCAAGGGTTAGGTTTAGGGTACGGGTTAGGGTTAGGGTTTGGTTTAGGGTTAGGGTTAGGGTATGGGTTAGGCTTAGGATACGGGTTAGGGTTAGGGTTAGGGTCAGGGTTAGGATTAGGGTTAGGGTTAGGGTACGGTTTAGGGTTATGTTTAGGGTACTGGTTAGGGTTAGGATTAGGGTTAGGTTACGGGTTAGGTTTAGGGTACGGGTTAGGGTTAGGTTTATAGTCAGGGTTAGGGTTAGGGTACGAGTTACGGTTAGGGTTAGGGTACGGGTTAGGGTTAGGGTTATGGTTCGTGTTAGGGTTACAGTATGGGTTAGGGTTATGGTGAGGCTTAGGGTTAGGGTTAGAGTACGGTTAGGGTTAGGGTTAGGGTTAAAGTATGGGTTAGGGTTAGTTTTAGGGTTAGCGTAAGTTTAGGGTTAGGGTAAGGTTAGGGTTAGAGTATGGGGTAAGGTTAGTGTTAGTGTTAGGATTAGGGTTAAGGTACGGGTTAGGCTTTGGGTTAGGTTCTGGTTAGGATACGGGTTAGGGTTAGGTTTAGGGTACGGGATAGGGTTAGTGAACGGGTTAAGTTTAGGGTTTGGTTCGGTTTAGGTTACGTGTTAGGGTTAGGGTAAGGGTTAGGTTTAGGTTATGGTACGGGTTAGGGTTAGGGTTAGGGTCAGGGTTAGCTTAGGGTTAGGGTACGATTTAGGGTTAGGTTTAGGGTACGGTTTAGGGTTAGGGTTATGGTACGGGTTTGGGTTACAGTACGATTTAGGGTTAGGGTGAAGGTTAGGGTTAGGGTTAGGGTTTGGGTACGGGTTAGGTTTACGTTTAGGTTTAGGGTACGGGTTAGGTTTAGGGTTAGGGTAAGGGTTAGTGTTAGGGTACGGGATAGGTTTAGAGTATGGGTTAGGGTTAGGTTTAGGTTTAGAGTAAGGGTTAGTGTTAGGGTACGGGATAGGGTTAGAGTTTGGGTTAGGGTGAGGTTTAGCGTTAGGGTTAGGGTTAGGGTACGGGTTAGGGTTAGGGTCAGGGTTAGGGTTAGGGTTAGGGTACGAATTAGGATTAGGATTAGGTTTAGGTTTAGGGTACGGGTTAGGGTTAGGGTTAGGGTATGAATTAGGTTTAGGGTATGGGTTAGGGTTAGGGTCAGGTTTAGCCTTAAGGTACGAGTTAGGGTTAGGGTTAGGGTATGGGTTAGGGTTAGGGTTATGTTACGGGTTACGGTTACAGTACTGGTTAGTGTTAGGGTGAGGTGAGGGTAAGGGTTAGAGTACGCTTAGGGGTAGGGTTAGGGTTAGGGTACGGGTTAGGGTTTGTGTTAGGGTTAGGGAAAGGGTTAGGGTTAGGGTTAGGGTACGGGATAGGGTTAGGGTTAGGTTTAGGGTTAGAGTATGGGTTAGGGTTAGTGTTCGGGTTAGGGTTAGGGTTATGATTAGGGTTAGGTTTAGGGTTATAGTACGGGTTAGGGTTAGAGTTAGGGTTAGGTTTAGGGTTGTAGTACGGGTTAGGGTTAGTGTTAGGGTTAGGGTTAGTGTTAGGGTACGGGTTAGGGTTAGAGTTTGGGTTAGGGTTAGGTTTAGGGTTAGGGTTAGGGTTAAAGTACGGTTTAAGGTTAGTGTTAGTTTAGGGTTAGGGTTAGGGTTAGTGTACGGATATAGTTAGGGTTAGGGTTAGGGTGCGAGTTAGGGGTAGGTTTAAGGTACGAGATACGTTAGCGTACGGGTTAAGTTTAGGGTTAGGGTTAGGTTTAGTTTACGGGTTAGGGTTAGGGTACAGGTTAGGGTTAGGTTTGGTGTTAGGGTACGGGTTAGTTTAGGGCTAGGATACGGGTCAGGGTTACGGTTAAGGTTAGGGTTAGGGTTAGGCTATGGGTTAGGGTTAGGTTACGGGTAAGGTTTATGGTTGGGTTTAGGGTTAGGTTTATGTTTAGGGTTCAGGTTAGGGTTAGGGTGAGGGTTAGCGCTAGTGTATGGGTTAGGGTTACTGTTAGGGTTTGGGTATGGGTTAGGGTTAGGGTTAGGTTACGGGATAGGGTTGAGTACCGGTTAGGTCAAGTGATAGGTTTAGGTTTAGGGTACGGGTTAGGGTTAGGGATGGTTTAGGTTTAGGGTTAGGGTATGGGTTGGGCTTAGGGTATGGGTTAGGGTTAGGGTCAGGGTAAGTTTTAGGGTTAGGGTTAGGGTACTGCTTAGGTTTACAGTCCGGGTTAGGTTTAGGGTACGGGTTAGGGTTAGGGTTAGTGTTATAGTGCGGGTTAGGGTTAGGTTTAGGGTTAGAGTACGGATTGGGTTAGGGATAGAGTTAGGGTACCTGTTAGGGTTAGGTTTAGTGTATGAGATACGGTTAGCGTACGGGTTAAGTTAAGGGTTACGGTTAGGTTTAGGTTACGGGTTAGGGTTAGGGTACGGTTAGGGTTAGGTTTAGGTGCGGGTTAGGGTTAGGGTTAGGTTTAGGGTTAGGATTAGGGTTATAGTACGGGTTAGGGTTAGAGTTAGGGTTAGGTTTAGGGTTAGAGTACGGGTTAGGGTTACTGTTAGGGTTATGGTTAGTGTTAGGGTACGGGTTAGGGTTAGAGTTTGGGTTACGGGATAGGGTTAGCGTACAGGTTAAGTTTAGGATTAGGGTTAGGTTTAGGTTACGGGTTAGGTTTAGGGTACGGGTTAGGGTTAGGTTTAGGGTGCGGGTTAAGGTTAGTGTTAGGGTTAGTGTAAGGGTTAGGGTTAGGTTTAGGGTCACGGTTAGGGTTAGGAATAGGGACATGGTACGGGTTATGGTTAAGGTTGGGGTTAAGGTACGGGTTAGTTTTAGGGTTAGGGTATGGGTTAAGGTTAAGGTTAAAGTTAGGGTTAGTGTTAGGGTAAGGGTTAGGGTTAGGGTATGGGTAAGGGTTATGGTTAGGTTTAGGGTTTTGATTAGGTTTAGGGTGCGGGTTAGGCTTAGGGTTAGAGTTGGGGTTAGCGCTAGGGTATGGGTTAGGGTTGCTGTTAGGGTTTGGGTACGGGTTAAGGTTAGGTTTAGGGTACGATATAGGGTTAGGTACGGGTTAGGTCAAGGGTTAGAGTTAGGTTTAGGGTACGGGTTAGGTTTAGGGTTAGGTTTAGGGTTAGGATAAGACTTAGGTTTAGGTTTAGTGTACAGGATAGGGTTAGCATACAGGTTAGGTTTAGGGTTAGGGTTAGGTTTAGGTTACGGGTTAGGGTTAGGGTACGGGTTAGGGTTAGGTTTAGGATTAGGGTTAGGTTTAGAGTACGGGTAAGGGTTAGTGTTAGGTTTAGGGTTATGGTTAGGGTTAGGGTACGGGTTAGGTTTAGGTGTAGGGTACGGGATAGGTTTAGCGTACGGGTGAAGTTTAGGGTGAGGGTTAGGTTTAGGTTACGGGTTAGGGTTAGGGTACGGCTTAGGGTTAGGTATAGGTGAGGGTTAGGGTTAGGGTTCGGGTTGGTGTTAGGGTACGGGTTAGTTTTAGGTTTAGGGTACAGGTCAGAATTACGGTAAGGTTAGGTTTAGGGTTAGGGTATGGATTAGGGTTAGCGTACGGGTAAGGATTATGGTTAGGGTTAGGGTTAGGTTTAGGTTTAGGGTGCAGGTTAGGGTTAGGGTTAGGGTTAGGGTTAGCCCTAGGGTATGGGTTAGGGTGACTGTTCGGGTTTGGGTACGGGTTAGGGTTAGGTTTAGGTTACGGGAGAGTGTTGGGTACTGGTTAGGTCACGGGATAGGGTTAGGTTTAGGGTACGGGTTAGGGTTAGGGATGGTTTAGGGTTAGGGTTAGATTATGGGTTAGGCATAGGGTACAGGTTAGGGTTAGGGTCAGGGTTAGAGTTAGGGTTAGGGTTAGGGTTAGGGTACAGGTTAGATTTACTGTACAGGTTAGTGTTAAGGTTAGGGTTAGGGTTATAGTCTGGGTTAGGGTTAGGTTTAGGGTTAGAGTACGGGTTAGGGTTAGTGTTAGGGTTAGGCTTAGTGTTAGAGTACGGGTTAGGGTTAGAGTACGGAATAGGGTTAGGTTTAGGGTTAGGGTTATGGTTAGAGTACGGGTTAGGGTTAGTGTTAGTGTTAGGTTTAGGGTTAGGGTTAGTGTACGGATAGGGTTAGGGTTAGGGTTAGGGTACGGGTTAGGGTTAGGTTTAGGGTATGTGATAGGGTTAGTTACCGTTTAAGTTTAGGGTTAGGTTTAGGTTATGGGTTAGGGTTAGGGTACGGGTTAGGGTTATGTTTAGGTGCGGGTTAGGGTTAGGGTTAAGGTTAGGGTACAGTTAAGGGTTAGGTTTAGCTCAGGGTTAGGGTTAGAGATAGGGTTATGGTACGGGTTAGGGTTATGGTTGGAGTTAGGGTACGAGTTAGTTTTAGGGTTAGGGTACGGGTCAGGGTTACGATTAATGTTAGGTTTAGCATTAGGGTATGGGTTAGGGTTAGGGTACGGGTAAGGGTTACGGTTAGGGTTAGGGTTAGGGTTAAGTTTAGCGCAAGGTTATGGGTTAGGGTTACTGTTAGGGTTTGGGTACGGGTTAGGGCTAGGGTTATGTTACGGGATAGGGTTGGGTACGGGTTAAGTCAAGGGTTAGGGTTAGGTTTAGGGTACTAGTTAGGGTTAGGGTTAGGTTTAGGGTTAGGGTTAGGGTATGGGTTAGGCTTATGGTACGGGTTAGGGTTAGGGTTAGGGTCAGGGTTAGGCTTAGAATTAGGGTACGAGTTAGGGTTAGGTTTAGGTATAGTGTACGGGTTAAGGTTAGGGTTAAGGTACGGGTTAGGTTTAGGGTACGGGTACGGGTTAGGTTAGGGTCAGGTTTAGGTTTAGTGTTAGGGTTAGGTTACGTGTTAGGGTTAGGATTAGGGTTAGGGTTAAAGTACGGGGTAGGGTTAGTGTTAGGGTTAGGGTTAATATACGGGTTAGGCTTAGGGTTAGGTTTAGGGTTAGGATACGGGTTACGGTTAGGTTTAGGTTACGGGATAGGGTTAGCGTACAGGTTAAGTTTAGGATTAGGGTTAGGTTTAGGTTACGGGTTAGGGTTAGGGTACAGGTTAGGGTTAGGTTTAGGGTGCGTGTTAAGGTTAGTGTTAGGGTTAGTGTAAGGGTTAGGGTTAGGTTTAGGGTCAGGGTTAGGGCTAGGGTTAAGATTCGGCTGCGGGTTAGGGTTAGGTTTAGGGTTAGTGTTAGGTTTAGAATACGGTTTAGGGTTAGGGTTAGGGTTACGGTTAGGTTACGGGTTAGGGTTAGGTTTAGGGTACGGGATAGGTTTAGCGTACAGGTTAAGTTTAGGGTTAGGGTTAGGTTTAGGTTACGGGTTAGGTTTAGGGTATTCTTTAGGGTTAGGTATAGGTGAGGGTTAGGGTTAGGGTTAGGGTTAGGGTACGGGTACAGGTTAGGGTTGGTGTTAGGGTACGGGTTAGTTTTAGGGCTAGGATACGGGGCAGGTTTACGGTTAAGGTTAGGGTTAGGGTTAGGTTATGGGTTAGGGTTAGGCTACGGGTAAGGTTTATGGTTAGGGTTAGGGTTAGGCTTAGGTTTAGGGTGCGGGTTAGGGTTAGGGTGAGGGTTAGTGCTAGTGTATGGGTTAGGGTTACTGTTAGAGTTTGGGTACGGGTTAGGGTTAGGGTTAGGTTACGGGATAGGGTTGAGTATGGGTTAGGTCAAGTGATAGGGTTAGGTTTAGGGTACGGGTTAGGGTTAGGGATGGTTTAGATTTAGGGTTAGGGTATGGGTTACGCTTAGGGAATGGGTTAGAGTTAGGGTCAGGGTAAGTGTTAGGGTTAGGGTTAGGGTACGGGTTAGGTTTACAGTCCGGGTTAGGGTTAGGGTACGGGTTAGGGTTAGTGTTAGGGTTATAGTCCAGGTTAGGGTTAGGTTTAGGGTTAGAGTACAGAAGGGTTAGGGATAGGGTTAGGGTACGTGTTAGGGTTAGGTTTAAGGTATGAGATAGGGTTAGCATACGGGTTAAGTTTAGGGTTACGGTTAGGTTTAGGTTATGGGTTAGGGTTAGGGTTAGGGTTAGGTTTAGGGTATGGGTTAGGTTTAGGGTACGGTTAGGGTTAGGTCAGGGTTAGGGTTAGGGTACGAGTTAGGGTTAGTGTTAGGGTACGGGTTAGGGTTAGGGTTATGTTACGGGTTAGGTTTAGGGTTAGCGTTAGGGTACAGGTTAGGGTTATGTTTAGGGTCCGGGTTAGCGTTAGGCATAGGGTTATGGTACGTGTTAGGGTTAGGGTTGGGGTTAGGGTACGGTTTAGTTTTAGCATTTGGTACGGGTCAGGGTTACGGTTAAGGTTAGGGTTAGGGTTAGGGTACGGGTTTGGGTTAGGGTTGTGGTTAGGGTACGGGTTAGTTTTAGGGTTAATGTACGGGTTAGGGTTAGGGTTAAAGTTACGGTTAGTGTTAGGGTGTGGGTTAGGGTTAGGGTACGGTTAAGGGTTATGGTTAGGCTTCGGATTAGGGTTAAGTTTAGGGTGTGGTTTACGGTTAGGGTTAGGGTTAGAGTACGGGTTTGGGTTAGTGTTAGGGTACGGGTTAAGTTTACCGTTTGGGTACGGGTTAGGGTAAAGGTTAAGGTTAGGGGTTAGGGTTAGAGTTAGGGATAGGCTACGGGATAGGGTTAGAGTACGGGTTAGTATTAGGGTTAGGGTTAGGGTTAGGTTTAGGGTTATAGTATTGGTTAGGGTTAGAGTTAGGGTTAGGGTACGGGTTAGGTTTAGGGTACGGGTTAGCTTTAGGGTTAGGGTCCCTGTTAGGGTTAGGGTCAAGGTATGATTTAGGGTTAGGGTTAGGTTTAGGGTACGGGTTAGGGTTAGGGTTATGTTACGTGTTAGGGTTACAGTACGGGTTAGTGTTAGGGTGAGGGCTAGAGTTAGGGTTAGAGTACGGTTAGGGTTAGGGTCAGGGTTAGGGTTAGTGTACGAGTTAGGGTTAGGATTAGGGCACGGGTTAGGGTTAGGGTTATGTTACGGGTTAGGGTTACAGTACGGGTTAGTTTAGGGTGAGGGTTACGGTTAGGGTTAGAGTACGGTTAGGGTTAGGTTTAGAGTACGGGTTAGGTTTAGTGTTAGGGTTAGGGTTAGGGTTTGGGTTAGGGTTAGTGTTAGGGTGAGGGTTACTGTTAGGGTTAGAGTACGGTTAGGGTTAGCGTTAGAGTACAGGTTACGGTTAGTGTTAATATTAGGGTTAGGGTTAGGGTTAGGGTTAGGGTTAGGGTTAGGTTTAGAGTACGTTGTAGGGTTAGTGTTATGGTTAGGGTTAGGGTTAGGGTTAATGTACGGGTTAGGCTTAGGGTTAGTTTTAGGGTTAGGATAAGAGTTAGGGTTAGGTTTAATGTGCGGGATAGGGTTAGCGTATGGGTTAAATTTAGGGTTAGGTTTAGGTTTAGGTTGCAGGTTAGGGTTAGGGTTAGTGTAAGGTTTAGTGTTAGGTTTAGGGTCAGGGTTAGGGTTAGGAATAGGGTCATGGTACGAGATAGGGTTAAGGTTGGGGTTAGGGTACGGGTTAGTTTTAGGGTTAGGGTACGGGTTAAGGTTACGGTTAAGTTAGGGTTAGTGTTAGGGTAAGGGTTAGTGTTAGGGTATGGGTAAGGGTTATGGTTAGGTTTAGGGTTTCTATTAGGCTTAGGGTGCGGGTTAGGCTTAGGGTTAGAGTTGGGGTTAGCGCTAGGGTATGGGTTAGGGTTACTGTTAGGGTTTGGGTATGGGTTAGGGTTAGGTTTAGGGTACGATATAGGGTTAGGTACGGGTTAGGTCAAGGGTTAGAGTTAGGTTTAGGGTACGGGTTAGGTCTAGGGTTAGGTTTAGGGTTAGGATAAGACAGGTTTAGGTTTAGGGTACAGGATAGGGTTAGCATACGCGTTAGGTTTAGGGTTAGGGTTAGGTTTAGGTTACCGGTTAGGGTTAGGGTACATGTTAGGGTTACGTTCAGGGTCAGGGTTTGGGTTAGGGTTAGTGTTAGGGTAAGGTTTAGTTTTAGTGTTAGGGTACGGGTTAGGGTTAGGTTTAGGTTTAGGGTTAGCTTGAGAGTACGGGTTAGGGTTAGTGTTAGTATTAGGGTTCGGTTTAGTGTACAGATAGGGTTAGGGTTAGGTTTAGGGTTAGGGTTAGGGTACGGATAGGGTTAGGGTTAGGGTAAGGGATAGGGTTAGTGTACGGGTTAAGTTTAGGGTTTGGGTAGGTTTAGGTTACGGGTTAGTGTTAGGGTACGGGTTAGGTTTAGGTTTAGGTGCAGGTTAGGTTTAGGGTACGGGTTAGGGTTAGGTTTAGGGTCAGTGTTAGGGTTTGGGATAGGGTCATGGTACGGGTTATGGTTAGGGTTGGGGTTAGTGTACGGGTTAGTTTTAGGGTTAGGGTACGGTTTAGGGTTACGGTTAAAGTTAGGGTTAGTGTTAGGGTATGGGTTAGGGTTAGGGTATGGGTAAGGGTTATGGTGAGGGTTAGGGTTACATTTAGGTTTAGGGTGCGGTTTAGGCTTAGGGTTATGGTTAGGGTTAGCGCTAGTGTATGGGTTAGGATTACTGTTAGGGTTTGGGTACGGGTAAGGGTTAGGTTTAGGGTACGAGATAGGGTTGGGTACGGGTTAGGTCAAGGGTTAGGGTTCGGCTTAGGGTACGGGTTAGTGTTCGGGTTAGGTTTAAGTTTAGAGTTAGGGTTAGGGTTAAGTTTAGCGTTAGGTTAGGGTTACGGTACGGGTTTTGGTTAAATTTCTGGCACGGGATAGGGTTAGTGTACGTGTTAGGTCTAGGGTTAGGGTTAGGTTTAGTGTGCGGGTTAGGGTTAGGGTTAGGGTACATGTTAGGTTTAGGGTTTGGGTACGGGTTAGGGTTACGTTTACGTTTAGGGTATGGGTTAGGTTTAGGGATAGGGTAAGTGTTAATGTTAGGGTATGGGTTAGGGTTAGAATAAGGGATAGGGTTAGGTTTAGGGTTAGGGTTAGCATTAGAGTACGGGTTAGGGTTAGTGTTAGGGTTAGGCTTAGTGTTAGAGTGCGGATAGGGTTAGGGTTAGGGTTAACGTACGGGTTAGGGTTAGGTTTAGGGTACGGGATAGGGTTAGTGTACGCGTTAAGTTTAGGGATAGGGTTAGGTTTAGGGTACGAGTTAGGGTTAGGATTAGGGTATGGGTTAGGGTTAGGGTTATCTTACGGGTTAGGGTTACAGTACTGTTAGGGTTAGGGTGAGGGTTAGGGTTATGGTTAGAGTACGGTTAGGGTTAGGGTTAGGTTTAGGGTTAGGGTTAGAGTATGGGTTAGGGTTAGTGTCAGGTTAGGGAAAAGGTTAGGGGTAGGGTTAGGTTATGGGCTAGGTTTAGGGTTAGGGTAGGTTAGGGTTAGAGTACGGGGTAGGGTTATTGTTAGGGTTAGGGTGAGGGTTAATTTACGGGTTAGGCTTAGGGTTAGGTTTAGGTTACGGGTTATAGTTAGGGTTAGGGTTAGTGTACGGGTTAGGGTTAGGTTTAGGGTCAGGGATACGGTTAGGGTTAGTGTTAGCGTATGGGTTAGGGTTAGGTTTGGGGTTAGGGTACGGGTTAGTTTTAGGGTTAGGGTATGTGTTAGGGTTATGTTAGGATGTGGGTTAGGGTTAGGGTACAGTTAAGGGTTATGGTTAGGGTTAGGTTTAGGGTTATGTTTAGATTGGGGTTTAGGGTTAGGGTTAGGGTTAGGGTTAGAGTACAGGTTTGGGTTAGTGTTAGGGTACGGGTTAGGTTTACCATTTGGGTAAGGGTTAGGGTAAGGGTTAGGGTTAGGGTTAGGGTTAGGGGTTAGGGTAAGAGTTATGGTTAGGCTATGGGATAGGGTTAGATTACGGGTTCGGGTTAAGGTTAGGGTTAGGGTTAGGGTTAGTGTTATAGTACGGGTTAGGGTTAGAGTTAGGGTTAGGTTTAGGGTTAGAGTACGGGTTAGGGTTAGTGTGATGGTTAGGGTTTGTGTTAGGTTACAGGTTAGGGTTAGAATACGGGTTAGGGTTAGGTTTAGGGTTAAGTTTAGGGTTAGATTACGGGTTAGGGTTAGGGTTAGGGTTAGGGTTAGTGTACGGATCGGGTTCGGTTTAGGGTTAGGGTTAGGGTATGGGTTAGGGTTAGGTTTAAGGTATAGGAGAGGGTTAGGTTTAGGTGAGGGTTAGTGTTAGGGTTAGGTTTAGGGTACGAGTTAGGGTTAGGTTTAGGGTCAGGGTTTGCGTTAGAGATAGGGTTATGGTATGAGTTAGGTTAGTATTGGGGTTAGGGTACGGGTTAGTTTTAGGGTTAGGGTACGGGTCAGGGTTACGGTTAATGTTAGGGTTAGGGTTTGGTTATGGGTTAGGGTTAGGGTACAGGTAAGTGTTATGGTTAGGGTTAGGGTTAGTGTTAGGTTTAGGGTGCGGGTTAGGGTCAGGGTTAGGGTTAGGGTACAAGTTAGGTTTAGGGTACGGGTTAGGGTTAGGATTAGGGTTAGGGTACGGGTTAGGTTTAAGGTACGGGTTAGGGTTAGGGTTAGCCTACGAGTTATGGTTAGGGTTAGGGTACGGGTTAGGGTTAGGGTTATGTTACAGGTTAGGGTTAGAGTACGGGTTAGTGTTAGGGTGAGTGTTAGTGTTAGGGTTAGAGTACGAGTAGGGTTAGGTTTAGGGTTAAGGTTAGTGTTAGTGTTAGGTTTAGGGTTAATGTACGGGTTAGGCTTAGGGTTAGGTTTAGGGTTAGGTTACGGGTTAGGGTTAGGTTTAGTGTACTGTTTAGGGTTAGAGTACGGGTTAGGGTTAGGTTTAGGGTGCGGGTTAGGGATAGGGTTAGGGTTAGTGTACAGGTTAGTGTTAGGTTTTGGGTCAGGGTTAGGGTTAGGGTTAGTTTTAGGGTATGGGTTAGGATTAGGGTTGTTGTTAGAGTACGGGTTAGTTTTAGGTTTAGGGTATGGGTTAGGGTTACGGTTAAAGTTAGGGTTAGGGTAAGGGTGTGGGTTAGGGTTAGGGTACGGTTAAGGGTTATGGTAGGCTTAGGGTTAGGGTTAAGTTTAGGGTTAGGGTTAGGGTTAGGGTTAGGGTTATATTACGGGTTTGGGTTAGTGTTAGGGTATGGGTTAGGTTTACCTTTTGTGTACGGGTTAGGGTAAGGGTTAGGGTTAGGGTTAGGGGTTAGGTTTAGAGTTAGGGTTAGGCTACGGGATAGGGATAGAGTACGGGTTAGTGTTAGGGTTAGTGTTAGTGTTAGGGTTAGGGTTATTGTACGGGATAGGGTTAGAGTTATGGTTAGTGTACGGGTTAGGTTTAGGGTACGGGTTAGGGTTAGTGTTAAGGTCAGTGTTAGGGTTAGGGTTAGGGTACGATTTTGGGGTAGGGTTCGGTTTAGTGTATGGTTTAGGTTTAGGGTTAGGTTTAGGGTACGGTTAGGTTTAGTGTACGGGTTAGGGTTAGGGTTATGGTACGGGTTAGGGTTACAGTACGGGTTAGTGTTAGGCTGAGTGTTAGGGTTAGGGTTAGAGTACGTTCGGGTTAGGGTCAGGGTTAGGGTTAGTGTATG
Organism: Urocyon cinereoargenteus; assembly: GCA_032313775.1. Classification (NCBI taxonomy): domain Eukaryota; kingdom Metazoa; phylum Chordata; class Mammalia; order Carnivora; family Canidae; genus Urocyon; species Urocyon cinereoargenteus. The sequence goes on from JAVLSZ010000034.1 coordinate 5,044,781, forward strand.
AGTTAGGGTTAGGGTTAGGGTACGGGTTAGGGTTAGGGTTATGGTACGGGTTAGGGTTACAGTACGGGTGAGTGTTAGGGTGAGGGTTAGGGTTAGGGTTAGAGTACGGTTAGGGTTAGGGTTAGGGTTAGAGTACGGGTTAGGGTTAGTGTTAGGTTTAGGGTTAGGGTTAATGTACGGGTTAGGCTTAGGGTTAGATTTAGGGTTAGGTTACGGGTTAGGGTTAGGTTTAGGGTTAGGGTTATGTTTAGAGTACAGGTTAGTTTTAGTGTTAGTGTTAGGGTTAGGGTGAGTGTACGGATAGGGTTAGGGTAAGGGTTACGGTACAGGTTAGGGTTAGGTTTAGGGTACGAGTTAGGGTTAGGGTTAGGATACGGGTTAGGGTACGGGTTATGTTACGGGTTAGGGTTACAGTACGGTTTAGGGTTAGGGTGAGGTTTGGGGTTATGGTTAGAGTACGTTTAGGGTTAGGGTTAGGGTTAAGGTTAGGGTTAGAGTACGGGTTAGGGTTAGTGTTAGGGTTAGGAAAAGGGTTAGGGTAGGTTAGGGTATGGGTTAAGTTTAGGGTTAGGTTTAGGTTAAGGTTAGAGTACGGGGTAGGGTTAGTGTTAGGGTTAGGGTGAGGGTTAAAGTACGGGTGAGGCTTAGAGTTAGGTTTAGGGTTAGGTTACGGGTTAGGGTTAGATTTAGGGTACGGAATAGGGTTAGCGTATGGGTTAAGTTTAGGGTTAGGGTTATGTTTAGGTTACGGGTTAGGGTTAGGGTTAGGTTTAGTGTACAGGTTAGGGTTATTTTTAGGGTCAGGGTTAGGGTTACTGTTACTGTTAGGATATGGGTTAGGGTTAGGTTTGGGTTTAGGGTACGAGTTAGTTTTAGGTTTAGGGTACGTGTTAGGGTTATGATTAAAGTTAGGGTTAGGGTTAGGGTGTGGGTTTGGTTAGGGTACGGTTAAGAGTTATGGTTATGCTTAGGGTTAGGGTTAAGTTTAGGGTGCGGTTTAGGGTTAGGTTTAGGGTTAGGGTTAGGTTTAGAGTACGGGTTTTTGTTTTTGTTAGGGTACGGGTTAGGTTTACCATTTGGGAAAGGGTTAGGGTAATGGTTAGAGTTAGGTGTTAGGGTTAGAGTTAGGGTTAGGCTACGGGATAGGGTTAGAGTACGGGTTAGTATTAGTGTTAGGGTTAGGGTTAGTGTTATAGTACATGTTAGGGTTTGAGTTAGGGTTAGGGTACGGGTTAGGTTTAGGGTACATGGTAAGGTTTAGAGTTAGGGTCCGTGTTAAGGTTTGGGTTAGGGTACGATTTAGGGTTAGGGTTAGTTTTAGGGTACAGGTTAGGGTTTGGGTTAGAGTTAGGTTTAGGGTACGGGTTAGGTTTAGGGTATGGGTTAGGGTTAGGGTTATGGTACGTGTTAGGGTTAGAGTACGGGTTAGTGTTAGGGTGAGGGTTAGGGTTAGGGTTAGAGTACAGTTAGGGTTAGGGTCAGGGTTAGGGTTAGTGTACGATTTAGGGTTAGGGTTAGGGTACGGTTTAGGGTTAGGGTTATGGTACGGGTTAGGGTTAGGTCAGGGTTAGATTTAGGGTTAGGGTTAGGGTACTGGTTAGGGTTACTGTATGGGTTAGGGTTATGGTTATGGTTAGGGTTAGGTTTAGCCTTATAGTACGGGTTAGGTTTTGAGTTAGTGTTAGGTTTAGGGTTAGAGTACGGGTTACGGTTAGTGTTAGGGTTAGGGTTAGTGTTAGAATACGGGTTAGGGTTAGAGTACGGGTTAGGGTTAGGTTTAGGGTTAGGGTTAGGGTTAGAGTACGGGTTAGGGTTAGTGTTAGTGTTAGGGTTAGGGTTAGGGTTAGTGTACGGATAGGGTTAGGGTTAGGGTTATGGTACGGGTTAGGTTTAGGGTATGGGTTAGGGTTAGGTTTAGGGTCAGGTTTAGGGTTAGGGTTAAGGTACGAGTTAGGGTTAGGGTTAGGGTACGGGTTAGGGTTAGGGTTATGATACGGGTTTGGGTTACAGTACGGGTTAGGGTTAGGGTGAGGGTTAGGGTTAGGTTCAGAGTATGGTTAGGGTTAGGGTTAGGGTTAGGGTGAGAGTACGGTTTAGGGTTAATGTTAGGGTTATGGTTAGGGTTAGGTTTAGGGTTAGGGTACGATTTAGGGTTAGGGTTAGTGTTAGAGTACGGGGTAGGGTTAGTGTTAGGGTTAGGGTTAGGGTTAATGTACGGGTTAGGCTTATGTTTAGGTTTAGGGTTAGGATACGGGTTAGGGTTAGGTTTAGAGTACGGGATAGGGTTAGCGTACGGGTTAAGTTTAGTGTTAGGGTTAGGTTTAGGTTACGGGTTAGGGTTAGGGTACGGGTTAGGGGTAGGTTTAGGGTGCGGGTTAGGGTTAGGGTTAGTATAAGGGTTAGGTTAGGTTTAGGGTCAGGGTTAGGGTTAGGGTTAGTGTTAGGGTACGGGTTAGGTTTAGGGTTGCGGTTAGGTTATGGTTTAGTGTTAGGTTTAGAGTATAGTTTAGGGTTATGGTTAAGGTTAGGGTTAGGTTTAGGGTATTGGTTAGGGTTAGGTTACGGTTAAGGATTATGGTTTGGGTTAGTGTTAGGGTTACATTTAGGCTGCGGGTTAGAGTTAGAGTTAGGGTTAGAGTATGGGTTTGGGTTAGTGTTAGGGTACGGGTTAGGTTAACCGTTTGGGTATGGGTTAGGGAAGGGTTAGGGTTAGGTTTAGGGGTTAGGGTTAGAGTTAGGGTTAGGCTACGGGTAGGTTTAGGGTACGGGTTAGGGTTAGGGTAAGGGTTAGGTTTAGGGTTAGGGTACGAGTTTGGGTTAGGGTTAGGGTACGGGTTAGGGTTTGGGTTATGTTACGGGTTAGGTTTAGAGTACGGGTTAGGGTTAGGGTGAGGTTAGGGTTAGGGTTAGAGTACGGTGAGGGTTAGGGTTAGGGTAAGGTTTAGGGTTAGGGTTAGGGTACGGGTTAAGATTAGGGTTAGGGTTAGGGTTAGAGTATTGGGTAGGGTTAGTGTTAGGGTTAGGGTTAGGGGTAATGTACGGGTTAGGCTTAGAGTTAGGTTAGGGTTAGGTTACAGGTTAGGGTTAGGGTTAGGGTATGGGATAGGGTTAGCGAATGGGTTAAGTTTAGTGATAGGGTTATGTTTAGGTTACGGGTTAGGGTTAGGGTACGGGTTAGGGTAAGGTTTAGGGTCCGGGTTAGTGTTTGGTTAGGGTTAGGGTACTGTTGAGGTTTAGGGTACGGGTTAAGGTTAGGGTTAGAGTCAGGGTAAGTTTTATGGTTAGGGTACGAGTTAGGGTTAGTGTTAGGTTACGGGTTAGGTTTAGGGTTATGGTACGGGTTAGGGTTACAGTACGGGATAGGGTTAGGGTGTGGGTTAGGGTTAGGATTAGAGTACGGTTAGGGTTAGGGTTAGGTTTATGGTTAGGTTTAGAGTACGGGTTAGTTTTAGTGTTAGGGTTATGGTTAGGGTTAGGGTACGGGTTAGGGTTAGGGTTAGGGTTAGAGTACGGGGTAGGGTTAATGTTAGGGTTGGAGATAGGGGTAATGTACAGGTTAGGCTTAGGTTTAGGTTTAGGGTTAGGATACGGGTTAGGGTTAGGTTCAGTGTACAGGATATGGTTAGCATACGGGTTAAGTTTAGGTTTAGGGTTAGGTTAAGGATACGGGTTAGGGTTAGGGTAAGGATTAGGGTTAGTTATAGGTGAGGGTTAGGGTTAGGGTTAGGGTTAGGGTACGGGTTAGTGTTAGTGTTGGGGTTAGGGTACGGGTTAGTTTTAGGGTTAGGGTACGGGTCAGGGTTATGGTTAAGTTTAGGGTTAGGGTTAGGGTATGGGTTAGGGTTAGGGTTAGGGTATGGGTTATGGTTAGGGTTAGGGTTAGGGTTAAGTTTAGGGTTAGGGTTAGGGTTATGGTACGGGTTAGGGTTACAGTACGGTTTAGGGTTAGGGTTAGAGTGTGGGTTAGGGTACGGGATAGGGTTAGAGTATGGGTTAGGTTTAAGTTTAAGGTTAGGGTTAGGTTTACGGTTAGAGTACGCGTTAGGGTTAGTGTAAGGGGTAGGTTTAGGTTTAGGTTTAGAGTTCGGATATTGTTAGGGTTAGGGTACAGTTTAGGGTTAGGTTTAGGGTATGGGATAGGGTTAGCGTATGGGTTAAGTTTAGGTTTAGGGTTAGGTATTGGTTACGGGTTAGGGTTAGGGTACGGGTTATGGTTAGGTTTAGGGTCAGGGTTAGCGTTAGGGGTCGGGTTAGGGTACGGGTTAGGGTTAGGGTTGGGGCTATGGTTCGAGTTACTTTTAAGGATAGGGTACTGGTCAGGGTTACGGTTAAGGTTAGGGTTAGGATTGGGGTTAGGGTACGGGTTAATTTTAGGGTTAGGGTACGGGTCAGGGTTATGTTTAAGTTTAGGGTTAGGGTTAGGTTATGGGTTAGGGTTAGCGCTAGGCTATGGGTTAGGGTTACTATTAGGGTTTGGGTATGGTTTAGGGTTAGGGTTAGGTTACGGGATAGGGTTGGGTACGGATTAGGTCAAGGGTTAGGGCTAGGTTTAGGGTACGGGTTAGGGTTAGGGTTATGATTAGGGTTAGGGTTAGGGTATGGGTTAGGCTTAGGGTACGGGTTAGGGTTAGGGTTACTGTAAGGGGTAGGGTTAGGGTATGGGTAAGGTTAGGTTTAGGGTACGGGTTAGTGTTAGGTTTGTGGTACGGGTTAGGGTTACAGTACAGGTTCGGGTTAGGTTGAGGGTAAGGGTATGGTTAAAGTTAGTGTTAGGGTTAGGGTTAGAGTACGGGTTAGGGTTAGTGTTAGGGTTAGGTTTAGGGTTAGGGTACGGGTACGGGTTAGGGTTAGGTAGAGTACTTGGTATGGTTAGTGTTAGGGTTATTGTAGGGTTAGGGTTAGGGTATCGGTTAGGCTTAGGGTACACATTAGGTTTAGGGTTAGGGTCAGGTTTAGGGTTAGGGTTAGGGTTAGGGTACGGGTTAGGGTTAGGTTTAGGGTACGGTTTAAGGTTAGGTTTAGGGTTAGGGTACGGGTTAGATTTAGGGTCCGGGTTAGGGTTAGGGTTAGGGTCAGCATTAGGGTTAGTGTTAGGATACGAATTAGGGTTAGGATTAGGGTACGGTTTAGGGTTAGTGTTATGGTACGGGTTAGGGTTACAGTACGGGTTAGGGTTAGGGCATGGGTTAGGTTAGGGTTAGGGTTAGTGTTAGGGTACAGGATAGGGTTAGAGTACGGGTTAGGGTTAAGTTTAGGTTTAGGTTAGGTTTAGAATACGGTTTAGGGTTAATGTTAGGGTTAGGGTTAGGTTTAGTGTATGGATAGGGTTAGGGTTAGGGCTAGGGTTAGGGTACGAGATAGGGTTAGGTTTAGGGTACGGGATAGGGTTAGTGTACGTGTTAAGTCTAGGGTTAGGGTTAGGTTTAGGATATGGGTTAAGGTTAGGGTATTGTACGGGTTAGGTTTAGGTGCGGGTTAGGGTTAGGGTACGGGTTATTAGGTTTAGGGTCAGGGTTATGGTTAGGGATAGGGTTATGGTACCGGTTAGGGTTAGGATTGGGGTTAGGGTACGGGTTAGTTTTAGGTTTAGGGTACGGGTTAGGCTTAGGGGTAGGTTTAGGGTTAGCGCTAGGGTATGGGTTAGGGTTACTTTTATGGTTTGGGTACGGGTTAGGGTTAGGGTTAGTGTACGGGATAGGGTTGGGTACGGGTTAGGTCAAGGCTTAGGGTTAGGTTTAGGATACGGGTTAGGGTTAGGGTTAGGTTTAGGGTTATGGTTAGGGTATGGGTTAGGCTTAGGGTACGGGTTAGGGTTAGGGTTAGGGTCAGTGTTAGGATTAGGTTTAGGGTTAGGGTACGGGTTAGGGTTAGGTTTAGGGTATGGGTTAGGGTTAGGTTTAGGGTTAGGGTACGGGTTAGGTTTACTGTAGGGCTAGGGTTAGGTTTAGGGTTAGGGTTAGGGTTATAGTCCGGCTTAGGGTTAGGTTTAGGGTAAGATTACGGGTTAGGGTTAGTGTTAGTGTTAGGGTTAGGGTTAGGTTTAGTGTACGGATAGGGTTAGGGTTAGGGTTAGGGTACGGGTTAGGTTTAGGTTTAGGGTACGAGATAGGGTTAGCGTACGGGTTAAGTTTAGGGTTTGGGTTAGGTTTAGGTTACGGGTTACGGTTAGGGTACCGGTTAGGGTTAAGTTTAGGTGCGGGTTAGGGTTAGGGTTAGGGTCAGGGTTAGGGTTATAGTACGGGTTAGGGTTAGAGATAGGGTTAGGTTTAGGGTTAGATTACGGGTTAGGGTTAGTGTTAGGGTTAGGGTTAGTGTTAGGGTACTGGTTAGGGTTAGAGTTCGGTTTAGGGTTAGGTTTAGGGTTAGGGTTAGGGTTAGAGTACGGTTGAGGGTTAATGTTAGGTTTAGGGTTAAGGTTAGGTTTCGTGTACGGATAGGGTTAGGGTTAGGGTTAGGGTTAGGGTACGAGTTAGGGTTAGGTTTAGGGTATGGGATAGGGTTAGCGTACGGTTTAAGTTTAGGTTTAGGGTTAGGTTTAGATTATGGGTTAGGGTTAGGAAATGGGTTAGGGTTAAGTTTAGGTGCGGGTTAGGGTTAGGCTTCGGGTTAGGGTTAGGGTTATAGTACGGGTTAGGGTTAGATTTAGGGTTAGGTTTAGGGTTAGAGTACGGGTTAGGGTTAGTGTTAGGGTTAGGTTTAGTGTTACAGTACGGGTTAGGGTTAGAGTTCGGGTTAGGGTTAGGTTTATGGTTAGGGTTAGGTTTAGAGTACGTTTTAAGGTTAGTTTTAGGTTTAGGGTTAGGGTTAGGGTTAGTGTACGGATAGGGTACGGGTTAGGGTTAGGGTTAGGGTACAGGTTAGGGTTAGATAGGGTACGCGATAGTGTTAGCGTACGGGTTAAGTTTAGGGTTAGGGTTAGGTTTAGGTTACGGGTTAGGGTTAGGGTACGGTTTAGGGTTAGGTTTAGGTGAGGGTTAGGTTTAGGGTTAGGGTTAGGGTACGGGATATGGTTAGGTTTAGGGTCAGGGTTAGCGTTAGGGGTCGGGTTAGGGTACGGGTTAGGGTTAGGGTTGGGGCTATCGTACGGGTTACTTTTAGGGATAGAGTGCGGGTCAGGGTTACGGTTAAGTTTAGGGTTAGGGTTAGGGTTATGGTACGGGTTAGGGTTACAGTACGGGTTAGGGTTAGGGTGAGGGTTAGGGTTAGAGTTCGGGTAAGTGTTAGTGTTAGGGTTAGGGTTAGGGTACGGGTTAGGTTTAGGGTACGGGTTAGAGTTAGGGTTTGGGTTAGGGTTAGAGTACGGGGTAGGGTTAGTGTTAGGCTTAGGGTTAGGGCTAGGGTACGGGTGAGGGTTAGATTTAGGGTTAGGGTTAGAGTACGGGGTAGTTTTAGTGTTAGGGTTAGGGTTAGGGTTAATGTACGGGTTAGGCTTTGGGTTAAGTTTAGGGTTAGGTTACGGGATAGGGTTAGTTTTAGGGTACGGGATAGGGTTAGCGTACGGGTTAAGTTTAGGGTTAGGTTTAGGTTACGGGTTAGGGTTAGGTTTAGGTGTGGGTTAGGGTTAGGGTTAAGGTTAGGGTTGGGGTTAAGGTACGGGTTAATTTTTGGGTTAGGGTACGGGTCAGGGTTATGGTTAAGTTTAGGGTTAGGGTTAGGGTATGGGTTAGGGTTAGCGCAAGACTATGGGTTAGGGTTACTGTTAGGGTTTGGGTATGGTTTAGGGTTAGGGTTAGGTTACGGGATAGGGTTGGGTACAGATTAGGTCAAGGGTTAGGGTTAGGTTTAGGGTATGGGTTAGGGTTAGGGTTAGGATTAGGGTTAGGGTTAGGGTATGGGTTAGGCTTAGGATACGGGTTAGGGTTAGGGTTTGTGTCAGGGTTACGGTTATGGTATGGGTTAGGAATTAAGGTGATGCTGGCCTCATAGAACGAATTTGGAAGTACTCCATCTCCTTCTATCTTTCCAAACAGCTTTAGTAGAATAGGTATGATTTCTTCTTTAAACGTTTGATAGAATTCCCCTGGGAAGCCATCTGGTCCTGGACTCTTGTGTCTTGGGAGGTTTTTGATGACTGCTTCAATTTCCTCCCTGGTTATTGGTCTGTTCAGGTTTTTTATTTCTTCCTGTTCTAGTTTTGGTAGTTTGTGGCCTTCCAGGAATGCGTCCATTTCTTCTAGATTGCCTAATTTATTGGCATATAGCTGTTCATAATATGTTTTTAAAATCGTTTGTATTTCCTTGGTGTTGGTAGTGATCTCTCCTTTCTCATTCATGATTTTATTAATTTGAGTCTTCTCTCTCTTCTTTTTAATAAGGTTGGCTAATGGTTTATCTATCTTATTAATTCTTTCAAAGAACCAACTCCTGGTTCTGTTGATCTGTTCCACAGTTCTTCTGGTCTCGATTTCATTCAGTTCTGCCCGAATTTTAATTAACTCTCTTCTTCTGCTGGGGGTAGGGTCCGTCTTTTGTTTTCCCTCTAGCTCCTTTACAGTACGGGATAGGGTTAGGGTGAGGCTTAGGGTTAGGGTTAGAGTACGGTTAGGGTTAGGGTTAGGGTTAGAATACGGGTTAGGGTTAGTGTTAGGGTTAGGGTAAGGTTAGGGTTAGGGTTAGGATTAGGGTTAGAGTATGGGGTAGGGTTAGTGTTAGGGTTAGGGTTAGGGTTAGTGTTAGGGTACGGGATAGGGTTTGGGTTAGGGTTAGGGTAAGGGTACAGGGTAGGGTTAGTGTTAGTGTTAGCGTTAGGGTTAGTGTTAGGGTACGGGAGAGGGTTTGGGTTAGGGTTAGGGTTAGGGTATGGGGTAGGGTTAGTGTTAGGGTTAGGGTTTGGGTTAATGTACGGTTTAGGCTTAGGGTTAGGTTTAGGGTTGGATACGGGTTAGTGTTAGGTTTAGGGTACGGGATAGGTTTATCGTACGGGTTAAGTTTAGGTTTAGGGTTAGGTTTACGTTACGGGTTAGGGTTAGGTTATGGGTTAGGGTTAGGTTTAGGGTGCGGGTTAGGGTTAGGTTTAGGGTTAGGGTACGGGTTAGGTTTAGGGTATCTGTTAGGGTTAGGGTTAGGGTTAGTGTACGAATTATGGTTAGGGTTAGGGTACAGGCTAGGGTTAGCATTATGGTACGGGTTATGGTTACAGTACGGGTTAGGGTTCGCGTGAGGTTTAGGGTTAGGGCTAGAGTTGGGATTAGGGTTAGTGTTAGGGTTAGGGCTAGGGTTAGGGTAAGGGTACGGGTACGGGTTTGGATTAGGGTTAGAGTACGGGGTAGGGTTAGTGTTAGAGTTAGGGTTAGGGTTAGAGTTAGGGTTAGGGTATGGGTTAGGCTTAGGGTACGGGTTAGGGTTAGGTTTAGGGTCAGGTTTAGGTTTAGGGTTAGCGTTAGGGTATGGTTTAGGTTTAGGTTTAGGGTATGGGTTAGGGTTAGGTTTAGGGTCAGGGTTAGGGTTAGGTACGAATTAAGGTTAGGTTTAGGATACCGTTTAGGGTTAGGGTTATGGTACGGGTTAGGGTTACAGTACTGGTTAGGGTTAGGTTGAGGGTTAGGGTTATGTTTAGGGTTAAGGTACGCGTTAGGGTTAGGGTTTGGGTACGGGTTAGGGTTACGTTTAGGGTTAGGGTACGGGTTAGGTTCAGGGTTAGGTTAAGTGTTAGTTTTAGGGTATGGGATAGGTTTAGAGTACGGGTTAGGGTTAGGTTTAGGGTTAGGGTTGGTAAGGGTTAGTGTTTGGGTACGGGATAGGGTTAGAGTACGGGTTAGGGTTAGGTTTAGGGTTAGGGTTAGGGTTAGAGTACGGGATAGGGTTAGTGTTAGGGTTAGGATTAGGTTTACTGTATGGATAGGGTTAGGGTTAGTGTTAGGGTTAGGGTACGTTTTAGGGTTAGGTTTAGGGTACGGGATAGGGTTAGTTATGGGTTAAGTTTAGGATTGGGGTTAGGTTTAGGTTATGGGTTAGGGTTAGGGTACGGGTTAGGGTTAGGTTTAGGGTCAGGGTGTAGGGTTAGGGATAGGGTTATTGTATGGGTTAGGGTTATGGTTGGGGTTAGGGTATGGGTTAGTTTTAGGGTTAGGGTACGGGTTAGGGTTAAGGTTAAGGTTAGGATTAGTGTTAGGGTATGAGTTAGTGTTAGGGTACGGGTAAGGATTATGTTTAGGGTTAGGGTTAGGTTTAGGTTTAGGGTACGGGTTAGGTTAAGGGTCAGGATTAGGGTTAGCGCTAGGGTATGGTTTAGGGTTACTGTTACGGTTTGGGTACGGGTTAGGTTTAGGGTTAGGGTATGAGATAGGCTTGGGTAAGGGTTAGGTCAAGGGTTAGGGTTAGGTTTAGGGTACGGGTTTAGGGTTAGGGTTATGTTTAAGGTTAGGGTTAGGGTATGGGTTAGGTTTAGGGTTAGGGTTAATGTTAGGGTTAGGGTCAGTTTTAGGGTTAATGTTAGGGTACGAGTTAGGGTTAGGGTTAGTTTTAGTGTACGGGTTAGTGTTAGGGTTAGGGTGAGGGTTAGAGTTAGAGTACGGGGTAGGGTTAGTGTTAGTGTTAGGGTTAGGGTTAATGTACGGGTTAGGCTATGGGTTAGGTTAAGGTTAGGATATGGCTTAGGGTTAGGTTTAGGGTACGGGATAGGGTTAGCGAACCGGTTATGTTTAGGATTTGGTTCTGTTTAGGTTAGGGGTTAGGGTTAGGGTATGGGTTAGGGTTAGGTTTAGGGTGCGGGTTGGTTTAGGGTTAGGGTTAGGGTAAGCGGTAGGTTTAGGTTTAGGGTCAGGGTTAGGGTTAGGTTTGGGGTTAGGTTATGGGTTAGTTTTAGGGTTAGGGTATGGATCAGGGTTATGTTTAAGGTTAGGGTTAGGGTTAGGTTATGGTTTAGGGTTGTTACGGTTAAGGGTTATGGTTTGGGTTAGGGTTAGAGTTAAGTTTAGGGTGCGGGTTAGGGTTATCTTTAGGGTTAGAGTACGTGTTTGGGTTAGTGTTAGGGTACGGGTTAGGTTTACCGTTTGGGTCTGGGTTAGGGTAAGGGTTAGGGTTAGGTTTAGGGTTTGGGGTTAGGGTTAAGGTTAGGATTAGGCTACGGGTAGGGTTAGGGTACGGGTTAGGGTTAGGGTTAAGGTGCGGGTTAGGGTTAGTGTACGGGTTAGGGTTAGGGTTAGGGTTAGGTTTAGGTTTAGGGTTAGTGTTAGGGTCATGGTACGGGTTATGGTTAAGGTTAGGGTATGGGATAGGGTTAGTGTACGTGTTAAGTCTAGGGTTAGGTTTAGGTTCAGTGTGCGGGTTAGGGTTAGGGTTAGGGTTAGGATATGTGTTAGAGTTAGGGTTTGGGTACAGGCTAGGGTTAAGTTTAGGGTTAGGGTATGGGTTAGGTTTATGGTTAGGGTTAGGGTACGGGTTATTAGGTTTAGGGTCAGGGTTATGGTTAGGGATAGGGTTATGGTACCGGTTAGGGTTAGGATTGGGGTTAGGGTACGGGTTAGTTTTAGGTTTAGGGTACGGGTTAGGCTTAGGGGTAGGTTTAGGGTTAGCGCTAGGGTATGGGTTAGGGTTACTTTTATGGTTTGGGTACGGGTTAGGGTTAGGGTTAGTGTACGGGATAGGGTTGGGTACGGGTTAGGTCAAGGCTTAGGGTTAGGTTTAGGATACGGGTTAGGGTTAGGGTTAGGTTTAGGGTTAGGGTTAGGGTATGGGTTAGGCTTAGGGTACGGGTTAGGGTTAGGGTTAGGGTCAGTGTTAGGATTAGGGTTAGGGTTAGGGTACGGGTTAGGGTTAGGTTTAGGGTATGGGTTAGGGTTAGGGTTAGGGTTAGGGTACGGGTTAGGTATACTGTAGGGCTAGGGTTAGGTTTAGGGTTAGGGTTAGGGTTATAGTCCGGGTTAGGGTTAGGTTTAGGGTAAGATTACGGGTTAGTGTTAGTGTTAGTGTTAGGGTTAGGGTTAGGTTTAGTGTACGGATAGGGTTAGGGTTAGGGTTAGGGTACGGGTTAGGTTTAGGTTTAGGGTACGAGATAGGGTTAGCGTACGGGTTAAGTTTAGGGTTTGGGTTAGGTTTAGGTTACGGGTTACGGTTAGGGTACCGGTTAGGGTTAAGTTTAGGTGCGGGTTAGGGTTAGGGTTAGGGTCAGGGTTAGGGTTATAGTACGGGTTAGGGTTAGAGATAGGGTTAGGTTTAGGGTTAGATTACGGGTTAGGGTTAGTGTTAGGGTTAGGGTTAGTGTTAGGGTACTGGTTAGGGTTAGAGTTCGGTTTAGGGTTAGGTTTAGGGTTAGGGTTAGGGTTAGAGTACGGTTGAGGGTTAGTGTTAGGTTTAGGGTTAAGGTTAGGTTTCGTGTACGGATAGGGTTAGGGTTAGGGTTAGGGTTAGGGTACGAGTTAGGGTTAGGTTTAGGGTATGGGATAGGGTTAGCGTACGGTTTAAGTTTAGGTTTAGGGTTAGGTTTAGATTACGGGTTAGGGTTAGGAAATGGGTTAGGGTTATGTTTAGGTGCGGGTTAGGGTTAGGTTTCGGGTTAGGGTTAGGGTTATAGTACGGGTTAGGGTTAGATTTAGGGTTAGGTTTAGGGTTAGAGTACGGGTTAGGGTTAGTGTTAGGGTTAGGTTTAGTGTTACAGTACGGGTTAGGGTTAGAGTTCGGGTTAGGGTTAGGTTTATGGTTAGGGTTAGGTTTAGAGTACGTTTTAAGGTTAGTTTTAGGTTTAGGGTTAGGGTTAGGGTTAGTGTACGGATAGGGTACGGGTTAGGGTTAGGGTTAGGGTACGGGTTAGGGTTAGATAGGGTAAGCGATAGTGTTAGCGTACGGGTTAAGTTTAGGGTTAGGGTTAGGTTTAGGTTACGGGTTAGGGTTAGGGTACGGTTTAGGGTTAGGTTTAGGTGAGGGTTAGGTTTAGGGTTAGGGTTAGGGTACGGGATATGGTTAGGTTTAGGGTCAGGGTTAGCGTTAGGGGTCAGGTTAGGGTACGGGTTAGGGTTAGGGTTGGGGCTATCGTACGGGTTACTTTTAGGGATAGAGTGCGGGTCAGGGTTACGGTTAAGTTTAGGGTTAGGGTTAGGGTTATGGTACGGGTTAGGGTTACAGTACGGGTTAGGGTTAGGGTGAGGGTTAGGGTTAGAGTTCGGGTAAGTGTTAGTGTTAGGGTTAGGGTTAGGGTACGGGTTAGGTTTAGGGTACGGGTTAGAGTTAGGGTTTGGGTTAGGGTTAGAGTACGGGGTAGGGTTAGTGTTAGGCTTAGGGTTAGGGCTAGGGTACGGGTGAGGGTTAGATTTAGGGTTAGGGTTAGAGTACGGGGTAGTTTTAGTGTTAGGGTTAGGGTTAGGGTTAATGTACGGGTTAGGCTTTGGGTTAGGTTTAGGGTTAGGTTACGGGATAGGGTTAGGTTTAGGGTACGGGATAGGGTTAGCTTACGGGTTAAGTTTAGGGTTAGGTTTAGGTTACGGGTTAGGGTTAGGTTTAGGTGTGGGTTAGGGTTAGGGTTAAGGTTAGGGTTGGGGTTAAGGTATGGGTTAATTTTTGGGTTAGGGTACGGGTCAGGGTTATGGTTAAGTTTAGGGTTAGGGTTAGGGTATGGGTTAGGGTTAGCGCAAGACTATGGGTTAGGGTTACTGTTAGGGTTTGGGTATGGTTTAGGGTTAGGGTTAGGTTACGGGATAGGGTTGGGTACGGATTAGGTCAAGGGTTAGGGTTAGGTTTAGGGTATGGGTTAGGTTTAGGGTTAGGCTTAGGGTTAGGTTTAGTGTACGGGTTAGGGTTAGGGTTAGGGTTAGGGTTAGGTTTAGGGTTAGGGTTAGTGTTAGGGTTACGGTACGGGTTAGGGTTAAGGTTATGGTAATGGATAGGTTTACTGTACGTGTTAGGTCTAGGTTTAGGTTTAGTGTTAGGGTACGGGTTAGGGTTACGGTTATGGTTAGGTTTAGTGATAGGGTATGGGTTAGGTTTAGGGTACGGGTAAGGGTTATGGTTAGGGTTAGGTTTAGGTTTAGGGTGCGGGTTAGGCTTAGGTTTAGGGTTAGGATTAGCGCTGGGTATGGGTAAGGGTTAATGGTAGGGTTTGGGTACGGGTTAGGGTTAGGGTTAGGGTACGAGATAGGTTTGGGTATGGGTTAGGTCAAGAGTTAGGGTTAGGTTTAGTGTACTGCTTAGGGTTAGGATTAGGTTTAGAGTTAGGGTTAGGGTATGGCTTAGGTTTAGTGTACGGGTTAGGGTTAGGTTTAAGATCAGGGTTAGGGTTAGGGTTAGGGTACGAGTTAGGGTTAGGGTTAGGTTTAGGGTATGGGTTAGGGTTAGGGTTAGGGTTAGGGTACGGGTTAGGTTTAGGTTACGGGTTAGGGTTAGTGTTAGGGTCAGTGTTAGGGTTAGGGTACGAGTTAGGATTAGGGTTAGGGTACGGGTTAGGGTTTGGGTTATGTTACGGGTTAGGTTTAGAGTACGGTTTAGGGTTAGGGTGAGGGTTAGTGTTAGGGTTAGAGTACAGTGAGGGTTAGGTTTAGGGTTAGGGTTAGGGAAAGGTTTAGGGTAAGGGTTAGTGTACGGGTTAGGCTTAGGGTTAGGGTTAGGGTTAGAGTATTGGGTAGGGTTAGTGTTAGTGTTAGGGTTAGGGTTAATGTACGGTTTAGGCTTAGAGTTAGGTTAGGGTTAAGTTACAGGTTAGGGTTAGGGTTAGTGTACGGGATAGGGTGAGCGTATGGGTTAAGTTTAGTGTTAGAGTTATTTTTAGGTAACGGGTTAGGGATAGGGTACGGGTTAGGGTTAGGTTTAGGGTTCGGGTTAGGGTTAGGGTTAGGGTTAGGGTTAGGGTTAGGGTTAGGGTTAGTGTACGGGTTAGGGTTAGGTTTAGGGTCAGGGTTAGTGTTAGGGTTAGTGTTAGGGTATGAGTTAGGGTTAGGGTTGGGGTTAGAGTACGGGTTAGGTTTAGGGTTAGGGTACGGGTTAGGGTTATGGTTAAAGTTAGGGTTAGGGTTAGGGTGTGGGTTAGGGTTAGGGTACGGCTAAGGGTTATGTTTAGGGTTAGGGTTAGGTTTAAGTTAGGGTGCGGTTTAGGGTTAGGTTTAGGGGTAGAGTTAGGGTTAGAGTACAGGTTTGGGTTAGTGTTAGGGTACGGGTTAGGTTTACTGTTTCG
Source organism: Urocyon cinereoargenteus (assembly GCA_032313775.1). Taxonomy (NCBI): domain Eukaryota; kingdom Metazoa; phylum Chordata; class Mammalia; order Carnivora; family Canidae; genus Urocyon; species Urocyon cinereoargenteus. The sequence goes on from JAVLSZ010000034.1 coordinate 5,059,878, forward strand.
GTACTGGTTAGGGTAAGGTTTAGGGTTAGGTTAGGGTTAGGGATTAGGGTTAGAGTTAGGGTTAGGCTACGGGATAGGGTGAGAGTATGAGTTAGGGTTACGGTTAGGGTAATGGTTAGGGTTAGGGTTATAGTATGGATTAGGTTTAGAGTTAGGGTTAGGTTTAGTGTTAGAGTACGGGTTAGGGTTAGTGTTAGTGTTAGGTTTAGTGTTAGAGTATGGGTTAGGTTAGAGTACGGGTTAGGGTTAGGTTTAGGGTTAGGGTTAGGGTTAGAGTACAGGTTAGGGTTAGTTTTAGGGTTAGGGTTAGGGTTAGGGTTAGTGTATGGATCATGTTAGGTTTAGGGCTAGGGTTAGAGTACAGGTTAGGGTTAGGTTTAGGGTACGGGATAGGGTTAGTGTATGGGTTAAGTTTAGGGTTAGGGTTAGGTTTAGGTTACGGGTTAGGGTTAGGTAAGTGTAAGGGTTAGGTTTAGGTGAGGGTTAGGGTTAGGGTTAGGGTACGAGTTAGGGTTAGGTGTAGGGTCAGGGTTAGCGTTAGGGTTAGGTTTATGGGACGGGTTAGGGTTAGGGTTGGGGTTAGGGCACGGGTTAGTTTTAGGTTTAGGGTACGGGTCAGGGTTACGTTTAAGGTTAGGGTTACGGTTAGGGTATGGGTTAGGGTTAGGGTACGGGTAAGGGTCATGGTTAGGGTTAGGGTTAGGTTTACGTTTAGGGTGTGGGTTAGGTTTTGGGTTAGGATTAGGTTTAGGGTTAGCGCTAGGGTATGGGTTAGGGTTACTGTTAGAGTTTGTGTATGGGTTATGGTTAGGGTTAGTGTATGGGATAGATTTGGATACGCGTTAGGTCAAGGGTTAGGGTTAGGTTTAGGGTACGGGTTAAGGTTAAGGTTAGGTTTAGGGTTAGGGTTAGGGTATGGGTTAGGCTTAGAGTATGGATTAGGGTTAGGGTTAGAGTCCGGGTTAGGGTTAGGGTTAGAGTACGAGTTAGGGTTAGGGTTAGGTTTAGTGTACGGTTTATGTTTAGGGTTAGGGTTAGGGTACGGTTGAGGGTTAGGGTACGGGTTAAGGTTAGGGTTAGAGTCAGGGTTAGGTTTAGGGTTAGGGTACGAGTTAGGGTTAGGGTTAGGGTACGGGTTAGGTTTAGGGTTATGGTACGGGTTAGGGTTACAGTACGGGTTAGGGTTAGGGTGAGGGTTAGGGTTAGGATTAGAGTACGGTTAGGGTTAGGGTTAGGTTTAGGGTTAGGTTTAGAGTACGAGTTAGGGTTAGTGTTAGCGTTAGGGTTAGAGTTAGGGTTAGGGTACGGGTTAGGATTAGGGTTAGGGTTAGTGTACGGGGTAGGGTTAATGTTAGGGTTGGTGTTAGGTGTAATGTACAGGTTAGGCTTAGGTTTAGGTTTAGGTTTAGGTTTAGATTTAGGATACGGGTTAGGGTTAGGTTCAGGTTACGGGATAGGGTTAGCGTACAGGATAAGTTTAGGGTTAGGGTTATTTTAAGGTTACGGGTGAGGGTCAGGGTACGGGTTAGGGTTAGGTTTAGGATTAGTGTAAGGGATAGTGTTAGGTTTAGGGTCAGGGTTAGGGTTAGTGTTAGTGTTAGGGTACGCGTTAGTGTTAGGTTTGGGGTTAGGGTATGGGTCAGTTTTAGGGTTAGGGTACAGGTTAGATTTATGGTTAAGGTTAGGGTTAGGGTATGGGTTTGGGTTAGGTTACGGTTAAGGGTTATGGTTTCAGTTAGTGTTCAGGTTAAGTTTAGGGTGCGGGTTAGGGTTAGGTTTAGGGTTAGGGTTAGGGTTAGAGTACGGGTTTGGGTTTGTGTTAGGGTACGGTTTAGGTTTACCGTTTGGATACGGGTTAGGGAAGGGTTAGGTTTAGGGTTAGGGTTTAGGGTTATAGATAGTGTTAAGCTCGGGTAGGATTAGGGTACGGGTTAGGGTTAGGGTTAGGGTTCGGGTTAGGGTTAGTGAACGGGTTACGGTTAGTTTTAGTGTAGGGTTAGTGTTAGGGTTATGATACGTGTTAAGGTTTAGTTTGGTGTATGGGATAGGGTTAGTGTACTTGTTAGGTCTAGGGTTAGGGTTAGGTTTAGTGTGCGGGTTAGGGTTAGGGTACGTGTTAGGGTTAGGGTTTGGTTACGGTTTAGTGTTACGTTTAGGGTTAGGGTACGGGTTAGGTTTAGGGTTAGGGTTAGGGTACGGTTTAGGGTTAGTGTACGGGTTAGGGTTAGGTTAGGGTTAGGTTTAGGTTTAGGGTTAGGGTATCGGTTAGGGTTACTGTATGGGTTAGGTTTATGGTTATGGTTAGGGTTAGGGTTAGCGTTATAGTACGGGTTAGGGTTTGAGTTAGGTTAGGTTTAGGGTTAGAGTACGAGTTACGGTTAGTGTTAGGGTTAGAGTTAGTGTTAGAGTACGGGTTAGGGTTAGAGTACGGGTTAGGGTTAGTGTTAGGGTTAGGGTTAGTGTTAGTGTACGGATAGGGTTAGAATTAGGGTTAGAGTATGGTTAGCATTAGGGTTAGGGTTAGGGTTAGAATATGGGTTAGGGTTAGTGTTAGGGTTAGGGAAAGGGTTAGGGTTAGGGTTAGGGTACGGTTTAGAGTTAGGGTTAGGGTTAGGGTTAGGGTACGGGTTAGGGTTAGGTTTTGTGTAAGGGCTAGTGTTAGTGTACGGGTTAAGATTAGTTTTAGGGTTAGGTTTAGGATACGGGTTAAGGTAAGGGTACGGGTTAGGGTTAGGTTTAGGTGAGGGTTAGGGTTAGTGTTAGGAGTTAGGGTTAGAGTTAGGATTAGGCTACGGGTAGGGTTAGGGTGCGGGTTAGGGTACAGGTTAGGGTACGGGTTAGTGTTCGTCTTAGGGTTAGTGTACGGTTTAGGTTTAGGGTTAGGGTTAGTGTTAGGGTTACAATACGGGTTAGGGTTAAGGTTGGGTATGGGATAGGGTTAGTGTACGTGTTACGTCTAGGGTTAGGTTTAGGTTTAGTGTGCGGGTTAGGGTTAGGGTATGTGTTAGGGTTAGGGTTTGGGTACGGGTTAGTGTTACGTTTAGGGTTAGGGTACGGGTTAGGGTTAGTGTATGGGTTAGGGTTAGGTCAGAGTTAGGGTTAGGGTTAGGGTACGGTTTAGGGTTATGCTTATGGTTATGGTTAGGGTTAGCGTTATAGTACGGGTTAGGGTTAGATTTAGGGTTACGTTTAGGGTTAGAGTACGGGTTAGTGTTAGTGTTAGGGTTAGGTTTAGGGTTAGGTTTAGGGTTAGAGTACGGGATAGGGTTAGTGTTGGTGTTAGGGTTAGGGTTAGGGTTAGTGTACGGAATGGGTTAGGGTTAGGGTTATGGTTAGGGTACGGGTTAGGGTTAGATTTAGGTATAGCGTTAGTGTTAGGGTATGGGTTAGGCTTTGGGTACGGGTTAGGGTTAAGGTTAGGGTACGTTAGGTTTAGGGGTAGGGTACGAGTTGGGGTTAGGGTTACGTTTAGGGTACGGGTTAGGGTTAGGATTAGGGTTAGAGTACGGGTTAGGTTTAGGGTACGGGTTACGGTTAGGGTTAGGGTCAGGGTTAGGGTTACGGGTTGGTACAAGTTAGGTTTAGGGTTAGGGTACGGGTTAGGTTTAGTGTTATGGTACGGGTTAGGGTTACAGTACGGGTTAGGGTTAGGGTGAGGGTTAGGGTTAGTGTTAGAGTATGGTTAGGGTTAGGGTTAGTGTTAGGGTTAGAGTACGGGTTAGGGTTAGTGTTAGGTCAGGTTTAGGGTTAGGGTTAGTGTACGGGTTAGGGTTAGGGTTAGTGTTAGGGTTAGGTTTAGGGTACGGGGTAGGGTTAGTGTTAGGGTTAGGGTTAATGTACGGGTTAGGCTTAGGTTTAGGTTTAGGGTTAGGATACGGGTTAAGGTTAGGTTCAGGGTGCGGGATAGGGTTAGCGTACTGGTTAAGTTTAGGGTTAGGGTAAGGTTAAGGTTACGGGTTAGATTTAGGGTACAGGTTAGGTTTAGGTTTAGGGTGCGGGTTAAGGTTAGGTTTAGGATTAGTGTAAGGGTTATGGTTATGTTTAGGGTCAGGGTTAGGGTTAGTATTAGTGTTAGGGTACGCGTTAGTGTTAGGTTTGGGGTTAGGGTATGGGTTAGGTTTAGGGTTAGGGTACAGGTTAGATTTATGGTTAAGGTTAGGGTTAGGGTTAGGGTATGGGTTTGGGTTAGGTTACAGTAAAGGGTTATGGTTTCAGTTAGGGTTCAGGTTAAGTTGAGGGTGCGGGTTAGGGTTAGGTTTAGGTTTAGGGTTAGAATATGGGTTTGGGTTAGTGTTAGGGTACGGGTTAGGTTTACCGTTTGGGTACGGGTTAGGGAAGGGTTAGGTTTAGGTTTAGGGTTTAGGGTTATAGATAGAGTTAGGCTACGAGTAGGGTTAGGGTACGGGTTAGGGTACGGTTTAGGGTTCGGGTTAGGGTTAGTGTACGGGTTAGGGTCAGGTTTAGGGTTCGGTTTAGTGTTAGGGTTACGATACGTGTTAGGGTTAAGGTTGGGGTATGGGATAGGGTTAGTGTATGTGTTAGGTCTAGGGTTAGGGTTAGGTTTAGTGTGCGGGTTAGGGTTAGGGTACGTGTTAGGGTTAGGGTTTGGTTACGGTTTAGCGTTACGTTTAGGGTTAGGGTATTGGTTAGGTTTAGGGTTAGGTTTAGGGTACGGTTTAGGGTTAGTGTATGGGTTAGGGTTTTGTCAGGGTTATGTTTAGGGTTAGGGTTAGGGTGCCGGTTAGGGTTACTGTATGGGTTAGGGTTACGGTTATGGTTAGGGTTAGGGTTAGTGTTATAGTACGGGTTAGGGTTTGAGTTAGGGTTAGGTTTAGGGTTAGAGTACGGGTTACGGTTAGTGTTAGGGTTAGGGTTAGTGTTAGAGTACGGGTTAGGGTTAGAGTACGGGTTAGGTTTAGTGTTAGGGTTAGGGTTAGGGTTAGAGTACGGGTTAGGTTTAGTGTTAGTGTTAGGGTTAGGGTTAGGGTTAGTGTACGGATAGGGTTAGGGTTAGGGTTAGGGTTGGGGTACGGGTTAGGGTTAGGTTTAGGGTACGGGTTAGGGTTAGGGTTAGGGTTAGGGTACGAGTTAGGTTTAGGGTTAGGGTACGGGTTAGGGGTAGGGTTATGGTACGGGTCTGGTTTGCAGTACGGTTAGGGTTAGGGTGAGGGTTAACCTTAGGGTTAGAGTACGGTTAGGGTTAGGTTTAGGGTTAGGGTACGATTTAGGGTTAGGGTTAGTGTTAGAGTACGGGGTAGGGTTAGTGTTAGGGTTTGGGTTAGGGTTAATGTACGGGTTAGGCTTAGGGTTAGGTTTAGGGTTACGATACGGGTTACGGTTAGGTTTAGGGTACGGGTTAGGGTTAGCGTACGGGTTAAGTTTAGTGTTAGGGTTAGGTTTAGGTTACGGGTTAGTGTTAGGGTATGGGTTAGGTTTAGGTTTAGGGTGCGGGTTAGGTTTAGGGTTAGTGTAAGGGTTAGGGTTAGGTTTAGGGTCAGGGTTAGGGTTAGGGTTAGTGTTATCGTACAGATTTGGGTAAGGGTTGCTGTTAGGTTACGGGTTAGTTTTAGGGTTAGGGTACAGTTTAGGGTTATGGTTAAGGTTAGGTTTAGGTTTAGGGTATGGGTTAGGGTTAGGTTACGGTTAAGGATTATGGTTTGGTATAGGGTTAGGGTTAAGTTTAGGCTGCGGTTTAGAGTTAGAGTTAGGGTTAGATTATGGGTTTGGGTTAGTTTTATGGTATGGGTTAGGTTAAACATTTTGGTATGGGTTAGGGAAGGGTTAGGGTTAGGGTTTGCTTTAAGGGTTAGAGATAGGGTTAGGCTACGGGTAGGTTTAGGGTACAGGTTAGGGTTAGGGTTCGGTTTAGGGTTAGTGTACGGGTTATGGTTAGGGTTAAGTTTAGGATTAGGTTTAGGGTCAGTGTTAGGATTACGGTGTGGGTTAGGGTTAAGGTTATTGTAAGGGATAGGTTTACTGTACGTGTTAGGTCTAGGGTTAGGTTTAGGGTTAGGGTACGGGTTAGGTTTACGGTTAAGGTTAGGGTTAGTGATAGGGTATGGGTTAGGGTTAGGGTATGGGTAAGTGTTATGGTTAGGGTTAGGTTTTGGTTTAGGGTGTGGGTTTGGCTTAGATTTAGGGTTAGGTTTAGCGCTAGGGTATGGGTAAGGGTTACTGTTAGGGTTTGGGTACGGGTTAGGGTTAGGGTTAGGGTACGAGATAGGGTTGGGTACGGGTTAGGTCAAGGGTTAGGGTTAGGTTTAGTGTACTGGTTAGGGTTAGGATTAGGTTTAGGTTTAGGGATAGGGTATGGGTTAGGTTTAGGGTACGGGTTAGGGTTAGGTTTAAGATCAGGGTTAGGGTTAGGGTTAGGGTATGAGTTAGGGTTAGGGTTAGGTTTAGGGTATGGGTTAGGGTTAGGGATAGGGTTAGGGTACGGGTTAGGCTTAGGTTACAGGTTAGGGTTAGTGTTAGGGTCAGGGTTAGGGTTAGGGTACGAGTGAGGGTTAGGTTTAGGGTACGGTTTAGGGTTTGGGTTAAGTTACAGGTTAGGTTTAGAGTACGCGTTAGGGTTAGGGTGAGGGTTAGGGTTAGGGTTAGAGTACGGTGAGGGTTAGGGTTAGGGTTAGGGTTAGGGAAAGGTTTAGGGTTAGGGTACGGGTTAGGCTTAGGGTTAGGGTAGGGTTAGAGTATTGGGTAGGGTTAGTGTTAGGGTTAGGCTTAGGTTTAATGTACGGGTTAGGCTTAGATTTAGGTTAGGGTTAGGTTACAGGTTAGGGTTAGGGTTATGGTACGGGATAGGGTTAGCGTATGGGTTAAGTTTAGTGTTAGGGTTATGTTTAGGTTACGGGTTAATGTTAGGGTACAGGTAAGGGTAGGTTTAGGGCTCGGGTTAGGGTGAGGGTTAGGGTTAGTGTACGGGTTACGGATAGGTTTAGGGTCAGGGTTAGGGTTAGGGTTAGTGTTAGGGTATGAGTTAGGGTTAGGGTTGTGGTTAGAGTACGGGTTAGGTTTAGGGTTAGGGTACGGGTTAGGGTTAAGGTTAAAGTTAGGGTTAGGGTTAGGGTGTGGGTTAGGGTTAGGGTATGGTTAAGGGTTATTTTTAGTGTTAGGTCAGGGTTAAGGTAGGGTGCGGTTTAGGGTTAGGTTTAGGGATAGGGTTAGGGTTAGAGTACGGGTTTGGGTTAGTGTTAGGGTACGGGTTAGGTTTACCGTTTGGGTACGGGTTAGGGTAAGGTTTAGGGTTAGGGTTAGGGTTTGGGGTTAGGGTTAGAGTTAGGGTTAGGTTTAGGGTTAGAGTACAGGTTAGGGTTAGTGTGAGGGTTAGGGTTAGGGTTAGGGTACGGGTTAAGGTTAGAGTACGGGTTAGGGTTAGGTTTAGGGTTAAGTTTAGGGTAGAGTATGGGTTAGGGTTAGTGTTAGTGTTAGGGTTAGGGTTAGGGTTAGGGTTAGTGTACGGATCGGGTTCGGGTTAGGGTACGGGTTAGGATACGGGTTAGGGTTAGGTTTAAGTTACGGGATAGGGTTAGGTTTAGGTGAGCGTTTGTGTTAGGGTTAGGGTTAGGGTTAGGGTTAGGTTACAGGTTAGGGTTAGGTTTAGGGTCAGGGTTAGGTTTAGGGATAGGGTAATGGTACGGGTTAGGGTTAGGGTTGGGGTTAGGGTATGGGTTAGTTTTAGGGTTAGGATACGGGTCAGTGTTACGGTTAAGGTTAGGGTTAGGGTTAGGGTATGGGTTAGGGTTAGGGTAAGTGTTATGGTTAGGGTTAGGGTTAGTTTCAGGTTTAGGGTGCGGTTTAGGGTCAGGGTTAGGGTTAGGGTATGAGTTAGGGTTAGAGTTAAGTTTAGGGTGTGGGTTAGGGTTAGGGTTAGGGTACGGGTTAAGTTTAAGGTATGGGTTAGTGTTAGGGTTAGGGTCAGGGTTATGGTTAGGGTTAGGGTATGAGTTTGGGTTAGGGTTAGTTTTAGGGTACGGGTTAGTGTTAGGGTAAGGGTTAGGGTACGGGTTAGGTTTAGGTTACGGATTAGGGTTAGGTTCAGGGTTATTGTTAGGGTGCGAGTTAGGGTTAGGGTTAGGATACGGGTTAGGTTTAGGGTTATGTTACGGGTTAGGGTTACAGTACGTGTTAGTGTTAGGGTGAGTTTTAGTGTTAGGTTTAGAGTACGAGTAGGGTTAGGGTTAGGGTTAGTGTTAGAGTATGGAGTAAGGTTAGTGTTAGTGTTAGGGTTAGGGAAAGGGTTAGGGTTAGGGTTAGGGTATGGGTTAGGTTTAGGGTTAGGGTTAGGTTAGGGTCAGAGTACGGGGTAGGGTTAGTGTTAGGGTTAGGGTGAGGGTTAAAGTACGTGTTAGGCTTAGGTTTAGGTTTAGGGTTAGGTTATGGGTTAGGGTTAGGTTTAGGGTATGGAATAGGTTTAGCGTATGGGTTAAGTTTAGGGTTAGGGTTACGTTTAGGTTACGGGCTAGGGTTAGAGTTAGTGTACGGGTTAGGGTTAGGTATCGGGTCAGGTTTAGGGTTAGGGTTAGTTTTAGGGTATGGGTTAGGGTTAGATTGGAGTTAGGGTACGGGTTAGTTTTAGGGTTAGGGTATGTGTTAGGGTTATGGTTAAAATTAGGTTTATGTTAGGGTGTGGTTTAGGGTTAGGGTAAGGTTAGGTGTTATGGTTAGGGTTAGGGTTATGTTTAGATTGCGGTATAGGGTTAGGGTTAGGGTTAAGGTTAGGGTTAAGTTTAGAGTACGGGTTTGGTTAGTGTTAGGGTACAGGTTAGGTTTACCATTTGGATAAGGGTTAGGGTAAGGTTTAGTGTTAGGGTTAGGGTACGGGTTAAGGGTAGGGTTATGGTACGGGTTTGGGTTACAGTACGGGTTAGGGTTAGGGTGCGGGTTAAGGTTTGGTTGAGAGTATGGTTAGGGTTAGGGTTAGGGTTAGGGTGAGAGTATGGTTTAGGCTTAATGTTAGGGTTATGGTTAGGGTTAGGTTTAGGGTTAGGGTACGATTTAGGGTTAGGGTTGTTAGAGTATGGGGTAGGGTTAGTGTTAGGGTTAGGGGTAGGGTTAATGTACGGATTAGGCTTAGGGTTAGGTTTAGGGTTAGGATACGGGTTAGGGTTAGGTTTAGGGTATGGGATTGGGTTAGCGTAAGGGTAAATTTTAGTGTTAGGGTTAGGTTTAGGTTCCGGGTTAGGGTTAGGGTACGTGTTAGGGTTAGGTTTAGGGTGCGGGTTAGGGTTAGGGTTAGTGTAAGGGTTAGGGTTAGGTTTAAGGTCAGGGTTAGGGTTAGGGTTAGAGTTAGGGTACAGGTTAGGGTTAGGGTTGCGGTTAGGTTATTGTTTAGTTTTAGGGTAAGAGTACAGTTTAGGGTTATGGTTAAGGTTAGGGTTAGGTTTAGGGTATGGGTTAGGGTTAGGGTTAGGGTAAGGGTACGGGTTAGGTTTAGGTTATGGGTTAGGGTTAGTGTTAGGGTCAGGGTTAGGGTTAGGGTACGAGTTAGGGTTAGGGTTAGGGTACGGGTTAGGTTTTGGGTTATGTTACGGGTTAGGTTTAGAGTACGGGTTAGGGTTAGGGTGAGGGTTAGTGTTAGGGTTAGAGTACGGTGAAGGTTAGGGTTAGGGTAAGGTTTAGGGTTAGGATTAGGGTACGGGTTAGGCTTAGGTTTAGGGTTAGGGTCAGAGTATTAGGTAGGGTTAGAGTTAGGGTTAGGGTTAGGTTTAATGTACGGGTTAGGCTTAGAGTTAGGTTAGGGTTAGGTTACAGGTTAGGGTTAGGGTTATGGTACGGGATAGGGTTAGTGTATGGGTTAAGTTTAGTGTTAGGGTTATGTTTAGGTTACGGGTTAGGGTTAGAGTACGGGATAGGGTTAGGTTTAGGGTTCGGGTTAGGGTTAGGGTTAGGGTTAGTGTACGGGTTAGGGTTAGGTTTAGGGTCAGGGTTAGGTTTAGGGTTAGTGTTAGGGTATGAGTTAGGGTGAGGGTTGGGGTTAGAGTACGGGTTAGGTTTAGGGTTAGGGTACGGGTTAGGGTTATAGTCAAAGTTAGGGGTGGGTTACGGTGTGGGTTAGGGTTAGGGTACGGTTAAGGATTATGTTTAGGTTTAGGGTTAGGTTTAAGTTTACGGTGCGGTTTAGGGTTAGGTTTATGGATAGGTTTAGGGTTAGAGTACGGGTTTGGGTTAGTATTAGGGGACGGTTTAGGTTTACCGTTTGGGTACGGGTTAGGGTAAGTTTTAGGGTTAGGTTTAGGGTTAGGGGTTAGTGTTAGAGTTAGGGTTAGGCTACGGGATAGGGTTAGAGTATGGGTTAGGGTTACGTTTAGGGTAAAGGTTAGGGTTAGGGTTATAGTATGGATTAGGTTTAGAGTTAGGGTTAGGTTTAGTGTTAGAGTACGGGTTAGGGTTAGTGTTAGTGTTAGGTTTAGTGTTAGAGTATGGGTTAGGGTTAGAGTACGGGTTAGGGTTAGGTTTAGGGTTAGGGTTAGGGTTAGAGTACAGGTTAGGGTAAGTGTTAGGGTTAGGGTTAGGGTTAGTGTATGGATCATGTTAGGTTTGGGCTAGGGTTAGGGTACGGGTTAGGGTTAGGTTTAGGGTACGGGATAGGGTTAGCGTACGGGTTAAGTTTAGGGTTAGGGTTAGGTTTAGGTTACGGGTTAGGGTTAGGTAAGTGTAAGGGTTAGGTTTAGGTGAGGGTTAGGGTTAGGGTTAGGGTTAGGGTACGAGTCAGGGTTAGGTTTATGGTCAGGTTAGCGTTAGGGATAGGGTTATGGACGGGTTAGGGTTAGGGTTGGGGTTAGGGTACGGGTTAGTTTTAGGGTTAGGGTACGGGTCAGGGTTATGTTTAAGTTTAGGGTTACGGTTAGGGTGTGGGTTAGGGTTAGGGTACGGGTAAGGGTTATGGTTAGGGTTAGGGTTAGGTTTAGGTTTAGGGTGTGGGTTAGGTTTAGGTTTAGGGTTAGGGTTAGTGTTAGCACTAGGGTATGGGTTAGGGTTACGGTTAGAGTTTGTGTACGGGTTATGGTTAGGGTTAGTGTACGGGTTAGATTTGGATACGGGTTAGGTCAAGGGTTAGGGTTAGGTTTAGAGTACGGTTTAGGGTTAGGGTTAGGTTTAGGGTTAGGGTTAGGGTATGGGTTAGGCTTAGAGTACGGGTTAGGGTTAGGGTTAGGGTCTGGGTTAGGGTTAGGGTTAGGGTACGAGTTAGGGTTAGGGTTAGGTTTAGGGTACGGTTTATGTTTAGGGTTAGGGTTAGGGTACGGGTTAGTTTTAGGGTTATGGTACGGGTCAGGGTTACAGTACGGTTTAGGGTTAGGGTGAGGGTTAGGGTTAGGATTAGAGTACGGTTACGGTTAGGTTTAGGTTTAGGTTTAGGTTTAGAGTACGGGTTAGCGTTAGTGTTAGGCTTAGGATTAGGGTTAGGGTTAGTGTTAGGGTACGGGTTAGGGTTAGGGTTAGGTTTAGAGTACGGGGTAGGGTTAATGTTAGTGTTGGTGTTAGGGGTAATGTACAGGTTAGGCTTAGGTTTAGGTTTAGGGTTAGGATACGGGTTAGGGTTAGATTCAGGGTACGGGATAGGGTTAGCATACGGGTTAAGTTTAGGTTTAGGGTTAGGTTAAGGTTACGGGTTAGGGTTAGGATACGGGTTAGAGTTAGGTTTAGGGTGCGTGTTAGGGTTAGGTTTAGGATTAGTGTAAGGGTTAGGGTTAGGTTTAGGGTCAGGTTTAGGGTTAGTGTTAGTGATAAGTACGCGTTAGTGTTAGGTTGTGGGTTAGGGTATGGGTTATTTTTAGGGTTAGGGTACAGGTTAGATTTATGGTTAAGGTTAGGGTTAGTGTTAGGTTATGGGTTTGGGTTAGGTTACTGTTAAGGGTTATGGTTTCGGTTAGGGTTCAGGTTAAGTTTAGGGTGCGGGTTAGGGTTAGGTTTAGGGTTACGGTTAGGGTACCGGTTAGGGTTTCTGTATGGGTTAGGGTTATGTTTATGTTTACGGTTAGGGTTAGGGTTAGGGTTACAGTACGGGTTAGGATTTGCGTTAGGGTTAGTTTTAGGGTTAGAGTACGGGTTACGGTTAGTGTTAGGGTTAGGGTTAGTGTTAGAGTACGGGCTAGGTTTAGAGTACGTTAGGGTTAGGTTTAAGTTTAGGATTAGGTTTAGAGTACGGTTTAGGTTTAGTGTTATTGTTAGGGTTAGGTTTAGGGTTAGTGTACGGATAGGGTTAGGTTTAGGGTTAGGTTTGGGTTACGGGTTAGGGTTAGTTTTAGGGTACGGGTTAGGGTTAGGTTTAGGGTACGTGTTAGGTTTAGGGTTTGGGTACGGGTTAGCGTTATGTTTATGTTAGGGTACGGGTTAGGTTTAGGATTAGGGTTAAGGTACGGTTTAGGATTAGGGAACGGGTTAGGTTAGGGTCAGGGTCAGGGTTAGGGTTAGGTTTAGGGTTAGGTTTAGGGTTAGGATACAGGTTAGGGTTACTGTACGGGTTATGGCGAGGGTTAGGGTTAGGTTTAGGTTTAGGGTTGTAGTACGGGTTAGGTTTTGAGTTAGGGTGAGGTATAGGTTTAGAGTACGGGTTAGGGTTACTGTTATGGTTAGGGTTAGTGTTAGGGTATGGTTAGGGTTAGAGTTCAGGTTAGGGTTAGGTTTAGGGTTAGGGTTAGGGTTAGAGTACGGGTTAAGGTTAGTGTTCGTGTTAGGGTTAGGGTTAGGGTTAGTGTTCGGTTAGGGTTAGGGTTAGAGTTAGGTTTAGGGTACGGGTTAGGTTTAGTTTTAGGGTACGGGATAGGGTTAGCGTACGGGTTAAGTTTAGGGTTAGGGTTAGGTTTAGGTTATGGGTTAGGGTTAGGGTATGGGTTAGGGTTAGTTTTAGGTGCAGGTTAGGGTTAGGGTTAGGGTTAGGGTTACGGTTAAGGTTATGGTACAGGATAGCGTTAGTGTACGTCTTAGGTCTAGATTTAGGGTTAGGTTTAGTGTGCGGGTTAGGGTTAGGGTTAGGGTACGTGTTAGGGTTAGGGTTTGGGTAAGGGTTAGGGTTACGTTTAGGGTTAGGTTACGGGTTAGGTTTAGGTTTAGGGTAAGGGTTAGTGTTAGGGTATGGGATAGGTTTAGAGTACGGGTTAGGGTTAGGTTTAGGTTTAGGATTAGGTTTAGAGTACGGGTTAGGGTTAGTGTTAGGGTTAGGGTTAGTGTTAGTGTACGGATAGGGTTAGGATTAGGGTTAGAGTATGGTTAGCGTTAGGGTTAGGGTTAGGGTTAGAATATGGGTTAGGGTTAGTGTTAGGGTTAGGGAAAGGGTTAGGGTTAGGGTACGGTTTAGAGTTAGGGTTAGGGTTAGGGTTAGGGTACGGTTTAGGGTTAGGTTTAGGGTAAGGGCTAGGGTTAGCGTACGGGTTAAGATTAGGTTTAGGTTACGGGTTAGGGTAAGCGTACGGGTTAGGGATAGGTTTAGGTGAGGGTTAGGGTTAGGGTTAGGAGTTAGGGTTAGAGTTAGGATTAGGCTACAGGTAGGATTAGGGTACGGGTTAGGGTACGGGTTAGTGTTCGTTTTAGGGTTAGTGTACGGTTTAGGTTTAGGGTTAGGGTTAGTGTTAGTGTTAGGGTTACAATACGGGTTAGGGTTAAGGTTGGGGTATGGGATAGGGTTAGTGTACGTGTTACGTCTAGGGTTAGGTTTAGGTTTAGTGTGCGGGTTAGGGTTAGGGTTAGGGTATGTGTTAGGGTTAGGATTTGGGTACGGGTTAGCGTTACGTTTAGGGTTAGGGTACGGGTTAGGTTTAGGGTTAGGGTTAGGGTACGGTTTAGGGTTAGGGTTAGGGTTAGGGTTAGGTCAGGGTTAGGGTTAGTGTTAGGGCATGGTTTAGGGTTATGGTTATGGTTATGGTTAGGGTTAGTGTTATATTACGGGTTAGCGTTAGATTTAGGGTTACGTTTAGGGTTAGAGTAGGGGTTAGGGTTAGTGTTAGGGTTAGGTTTAGGGTTAGATTTAGGGTTAGAGTTCGGGATAGTGTTAGTGTTGGTGTTAGGGTTAGGGATAGGGTTAGTGTACGGATAGGGTTAGGGTTAGGGTTATGGTTAGGGTACGGGTTAGGGTTAGATTTAGGTATAGCGTTAGTGTTAGGGTATAGGTTAGGCTTTGGGTACGGGTTAGGATTAAAGTAAGGGTACGTTAGGTTTAGGGGTAGGGTACGAGTTGGGGTTAGGGTTACGTTTAGAATAAGCGTTAGGGTTAGGATTAGGGTTAGAGTACAGGTTAGGTATAGGGTACGGGTTACGGTTAGGGTTAGGGTCAGGGTTAGGGTTACGGGTAGGGTTCAAGTTAGGGTTAGGGTTAGAGTACAGGTTAGGTTTAGTGTTATGGTACGGGTTAGGGTTACAGTATGGGTTAGGTTTAGGGTGAGGGTTAGGGTTAGTGTTAGAGTATGGTTAGGGTTAGGGTTAGTGTTAGGGTTAGAGTACGGGTTAGGGTTAGTGTTAGGTCAGGTTTAGGGTTAGGGTTAGTGTACGGGTTAGGGTTAGGGTTAGTGTTAGGGTTAGGTTTAGTGTACGGGGTAGGGTTAGGGCTAGGGTTAGTGTTAGGGTTAGGGTTAAAGTATGGGTTAGGCTTAGGTTTAGGTTTAGGGTTAGGATACGGGTTAGGGTTAGGTTCAGGGTACCGGATAGGGTTAGCGTACTGGTTAAGTTTAGGGTTAGGGTTAGGTTAAGGTTACGGGTTAGAGTTAGGGTACGGGTTAGGGTTAGGTTTAGGGTGCGGGATAAGGTTAGGTTTAGGATTAGTGTAAGGGTTATGGTTATGTTAGGGTCAGGGTTAGGATTAGTGTTAGTGTTAGGGTATGCGTTAGTGTTAGGTTTGGGGTTAGGGTATGGGTTAGGTTTAGGGTTAGGGTGCAGGTTAGATTTATGGTTAAGGTTAGGGTTAGGGTTAGGGTATGGGTTTGGGTTAGGTTACGGTAAAGGGTTATGGTTTCGGTTAGGGTTCAGGTTAAGTTTAGGGTGCGGGTTAGGGTTAGGTTTAGGTTTAGGGTTAGAATACGGGTTTGGGTTAGTGTTAGGGTACGGGTTAGGTTTACCGTTTGGGTACGGGTTAGGGAAGGGTTAGGTTTAGGTTTAGGGTTTAGGGTTATAGATAGGGTTAGGCTACGAGTAGGGTTAGGGTACGGGTTAGGGTACGGATTAGGGTTCGGGTTAGGGTTAGTGTACGGGTTAGGGTTAGGTTTAGGGTTAGGGTTAGTGTTAGGGTTACGATACGGGTTAGGGTTAAGGTTGGGGTATGGGATAGGGTTAGTGTACGTGTTAGGTCTAGGGATAGGGTTAGGTTTAGTGTGCGGGTTAGGGTTAGGGTTAGGGTACGTGTTAGGGTTAGGGTTTGGTTACGGTTTAGCGTTACGTTTAGGGTTAGGGTATGGGTTAGGTTTAGGGTTATGTTTAGGGTACGGTTTAGGGTTAGTGTATGGGTTAGGGTTCGGTCAGGGTTATGTTTAGGGTTAGGGTTAGGGTGCCGGTTAGGGTTACTGTATGGGTTAGGTTTACGGTTATGGTTAGGGTTAGGGTTAGTGTTATAGTACGGGTTAGGGTTTGAGTTAAGGTTAGGTTTAGGGTTAGAGTACGGGTTACGGTTAGTGTTAGGGTTAGGGTTAGTGTTAGAGTACGGGTTAGGGTTAGAGTACGTGTTAGGTTTAGTGTTAGTGTTAGGGTTAGGGTTAGGGTTAGATTACGGGTTAGATTTAGTGTTAGTGTTAGGGTTAGGGTTAGGGTTAGTGTACGGATAGGGTTAGGGTTAGGGTTAGGGTTGGGGTACGGGTTAGGGTTAGGTTTAGCATACGGCTTAGGGTTAGGGTTAGGGTACGGGTTAGGGTTAGGGTTAGGGTACGGGTTAGGGTTAGGGTTAGGGTACGGGTTTGGGTTACAGTACGGGTTAGGGTTAGGGTGAGGGTTAACCTTAGGGTTAGAGTACGGTTAGGGTTAGGTTTAGGGTTAGGGTACGATTTATGGTTAGGGTTAGTGTTAGAGTACGGGGTAGGGTTAGTGTTAGGGTTAGGCTTAGGTTTAATGTACGGGTTAGGCTTAGGGTTAGGTTTAGGGTTACGATACGGGTTACGGTTAGGTTTAGGGTACGGGTTAGGGTTAGCGTACGGGTAAAGTTTAGTGTTAGGTTTAGGTTTAGGTTACGGGTTAGTGTTAGGGTATGGGTTAGGTTTAGGTTTAGGGTGCGGGTTAGGTTTAGGGTTAGTGTAAGGGTTAGGGTCAGGGTTAGGGTTAGGGTTAGTGTTAGCGTACGGGTTAGGGTTAGGGTTGCGGTTAGGTTACAGGTTAGTTTTAGGGTTAGGGTACAGTTAAGGGTTATGGTTAAGGTTAGGGTTAGGTTTAGGGTATGGGTTAGGGTTAGGTTACGGTTAAGGGTTATGGTTTGGGTTAGGGTTAGAGTTAAGTTCAGGCTGCGGGTTAGAGTTAGAGTTAGGGTTAGATTATGGGTTTGGGTTAGTTTTATGGTACGGGTTAGGTTAACCATTTGGGTACGGGTTAGGGAAGGGTTAGGGTTAGGGTTAGGGTTAGCGTTTAGGGTTAGGGTATGGGTTAGGTTTAGGGTACGGGTTAGGGTTAGGTTTAAGATCAGGGTTAGGGTTAGGGTTAGGGTACTGGCTAGGGTTAGGATTAGGTTTAGGTTTAGGGTTAGGGTATGGGTTAGGTTTAGGGTACGGGTTAGGGTTAGGTTTAAGATCAGGGTTAGGGTTAGGGTTAGGGTACGAGTTAGGGTTAGGGTTAGGTTTAGGGTATGGGTTAGGGTTAGGGTTAGGGTTAGGGTACGGGTTAGGTTTAGGTTTCGGGTTAGGGTTAGTTTTAGGGTCAGGGTTAGGTTTAGGGTACGAGTTAGGGTTAGGGTTAGGGTACGGGTTAGGGTTTGGGATAAGTTACGGGTTAGGTTTAGAGTACGCGTTAGGGTTAGGGTGAGGGTTAGGGTTAGGGTTAGAGTACGGTGAGGGTTAGGGTTAGGGTTAGGGTTAGGGTTAGGGAAAGGTTTAGGGTTAGGGTACGGGTTAGGCTTAGGGTTAGGTTTAGGGTTAGAGTATTGGGTATGGTTAGTGTTAGGGTTAAGCTTAGGGTTAATGTACGGGTTAGGCTTAGATTTAGGTTAGGGTTAGGTTACAGGTTAGGGTTAGGGTTATGGTACGGGATAGGGTTAGCGTATGGGTTAAGTTTAGTGTTAGGGTTATGTTTAGGTTACGGGTTAATGTTAGGGTACGGGTAAGGGTTAGGTTTAGGGTTCGGGTTAGGGTTAGGGTTAGGGTTAGTGGACGGGTTACAGTTAGGTTTAGGGTCAGGGTTAGGGTTAGGGTTAGTGTTAGGGTATGAGTTAGGATTAGGGTTGGGGTTAGAGTACGGGTTAGGTTTAGGGTTAGGGTACGGGTTAGGGTTATGGGTAAAGTTAGGGTTAGGGTTAGGGTGTGGGTTAGGGTTAGGGTATGGTTAAGGGTTATTTTTAGGGTTAGGTCAGGGTTAAGTTAGGGTGCGGTTTAGGGTTAGATTTAGGGATAGGGTTAGGGTTAGAGTACGGGTTTGGGTTAGTGTTAGGGTACAGGTTAGGTTTACCGTTTGGGTAGGGGTTAGGGTAAGGTTTAGGGTTAGGTTTAGGGTTTGGGGTTAGGGTTAGAGTTAGGGTTAGGCTACGGGATAGGGTTAGAGTACGGGTTAGGGTTACGGTTAGGGTAAGGGTTAAGGTTATAGTACGGGTTAGGGTTAGAGTTAGGGTTAGGTTTAGGGTTAGAGTACAGGTTAGGGTTAGTGTGAGGGTTAGGGTTAGTGTTAGGGTACGGGTTAGGGTTAGAGTACGGGTTAGGGTTAAGTTTAGGGTTAAGTTTAGGGTAGAGTATGGGTTAGGGTTAGTGTTAGGGTTAGGTTTAGGGTTAGGGTTAGGGTTAGGGTTAGTGTACGGATCGGGTTCGGGTTAGGGTTAGGGTTAGGGTACGGGTTAGGGTTAGGTTTAAGGTACGGGATAGGGTTAGGTTTAGGTGAGGGTTTGTGTTAGGGTTAGGGTTAGGGTTAGGGTTAGGGTACGGGTTAGGGTTAGGTTTAGGGTCAGGGTTAGGTTTAGGGATAGGGTAATGGTACGGGGTAGGGTTAGGGTTGGGGTTAGGGTACAGGTTAGTTTTAGGGTTAGGATACGGGTCAGTGTTACGGTTAAGGTTAGGGTTAGGGTTAGGGTATGGGTTAAGGTTAGAGTATGGGTAAGTGTTATGGTTAGGGTTAGGGTTAGTTTTAGGTTTAGGGTGCGGGTTAGGGTCAGGGTTAGGGTTAGGGTATGAGTTAGGGTTAGAGTTAAGTTTAGGGTGCGGGTTAGGGTTAGGTTTAGGGTACGGGTTAAGTTTAAGGTACGGGTTAGGGTTAGGGTCAGGGTCAGGATTAGGGTTAGGGTATGAGTTAGGGTTAGGGTTAGTTTTAGGGTACGGGTTAGTGTTAGTGTAAGGGTTAGGGTACGGTTTAGGTTTAGGTTACGGGTTAGGGTTAGGGTCAGGGTTAATGTTAGGGTACGAGTTAGGGTTAGGGTTAGGGTACGGGTTAGGTTTAGGGTTATGTTACGGGTTAGGGTTACAGTACGGGTTAGTGTTATGGTAGGTTTTAGTGTTAGGTTTAGAGTACGAGTATGGTTAGGGTTAGGGTTAGTGTTAGAGTACGGAGTAAGGTTAGTGTTAGAGTTAGGGGTAGGGAAAGGGTTAGGGTTAGGGTTAGGGTATGGGTTAGGTTTAGGGTTAGGTTTAGGTTAAGGTTAGAGTATGTGGTAGGGTTAGTGTTAGGGTTAGGGTGAGGGTTAAAGTACGGGTTAGGCTTAGAGTTAGGTTTAGGGTAAGGTTACGGGTTAGGGTTAGTTTTAGGGTACGGAATAGGTTTAGCGTACGGGTTAAGTTTAGGGTTAGGATTACGTTTAGGTTACGGGCTAGGGTTAGGGTTAGTGTACTGGTTAGGGTTACGTATAGGGTCAGGTTTAGCGTTAGGGTTAGTTTTAGGGTATGGGTTAGGGTTAGAGTTGGGGTTAGGATACGGGTTAGTTTTACGGTTAGGGTATGTGTTAGGGTTACGGTTAAAATTAGGTTTATGTTAGGGTGTGGTTTAGGGTTAGGGTACGGTTAGGTGTTATGGTTAGGGTTAGGGTTATGTTTAGATTGCGGTATAGCGTTAGGGTTAGGTTTAGGGTTAATGTTAGAGTACGGGTTTCGTTAGTGTTAGGGTACGGGTTAGGTTTACCATTTGGGTAAGGGTTAGGGTAAGGGTTAGGGTTATGGTTAGGGTACGGGTTAAGGGTAGGGTTATGGTACGGGTTTGGGTTACAATACGGGTTAGGGTTAGGGTGCGGGTTAGGGTTTGGTTTAGAGTACGGTTAGGGTTAGGGTTAGGGTTAGGGTGAGAGTACGGTTTAGGCTTAATGTTAGGGTTATGGTTAGGGTTAGGTTTAGGGTTAGGGTACGATTTAGGGTTAGGGTTAGTGTTAGAGTACGGGGTAGGGTTAGTGTTAGGGTTAGGTTTAGGGTTAATGTATGGGTTAGGCTTAGAGTTAGGTTAGGGTTAGGTTACAGGTTAGGGTTAGGGTTATGATACGGGATAGGGTTAGCGTATGGGTTAAGTTTAGTGTTAGGGTTATGTTTAGGTTATGGGTTAGGGTTAGAGTACAGGTTAGGGTTAGGTTTAGGGTTCGGGTTAGGGTTAGGGTTAGGGTTAGTGTACGGGTTAGGTTTAGGTTTAGGGTCAGGGTTAGGTTTAGGGTTAGTGTTAGGGTATGAGTTAGGGTTAGGGTTGGGGTTAGAGTACGGGTTAGGTTTAGGGTTAGGGTACGGGTTAGGGTTATGGTCAAATTTAGGGGTGGGTTAGGGTGTGGGTAGGGTTAGGGTACAGTTAAGGATTATGTTTAGGGTTAGGGTTAGGTTTAAGTTTACGGTGCGGTTTAGGGTTAGGTTTATGGATAGGTTTAGGGTTAGAGTACGGGTTTGGGTTAGTATTAGGGGACGGTTTAGGTTTACCGTTTGGGCACGGGTTAGGGTAAGTTTTAGGGTTAGGTTTAGGGTTAGGGGTTAGTGTTAGAGTTAGGGTTAGGCTACGGGATAGGGTTAGAGTACGGTTTAGGGTTAGGTTTAGGGTAAGGGCTAGGGTTAGCGTACGGGTTAAGATTAGGTTTAGGTTAGGTTTAGGTTACGGGTTAGGGTAAGATTACGGGTTAGGGTTAGGTTTAGGTGAGGGTTAGGGTTAGGGTTAGGAGTTAGGGTTAGATTTAGGATTAGGCTACGGGTAGGGTTAGGGTACGGGTTAGGGTACGGGTTAGTGTTACGGTTACAATACGGGTTAGGGTTAAGGTTGGGGTATGGGATAGGGTTAGTGTACGTGATACGTCTAGGGTTAGGTTTAGGTTTAGTGTGCGGGTTAGGGTTAGGGTTAGGGTATGTGTTAGGGTTAGGGTTTGGGTACGGGTTAGCGTTACGTTTAGGGTTAGGGTACGGGTTAGGTTTAGGGTTAGGGTTAGGGTAGAGTTTAGGGTTAGGGATAGGGTAAGGGTTAGGTCAGGGTTAGGGTTGGGGTTAGGGTACGGTTTAGGGTTATGGTTATGGTTATGGTTAGGGTTAGCGTTATAGTACGGGTTAGGGTTAGATTTAGGGTTACGTTTAGGGTTAGAGTACGGGTTAGGGTTAGTGTTAGGGTTAGGTTTAGGGTTAGGTTTAGGGTTAGAGTACGGGATAGGGTTAGTGTTGGTGTTAGGGTTAGGGTTAGGGTTAGGGTTAGTGTATGGATAGGGTTATGGTTAGGGTTATGGTTAGGGTACGGGTTAGGGTTAGAGTTAGGTATAGCGTTAGTGTTAGAGTATGGGTTAGGCTTTGGGTACGGGTTAGGGTTAAGGTTAGGGTACGTTAGGTTTAGGGGTAGGGTACGAGTTGGGGTTAGGGTTACATTTAGGGTACGGGTTAGGGTTAGAATTAGGGTTAGAGTACGGGTTAGGTTTAGGGTACGGGTTACGGTTAGGGTTAGGGTCAGGGTTAGGGTTACAGTTAGGGTACAAGTTAGGGTTAGGGTTAGGGTACGGGTTAGGTTTAGTGTTATGGTACGGGTTAGGGTTACAGTATGGGTTAGGGTTAGCGTTAGGGTTAGGGTTAGTGTTAGAGTATGGTTAGGGTTAGGGTTAGTGTTAGGGTTAGAGTACGGGTTAGGGTTAGTGTTAGGTCAGGTTTAGGGTTAGGGTTAGTGTACGGGTTAGAGTTAGATTTAGTGTTAGGGTTAGGTTTAGTGTATGGGGTAGGGTTAGGTTTAGGTTTAGGGTTAGGATACGGGTTAGGGTTAGGTTCAGGGTACAGGATAGGGTTAGCGTACTGGTTAAGTTTAGGGTTAGGTTTAGGTTAAGGTTACGGGTTAGAGGTTGGGTACGGGTTAGGTTTAGGTTTAGGGTGCGGGTTAAGGTTAGGTTTAGGATTAGTGTAAGGGTTATGGTTATGTTAGGGTCAGGGTTAGGGTTAGTGTTAGTGTTATGGTACGCGTTAGTGTTAGGTTTGGGGTTAGGGTATGGGTTAGGTTTAGGGTTAGGGTACAGGTTAGATTTATGGTTAAGGTTAGGGTTAGGGTTAGGGTATGGGTTTGGGTTAGGTTACGGTAAAGGGTTATGGTTTCGGTTAGGGTTCAGGTTAAGTTGAGGGTGCGGGTTAGGGTTAGGTTTAGGTTTAGGGTTAGAATACGGGTTTGGGTTAGTGTTAGGGTACGGGTTAGGTTTACCGTTTGGGTACGGGTTAGGGAAGGGTTAGGTTTAGGTTTAGGGTTTAGGGTTATAAATAGGGTTAGGCTATGAGTAGGGTTAGGGTACGGGTTAGGGTACGGTTTAGGGTTCGGGTTAGGGTTAGTGTACGGGTTAGGGTTAGGGTTAGTGTTAGGGTTATGATACGGGTTAGGGTTAAGGTTGGGGTATGGGATAGGGTTAGTGTACGTGTTAGGTCTAGGGTTAGGGTTAGGTTTAGTGTGCGGGTTAGGGTTAGGGCTAGGGTACGTGTTAGGGTTAGGGTTTGGTTACGGTTTAGCATTACGTTTAGGGTTAGGGTATGGGTTAGGTTTAGGGTTAGGTTTAGGGTACAGTTTAGGGTTAGTGTATGGGTTAGGGTTCGGTCAGGGTTATGTTTAGGGTTAGGGTTACGGTGCCGGTTAGGGTTACTGTATGGGTTAGGTTTACGGTTATGATTAGGGTTAGGGTTAGTGTTATAATACGGGTTAGGGTTTGAGTTAAGGTTAGGTTTAGGGTTAGAGTACGGGTTACGGTTAGTGTTAGGGTTAGGGTTAGTGTTAGAGTACGGGTTAGGGTTAGAGTACGGGTTAGGTTTAGTGTTAGTGTTAGGGTTAGGTTTAGGGTTAGAGTACGGGTTAGGTTTAGTGTTAGTGTTAGGGTTAGTGTTAGGGTTAGTGTACGGATAGGGTTAGGGTTAGGGTTAGGGTTGGGGTACGGGTTAGGGTTAGGTTTAGGGTACCGGTTAGGGTTAGGGTTAGGGTACGTGTTAGGGTTAGGTTTAAGATCAGGGTTAGGGTTAGGGTTAGGGTACGAGTTAGGGTTAGGGTTAGGTTTAGGGTATGGGTTAGGGTTAGGGTTAGGGTTAGGGTACGGGTTAGGTTTAGGTTACGGGTTAGGGTTACTTTTAGGGTCAGGGTTAGGGTTAGGGTACGAGTTAGGGTTAGCGTTAGGGTACGGGTTAGGGTTTGGGTTAAGTTACGGGTTTGGTTTAGAGTACGCGTTAGGGTTAGGGTGAGGGTTAGGGTTAGGGTTAGAGTACGGTGAGGGTTAGGGTTAGGGTTAGGGTTAGGTTTAGGGTTAGGGAAAGGTTTAGGGTTAAGGTACGGGTTAGGCTTAGGGTTAGGTTTAGGGTTAGAGTATTGGGTAGGGTTAGTGTTAGGGTTAGACTTAGGGTGAATGTACGGGTTAGGCTTAGATTTAGGTTAGGGTTAGGTAACAGGTTAGGGTTTGGGTTATGGTACGGGATAGGGTTAGCGTATGGGTTAAGTTTAGTGTTAGGGTTATGTTTAGGTTACGGGTTAATGTTAGGGTACGGGTAAGGGTTAGTTTAGGGTTCGGGTTAGGGTTAGGGTTAGGGTTAGTGGACGGGTTACAGTTAGGTTTAGGGTCAGGGTTAGGGTTAGGGTTAGTGTTAGGGTATGAGTTAGGATTAGGGTTGGGGTTAGAGTACGGGTTAGGTTTAGGGTTAGGGTACGGGTTAGGGTTATGTTTAAAGTTAGGGTTAGGGTTAGGGTGTGGGTTAGGGTTAGGGTATGGTTAAGGGTTATTTTTAGGGTTAGGTCAGGGTTACGTTAGGGTACGGTTTAGGGTTAGATTTAGGGATAGGGTTAGGGTTAGAGTACGGGTTTGGGTTAGTGTTAGGGTACAGGTTAGGTTTACCGTTTAGGTAGGGGTTAGGGTAAGGTTTAGGGTTAGGTTTAGGGTTTGGGGTTATGGTTAGAGCTAGGGTTAGGCTACGGGATAGGGTTAGAGTACGGGTTAGGGTTACGGTTAGGGTAAGGGTTAGGGTTATAGTACGGGTTAGGGTTAGAGTTAGGGTTAGGTTTAGGGTTAGAGTACAGGTTAGGGTTAGGGTACAGGTTAGGGTTAGTGTATGGGTTAGGGTTAGGTCAGGGTTAGGTTTAGGGTTAGGGTTCGGGTACCGGTTAGGGTTGCTGTATGGGTTAGGGTTATGTTTATGGTTAGGTTTAGGGTTAGGGTTACAGTACGGGTTAGGATTTGCGTTAGGGTTAGGTTTAGGGTTAGAGTACGGGTTATGGTTAGTGTTAGGGTTAGGGTTAGTGTTAGAGTACGGGCTAGGGTTAGAGTATGGGTTAGGGTTAGGTTTAAGTTTAGGGTTAGGTTTAGAGTACGGGTTAGGTTTAGTGTTATTGTTAGGGTTAGGTTTAGGGTTAGTGTACGGATAGGGTTAGGTTTAGGGTTAGGTTTGGGGTACGGGTTAGGGTTAGTTTTAGGGTACGGGTGAGGGTTAGGTTTAGGGTACGTGTTAGGTTTAGGGTTTGGGTACGGGTTAGCGTTATGTTTATGTTAGGGTACGGGTTAGGTTTAGGATTAGGGTTAAGGTACGGTTTAGGATTAGGGAACGGGTTAGGGTTAGGGTCAGGGTCAGGGTTAGGGTTAGGGTAGGGTTAGGTTTAGTGTTAGGGTACAGGTTAGGGTTACTGTACGGGTTATGGTGAGGGTTAGGGTTAGGTTTAGGTTTAGGGTTGTAGTACGGGTTAGGTTTTGAGTTAGGGTGAGGTATAGGTTTAGAGTACGGGTTAGGGTTACTGTTAAGGTTAGGGTTAGTGTTAGGGTATGGTTAGAGTTAGAGTACAGGTTAGGGTTAGGTTTAGGGTTAGGGTTAGGGTTAGAGTACGGGTTAGGGTTAGTGTTCATGTTACGGTTAGGGTTAGGGTTAGTGTTCGGTTAGGGTTAGGGTTAGAGTTAGGTTTAGGGTACGGGTTAGAGATAGTTTTAGGGTACGGGATAGGGTTAGCGTACCGGTTAAGTTTAGGGTTAGGGTTAGGTTTAGGTAACGGTTTAGGGTTAGGGTACGGGTTAGGGTTAGGTTTAGGTGCAGGTTAGGGTAGGGTTAGGGTTAGGGTTACGGTTAAGGTTATGGTACAGGATAGCGTTAGTGTACGTCTTAGGTCTAGATTTAGGGTTAGGTTTAGTGTGCGGGTTAGGGTTAGGGTTAGGGTACGTGTTAGGGTTAGGGTTTGGGTAAGGGTTAGGGTTACGTTTAGGGTTAGGTTACCGGTTAGGTTTAGGTTTAGGGTAAGGGTTAGTGTTAGGGTACGGGATAGGTTTAGAGTACGGGTTAGGGTTAGGTTTAGGTTTAGGGTTAGGTTTAGAGTACGGGTTAGGGTTAGTGTTAGGGTTAGGGTTAGTGTTAGTGTACAGATAGGGTTAGGATTAGGGATAGAGTATGGTTAGCGTTAGGGTTAGGGTTAGGGTTAGAATATGGGTTAGGGTTAGTGTTAGGGTTAGGGAAAGGGTTAGGGTTAGGGTTAGGGTACGGTTTAGAGTTAGGTTTAGGGTTAGGGTTAGGGTACGGGTTAGGGTTAGGTTTAGGGTAAGGGCTAGGTTTAGCGTACGGGTTAATATTAGGTTTAATGTTAGGTTTAGGTTACGGGCTAGGGTAAGGGTACGGGTTAGGGATAGGTTTAGGTGAGGGTTAGGGTTAGGGTTAGGAGTTAGGGTTAGAGTTAGGATTAGGCTACGGGTAGGGTTAGGGTACGGGTTAGGGTACGGGTTAGTGTTCGTTTTAGGGTTAGTGTACGGTTTAGGTTTAGGGTTAGGGTTAGGGTTAGTGTTAGGGTTACAATACGGGTTAGGGTTAAGGTTGGGGTATGGGATAGGGTTAGTGTACGAGTTACGTCTAGGGTTAGGTTTAGGTTTAGTGTGCGGGTTAGGGTTAGGGTTAGGGTATGTGTTAGGGTTAGGATTTGGGTACGGGTTAGCGTTACGTTTAGGGTTAGGGTACGGGTTAGGTTTAGGGTTAGGGTTAGGGTACGGTTTAGGGTTAGGGTTAGGGTTAGGGTTAGGGTTAGGTCAGGGTTAGGGTTAGTGTTAGGGCACGGTTTAGGGTTATGGTTATGGTTAGGGTTAGCGTTATAGTACGGGTTAGCGTTAGATTTAGGGTTACGTTTAGGGTTAGAGTACGGGCCAGGGTTAGTGTTAGGGTTAGGTTTAGGGTTAGGTTTAGGGTTAGAGTACGGGATAGGGTTATTGTTGGTGTTAGGGTTAGGGTTAGGGTTAGTGTAAGGATAGGGTTAGGGTTAGGGTTATGGTTAGGGTAAGGGTTAGGGTTAGAGTTAGGTATAGCGTTAGTGTTAGGGTATAGGTTAGGCTTTGGGTACGGGTTAGGGTTAAAGTAAGGGTACGTTAGGTTTAGGGGTAGGGTACGAGTTGGGGTTAGGGTTACGTTTAGGGTAAGGGTTAGGGTTAGGATTAGGGTTAGAGTACGGATTAGGTTTAGGGTACGGGTTACGGTTAGGGTTAGGGTCAGGGTTAGGGTTACGGGTAGGGTACAATTTAGGGTTAGGTTTAGGGTACAGGTTAGGTTTAGTGTTATGGTACGGGTTAGGGTTACAGTATGGGTTAGGGTTAGGGTGAGGGTTAGGGTTAGTGTTAGAGTATGGTTAGGGTTAGGGTTAGTGTTAGGGTTAGAGTACGGGTTAGGGTTAGTGTTAGGTCAGGTTTAGGGTTAGGGTTAGTGTACGGGTTAGGGTTAGGGTTAGTGTTAGGGTTAGGTTTAGTGTACGGGGTAGGGTTAGTGTTAGGGTTAGGGTTAATGTACGGGTTAGGCTTAGGTTTAGGTTTAGGGTGAGGATACGTGTTAGGGTTAGGTTCAGGGTACTGGATAGGGTTAGCGTACTGGTTAAGTTTAGGGTTAGGGTTAGGTTAAGGTTACAGGTTAGAGTTAGGGTACGGGTTAGGTTTAGGTTTAGGGTGCGGGTTAAGGTTAGGTTTAGGATTAGTGTAACGGTTATGGTTATGTTAGGGTCAGGGTTAGGGTTAGTGTTAGTGTTAGGGTACGCTTTAGTGTTAGGTTTGGGGTTAGGGTATGGGTTAGTTTTAGGGTTAGGGTACAGGTTAGATTTATGGTTAAGGTTAGGGTTAGGGTTAGGGTATGGGTTTGGGTTAGGTTACGGTAAAGGGTTATGGTTTCGGTTAGGGTTCAGGTTAAGTTTAGGGTGCGGGTTAGGGTTAGGTTTAGGTTTAGGGTTAGAATACGGGTTTGGGTTAGTGTTAGGGTACGGGTTAGGTTTACCGTTTGGGTACGGGTTAGGGAAGGGTTAGGTTTAGGTTTAGGGTTTAGGGTTATAGATAGGGTTAGGCTACGAGTAGGGTTAGGGCACGGGTTAGGGTACGGTTTAGGGTTCGGGTTAGGGTTAGTGTACGGGTTAGGGTTAGGGTTAGTGTTAGGGTTACGATACGGGTTAGGGTTAAGGTTGGGGTATGGGATAGGGTTAGTGTACGTGTTAGGTCTAGGGTTAGGGTTAGGTTTAGTGTGCGGGTTAGGGTTAGGGTTAGGGTACGTGTTAGGGTTAGGGTTTGGTTACGGTTTAGCATTACGTTTAGGGTTAGGGTATGGGTTAGGTTTAGGGTTAGGTTTAGGGTACGGTTTAGGGTTAGTGTATGGGTTAGGGTTCGGTCAGGGTTATGTTTAGGGTTAGGGTTAGGGTGCCGGTTAGGGTTACTGTATGGGTTAGGTTTACGGTTATGGTTAGGGTTAGGGTTAGTGTTATAGTATGGGTTAGGGTTTGAGTTAAGGTTAGGTTTAAGGTTAGAGTACGGGTTACGGTTAGTGTTAGGGTTAGGGTTAATGTTAGAGTACGGGTTAGGGTTAGAGTACGGGTTAGGTTTAGTGTTAGTGTTAGGGTTAGGTTTAGGGTTAGAGTACGGGTTAAGTTTAGTGTTAGTGTTAGGGTTAGGGTTAGGGTTAGTGTATGGATAGGGTTAGGGTTAGGGTTAGGGTTGGGGTACGGGTTAGGGTTAGGTTTAGGGTACCGGTTAGGGTTAGGTTTAGGGTACGTGTTAGGGTTAGGTTTAAGATCAGGGTTAGGGTTAGGGTTAGGGTACGAGTTAGGGTTAGGGTTAGGTTTAGGGTATGGGTTAGGGTTAGTGTTAGGGTACGGGTTAGGTTTAGGTTATGGGTTAGGGTTAGTTTTAGGGTCAGGGTTAGGGTTAGTGTACGAGTTAGGGTTAGGGTTAGGGTACGGGTTAGGGTTTGGGTTAAGTTATGGGTTAGGTTTAGTGTATGCGTTAGGGTTAAGGTGAGGGTTAGGGTTAGGGTTAGAGTACGGTGAGGGTTAGGGTTAGGGTTAGGGTTAGGGTTAGGGTTAGGGAAAGGTTTAGGGTTAGGTTACGGGTTAGGCTTAGGGTTAGGTTTAGGGGTTAGATTATTGGGTTAGTAATACGGGTTAGAGTATTGGGTAGGGTTAGTGTTAGGGTTAGGCTTAGGGTTAATGTACGGGTTAGGCTTAGATTTAGGTTAGG
Source organism: Urocyon cinereoargenteus (assembly GCA_032313775.1). Taxonomy (NCBI): domain Eukaryota; kingdom Metazoa; phylum Chordata; class Mammalia; order Carnivora; family Canidae; genus Urocyon; species Urocyon cinereoargenteus. The sequence goes on from JAVLSZ010000034.1 coordinate 5,087,860, forward strand.
GTTAGGTTACAGGTTAGGGTTTGGGTTATGGTACGGGATAGGGTTAGCGTATGGGTTAAGTTTAGTGTTAGGGTTATGTTTAGGTTACGGGTTATGTTTAGTGTTAGGGTTATGTTTAGGTTACGGGTTAATGTTAGGGTAGGGGTAAGGGTTAGGTTTAGGGTTCGGGTTAGGGTTAGGGTTAGGGTTAGTGGACGGTTTACGGTTAGGTTTAGGTTCAGGGTTAGGGTTAGGGTTAGTGTTAGGGTATGAGTTAGGATTAGGGTTGGGGTTAGAGTACGGGTTAGGTTTAGGGTTAGGGTACGGGTTAGGGTTAGTGTATGGGTTAGGGTTAGGTCAGGGTTAGGTTTAGGGTTAGGGTTAGGGTACCGGTTAGGGTTGCTGTATGGGTTAGGGTTATGGTAATGGTTAGGGTTAGGGTTAGGGTTAGTGTTAGGGTTACAGTACGGGTTAGGATTTGCGTTAGGGTTAGGTTTAGGGTTAGAGTACGGGTTACGGTTAGTGTTAGGGTTAGGGTTAGTGTTAGAGTACGGGCTAGGGTTAGAGTATGGGTTAGGGTTAGGTTTAAGTTTAGGGTTAGGTTTAGAGTACGGGTTAGGTTTAGTGTTATTGTTAGGGTTAGGTTTAGGGTTAGTGTACGGATAGGGTTAGGTTTAGGGTTAGGTTTGGGGTACAGGTTAGGGTTAGTTTTAGGGTACGGGTTAGGGTTAGGTTTAGGGTACGTGTTAGGTTTAGGGTTTGGGTACGGGTTAGCGTTATGTTTATGTTAGGGTACGGGTTAGGTTTAGGATTAGGGTTAAGGTACGGTTTAGGATTAGGGAACGGGTTAGGGTTAGGGTCAGGGTCAGGGTTAGGGTTAGGGTAGGGTTAGGTTTAGGGTTAAGGTACAGGATAGGGTTACTGTACGGGTTATGGTGAGGGTTAGGGTTAGGTTTAGGTTTAGGGTTGTAGTACAGGTTAGGTTTTGAGTTAGGGTGAGGTATAGGTTTAGAGTACGGGTTAGGGTTACTGTTAAGGTTAGGGTTAATGTTAGGGTATGGTTAGAGTTAGAGTACAGGTTAGGGTTAGGTTTAGGGTTAGGGTTAGGGTTAGAGTACGGGTTAGGGTTGGTGTTCATGTTACGGTTAGGGTTAGGGTTAGTGTTCGGTTAGGGTTAGGGTTAGAGTTAGGTTTAGGGTATGGGTTAGGGATAGTTTTAGGGTACGGGATAGGGTTAGCGTACGGGTTAAGTTTAGGGTTAGGGTTAGGTTTAGGTAACGGGTTAGGGTTAGGGTACGGGTTAGGGTTAGGTTTAGGTGCAGGTTAGGGTTAGGGTTAGGGTTAGGGTTACGGTTAAGGTTATGGTACAGGATAGCGTTAGTGTACGTCTTAGGTCTAGATTTAGGGTTAGGTTTAGTGTGCGGGTTAGGGTTAGGGTTAGGTTACGTGTTAGGGTTAGGGTTTGGGTAAGCGTTAGGGTTACATTTAGGGTTAGGTTACGGGTTAGGTTTAGGTTTAGGGTAAGGGTTAGTGTTAGGGTACGGGATAGGTTTAGAGTATGGGTTAGGGTTAGGTTTAGGTTTAGGGTTAGGTTTAGAGTACGGGTTAGGGTTAGTGTTAGGGTTAGGGTTAGTTTTAGTGTACGGATAGGGTTAGGATTAGGGATAGAGTATGGTTAGCGTTAGGGTTAGGGTTAGGGTTAGAATATGGGTTAGGGTTAGTGTTAGGGTTAGGGAAAGGGTTAGGGTTAGGGTTAGGGTACGGTTTAGAGTTAGGTTTAGGGTTAGGGTTAGGGTACGGGTTAGGGTTAGGTTTAGGGTAAGGGCTAGGTTTAGCGTACGGGTTAATATTAGGTTTAATGTTAGGTTTAGGTTACGGGCTAGGGTAAGGGTACGGGTTAGGGATAGGTTTAGGTGAGGGTTAGGGTTAGGGTTAGGAGTTAGGGTTAGAGTTAGGATTAGGCTACGGGTAGGGTTAGGGTACGGGTTAGGGTACGGGTTAGTGTTCGTTTTAGGGTTAGTGTACGGTTTAGGTTTAGGGTTAGGGTTAGGGTTAGTGTTAGGGTTACAATACGGGTTAGGGTTAAGGTTGGGGTATGGGATAGGGTTAGTGTACGTGTTACGTCTAGGGTTAGGTTTAGGTTTAGTGTGCGGGTTAGGGTTAGGGTTAGGGTTAGGGTTAGGGTTAGGATTTGGGTACGGGTTAGCGTTACGTTTAGGGTTAGGGTACGGGTTAGGTTTAGGGTTAGGGTTAGGGTACGGTTTAGGGTTAGGGTTAGGGTTAGGGTTAGGGTTAGGTCAGGGTTAGGGTTAGTGTTAGGGCACGGTTTAGGGTTATGGTTATGGTTATGGTTAGGGTTAGCGTTATAGTACGGGTTAGCGTTATATTTAGGGTTACGTTTACGGTTAGAGTACGGGTTAGGGTTAGTGTTAGGGTTAGGTTTAGGGTTAGGTTTAGGGTTAGAGTACGGGATAGGGTTATTGTTGGTGTTAGGGTTAGGGTTAGGGTTAGTGTACGGATAGGGTTAGGGTTAGGGTTATGGTTAGGGTACGGGTTAGGGTTAGAGTTAGGTATAGCGTTAGTGTTAGGGTATAGGTTAGGCTTTGGGTACGGGTTAGGGTTAAAGTAAGGGTACGTTAGGTTTAGGGGTAGGGTACGAGTTGGGGTTAGTGTTACGTTTAGGGTAAGGGTTAGGGTTAGGATTAGGGTTAGAGTATGGGTTAGGTTTAGGGTACGGGTTACGGTTAGGGTTAGGGTCAGGGTTAGGGTTACGGGTAGGGTACAATTTAGGGTTAGGTTTAGGGCACAGGTTAGGTTTAGTGTTATGGTACGGGTTAGGGTTACAGTACGGGTTAGGGTTAGGTTGAAGGTTAGGGTTAGTGTTAGGTCAGGTTTAGGGTTAGGGTTAGTGTACTGGTTAGGGTTAGGGTTAGTGTTAGGGTTAGGTTTAGTGTACGGGGTAGGGTTAGTGTTAGGGTTAGGGTTAATGTACGGGTTAGGCTTAGGTTTAGGTTTAGGGTGAGGATACGTGTTAGGGTTAGGTTCAAGGTACTGGATAGGGCTAGCGTACTGTTTAAGTTTAGGGTTAGGGGTAGGTTAAGGTTACAGGTTAGAGTTAGGGTATGGGTTAGGTTTAGGTTTAGGGTGCGGGTTAAGGTTAGGTTTAGGATTAGTGTAAGGGTTATGGTTATGTTAGGGTCAGGGTTAGGGTTAGTGTTAGTGTTAGGGTACGCGTTAGTGTTAGGTTTGGGGTTAGGGTATGGGTTAGTTTTAGGGTTAGGGTACAGGTTAGATTTATGTTTAAGGTTAGTGTTAGGGTTAGGGTATGGGTTTGGGTTAGGTTACGGTAAAGGGTTATGGTTTCGGTTAGGGTTCAGGTTAAGTTTAGGGTGCGGGTTAGGGTTAGGTTTAGGTTTAGGGTTAGAATATGGGTTTGGGTTAGTGTTAGGGTACGGGTTAGGTTTACCGTTTGGGTACGGGTTAGGGAAGGGTTAGGTTTAGGTTTAGGGTTTAGGGTTATAGATAGGGTTAGGCTACGAGTAGGGTTAGGGTACGGGTTAGGTACGGTTTAGGGTTCGGGTTAGGGTTAGTGTACGGGTTAGGGTTAGGGTTAGTGTTAGGGTTACGATACGGGTTAGGGTTAAGGTTGGGGTATGGGATAGGGTTAGTGTACGTGTTAGGTCTAGGGTTAGGGTTTTTTTAGTGTGCGGGTTAGGGTTAGGTTTAGGGTACGTGTAAGGGTTAGGGTTTGGTTACGGTTTAGCGTTACGTTTAGGGTTAGGGTATGGGTTAGGTTTAGGGTTAGGTTTACGGTACGGTTTAGGGTTAGTGTACGGGTTAGGGTTCGGTCAGGGTTATGTTTAGGGTTATGGTTAGGGTACCGGTTAGCGTTACAGTATGGGTTAGGGTTACGGTTATGGTTAGGGTTAGGGTTAGTGTTATAGTACGGGTTAGGGTTTGAGTTAGGGTTAGGTTTAGGGTTAGAGTACGGGTTACGGTTAGTGTTAGGGTTAGGGTTAGTGTTAGAGTACGGGTTAGGGTTAGAGTACGGGTTAGGTTTAGTGTTGTGTTAGGGTTAGGTTTAGGGTTAGAGTACGGGTTAGGTTAAGTGTTAGGGTTAGGGTTAGAGTTAGAGTACGGATAGGGTTAGGGTTAGGGTTAGGGTTGGGGTACGGGTCAGGGTTAGGTTTAGGGTGCGGGTTAGGGTTAGGGTTAGGGTTAGGGTACGGGTTAGGTTTAGGGTTAGGGTACGGATTAGGATTAGGGTTATGGTATGGGTTTGGGTTACAGTACGGGTTAGGGTTAGGGTGAGGGTTAACCTTAGGGTTAGAGTATGGTTAGGGTTAGGTTTAGGGTTAGGGTATGATTTAGGGTTAGGGTTAGTGTTAGAGTACTGGGTAGGGTTAGTGTTAGAGTTAGGGTTAGAGTTAAGGTACGGGTTAAGCTTAGGGTTAGGTTTAGGTTTACGATTCGGGTTACGGTTAGGTTTAGGGTACGGGTTAGGGTTAGCGTACGGGTTAAGTTTAGTGTTAGGGTTAGGTTTAGGTTACGGGTTAGTGTTAGGGTACGGGTTAGGTTTACGTTTAGGGTGTGGGTTAGGGTTAGGGTTAGTGTAAGGGTTAGGGTTAGGTTTAGGGTCAGGGTTAGGGTTAGGGTTAGTGTTAGCGTACGGGTTAGGGTTCGGGTTGCGGTTAGGTTACGGGTTAGTTTTAGGGTTAGGGTACAGTTTAGGGTTATGGTTAAGTTTAGGGTTAGGTTTAGGGTATGGGTTAGGGTTGGGTTACGGTTAAGTGTTATGGTTTGGGTTAGGGTTAGGGTTAAGTTTAGGCTGCGGGTTAGAGTTAGAGTTAGGGTTAGAGTATGGGTTTGGGTTAGTTTTATGGTACGGGTTAGGTTAACCATTTGGGTACGGGTTAGGGAAGGGTTAGGGTTAGGGTTAGCATTTAGGGTTAGAGATAGGGTTAGGCTACGGGTAGGTTTAAGGTACGGGTTAGGGTTAGGGTTAGGGTTCGGTTTAGGGTTAGTGTAAGGGTTAGGGTTAGGTTTAGGGTCAGGGTTAGGGTTAGGATTAGTATTAAGGTACGGGTTAGGGTTAGGTTTGGGGTTAGTGTACGGGCTAGTTTTAGGGTTAGGGTACAGGTTATGGTTATGGTTATGGTTAAGGTTAGGATTAGGGTTAGGGTTAGGGTTAGTGTTAGAGTACGAGTTAGGGTTAGTGTTAGTGTTAGTGTTAGGTTTAGGGTTAGTGTACCGATAGGGTTAGGGTTAGGGTTAGGGTACGGGTTAGGGTTAGGTTTAGGATACGTTATAGGGTTAGTGTACAGGTTAAGTTTAGGGTTAGGGTTAGGTTTAAGTGACGGGTTAGGGATAGGGAAGGGGTTAAAGTTAGATTTAGGTGCGGGTTAGTTTTAGGGTTAGGGTTTGGTTTAGGGTTAGGTTTACGGTGAGGGTTAGGGTTACGGTAGGGTTATGGTACGGGTTACGGTTAGGTATGGGATTCGGGTACAGGTTAGTTTTAAGGTTAGAGTACGGGTCAGGGTTACGGTTAATGTAATGGTTAGGGTTAGGGTATCGGTTAGGGTTAGGGTGCGGTTTAGGGTTAGGGTTTGGGTTAGTGCTAGGTTATGGGTTAGGGTTACTCTTAGGGTTTAGGTACGGGTTAGGGATAGGGATAGGTTACGTGATAGGGTTGGGTAAGGGTTAGGTGTTGGGTACGGGTTAGGGTTAGGGTTAGTTTGGGTCAGTGTTAGGGTATGGGTTAGGCTTAGAGTACGGGTTAGGGTTAAGGTTAGGGTCAAGGTTAGGGTTAGGGTTAGGGTATGAGTTAGGGTTAGGGTTAGGTTTAGGGTCTGGGTTAGGGTTAGGATTATGGTTAGGGTATGTGTTAGGTTTAGGGTACGGGTTACGGTTAGGGTTAGGGTCAGGTTTAGGGTTAGGGTTAGGGCACAAGTTAGGGTTAGGTTTAGGATACGGGTTAGGGTTAGGATTATGGTATGGGTGGGTTACAGTACAGGTTAGTGTTAGGGTGAGGGTTAGGGTTAGAGTATGGTTAGGGTTAGGGTTAGGGTTAGGGTTAGAGTACGGGTTAGGGTTATTGTTAGGTTAGGTTTAGGGCTAGGGTTAGTGTACGGGTTAGGGTTAGGTTCAGGGTACAGAATAGGTTTAGCGTACGGGTTAAGTTTAGGGTTAGGGTTAGGTTTAGGTTACGGGTTAGGGTTAGGGTACGGGTTATGGTTAGGTTTAGGGTGTGGGTTAGGGTTAGGGTTAGGGTTAGTGTAAGGGTTAGGGTTAGGTTTAGGGTCAGGGTTAGGGTTAGGGTTAATGTTCGGGTACGCTTAGTGTTAGGGTTGGGGTTAGGTTACAGGTTAGTTTTAGGGTTAGGGTACAGGTTAGGTTTATGGTTAAGGTTAGGGTTAGGGTTAGGGTATGGGTTAGGGTTAGGTTACAGTTAAGGGTTATGGTTTCGCTTAGGGTTCAGGTTAAGATTAGGGTGCGGGTTAGGGTTAGGGTTAGAGTACGGGTTTGGGTTACTGTTAGGGTACGGGTTAGATTTACCATTGGGGTACGGGTTAGTGTAAGGTTTAGGGTTAGTGTTAGGTTTAGGGGTTAGGTTTAGAGTTAGGGTTAGGCTATGGGTAGGGTTAGAGTACGGGTTAGGGTTACAGTTAGAGTAAGGGTTAGGGTTAGGTTTATAGTATGGATTAGGTTTAGAGTTAGGGTTAGGCTTAGGGTTAGAGTACGGGTTAGAGTTAGTGTTAGGGTTAGGGTTAGTGTATGGATCATGTTAGGTTTAGGGCTAGGGTTAGGGTACGGGTTAGGGTTAGGTTTAAGGTACGGGATAGGGTTAGTGTACGGGTTAAGTTTAGGGTTAGGGTTAGGTGTAGGTTACGGGTTAGGGTTAAGGTTACGGTACGGGATAGGGTTACTGTATGTGTTAGGTCTAGGGTTAGTGTTAGTTTTAGTGTGCTGGTAAGGGTTAGGGGTAGGGTTATGGTTAGGGTACGTGTTAGGGATAGGGTACAGGTTAGGGTTAAGTTTAGGGTTCGGGTTAGGGTTAGGGTTAGGGTTAAAGTACGGGGTAGGGTTAGTGTTAGGGTTTGGGTTAGGGTTAATGTACGGGTTAGGCTTAGGGTTAGGTTAAGGGTTAGTATACGGGTTAGGGTTAGTTTGAGGATATGGGATAGGGTTAGCGTACGGGTTAAGTTTAGGGTTAGGGTTAGGTGTAGGTTACGGGTTAGGGTTAGGGTACGGGTTAGGGTTAGGTTTAGGGTTAGGGTTAGGGTTAGGGTTAAAGTACCGGGTAGGGTTAGTGTTAGGGTTAGGGTTAGGGTTAATGTACGGGTTAGGCTTAGGGTTAGATTTAGTGTTAGGATACGGTTTAGGGTTAGGTTCAGTGTTCGGGATAGGTTTAGCGTACGGGTTACCTTTAAGGTTAGGGTTAGGTTTAGGTTACGGGTTAGGGTTAGGGTACGGGTTAGGGTTAGTTTTAGGGACAGGGTTAGGTTTAGGGTTAGTGTTAGATTACTGGTTAAGGTTAAGTTTGGGGTTAGGGTACGGGTTAGTTGTAGGGTAAGGGTACAGGTTAGGGTTATGATTAAGGTTAGGGTTAGGGTTAGGGTATGGGTTAGGGTTAGATTACGGTTAAGGATTATGGTTTGTGTTAGGATTAGTGTTAAGTTTAAGGTGCGGGTTAGGGTTAGGGTTAGGGTTAGAGTATGGGTTTGGGTTAGTGTTAGGTTACGGGTTAGGTTTACCGTTTGGGTACGGGTTAGGGTAAGGGTTAGGGTTAGGGTTAGGGGTTAGGTTTAGTGTTAGGGTTAGGCTACGGGTAGGGTTAGGGTACGGGTTAGGGTTAGGGTTAGGGTTCGTGTTAGGGTTAGTTTACGGGTTAGGGTTAGGGATAATGTTAGGGTTAGGGTTAGGGTTAGGTTTAGGGTTATGGTACGGGTTAGGGTTAAGGTTTCGGTACGGGATAGGTTTAGTTTACGTGTTAGGTCTAGGGTTAGGGTTAGGTTTAGTGTGCGGGTTAGGCTTAGGTTTAGGGTTAGGGTACGTGTTAGGGTTAGGGTTTGGGTACGTGTTAGGGTTAAGTTTAGGTTTAGGGTATGGGTTAGGTTTAGAGTTAGGGTAAGCGTTAGTGTTAGGGTACGGGTTAGGGTTAGAGTACGGGTTAGGGTTAAGTTTAGGGTTAGGTTTAGTGTTAGAGTACCGGTTACGATTAGTGTTAGGGTTAGGGTTAGTGTACGGATAGGGTTAGTGTTCGGGTTAGGGTTAGGGTATTAGTTAGGTTTAGGTTAGGGTACTGGATAGGGTTAGTGTATGGGTTAAGTTTAGGTTAGGGTTATGTTTAGGTTACGGGTTAAGGTTAGGTAAGTGTTAGGGTTAGGGTTAGGTGAGGGTTAGGGTTAGGGTTAGGGTACGGGTTAGGGTTAGGTGTAGGGTCAGGATTAGCGTTAGGGATAGGGTTATAGGACGGGTTAGGGTTAGGGTTGGGGTTAGGGTACGAGTTAGTTTTAGGGTTAGGGTCCATATCAGGTTTACGTTTAAGGTTAGGGTTACGGTTAGGGTATGGGTTAGGGTTAGGGTATGGGTAAGGGTTATGGTTAGGGTTAGGGTTAGGTTTAGGTTTAGCGTGTGGGTTAGGTTTAAGGTGAGGGTTAGGGTTTGGGTTAGCGCTAGGTTATGGGTTAGTGTTACTGTTAGAGTTTGCGTACGGCTTATATTTAGGGTAAGTGTACGGGATAGGTTTGGATACGGGTTAGGTCAAGGGTTAGGGTTAGGTTTAGGGTACGGGTTAGGGTTAGGGTTAGGTTTAGGGTTAGGGTTAGGGTTTGAGTTAGGGTTAGAGTACGGGTTAGGGTGAGGGTTAGGGTCTGGGTTAGGGTTAGGTTTAGGGTACGAGTTTGGGTTAGGGTTAGGTTTAGGGTACGGGTTATGTTTAGGGTTAGGTTTAGGGTACGGTTTAGGTTTAGGGTACGGGATAAGGTTAATGTTAGGGTCAGGGTTAGGTTTAGGGTTAGGGTACGAGTTAGTGTTAGGGTTAGGGTACGGGTTAGTGTTAGGGTTATGGTACGGGTTAGGGTTACAGTACGGGTTAGGGTTAGGGTGAGGGTTAGGGTTAGGGTTAGAGTACGGTTAGGGTTAGAGTTAGGTTTAGGGTTAGGTTTAGATTACGGTTTAGGGTTAGTGTTAGGGTTAGGGTTAGGGTACGGGTTAGGGTTAGGGTTAGGGTTAGGGTTAGAGTACGGGGTAGGGTTAATGTTAGGGTTAGTGTTAGGGGTAATGTACAGGTTAGGCTGAGGGTTAGGTTTAGGGTTAGGACACGGGTTAGGGTTAGGTTTAGGGTACGAGATAGGGTTAGTGTACGGGTTAAGTATAGGTTTAGGGTTAGGTTTAGGTTACGGGTTAGGGTTAGGGTGCGGGTTAGGGTTAGGATTAGTGTAAGGGATAGGATTAGGTTTACGGTCAGGGTTAGGGTTAGTGTTAGTGTTAGGGTACGGGTTAGGGTTAGAGTTGGGGTTAGGGTACGCGTTAGTTTTAGGGTTAGGGTGCGGGTTAGGGTTACGGTTAATGTTAGGGTTAGGGTTAGGGTATGGGTTAGGGTTAGGTTACGGTTAAGGGTTATGGTTTGGGTTAGGGTTAGGGTTAAGTTTTGGGTGCGGGTTAGGGTTAGGGTTAGGGTTAGGGTTAGAGTACGGGTTTGGGTTAGTGTTAGGGTACGGGTTAGGTTTACCATTTGGGTACGGGATTGGGTAAGGTTTGGGGTTAGGGTTATGGTTAGAGTTAGGATTAGGCTATGGGTAGGGTTAGGGTACGGGTTAGGGATAGTGTATGGGTTAGTGTTAGAGTTAGGGTTAGGGTTAGGGTTAGTGTTAGGGTTATGGTACGGGTTAGGTTTAAGTTTAGGGAACGGGATAGAGTTAGTCTACGTGTTAGGTCTAGGGTTAGGGTTAGGGTTAGGTTTAGTATGCGGGTTAGGTTTAGGGTTAGGGTACGTGTTAGCTTTAGGGTTTGGGTACAGGATAGCATTATGTTTAGGTTAGGGTACGGCCTGGTTTAGGGTTAGGGTTAAGGTATGGTTTAGATTTAGGGAATGGGATAGGGTTAGGTTTAGGGAAAGTGTTAGGGTTAGGTTTAGGGTTAGGGTTAGGGTTAGGGTTTGGGTACGGTTTAGGGTTACTGTACGGGTTAGGGTTAGGGTTAGGGTTAGGGTTAGGGTTAGGTGTAGGGCTATAGTACGGGTTAGGTTTTGAGTTAGGTTGAGGTATAGGTTTAGAGTACGGGTTAGGGTTAGTGTTATGGTTAGGGTTAGTGTTAGTTTACGGGTTAGTGTTAGGGAATGGGTTAGGGTTAGGTTTAGGGTGCAGGTTAGGGTTAGAGTTAGGATTAGTGTAAGGGTTATGGTTATGTTTAGGGTCAGGGTTAGGGTTAGGGTTAGTGTTAGGCTACGGGATATGGTTAGGGTTGGGGTTAGGGTATGGGTTAGTTTTAGGGCTAGGGTACTGGTTAGGGTTATGTTTAAGGTTAGGGTTAGGGTTAGGTTATGGGTTAGGGTTAGGTTACGGTTAAGGGTTATGGTTTGGGTTAGGGTTAGGTTTAAGTTTAGGTTGCGCGTTAGGGTTAGGGTTAGTGTTAGGGTTAGAGTACTGTTTTGGGTTAGTTTTAGGGTATGGGTTAGGTTTACCGTTTGGGTACGGGTTAGGGTAAGGGTTAGGGTTAGGGTTAGGTGTTAGGGGTAGGGTTAGGGTTAGGCTACGGGTAAGGTTAGGGTACGGGTTTGGGTTAGGGTTAGGGTTCGGGTTAGAGTTAGTGTACGGTTAGGGTAGGGTTAGGGTTAGGTTTAGGGTAGGATTTGTGTTAGGGTTACCGTACGGGTTAGGGTTAAGGTTACTGTACGGGAAAGGGTTAGTGTACATGTTAGGTCTAGGGTTAGGGTTAGGTTTAGTGTGCGGGTTAGGATTAGGGTATGGTTTAGTGTATGGGTTAAGTTTAGGGTTAGGTTTAGGGTACGGGTTAGGTTTAGGGTTAGGGTCAGGGTTAGGGTTAGGGTTAGGGTATGAGTTAGGGTTAGTGTGAGGTTTAGGGTACGGGTTAGGTTTAGGGTTATGTTTAGGGTACGGGTTAGGTTTAGGGTACGGGTTAGGGTTAGGGTCAGTGTTAGTGTTAGGGTACGAGTTAGGGTTAGGGTTAGGGTATGGGTTAGGGTTAAGGATATGTTACGGGTTAGGGTTACAGTACGGGTTAGGGTTAGGGTGAGGATTACGGTTAGGTTTAGAGTACGAGTAGGGTTAGGGTTAGGGTTAGTGTTAGAGTACGGAGTAAGGTTAGTGTTAGAGTTAGGGGTAGGGAAAGGGTTAGGGTTAGGGTTAGGGTATGGGTTAGGTTTAGGGTTAGGTTTAGGTTAGGGTTAGAGTACGGGGTAGGGTTAGTGTTAGGGTTAGGGTGAGGGTTAAAGTACGGGTTAGGCTTAGGGTTAGGTTTAGGGTTAGGTTACGGGTTAGGTTTAGGTTTAGGGTACGGAATAGGTTTAGCGTACGGGTTAAATTTAGGGTTAGGGTTAGGTTTAGGTTACGGGCTAGGGTTAGGGTTAGTGTACGGTTAGGGTTAGGTATAGGGTCAGGTTTAGGGATAGGGTTAGTTTTAGGGTATGGGTTAGGGTTAGAGTTGGGGTTAGGGTACGGGTTAGTTTTAGGGTTAGGGTATGTGTTAGGGTTATGGTTAAAGTTAGGTTTATGTTAGGGTGTAGTTTAGGGTTAGGGTACGGTTAAGTGTTATGGTTAGGGTTAGGGTTATGTTTAGATTGCAGTATAGGGTTAGGGTTAGGGTTAGGGTTAACGTTAGAGTACGGGTTTGGTTAGTGTTAGGGTACGAGTTAGGTTTACCATTTGGGTAAGGGTTAGGGTAAGGGTTAGGGTTAGGGTTAGGGAACGGGTTAGGGGTAGGTTTAAGGTACGGGATAGGGTTAGGTTTAAGTGAGGGTTTGTGTTAGGGTTAGGTTTAGGGTTAGGGTTAGGGTACAGGTTAGGGTTAGGTTAGGGTCAGAGTTTGCGTTGGGATAGGGTTATGGTATGGCTTAGGATCAGGGTTGGGGTTAGGGTACGGGTTACTTTTAGGGTTAGGATACGGATCAGGGTTACGGTTAATGTTAGGGTTAGGGTTAGGGTATAGGTTAGGGTTAGGGTACGGGTAAGTGTTATGGTTAGGTTTAGGGTTAGTTTTAGGTTTAAGGTGCGGGTTAGAGTCAGGGTTAGGGTTAGGGTACGAGTTAGGTTTAGGGTTAGGTTTAGGGTACGGGCTAGGGTTAGTGTTAGTGTACAGTTTAGGGTTAGGTATAGGGTCAGGTTTAGAGATAGGGTTAGTTTTAGGGTATGGGTTAGGATTAGAGTTGAGGTTAGGGTACGGGTTAGTTTAAGGGTTAGGGTACGTGTTAGGGTTACGGTTAAATTTAGGATTATGTTAGGGTGTGGTTTAGGGTTAGGGTACGGTTAAGGGTTATGGTTAGGGTGAGGGTTATGTTTAGATTGCGAATTCGGGTTAGGGTTAGGGTTAGGGTTAGGGTTAGGGTTAGAGTACGGGTTTGGGTTAGTGTTAGTGTACGGTTTACGTTTACCGTTTGGGTAAGGGTTAGGATAAGGGTTAGGGTTAGGGTTAGGGTTAGGGGTTAGGGTTAGAGTTACGGTTAGGCTACTGGATAGGGTTAGAGTACGGGTTCGGGTGACGTTTAGGGTTAGGGTTAGGGTTATAGTACGGGTTAGGGTTAGAGTTAGGGTTAGGTTTAGGGTTAGAGTACGGGTTAGGTTTAGTGTGAGGGTTAGGGTTAGTGTTAGGGTTCGGGTTAGGGTTAGAGTACGGGTTAGGGTTAGGTTTAGGGTTAAGTTTAGGGTTAGAGTACGGGTTAAGTTTAGTGTGAGGGTTAGGGTTGTTAGGGTTAGGGTTAGGGTTAGTGTACGGATCGGGTTCGGGTTAGGGTTAGGGTAAGGGTACGGGTTAGGGTTAGATTTAAGGTACGGGAGAGGGTTAGGTTTAGGTGAGGTCTAGTGTTAGGGTTAGGGTTAGGGTTAGGGTACAGGTTAGGGTTAGGTTTAGTGTCATGGTTTGCGTTAGGGATAGGGTTAGGGTATGGGTTATGTTAGGGTTGGGTTAGGGTACGGGTTAGTTTTAGGATTAGGGTACGGGTCAGGGTTACGGTTAAGGTTAAGGTTAGGGTTAGTTTATGGGTTATGGTTAGGGTACGGGTAAGTGTTATGGTTAGGGTTAGGGTTAGTTTTAGGTTTAGGGTGCGGGTTAGGGTCAGGGTTATGGTTAGGGTACGAATTAGGGTTAGGGTTAGGTTTAGGGTACGGGTTAGGGTTAGGGTTAGGGTTAGGGTATAGGTTAGGTTTAAGGTAATGGTTAGGGTTAGGGTTAGGGTTAGGGTATGAGTTAGGGCTAGGGTTAGTGTACGGGTAAGTGTTAGGGTTATGTTACGGGTTAGGGTTACAGTTCGGGTTAGGGTTTGGGTGAGTGTTAGGGTTAGAGTACGAGTAGGGTTAGGGTTAAGGTTAGAGTATAGAGTAAGGTTAGTGTTAGTGTTAGGGTTAGGGTTAATGTACGGGTTAGGCTTAGGGTTAGGTTTAGGGTTAGGTTACGGGTTAGGGTTAGGTTTAGTGTACGGGATAGGGTTAGCGTGCGGGTTAAGTTTAGGGTTAGGGGATAGGTTTCATTTACGGTTTAGGGTTAGAGTACGGGTTAGGGTTAGGTTTAGGGTGCGGGTTAGGGTTAGGGTTAGGGTTAGTGTACAGGTTAGGGTTAGGTTTAGGGTCAGGATTAGGGTTAGGGTAGTTTTAGGGTTAGGGTACGTGTTAGGGTTACGGTTAAAGTTAGGGATAGGGTTAGGTTGTGGGTTAGGGTTTGGGTAAGGTTAAGGGTTATGGTTAGGCTTAGGGTTAGGGTTACGTTTAGGGTGCGGTTTAGGTTTAGGGTTAGGGTTACGGTTAGGGTTAGAGTACGGGTTTGGGTTAGTGTTAGGGTATGGGTTAGGTTTACCATTTGGTACGGGTTAGGGTAAGGGTTACGTTTAGGGGTAATGGTTAGAGTTAGGGTTAAACGACGGGATAGGGTTAGAGTACGGGTTAGTATTAGGGTTAGGGTTAGGGTTAGGGTTAGGGTTAGGTTTAGGTTTAGGTGCGGGTTAGCGTTAGGGTACGGGTTAGGGTTACGGTTAAGGTTAGGGTTAGTGTTAGGGTATGGGTTAGGGTTAGGGTACGGGTAAGGATTATGGTTAGGGTTAGGTTTAAGTTTAGGTTTAGGGTACGGGTAAGGTTTAGGGTCAGGGTTAGGGTTAGCGCTAGGGTATGGGTTACGGTTACTGTTAGAGTTTGGGTACGGGTTAGGGTTAGGGTTAGGCTATGGGATAGGGTTGGGTACGGGTTAGGTCATGGGTTAGGGTTAGGTTTAGGGTACGGGTTAGGGTTAGGGTTAGGTTTAGGGTTAGGGTTAGGGTACGGGTTGGGTTAGAGTTAGATTAGGGTTAGGGTACGGGGTAGGGTTAGGGTTAGTGTTAGGGTTAGGGTTAATGGATGGGTTAGGCTTAGGGTTAGGTTTAGGGTTAGGGTACGGGTTAGGGTTAGGTTTAGGGTATGGGATAGGGTTAACGTAGGGGTTAAGTTTAGGGTTAGGGTTAGGTTTAGGTTACGGGTTAGGGTTAGGTTTAGGTGCGGGTTAGGGTTAGGGTACGGGTTAGGGTTAGGTTTAGGGTCAGGATTAGTATTAGGGATAGGGTTATGGTACGGTTAAGGTTAGGGTTGGGGTTACGGTATGGGTTAGTTTTAGGGTGGGTACGGTTTAGGGTTACGGTTAAGGTTAGGGTTAGTGTTAGGTTATGGGTTAGGGTTAGGGTATGGGTAAGGGTTATGGTTAGGGTGACGCTTAGGTTTAGGTTTAGGGTGCGGGTTAGGCTTTGGGTTAGGGTTAGGGTTAGCGCTAGTGTATGGGTTAGTGTTACTCATAGGGTTTGGGTACGGGTTAGGGTTAGGTTTAGGGTACGGGATAGGGTTGGGTACGGGTTAGGACAAGGGTTAGGGTTAGGTTTAGGGTACGGGATAGGGTTAGAGGTAGGTTTAGGTTTATGTTTAAGGTATGGGTTAGGCTTAGGGTATGGGTTAAGGTTAGGGTTAGCGTCAGGGTTAGGGTTAGGGATAGGGTACGAGTTAGGGTTAGGTTTAGGGTACGGGTTAGGGTTACGGTTAGGGTTAGGGTTAGATTTAGAGTATGGGGTAGGGTTAGTGATAGGGTTAGGTTTAGGTTTAAGGTACGGGTTAGAGTTAGAGTTAGGGTTAGAGTTAGAGTACGGGGTAGGGTTAGTGTACGGGTTAGGGTTAGGGTCAGTGTTAGGTTTAGGGTACGAGTTAGGGTTAGGTTTAGGGTACGGTTAAGGGTTATGGTTAGCGTTAGGGTTAGTGTTAAGTTAAGGGTGCGGTTTAGGGTTAGGGTTAGGGTTAGGGTTAGGTTTAGAGTACCGGTTTGGGTTAGTGTTAGGGTACGGGTTAGGTTTACCTTTTGGGTACGGGTTAGGTAAGGGTTAGGGTTAGGGTTAGGGGTTAGGGTTAGAGTTAGTGTTAGGCTACGGGATAGATTTAGAGTACGGGTTAGGGTTAGGTTTAGGGTTAGGCTTAGGTTTAGGGTTATAGTATGGGTTTGGGTAGGAGATAGCGTTAGGTTTAAGGTTAGAGAACGGGTTAGGGATAGTGTTAGGGTTAGGGTTAGTGTTAGGGTACGGGTTATGGTTAGCATATGGGTTAGGGTTACGTTTAGGTTTAGGGTTCTTGTAAGAGTACGGGTTAGGGTTAGTGTTAGTGTTAGTGTTAGGGTTAGGGTTAGAGTGCGGATAGGGTTAGGGTTAGGGTCAGCGTTAGGGTAGGGGTTAGGGTTAGGTTTAGGGTACGGGATAGGGTTAGCGTACGGGTTAAGTTTAGGGTTAGGATCAGGTTTAGGTTATGGGTTAAGGTTAGGTTACGGGTTAGGGTTAGGTTTAAGTGAGGGTTAGTGTTAGGGTTAGGGATAGGGTACGGGTTAGGTTTAGTTTTAGGGTCAGTGTTAGCGTTAGGGATAGGGTTAGGGTACGGGTTAGCGTTAGGGTTAGGGTTAGGGTACGGTTTTGTTTTAGGGTTAGGGTACGGGACAGGGTTACGATTAAGTTTAGGGTTAGGGTTAGGTTTATGGTACGGGTTAGGGTTACAGTACGTTTATGGTTAGGGTGAGGGTTAGTGTTACGGTTAGAGTAAGGTTAGGGTTAGGGTTAGGGTTAGGGTTAGGGTTAGGGTTAGAGTACGGGTTAGGGTTAGTGTTAGAGTTAGGGTTAGGGTTAGGGTTAGGGTTGGTTTATGGTTAGGGTTTGTGTTAGTGTTAGAGTACGGGGTAGGGTTAGTGTTAGTGTTAGGGTTAGGGTTAGGATTAGGGTACGTGTTAGGGTTAGTGTTAGGGTTAGGGTTAGAGTACGGGGAAGGGTTAGTGTTAGTGTTAGGGTTAGGATTAATGTACGGGTTAGGCTTAGGGTTAGGTTTAGTTTTAGGTTACGGGTTAGGGTTAGGTTTAGGTTACGGGATAGGGTTAGCGTACGGGTTAAGTTTAGGGTTAGGGTAAGGCTTAGGTTATGGGTTAGGGTTAGGTTTGGTGTGGGTTAGGGTTAGTGTTAGGGTTAGGTTACAGGTTAGGGTTAGGGTTGGTGTTAGGGTACGGGTTAATTTAAGGTTTAGGTTACGGGTCAGGGTTATGGTTAAGTTTAGGGTTAGGGTTAGGGTATGGTTTAGTGTTAGGGTATGGGTAATGGTTAGGGATAGGGTTACGGTTAGTGTTAGCGCTAGGGTATGGTTTAGGGTTACTGTTAGGGTTTGGGTACGGGTTAGGGTTAGGGTTAGGTTACGGGTTAGGTTAAGGGTTAGGGTTAGGGTTAGGTTTAGGGTACGGGTTTGGTTTGGGTTAGGATTAGGTTTAGGGTTATGGTATGGGTTAGGCTTAGGGTCGGGTTAGGGTTAGGGTTAGGGTCAGGGTTAGGGTTAGGGTACGAATTAGGGTTAGGTTTAGGATACGGGTTAGGTTTAGGGTTATGGTATGGGTTAGGGTTACAGTACGGGTTAGGGTTACGGTTAAGGTTTTCGGTTAGGGTTAGAATACGGTTAGGGTTAGGGTTAGGGTTAGCGATAGAGTACAGGTTAGGGTTAGTGTTAGGGTTAGGTTTAGGGTTTTGGTTAGGGTACGGGTACGGGTTAGGGTTAGGTTTAGGGTTAGGGTACGGGTTAGGGTTAGGTTTAAGGTTAGGGTTAGGGTTAGAGTACGGGGTAGGGTTAGTGTTAGGGTTAGGGTTAGGGTTAGAGTACGGGTTAGGGTTAGGTTTAAGGTTAGGGTTAGGGTTAGAGTACGGGGTAGGGTTAGTGTTAGGGTTAGGGTTAGGGTTAATGTACGGGTTTGGCTTATGGTTAGGTTTAGGGTTAGTTTACGTTTTAGGGTTAGGTTTAGGGTAAGGGATAGGGTTAGCGTACGGGTTAAGTTTAGGGTTGGGTTTAGGATTAGGTTACGGGTTAGGGTGAGGGTACGGGTTAGGGTTAGGTTTAGGGTGCGGGTTAGGGTTAGGGTTAGGGTTAGTGTACTGGTTAAGGTTAGGATTAGGGTCAGGGTTAGGGTTAGGGTTAGGGTTAGGGTTAGAGTACAGGTTAGCGTTAGTGTTAGGGTTAGTGTTATGGTTAGGTTTAGGTTTAGTGTTAGGGTTAGTGTACGGGTTAGGGTAAGCTTTAGGGTTAGTGTTGGAGTACGGGGTAGGGTTAGTGTTAGGGTTAGGGTTACGGTTAATGTACAGATTAGGCTTAGGGTTAGGTTTAGGGTTAGGATACGGGTTAGTGTTAGGTTTAGGGTCCGGGATAGGGTTAGCGTACGGGTTAAGGGTTAGGATACGGGTTAGCGTTAGGTTTAGGGTCCGGGATAGGGTTAGCGTATGGGTTAAGTTTAGGGTTAGGGTTAGGTTTAGGTTACGGGTTAGGATTATGGTACGGGTTAGGGTTAGGTTTAGGGTGCATGTTAGGGTTAGTGTTAGGGTTAGTGTAAGTGTTAGGGTTAGGTTTAGGGTCAGGTTTTGGGTTAGGGTTAGTGTTAGGGTATGGGTTAGGGTTAGGGTTGGGGTTAGGGTATAGGTTAGTTTTAGGGTTAGGTTACGGGTTAGGGTTAAGTTTAAGGTTAGGGTTAGGTTTAGGGTCAGGGTTAGTGTTAGGGTTAGGGTACGGGTTAGGGTTACTGTACGGGTTAGGGTTAGGTTTAGGTTTAGGTTTAGGGTTAGGGTTAGGGTCCGTGTTAGGGTTAGTGTACGGGATAGGGTTAGGATTAGGGATAGTGTTAGAGTTAGGTTTAGGGTACAGGTTAGCGTTAGGGTTAGGGTACGGGATAGGTTGAGGGTACGGTTTAGGTCTAGGGTTAGGGTTAGGTTTAGTGTGTGGGTTAGGGTTAGGCATCGGGTAGGGTTAGTGTACGTGTTAGGGTTTTTGTACGGGTTAGGGTTAGTGTTAGGTTTATGGTACGGGTTAGGGTTAGGTTTAGAGTTAGGTTTAGGATGCGGGTTAGGGTACGGGATTCGGGTTAGGGTTAGGGTCAGGGTTAGGGTTAGGTTTAGGGTTAGGGTTAGGGTACGGGTTAGGGTTAGTGTTGGGGTTATTATACGGGATAGGTTTAGGATTAGGGTTAGTGCTAGTGTTAGAGTTAGGGTACAGGTTAGCGTTAGGGTTAGGTTACGGGATAGGTTTAGGGTACGGTTTAGGTCTAGGGTTAGGGTTAGGTTTAGGGTGTGGGTTAGGGTTAGGCATCTGTTTAGGGATACGGTACTGGTTAGGGTTAGGTACGGGTTAGGGTTAGTGTTAGGGTTATGGTACAGTTTAGGGTTAGGGTTAGTGTTAGGGTACGGGTTAGGGTTAGAGTACGGATTAGGGTTAGGTTTAGGGTTAGGGTTAGGTTAGAGTACGGGTTAGGGTTAGTGTTAGTGTTAGGGTTAGGTTTAGCGTTAGGGTAAGTTTAGGGTTAGGGTTAGGTTTAGGTTACCGGTTAGGGTTAGGGTACGGGTTACTTTTAGGGTTAAGGTTCGGGTTAGGGTTTGGGTACTGGTTAGGGTTATGTTTAGCGTTAGGGTATGGGTTAGGTTTAGTTTTAGGGTTCGTGTACGGTTTAGGGTTAGGGTACGAGATAGGGTTAGTGTTAGGGTAATGGTTAGGGTTAGGTTTAGGATCCGGGTTAGGGTTAGGGTTAGGGTTAGGTTAGTTAGGGTACAGGCTAGGGTATGGGTTAGGGTTACTGTTAGGGTTTGGGTACGGGTTAGGGTTAGGTCTAGGGTACGGGATAGTTTGGGTACGGGTTAGGTAGAGGGTTAAGTGTACATTTAGGGTTCGGGTTAGGGTTAGTGTTAGGTTTAGGTTTAGAGATAGGGTAGGGGTTAGGCTTAGGGTATGGGTTAGTGTTATGGTTAGCGTCAGGGTTAGGGTAGTTTTAGGGTACGAGTTAGGGTTAGGGTTAGGTTTAGGGTATGGTTTAGTGTTAGGGTTAGGTTTAAAGTACGGGTTAGGTTTAGGGTACCGGTTAGGGTTAGAGATATGGTCATGGTTAGGTTTAGGGTTATGGTACGTGTTAGCGTACAGGTTAGGGTTAGGTTTAGGTTACGGGTGAAGGTACGGGTTAGGTTTAGGGTTAAGGTACGTGTAATGGTATGGGTTAGGGTTAGGGTACGGGTTAGGGTTAGTGTACGTGATAGGGTTAGGATTAGGGTTAGTGTTAGGGTTAGGGTACAGGTTAGCGTTAGGGTTAGGTTATGGGATAGGTTTAGGGTACGTGTTAGGTCTAGGGTTAGGGTAGGTTTAGTGATGGGTTAGGGTTAGGCATCGGGTTAGGGTTAGTGTACGTGTTAGGGTTTTTGTACGGTTTAGGGTTAGTGTTAGGTTTATGGTACGGGTTTGGGTTAGGGTTAGGGTACGGGATTAGGGTTAGGGTTAGTGTCAGGGTTAGTGTTAGGTTTAGGGTTAGGGTTAGGGATAGGTACAGGTTAGGGTTAGGGTTAAGGTTAGTGTAAAGGATAGGATGAGGATTAGGGTTAGTGTTAGTTTTAGAGTTAGGGTACAGGTTAGCATTAGGGTTAGGTTATGGGATAGGTTTAGTGTACGGTTTAGGTCTAGGGATAGGGTTAGTTTTAGGGTGTGGTTTAGGGTTAGGCATCAGGTTAGGGATAGGGTACGGGTTAGGGTTATGGTACGGGTTAGGGTTAGTGTTAGGGTTATGGTATGGGTTATGGTTAGGGTTAGTGTTAGGGTACGGGTTAGGGTTAGGGTACGGGTTAGGTCTAGGGTTAGGGTTAGGTTTAGGATGCGTGTTAGGGTTAGGGTTAGGGTACGGGATTAGGTTTAGGGTTAGGGTCAGTGTTAGGGTTAGGTTAAGGTTAGGGTTAGGGTTAGGGTACGAGTTCAGGTTACGGTACGTGTTAGGGTTAGTGTTAGGGTTAGGTTTAGGGTTAGGGTTATAGTAGGGGGTTAGGGTTAGTGTTAGGGTTAGGTTTAGGGTTAGAGTATGTGTTAGGTTTAGTGTTAGTATTATGGTTAGTGTTAGGGATAAGGTTAGGGTTAGAGTATGGGTTAGGGTTAGGTTTAGGGTTAGGGTTATGCTGGAGTACGGGTTAGGGTTAGTGTTAGGGTTAGGGTTAGGGTTAGCGTTAGGGTAAGTTTAGAGTTAGGGTTAGGGTTAGTGTACGGATTAGGGTTAGGGTTAGGGTTAGGGTTAGGGTTAGTGTTAGGGTTACAGTACAGGTTAGGGTTAAGGTTACGGTACGGGATAGTTTTAGTGTACGTGTTATGTCTAGGGTTAGGCTTAGGTTTAGTGTGCAGGTTAGGGTTAGGGTTAGGGTACAGGTTAGGTTAACGATTAGGGTTAGGGTATGGGTTAGGTTTAGTGTTAGGGTTAGGGTTAGTGTTAGGGTATGGGTTAGGGTTAGGGTTAGGGTACGTCTAGGGTTAGGGTTATGGTTAGGGTTCGGGTTAGGGGTAGTCTACGGGTTAGGTTTAGGGTTAGGGTTAGGGTTAGTGTTAGGGTTACGGTATGGTTTACGGTTAAGTTTACAGTACAGGATAGGTTTAGTGTACCTGTTAGGTCTAGGGTTAGGGTCAGTTTTAGTGTGCGGATTATGGTTAGGTTAGGGTTAGGGTACGTGTTAGGGTTAGGGTTTGGGTACTGGTTAGCGTTACGTTTAGGGTTAGGGTACGGGTTAGGTTTAGGGTAATGTGTTAGGGTATGGTTTAGGGTTAGGGTATGGGTTAGGATTAGAATTAGGGTTAGTTTCAGGGTTAGGGTTAGGTTTAGGGTTAGGGGTAGGGTACGGGGTAGGGTTACTGTACAGTTTAGTGTTAGGGTTAGGGCTAGTGTTAGGGTTAGGATTATAGTACGTGTTAGGGTTAGAGTTAGGGTTAGGTTTAGGTTTAGAGTACGGGTTAGGGTTAGTGTTAGGTTTAGGGTTAGTTTTAGGGTACGGGTTATGGTTAGAGTATGGGTTAGGGTTAGGTTTAGGGTTAGGGTTAGGGTTATGGTTAGTGTACGGATAGGGTTAGGGTTAGGGTTAGGGTTAGGGTTAGGATTAGGGTTAGGGTACTGGTTAGGATTCGGAATAAGGTTTGCGTTTGGGTTAAGATTAGGGTTAGGGTTAGGTTTAGGTAACGGGTTAGGGTTAGGGTATGGGTTAGGGTTAGGTTTAGGTGCGGGTTTGGGTTAGGATTAGGGTTAGGGTACAGGTTAGGGTTAGGTTTAGGATCAGGGTTAAGGTTAGGGATAGGGTTATGGTACGGGTTAAGGTTAGGTTTGGGGGTAGGGTACGGGTTAGTTTTAGGGTTAGGGTACAGGTCAGGGTTACGGTTACAGTTAGGGTTAGGTTTTGGTATGGGTTAGGTTAGGGTACGGGTAAGTGTTAAGGTTAGGGTTAGGGTTAGGTTTAGGTTTAGGGTGCGGGTTAGGGTTAGGGTAATGGTTAGCGTTAGCGTTGGGTATGGTTTAGGGTTACTGTTAGGGTTTGGGTACGGGTTAGGGTTAGAGTTAGGTTACGGGATAGGTTGGGTTCGGGTTAGGTCAAGGTTTAGGGTTAGGTTTAGGGTACGGTTTAGGGTTAGGGTTAGATTTAGGGTTAGGATTAGGGTATGGGTTAGGCTTAGGGTACAGTTTAGGGTTAGGTTTAGGGTCAGGGTTAGGGTTAGGTTTAGGATATGAGTTAGGTTTAAGGTATGGGTTAGGATTAGGGTTAGGGTCAGGGTTAAGTTTAGGGTTAGGGTACGAGTTAGGGTTAGGTTTAGTGTACGGGTTAAGTTTAGGGTTAGGGTTAGGTTTAGGTTATGGGTTAGGGTACGGGTTAGGGTTAGGTTTACGTGCGGGTTAGGGTTAGGGTACGATTTAGGGTTAGGTTTAGGGTCAGGGTTAGGGTTAGGGATAGGGTTATGGTTCGGGTTAGAGTTAGGGTTGGGGTTAGGGTACAGGATAGTTTTAGGGTTAGGGTATGGGTTAGGTTTAGGGTTAGGGTACGTTTAGGGTTAGGGTTAGGGTTCGGGTTAGGGTTAGTCTACGGGTTAGGGTTAGGGTTAAGGTTAGGGTTAGGGTTAGGGTTAGTGTTAGGGTTAAGGTACGGGTTACGGTTAAGTTTACGGTACAGGATAGGTTTAGTGTACGTGTTAGGTCTAGATTTAGGATTAGTTTAAGTGTGCGGGTTAGGGTTAGGGTTAAGGTATGTGTTTGGGTTAGGGTTTGGGTATGGTTTAGGGTTACATTTAGGGTTAGGGTATGGGTTAGGGATAGTGTTAGGGTTAGTGTTAGTGTTAGGGTATGGGTTAGGGTTAGAGTACGGGTTAGGTTTATGTTTAGGGTTAGGGTAAGTGTTAGAGTACGGGTTAGGGTTAGTGTTAGGGTTAGGGTTAGGGTTAGGTTTAGAGAATGGGATATGGTTAGTGTTAGGGTTAGGGTTAGGGTTAGGTTTAGGATACAGGTTAGGGTTAAGTTTAGGATACGGGATAGGTTTAGTGTACAGGATAAGTTTAGGGTTAGGTTTAGGTTTAGGTTATGGGTCAGGGTTAGGGTACTGTTTAGGGTATGGTTTAGGTGCAGGTTAGGGTTAGGATTAGGGTTAGGATACGGGTTAGGGTTAGGTTTAGGGTCAGGGTTAGGGTTAGGGATAGGGTTATGGTACGGGTTAGGGTTAGGGTTGGGGTAGGGTACGGTTTAGGGTTAGGGTTTGGGTAGGGGTTAGGGTTACGTTTAGGGATAGGGTACGGGTTAGGTTTAGGGTTAGGATAAGGGTTAGTGTTAGGGTACGGGATAGGGTTAGAGCACAGGTTAGGGTTAGGTTTAGGGTTATTGTTAGGGTTAGAGTACGGGTTAGGGTTAGTGTTAGGGTTAGGGTTAGGGTTAGTGTTAGGGTTAGGGTACAGGATAGGGTTAGTGTACGGGTTAAGTTTAGGGTTAGGGTTAGGTTTAGGTTATGGGTTAGAGTTAGGGTACAGGTAATGGTTAGGTTTAGATGCGGGTTAGGGTTAGGGTACGGGTTAGGGTTAGGTTTAGGGTCAGGGTTAGGGTTAGTGATAGGATTATGGTACGGGTTAGGGTTAGGTTTGGTGTTAGGGTACGGGTTAGTTTCGGGTTAGGGTACAGGTTAGGGTTACAGTACGGGGTAGGGTTAGGGTGAGGGTTAGGGTTAGTGTTAGAGTATGGTTAGGGTTAGGATTAGGGTGAGGGTTAGCGCTAGGGTATGGGTTAGGGTTACTGTTAGTGTTTGGTTACGGGTTAGGGTTAGTGTACGGGATAGGTTTGGGTATGGGTTAGGTCATGGGTTAGGGTTAGGTTTAGGGTACGGGTTAGGGTTAGGGTTATGTTTAGGGTTAGGGTTAGGGTATGGGTTATGCTTAGAGTACGGGTTAGGGTTATGGTTAGGGTCAGGGTTAGGGTTAGGTTTAGGGTACGAGTTAGTGTTAGGGTTAGGTTTAGTGTACGGGTTAGCGTTAGGGTTAGGGTTAAAGTACGGGTTAGGTTTAGGGTACGGGTTAGGGTTAGGTTTAGGGTCAGGGTTAGGTTAGGGTTAGGGTACGAGTTAGGGTTAGGGTTAGTGTACGGGTTAGGGTTAGGATTATGGTATGGGTTAGGGTTACAGTACGGGTTAGGTTTAGGGGAGCGTTAGGGTTAGGGTTAGAGTATGGTTAGGGATAGGGTTAGGGTTAGAGTACGGGTTAGGGTTAGTGTTAGGGTTAGGGTTAGGTTTAGGGTTAGGGTTAATGTACGGGTTAGGCTAAGGGTTAGGTATAGGGTTAGGATACGGGTTATGGTAGGTTTAGGGTAAGGGATAGGGTTAGCGTACGGGTTAAGTTTAGGGTTAGGGTTAGGTTTAGATTACGGTTAGGGTTAGGGTACGGGTTAGAGTTAGGTTTAGGGTGCGGGTTAGGGTTAGTGTTAGGGTTAGTGTAAGGGTTAGAGTTAGGTTTAGGGTCAGGGTTAGGGTTAGGGTTAGTGTTAGGGTACGGATTAGGGTTAGGGTTGTGGTTAGGTTACGGGTTAGTTTTAGAGTTAGGGTACGGTTTAGGGTTATGGTTAAGGTTAGGGTTAGGGGTAGGGTATGGGTTAGGGTTAGTGTACGGTTTAGGGTCAGGGTTAGGTTTCGGGTTAGGGTTGGTGTATGGTTAGGCTTAGGGTTGGGGTTCGGGTTAGTGTTATGGTTACGGTACTGTTTAGGGTTACGATTGGGGTACGGGATACGGTTAGTGTACGTGTTAGGTCTAGAGTGAGGGTTAGATTTAGTGTGCAGGTTAGGGTTAGGGTAGGGTTAGGGTACGTGTTAGGGTTAGGGTTTGGGTACAGGTTAGCGTTACGTTTAGGGTTAGGGTACGGGTTAGGTTTAGAGTAATGGGTTACGGTATGGTTTAGGGTTAGGGTACGGGTTAGGATTAGGGTTAGTTTCAGGGTTAGGGTTAGGTTTAGAGTTAGGTATAGGGGTAGGGTACGGGGTAGGGTTACTGTACAGTTTAGTGTTAGGGTTAGGGCTAGGGTTAGGGTTAGGGTTATAGTACGGGTTAGGGTTAGAGTTAGGGTTAGGTTTAGGTTTAGAGTATGGTTTAGGGTTAGTGTTAGGGTTAGGGTTAGTGTTAGGGTACGGGTTATGGTTAAAGTACGGGTTAGGGTTAGGTTTAGGGTTAGGGTTAGGGTTATGGTTAGTGTACGGATAGGGTTAGGGTTAGGGTTAGCATTAGGGTTAGAGTACGGGTTAGGATTCGGAATAGGGTTTGCGTTTGGGTTAAGTTTAGGGTTAGGGTTAGGTTTAGGTAACGGGTTAGGGTTAGGGTATGGGTTAGGGTTAGGTGTAGGTGCGGGTTTGGGTTAGGATTAGGGTTAGGGTACGGGTTAGGGTTAGGTTTAGGATCAGGGTTTGGGTTAGGGATAGGGTTATGGTACGGGTTAGGGTTAGGGTTGGGGGTAGGGTACGGGTTAGTTTTAGGGTTAGGGTACAGGTCAGGGTTACAGTTACAGTTAGGGTTAAGTTTTGGTATGGGTTAGGTTAGGGTACGGGTAAGTGTTAAGGTTAGGGTTAGGGTTAGGTTTAGGTTTAGGGTGCGGGTTAGGGTTAGGGTAAGGGTTAGCGTTAGCGTTGGGTATGGTTTAGGGTTACTGTTAGGGTTTGGGTACGGGTTAGGGTTAGGGTTAGGTTACGGGATAGGGTGGGTTCAGGTTAGGTCAAGGTTTAGGGTTAGGTTTAGGGTACGGTTTAGGGTTAGGGTTAGATTTAGGGTTAGGATTAGGGTATAGGTTAGGCTTAGGGTACAGGTTAGGGTTAGGTTTAGGGTCAGGGTTAGTGTTAGGTTTAGGATACGAGTTAGGTTTAAGGTACGGGTTAGGATTAGGGTGAGGGTCTGGGTTAGGTTTAGGGTTAGGGTACGAGTTAGGGTTAGGGTTAGTGTACGGGTTAAGTTTAGGGTTAGGGTTAGGTTTAGGTTATGGGTTAGGGTATGGGTTAGGGTTAGGTTTACGTGCGGGTTAGGGTTAGGGTACGGTTTAGGGTTAGATTTAGGGTCAGGGTTAGGGTTAGGGATAGGGTTATGGTTCGGGTTAGGGTTAGGGTTGGGGTTAGGGTACGGGATAGTTTTAGGGTTAGTGTATGTGTTAGGGTTATGGTTAATGTTAGGGTTAGTGTTAGGGTATGGGTTAGGGTTAGGGGACGGGTAAGAGTTATGGTTAGTGTTAGGGTTAGGTTTAGGTTTAGGGTGCGGGTTAGGCTTAGGGTTAGTGCTGGTTTAGTGCTAGGGTATGGGTTAGGGTTACTGTTAGGGTTTGGAATTGGGTTACGGTTTGGTTTAGGATACGGGATAGGGTTGGGTACGGATTTGGTCAAGGGTTAGGGTTAGGTTTAGGGTATGGGTTAGGGTTAGTGTTAGGTTTAGGTTTAGGTTTAGGGTTAGGGTATGGGTTAGATTTAGGGTATGGGTTAGGTTTAGGGTTAGGTTCAGGGTTAGGCTTAGGGTTAGGGCACGAGTTAGGTTTAGGGTTAGGTTTAGGTACGGGTTAGGGTTAGGGTTAGGGTCAGGGTTAGGGTTAGGGTACGAGTTATGGTTAGGGTTAGGGTACGTGTTAGGGTTAGGGTTATGTTACGGGTTAGGTTTACAGTACGGGTTAGGGTTAGGGTGAGGGTTAGGGTTAGTTTTAGAGTACAGTTAGGGTTAGGGTTAGGGTTAGGATAAGGTACGGGTTAGGGTTAGTGTTAGGGTTATGGTTAGGGTACGGGTTAGGGTTAGGTTTAGGTGAGGGTTAGTGTTAGGGTTAGAGTACGGGTTGGGTTTAGGGTCAGGGTAGCGTAGGGATAGTTAGGGTATGGGTTAGGATTAGGTTTGTTGTTAGGGTACGGGTTAGTTTTAGGGTTAGGGTACGGGTCAGGGTTACGGTTAAGTTTAGGGTTAGGGTGAGGGTTATTGTACGGGTTAGGGTTACAGTACGGTTAGGGTTAGGGTGAGGGTTAGTTTTAGGGTTAGAGTATGGTTAGGTTTAGGGTTAGGGTTAGGGTTAGGGTTAGGGTTAGAGTACGTGTTAGGGTTAGTGTTAGGGTTAGGGTTAGGTTTAGGGTACGTGTTAGGGTTAGGTTTAGGGTGCGGGTTAGGGTTAGGGTTAGGGTTAGGATTAGTGTAAGGGTTAGGGTTAGATTTAGTGTCAGGGTTAAGGTTAGGGTTAGTGTTAGTGTACAGGTTATGGTTAGAGTTGGGGTTAGGTTACAGGTTAGTTTTAGGGTTATGGTACGGTTTGGGTTACGGTTAAGTTTAGGGTTAGTGTTAGGGTATGGGTTAGGGTTAGGGTACGGGTTAGGGTTAGGGTTAGGGTTAGGGTTAGTGTACGGGTTAGGGTTAGGTTTAGGGTACGGGATAGGGTTAGTGAACAGTTTAAGTTTAGGGTTAGGGTTCGGTTTAGATTACAGGTTAGAGTTAGGGTACGGGTTAGGGTTAGGTTTAGGGTGCGGGTTGGGTTAGGTTTAGGGTTAGTGTATGGGTTAGGGTTAGGTTTAGGGTCAGGGATAAGCATAGGGTTAGTGTTAGGGTACAGGTTAGGGTTAGGGTTGGGTTTAGGGTTCAGGTTAGTTTTAGGGTTAGGTTAAAGATTAGGGTCATAGTTAAGGTTAGGGTTAGGGTTAGGTTATGAGTTAAGGTTTGGTTAGGGATAATGGTTATGGTTTGGGGTAGGGTTAATGTAAAGTTTAGGGTGTGGCCAAGGGTTAGTGTTAGGGTTACGGTTAGGGTTAGAGTACGGATTTGGGTTAGTGTTACGGTACGGGTTAGGTTTTCCGTTTAGGTACTGGTTCGGGTAAGGGTTACGGTTAGGCTTAGGATTAGGGGTTAGGGTTAGCTTTAGGAATAGGCTACGTGTAGGTTTAGGGTACGGGTTAGGGTTAGGTTTAAGGTTCGGTTAGGGTTAGTGTATGGGTTAGTGTTAGGGTTAGGGTTAGTTTTAGGGACACGGTACGGGTTAGGGTTAAGTTTAGGGTACGGGATAGGGTTAGTGTACGTGTTAGGTCTAGGGTTAGGGTTAGGTTTAGTGTTCGGGTTAGGGTTAGGGTTAGGTTTAGGATACGTGTTAGGGTTAGGGTTTGGGTACGGGCTAGGGTTACGTTTAGGATTAGGGTATGGGTTATGTTTAGGGTTAGGGTACGGGTAGGGTTTAGGGTTAGGGTACGGGATAGGGTTAGTGTTAGGGTCAGGGTTAGGGTTAGGTTTTGGGTCCGGGTTATGGTTAGGGTTAGGGTTAGTGCTAGGGTATGGGTTAAGGTTACTGTTAGGGTTTGGGTACGGGTTAGGGTTAGGGTACGGGATAGGGTTGGTTACAGGTTAGGTCAAGGGTAAGTGTTAGGTTTAGCGTACGGGTTAGGGTTAGGGTTAGTTTTAGGGTTAGGGTTAGGGTATGGGTTATGCTTAGGGTACGGTTTAGGGTTAAGGCTAGGGTAACGGTTAGGGATAGGTTTCGGGTACAATTAGTGTTAGGGTTAGGTTTAGGGTACGGGTTAGGGTTAGGGTTAAATTACGGGTTAGGTTTAGGGTACGGGTTAGGGTTAGGTTTAGGGTCAGGGTTAGGTTTAGGGTTAGGGTACGGGTTAGGGTTAGGGTACGGGTTAAGGTTAGGGTTATGGTAAGGGTTAGTGTTACAGTATGGGGTAGGGTTAGGGTGAGGGTTAGGGTTAGTGTTAGTGTATGGTTAGGGTTAGGGTTCGGGTACGGTTTAGGGTTAGGGTACAGGATAGGGTTAGTGTTAGGGTCAGGGTTAGGGTTAGCTTTTGGGTCCGGGTTAGGGTTAGGGTTAGGGTTAGGTTTAGCGCTAGGGTATGGGTTCTGGTTACTGTTAGTGTTTGGGTACGAGTTAGGGGTAGGGTACGCGATAGGTTTGGGTACGGGTTAGGTCAAGGGTTAGGGTTAGCTTTAGGGTACGGGTTAGGGTTAGGGTTAGGTTTAGGGTTAGGGTTAGGGTATGGGTTATGCTTAGGGTACGGGTTAGTGTTAGGTTTAGGGTCAGGGTTAGGGTTAGGTTTAGGGTACGAGTTAGTGTTAGGGTTAGGTTTAGGGTACGGGTTAGGGTTAGGGTTATGGTACGTGTTAGGGTTACAGTACGGGTGAGGGTTAGGGTGAGGGTTAGGGTTAGTGTTAGTGTACGGTTAGGGTTAGGGTTAGGGTTAGAGTACGGGTTAGGGTTAGGGTTAGGGTTAGGGTTATTGTACGGGTTAGGCTAAGGGTTAGGTTTAGGGTTAGGATACGGGTTAGGGTTACGTTTAGGGTAAGGGATAGGGTTAGCGTACGGGTCAAGTTTAGGGTTAGGGTTAGGTTTAGGTTACGGGTTAGGGTTAGGGTACGGGTTAGGGTTAGGTTGAGGGTGCAGGTTAGGGTTAGGGTTAGGGTTAGTGTAAGGGTTAGGGTTAGGTTTAGGGTCAGAGTTAGGGTTAGGGTTAGTGTTAGGTTATGGATTAGGGTTAGGGTTGAGGTTAGGGTACGGGTTAGTTTTAGAGTTAGGGTACGGTTTAGGGTTATGTTTAAGTTCAGGGTTAGGGTATGGGTTAGGGTTAGGTTACGGTTAAGGGTTATGTTTTGGGTTAGGGTTAGTGTTAAGTTTAGGGTGCGGGTTAGGGTTAGGGTTAGGGTTAGTGTACGGGTTTGGGTTAGTGTTAGGGTACGGGTAGTTTTACCGTTTGGGTACGGGTTAGGGTAAGGGTTAGGGTTAGCGTTAGGTTTAGGGATTATGTTTAGGGTTAGGGTTAGGCTACGGGTAGGGTTAGGGTACGGGATAGGGTTAGGGTTAGGGTTCGGGTTAGGGTTAGTGTACAGGTTAGGGTTAGGGTTATGGTTAGGGTTAGTGTTCGGGTTATGGTACGTGTTAGGGTTAAAATTACGGTAAGGGATAGGGTTAGTGTACATGTTAGGTCTAGGGTTAGGTTTAGGTTTAGTGTGCAGGTTAGGGTTAGGGTTAGGGTTAGGGTACGTGTTAGGGTTAGGGTTTGGGTTCGGGTTACGGTTACGTTTAGGGTTAAGGTACGGGTTAGGTTTAGGGTTAGGGTAAGGGCTAGTGTTAGGATACTGGTTAGGGTTAGAGTAAGGGTTAGGGTTAGGTTTAGTGTTAGAGTATGGGTTAGGGTTAGTGTTAGAGTTAGGGTTAGGGTTAGTGTACGGATATTGTTAAGTTTAGGTTTTGAGTTAGTGTACGGGTTAGGGTTAGGTTTAGGGTACGGGATAGGTTTAGCGTTCAGGATAAGTTTAGGGTTAGGGCTAGGTTTTGGGTACGGGTTACGGTTAGGTTTAGGTGCGGGTTATGGTTAGGGTTGGGGTTAGGTTACGGGTTAGTTTTAGGGTTAGGGTCCATATCAGGTTTACGTTTAAGGTTAGGGTTAGTGTTAGGGTATGGGTTAGGGTTAGGGTACGGGTAAGGGTTATGGTTAGGGGTAGGGTTAGGTTTAGGTTTAGGGTGCGGTTAGGATTAGGTATAGGGTTTGAGTTAGCACTAGGGAATGGGTTAGGGTTACTGTTAGGGTTTGGTACTCGTTAGAGTTACGGTTAGGGTACGAGATGTGTTGGGTACGGTTAGGTAAATGGTTAGGGTTAGATTTAGGGTAAGGGTTAGGGTTAGGTTTAGGTTTAGGTTTAGGATTAGGGTTAGGGTATGGGTTAGGTTTAGGGTACGGGTAGGGTTAGAGTCAGGGTTAGGGTTAGTGTTAGGGTATGAGTTGGGGTTAGGGTTAGGTTTAGGGTGCACTTAGGATTAGGTTTAGGGTTAGGGTACGGGTTAGGTTTAGGATACGGGTTAGGGTTAGGGTCAGGGTTAGTGTTAGGCTATGAGTTAGGGTTAGGGTTAGGGTTAGGGTTAGAGTTAGGGTTATGTTACGGGTTAGGTTTACAGTACGGGTTAGAGTTAGGGTGAGGGTTAGGGTTAGGGTTAGAGTACAGTTAGGGTAAGGGTTAGGGTTAGGGTTATAGTAAGGGTTAGGGTTAGTGTTAGGGTTAGGGAAATGTTTAGGGTTTGGGTTAGGGTACGGGTTAGGGTTAGGGTTAGTGTTAGGGTTAGGGTTAGATTAAGGGGTAGGTTTAGTGTTAGGTTTAGAATTAGGGTTATTGTACATGTTAAGCTTAGGGTTAGGTTTAGGGTTAGTTTACGGGTTAGGGTTAGGTTCAGGGTACGGGACAAGGTTAGCGTACGGGATAAGTTTAGGGTTAGGGTTAGGTTTAGGTTACGGGTTAATGTTAGGGTAGGGGTTATGGTTAGGTTTAGGGTGCTAGTTAGGGTTAGGGTTAGGGTTAGTGAACGGGTTAGGGTTAGGTTTAGGGTCAGGGTTAGTGTTAGGGTTAGTTTAGGGTATGGGTTAGGGTTAGGGTTGGGGTTAGGTTACGGGTTAGTTTTAGGGTTAGGTTACGGGTTAGGGTTACGGTTAAAGTTAGGGTTAGGGTTAAGTTGTGGGTTAAGGTTAGGGTACGGTTAAGGGTTAAGTTTAGTGTTAGGGTTAGGTTTAAGTTTAGGGTGCGGTTTAGGGATAGGGTTAGGGTTATGGTTAGGGTTAGAGTACGGGTTTGGGTTAGTGTTAGGGTACGGGTTAGGTGTACTGTTTGGGTACGGGATAGGGTAAAGAATAGGGTTAGGTTTAGGGTTAGGTTTAGGGTTATAGTACGGGTTAGGGTTAGAGTTAGGGTTAGGTTTAGGGTTAGAGTACGGGTTAGGGATAGTGTTAGGGTTAGGGTTAGTGTTAGGGTATGGGTTAGGGTTAGCATAAGGGTGAGGGTTACGTTTAGGGTTAGGGTTAGTGTTAGAGTACGGGTTAGGGTTAGTGTTAGGGTTAGGTTTAGGGTTAGGGTTAGAATACGGATAGGGTTAGGGTTAGGGTTAGGGTTAGGGTACGGATTAGGGTTAGGTTTATGGTACAGGATAGGATTAGCGTACGGGTTAAGTTTAGGGTTAGGGTTAGGGTTAGGTTACGGGTTAGGGTTAGGTTTAGGTGAGGGTTAGGGTTAGGGTTAGGTTTAGGGTAGGGTAGCGTAGGTATAGTTAGGGTACGGGTTAGGATTAGGTTTGGGGTTAGGGTACGGGTTAGTTTTAGGGTTAGGGTACGGGTCAGGGTTACGGTTAAGTTTAGG
Source organism: Urocyon cinereoargenteus (assembly GCA_032313775.1). Taxonomy (NCBI): domain Eukaryota; kingdom Metazoa; phylum Chordata; class Mammalia; order Carnivora; family Canidae; genus Urocyon; species Urocyon cinereoargenteus. The sequence goes on from JAVLSZ010000034.1 coordinate 5,119,983, forward strand.
GTTAGGGTGAGGGTTATTGTACGGGTTAGGGTTACAGTGCGGTTAGTGTTAGGGTGAGGGTTAGTGTTAGGGTTAGAGTATGGTTAGGTTTAGGGTTGGGTTATGGTTATGTTTATGGTTAGAGTACGGGTTAGGGTTAGTGATAGGGTTAGTGTTAGGGTTAGGGTACGGTTTAGGTTTAGGGTTAGGGTTAGGGTACGGTTTCGGGTTAGGGTACGGGTTAGGGTTAGGTTTAGGGTCAGGGTTAGGGTTAGGGTTAGGGTTAGGGTACAAGTTAGTGTTACTGTACGGGTTAGCGTTAGGTTTAGGGTTAGGGTTAGGTTAGGGTTAGGGCACGGATTAGGGTTCGGGTACGGGTTAGGGTTAGGGTTAGGGTCAGGGTTAGGGTTAGGGTTAGGGTACGAGTTAGGGTTAGGGTTACGTTTAGGGTACTGTGTAGGGTTAGGGTTAGGTGTTAGGGTAAGCGTTAGTTTTAGGGTACGAGTAAGGGTTAGGGTATGGTTGAGGATGAGGGGTAGGGTATGGGTTATGTTTATGGTTAGGGTTAGGATTAGGGTTAGTGTATGGTACGTGTTAGCATACAGGTTAGGGTTAGGTTTAGGTTACGGGTGAGGGTACGGGTTAGGGTTAGGGTTAAGGTACGTGTAATGGTACGGGTTAGGGTTAGGGTACTGGTTAGGGTTAGTGTACGGGATAGGGTTAGGATTAGGGTTAGTGTTAGGGTTAGGGGACAGGTTAGCGTTAGGGTTAGGTTACGGGATAGGTTTAGGGTATGGTTTAGGTCTAGGGTTAGGGTTAGGTTTAGGGTGTGGGTTAGGGTTAGGCATCGGGTTAGGGATAGGGTACGGGTTAGGTTTAGGGTACGGGTTAGGGTTAGTTTTAGGGTTATGGTACGGGTTATGGTTAGGGTTAGTGTTAGTGTACGGGTTAGGGTTAGGGTACGGGTTAGGTCTAGGGTTAGGGTTAGGTTTAGGATGCGGGTTAGTTTTAGGGTTAGTGTACGGGATTAGTTTTAGGGTTAGTGTCAGGGTTAGGGCTAGGTTAAGGTTAGGGTTAGGGTTAGGGTACGAGTTCGGGTTCCAATACGAGTTAGGGCTAGGGTTAGGGTTAGGTTTAGGGTTATGGTTATAGTAGGGGGTTTGGGTTAGTGTTAGGGTTAGGTTTACGGTTAGAGTACATGTTAGGTTTAGTGTTAGGTTTATGGTTAGTGTTAGGGTTAGGGTTAGGGTTAGAGTACGGGTTAGGGTTAGGTTTAGGGTTAGGGTTAGGTTAGAGTACGGGTTAAGGTTAGTGTTAGGGTTAGGGTTAGGTTTAGCGTTAGGGTAAGTATAGGGTTAGGGTTAGGGTTAGTGTACGGGTTAGGGTTAGGTTTAGGGTTAGGGTACGTGTTAGGGTTAGGGTTTGGGTATGGGATAGGGTTACCTTTAGGGTTAGGGTATGGGTTATGTTTAGGGTTAGGGTAAGAGTTAGTGTTAGGGTATGAGTTCCGGTTAGGGTTAGGGTTAGGGTTAGGGTTAGGGTTAGGGTTAGGGTACGTTTAGGGTTAGGGTTAGGTTTAGCGTTCGGGTTAGGTTTACTCTACGGGTTAGGGTTAGGGTTAGTGTTAGGGTTAGGGTTAGGGTTAGTGTTAGGGATACAGTACAGGTTAGGGTTAAGGTTACGGTACAGGATAGGATTAGTGTACGTGTTAGGTCTAGGGTTAGGGTTAGTTTTAGTGTGCGGGTTAGGGTTAGGGTTAGGGTACGTGTTAGGGTTAGTGTTTGGGTACGGATTAGGGTTACATTTAGGTTTAGGGTACGGGTTAGGGACAGTGTTAGGGTTAGGGTTAGTGTTAAGGTTAGGGTTAGGGTTAGGGTTAGAATATGGGATAGGTTTAGTGTTAGGGTTAGGGTTAGGGTTAGTGTATGGATAGGGTTAGGGTTAGGGTTAGGTTTAGGGTACAGGTTAGGGTTAGGTTTAGGGTACGGGATAGGGTTAGTGTACGGGATAAGTTTACGGTTAGGTTTAGGTTTAGGTTACGGGTTAGGGTTAGGGTATGGGTTAGGGTACGGTTTAGGTGCGGGTTAGGGTTAGGGTATGGGTTAGGGTTAGGGTACGGGTAAGGGTTATGGTTAGGGTTAGGGTTAGGTTTAGGTTTAGGGTGCGAGTTAGGCTTAGGGTTAGGGTTACGGTTAGCGCTAGGGTATGGTTAGGGTTACTCTTAGGGTTTTGGTACGGGTTAAGTTTAGGGTTAGGGTACGGGTATGGGTACAGTTAGGGTTAGTGTATGGGATAGGGTTAGGATTAGGGTTAGTGTTAGTGTTAGGGTTAGGTTTAAGGTTAGGGTATGGTTTAGGTTTAGGGTTAGGGTTAGTGTTAGGGTACGGGTTAGGGTTAGGTTACGGGTTAGGTCTAGGGTTAGGGACAAGTTAGCATTAGGGTTAGGGTACGAGATAGGTTTAGGGTACGGGTTAGGTCTAGGGTTAGGGATTGGTTTGGGAGTGGGTTAGGGTTAGGCATCGGGTTAGGGTTAGGGTCCGGGTTAGGGTTAGGGTACGGGTTAGGGTTAGTGTTAGGTTTATGTTATGGTTTAGGGTTAGGGTTAGGGTTAGTTGTTAGTGTATGGGTTAGGATTAGGGTACGGGTTAGGTCTAGGGTTAGGGTTAGGTTTAGATGTGTGTTAGGGTCAGGGTTAGGGTACGGGATTAGGTTTAGGGTTAGGTTCAGGGTTTGGGTTAGGTTTTGAGTTAGGGTTAGGGTTAGGGTACGGGTTCGAGTTACGGTACGAGTTAGGGTTATGGATAGGGTTAGGTTTAGGGTTAGGGTTATAGTAGGGGGTTAGGGTTAGTGTCAGTGTTAGGTTTAGGGTTAGAGTACGGGTTAGGTTTAGTGTTAGGATTATGGTTAGTGTTAGGGTTAGGGTTAGGGTTAGAGGACGTGTTAGGGTTAGGTTTAGGGTTAGGGTTAAGTTAGAGTACGGGTAGGGTTAGTGTTAGTGTTAGGGTTAGGGTTAGGGTTCGGGTTAGTGTTAGGGTTACGGTACGGGTTAGGGTTAAGTTTACGGTACAAGATAGGCTTAGTGTACGTGTTTGGTCTAGAGTTAGGGTTAGTTTTAGTGTGTGGTTTAGGGTTAGGGTTAGGATACGTGTTAGGTTTAGGGTTTCGGTTCGGGTTAGGGTACGTCTAGGGTTAGGGTACGGGTTAGGTTTAGGGTTAGGCTAAGGGTTAGTGTTAGGGTACGGGTTAGGGTTAGAGTACGGGTTAGGGTTAGGTTTAGGGTTAGGATTAGGGTTAGAGTATGGGTTAGGGTTAGTGTTAGTGTTAGGGTTAGGGTTAGTGTACGGATAGGGTTAGGGTTAGGATTAGGGTTAGGGCACAGGTTAGGGTTAGGTTTAGGGTACGGGATAGGGTTAGTGGACGGGATAAGTTTAGGTTTAGGTTTAGGTTTAGGTTACGGGTTTGGGTTAGGGTATGTGTTAGGGTTAGGTTTAGGTGCGGGTTAGGGTTAGGGTACGGGTTAGGGTTAGGTTTAGGGTCAGGGTTAGGATTAGGGATAGGGTTATGGTACAGATTAGGGTTAGGGTTGGGGTTATGGTACAGGTTAATTTTAGGTTTAGGGTACGGATTAGGTTTACGGTTAAGGTTAGGGTTAGTGTTAGGTTATGGGTTAGGGTTAGGGTACGGGTAAGGGTTATGGTTAGGGTTACGGTTAGGTTTAGTTTTAGGGTGTGTGTTAGTCGTAGGGTTAAGGTTAGTGTTAGCGCTAGGGTATGGGTTAGGGTTACTCATAGGGTTTGGTACGGGTTAGGGTTAGGGTTAGGGTACGGGATAGTGTTGGGTACGGGTTAGGTCAAGGGTTAGGGTTAGGTTTAGGGTTAGGGTTAGGCTATGAGTTAGGTTTAGGGTATGGGTAAGGGTTTGGGTTAGGGCCAGCATTAGGGTTAGGGTTAGGGTACAAGTTAGGGTTTGGGTTAGGTTTATGGTACGGGATAGTGTTAGGGTTAGGGTTAGGGTTAGAGTATGGGGTAGGGTTAGGGTTAGGGTTAGAGTTCGGATAGGTTTAGGATTAGGGTTATTGTATGGGTTAGGCTTAGGGTACGTTTTAGGGTCAGGTTTAGGGTTAGGTTTAGGGTTAGGGCACGGGTTAGGGTTAGGTTTAGGGTACGGTTTAGGGTTAGGTTTAGGGTTAGGGTACAGGTTAGGTTTAGGGTACGGGTTAGGGTTAGGGTTAGGTTATGGTTAGGGTTAGGGTTAGGGTACGAATTATTGTTAGGGTTAGGGTACGGTTTTGGGTTAGGGTTATGGTACGGATTAGGTCTACAGTACGGGTTAGTGTTAGGGTGACGGTTAGGGTTAGGGTTAGGGTTAGTGTTAGAGTACGGGTTAGGGTTAGTGTTAGGGTTAGGGTTAGAGTACGGGTTAGGGTTAGGTTTAGTGTTAGAGTACGGGGTATGGTTAGTGTTAGGGTTAGGGTTAGAGTACGGGTTAGGGTTAGGTTTAGGGTTAGGATTAGGGTTAGGGTACGGGTTAGGGTTAGGGTTAGGGTACGGGTTAGTTTTACCGTTTGGGTACGGGTTAGGGAAAGTGTTAGGGTTGGGTGTAGGGTTAGGGTACGTGTTAGGGTTAGGGTTTGGGTGCGGCTTAGGGTTAGGTTTAGGGTACGGGATAGGGTTAGTGTGCGGGTTAAGTTTATGCTTAGGGTTAGGTGTAGGTTATGGGTTAGAGTTAGGGTATGGGGTAGGGTTAGGTTTAGGTGCGGGTTAGGGTTAGGGTAGGGGTTAGGGTTAGGTTTAGGTTCAGGGTTAGGTTTAGGGATAGGGTTATTGTACGTGATAGGGTAGGGTTGGGGTTAGGGTACGGGTTATTTTTAGTGTTAGGGTATGGGTTAGAGTTACGGTTAAGGTTAGTGTTATGTTACGGTATGGGTTAGGGTTAGGATACGGGTAAGTTTTATGGTTAGGTTTAGGGTTAAGTTTAGGTTTAGTGTGCTGGTTAGGCTTAGGGTTAGGGTTAGGGTTAGCGCTAGGGTATGGGTTAGTGTTACTGTTAGGGTTTGGGTACGGGTTAGGGTTAGGGTTAGGGTACGGGATAAGGTTGGGTATGGGTTAGGTCAAGGGTTAGTGTTAGGTTTAGGGTACGGGTTAGGGTTAAGGTTAGGTTTATGGTTAGGGTTAGGGTATGTGTTAGTTTTAGGGTACAGGTTAGGGTTAGGGCTATGGTCAGGTTTAGGGTTATGGTTAGGGTACGAGTTAGGGTTAGGGATAGGTTAAGGGTATGGGTACGGGTACGGGTACGGGTACGGGTTAGGGTACGGGTTAGGGTTACGGTTAAGTTTCAGGTTAGGGTTAGGGTACGGGCTAGGGTTACGTTTAGGGTTAGGGTATGGGTTAGGTTTAGGGTTAGTGTTCGTGTACGGTTTAGGGTTAGGGTACGGGATAGGGTTAGTGTTAGGGTCAGGGTAAGGGTTAGGTTTAGGGTCCGGGTTAGTGTTAGGGTTAGGGTTAGCGCTAGGGTATTGGTTAGGGTTACTGTTAGGGTTTGGGTACGGTTTAGGGTTAGGGTTAGGTTACAGGATACGTTTGGGTATGCATTAGGTAGAGGGTTAGGGTTACGTTTAGGGTACGGTTTGGGGTTAGGGTTAGGTTTAGGGTTAAGGTTAGGGTATGGGTTAGGCTTAGGGTATGGGTTAGGGTTAGGGTTAGGGTCAGGGTTAGGGTAGATTTAGGGTACGAGATATGGTTAGGGTTAGGTTTAGGGTTAGGTTACGGTTTAGGGTTAGGTTTAGGTGTGGGTTAGGGTTAGGGTTAGGGTTAGGTTAAGTTATGGGTTAGGGTTAGGGTTGGTGATAGGGTACGGGTTAATTTTAGGATTAGGGTTTGGGTCAGGGTTACGGTTAAGTTTAGGGTTTGGTTCAGGGTATGGGATAGGGTTAGGTTATGGGTAAGGGTTATGGTTAGGGGTAGGGTTAGTTTTAGGTTTAGGGTGCAGGTTAGGTTTAGGGTTAGGGTCAGGGTTAGGGTTAGGGTTAGGGTACGAATTATGGTTAGGGTTAGGGTATGGGTTAGGTTTAGGGTTATGGTACGGGTTTGGGTTACAGTACGAGTTAGGGTTAGGGTGAGGTTTAGGGTTAGGGTTAGAGTACAGTTAGGGTTAGGGTTAGGGTTAGAGTACGGGATAGGGTTTTTGTTAGGGTTAGGGTTTGGGTTAGGGTACGGGTACGGGTACGGGTTAGGGTTAGGGTTAGGGTTAGGGTTAGAGTATGGGGTAGGGTTGGTGTTTGGGTTAGGGTTAGGGTTAGGGTTAGGGTATGGGTTAGGCTTAGGGTACGGTTTAGGTTTACGGTTAGGGTCAGGTTTAGGGTTAGGGTTAGTGTTAGGGTTAGCGCTACATTATGGGTTAGGGTTACTGTTAGGTTTTGGGTATGGGTTAGGGTTAAGTTTAGGTTATGGGATAGGGTTAGGTATGGGTTAGTTCAAGGTTAGGGTTAGGTTTAGGTACGGGTTAGTGTTAGGGTTAGGATTAGGGTTAGGGTTACGGTGTGGGTTAGGCATAGGGTACGGATTAGGATTAGGGTTAGGGTACGGGTTAGGGTTAGGTTTAGGGTACAGGTTAGGGTTAGTTTGGGGTTAGGGTATGGGTTAGGTTTAGGGTACGGGTTAGGTTTAGGGTTAGGGTCAGGTTTAGGGTTAGGGTTAAGGTTGGGTACAGGTTAGGGGTCTGTTTAGGGTACGGGTTAGGGTTAGGTTTAGGCTTAGGGTTAGAGTACGGGGTAGGGTTAGGGTTAGGGTTGGAGTACAGATAGGGTTAGGGTTAGAGTTAGGATTAGGTTACGGGTTAGGGTTAGTGTACGGGTTAGGGTTAGGGTCAGTGTTAGGGTTAGGGTACGAGTTAGGTTTAGGGTTAGGGTACGGTTAAGGGTTATGTTTAGCGTTAGGGTTAGGGTTAAGTTTAGGGTGCTGTTTAGGGTTAGGGTTAGGGTTAGGGTACGGGTTTGTGTTAGTGTTAGGAAACGGGTTAGGTTTACCATTTGGGTACGGGTTAGGTAAGGGTTAGAGTTAGGGTTAGGGTTAGGGGTTAGGGTTAGAGTTAGTGTTAGGCTACGGGATAGGGTTAGAGTATGGGTTAGGGTTAGGTTTAGGGTTAGGGTTAGGTTTAGGTTTATAGTACGGGTTTGGGTTAGAGATAGGGTTAGGTTTAGGGTTAGAGTACACGTTAGGGATAGTGTTAGGTTTAGGGTTAGTTTTAGGGTACGGGTTAGGGTTAGCGTATGGGTTAGGGTTACGTTTAGGTTTAGGGTTAGTCCTAGAGTAAGGGTTAGGTTTAGTGTTAGGGTTAGGGTTAGGGTTAGGGTTAGAGTGCGGATAGGGTTAGGGTTAGGGTTAGGGTTAGGGTCAGGGATAGAGTACTGTTTAGGGTTAGGGTTTGTGTTAGGGTTAGAGTATGGGTTAGGGTTAGTGTTAGTGTTAGGGTTAGGGTTAGTTTTAGGGTACGGGTTAGGGTTAGAGTTAGGGTTAGGGTTAGAGTACGGGGTAGGGTTAGTGTTAGTGTTAGGGTTAGGGTTAATATACGGGTTAGGCCTGGGGTTAGGTTTAGGGTTAGGTTACGGTTTAGGGTTAGGTTTAGGGTACGGGATAGGGTTAGCATACGGGTTAAGTTTAGGGTTAGGGTTAGGCTTAGGTTACTGTTTAGGGTTAGGGTTGGTGTGGGTTAGGGTTAGGGTTAGGGTTAGGGTACAGGTTAGGGTTAGGGTTGGGTTAGGGTACGGGTTAATTTTAGGTTTAGTGTACGGGTCATGGTTACGGTTAAGTTTAGGGTTAGTGTTAGGGTATGGTTTAGGGTTAGGGTACGGGTAATGTTTAGGGTTAGGGTTAGGGTTAGGTTACGGGTTAGGTTAAGGGTTAGGGTTAGGTTTAGGGAAAGTGTTAGGCTTAGGGTTAGGATTAGGTTCAGCGTTAGTGTATGGGTTAGGCTTAGGTTACAGGTTAGGGTTTGGGTTAGGTTCAGGGTTAGGGTTAGGGTTAGGGCTAGGGTACGGGTTAGGGTTAAGTTTAGGGTACGGGTTAGGGTTAGGTTTAGGGTTAGGGTATGGGTTAGGTTTAGGATACGGGTTAGGGTTAGGGTTAGGGTCAGGGTTAGCGTTAGGGTTAGTGTACGAATTAGGGTTAGGTTTAGGGTACAGGTTAGGTTTAGGGTTATGGTATGGGTTAGGGTTACAGTACGGGTTAGGGTTAGGGTGAGGGTTAGGGTGAGGGTTAGAATATGTTTAGGGTTAGAGTTAGGCTTAGGGATAGAGTACGGGTTAGGGTTAGTGTTAGGGTTAGGTTTAGGGTTAGGGTTAGGTTACGGGTTAGGTTTAGGATTAGGGTTACTGTTAGAGTACGGGGAGCGTTTGTGTAAGGGTTAGGGTTATGGTTAGAGTACGGTTTAGGGTTAGTGTTAGGGTTCGGTTTAAGGTACGGGTTTGGGTTAGGGTTAGGGTTAGTGTTAGAGTGCGGGATAGGGTTAGTGTTAGGGTTAGGGTAGGGTAAAAGTACGGGTTAGGGTTAGTGCTAGGGTACTGGTTAGGTTTACCGTTTGGATACGGGTTAGGGTAAGGGTTAGGGTTAGGGTTAGGGTACGTGTTAGGTTTAGGGTTTGGGTACAGGTTAGGGTTATGTTTAGTGTTAGGGTACGAGTTAGGTTTAGGGTTAGGGTAAGGGTTAGTGTTGGGGGACGGGACAGTTTTAGAGTATGGGTTAGGGTTAGGTTTAGGTTTAGGATTAGGTTTAGAGTACGGGTTAGGGTTAGAGATAGTGTTAGGTTTAGGGTCAGGGTTAGGGTTAGGGTTACTGTTAAGGTTAGGGTTAGGGTTAAAATACGGGTTAGGTTTAGGGTACGGGTTAGGGTTGAGGTTATGGTCAGAGTTAGGGTTAGGGTACGAGTTAGAGTTAGGGTTAGGGTACGGGTTAAGGTTAGGGTTTTGGTACGGGTTAGGTTTACAGTACGGGTTAGGGTTAGGGTGAGGGTTAGGGTTAGCGTTAGAATACGGTTAGGGTTAGGGTTAGGGTTAGAGTACGGGTTGGGTTAGTGTTAGGATTAGGGTTAGCGTCAGGGTTAGAGTACGGGATAGGGTTAGGGAAAGGGTTAGTGTTAGAGTACGGGGTAGGGTTAGTGTTAGGGTTAGGGTTAGGGTTAGAGTACGGGTTAGGGTTAGTGTTAGGGTTAGGGTTAGGTTTAGTGTATGGGTACGGGTTAGGGTTAGGGTTAGGGTTAGAGTACGGGGAAGGTTAGGGTTAGGGTTAGGTTTAGGGTACGGGTTAGGGTTGGGTACGGGTTACGACAATTGTTAGGGTTAGGTTTAGGGTACGGGATAGGGTTAGGGGTAGGTTTAGTGTACGGGTTAGGGTATGGGTTAGGGTTAAAGTACGGGTTAGGTTTAGGTTACGGGTTAGAGTTAGGTTTAGGGTCAGGGTTAGGGTTGGGGTATGGTTCGAGTTAGGGTTAAGGTTAGGATACGGGTTAGGGTAAGTGTTATGGTACGGGTTAGGGTTACAGTACGTGTTAGGGTTAGGGTTAGGGTTGGGGTTAGGGTACGGGTTAGATTTAGGGTTAGGGTATGGGTTAGTTTAAGGGTAAGGTTAGGGTTAGTGTTAGGGTATGGGTTAGGGTTAGGTAAGGGTAAGAGTTATGGTTAGGTTTAGGGTTAGGTTTAGGTTTAGTGTGCGAGTTCGGATTAGGTTTAGGGTTAAGGGTAGCGCTTGGGAATGGGTTAGGGTTCCTGTTAGGGTTTGGGTACGTGTTAGGGTTAGGTTTAGGGTACGAGATAGGGTTGGGTACTGGTTAGGTCAAGGGTTAGGGTTAGGTTTAGGGTAATGTTAGGTTTAGGGTTAGGGTTAGGATTAGGGTTAGGGTCCGAGTTTGGTTAGGTTTAGGGTACGAGTTAGTGTTAGGGTTAGGTTTAGTGTTCGGGTTAGGGTTAGGGTTAAAGTACGTGTTAGGTTTAGGGTACGGGTTAGGGTTAGGTTTAGGGTCAGGGTTAGGGTTAGGGTTAGGCCGCGAGTTAGGGTTAGGTTAGGGTACGGGTTAGGGTTAGGGTTAAGGTACGGGTTAGGGTTACAGTACGGGTTAGGGTTAGGGTGAGGATTAGGGTAGGGTTAGAGTATGGTTAGGGTTAGGGTTAGGGTTAGAGTACGAGTTAGGTTTAGTGTTAGTGTTAGGGTTAGGTTTAGGGTTAGGGTTATTGTACAGGTTAGGCTAAGGTTTAGGTTTAGGGTTAGGATACGGGTAAGGGTTAGGTTTAGGGTAAGGGATAGGGTTAGGCTTAGGGTTAGTGTAAGGGTTAGGGTTAGGTTTAGGTTCAGGGTTAGGGTTAGGGTTAGTGTTAGTGTACACATTAGGGTTAGGGTTGAGGTGAGGGTATGGGTTAGGTTTAGAGTTAGGGTACGGTTTAGGGTTATGGTTAAGGTTAGGGTTAGGGTTAGGGTTAGGTTACAGTTAAGGGTTATGTTTTGGGTTAGGTTTAGGGTTAAGTTTAGGTTGCGGGTTTGGGTTAGGGTTAGGGTTAGAGTACGGGTTTGGGTTAATGTTAGGGTATGGGTTAGGTTTACCGTTTGGGTACGGATTAGGGTAAGGGTTAGAGTTAGCATTATGTTTAAGGGTTATGTTTAGGTTTACGGTTAGGCTACGGGTAGGGTTAGGGTACGGGTTAGGGTAGGGTTAGGGTTCGGTTTAGGGTTAGTGTACGGGTTAGGGTTAGGGTTAGGGTTAGGGTTAGGGTTAGGGTTAGCATTAGGGTTACGGTACGGGTTAGGGTTAAGGTTACGGTACGGGTTAGGGTTAGTGTACGTGTTAGGTATAGGGTTAGGGTGAGGTTTAGTGTGCGGGTTGGGGTTAGGGTTATGGTTAGGGTACGTGTTAGGCTTAGGGTTTGGGTACGGGTTAGGGTTACGTTTAGGGTTAGGGTACGGGTTAGGTTCAGGGTTACGGTAAGGGTTAGTGTTAGGGTACGGTTTAGTGTTAGAGTACGCGTTAGGGTTAGGTTTAGGGTTAGGTTTAGAGTACGTTTTAGGGTTACTCTTAGGGTTAGGGTTAGGTTTAGTGTACGGATAGTGTTAGGGTTAGGGTTAGGGTTAGTGTACGGGTTAGGGTTAGGTTTAGGTTATGGGATAGGTTTAGTGTTCAGGTTAAGTTTAGGGTTAGGGTTAGGTTTAGGTTACGGTTTAGGGTTAGGGTACGGGTTAGGGTTAGGTTTAGGTGCGGGTTAGGGTTAGGGTTGGGGTTAGGGTACGGGTTAGATTTAGGGTTAGGGTATGGGTTAGTTTAAGGGTAAGGTTAGGGTTAGTGTTAGGGTATGGGTTAGGGTTAGGTAAGGGTAAGAGTTATGGTTAGGTTTAGGGTTAGGTTTAGGTTTAGTGTGCGAGTTCGGATTAGGTTTAGGGTTAAGGGTAGCGCTTGGGAATGGGTTAGGGTTCCTGTTAGGGTTTGGGTACGTGTTAGGGTTAGGTTTAGGGTACGAGATAGGGTTGGGTACTGGTTAGGTCAAGGGTTAGGGTTAGTTTTAGGGTAATGTTAGCTTTAGGGTTAGGTTTAGGATTAGGGTTATGGTATGGGTTAGGTTTAGGGTACAGGTTAGGGTTAGGGTCAGGGTTAGGGTTAGGGTTAGGGTATGAGTTAGGGTTAAGGTTAGGTTTAGGGTACCGCTTAGGGATAGGTTTAGGGTTAGGGTACGGGTTAGGTTTAGGGTACAGGTTAGGGTTAGGGTCAGGGTTAGTGTTAGGCTATGATTTAGGGTTAGGGTTAGGGTACGGGTTAGAGTTAGGGTGAGGGTTAGGGTTAGGGTTAGAGTACAGTTAGGGTAAGTGTTAGGGTTAGGGTTAGAGTAAGGGTTAGGGTTAGTGTTAGGGTTAGGGAAAGGTTTAGGTTAGGGTTAGGCTACGGGTTAGGTTTAGGGTTAGGGTTAGATTACGGGGGTTGGGTTAGTGTTAGGGTTAGGGTTAGGGCTAATGTACGGGTTAGGCTTAGTGTTAGGTTTAGGGTTAGGTTACGGGTTAGGGTTAGGTTCAGGGTACGGGATAGGGTTAGCATACGGGATAAGTATAGGGTTAGGTTTAGGTTTAGGTTACGGGTTAGGGTTAGGGTACGGGTTATGGTTAGGTTTAGGGTGCTAGTTATGGTTAGGGTTAGGGATAGTGAACGGGTTAGGGTTAGGTTTGGGGTCAGGGTTAGTGTTAGGGTTAGTGTTAGTGTATGGGTTAGGGTTAGGGTTGGGGTTAGGGTACGGGTTAGTTTTAGGGTTAGGTTACGGGTTAGGGTTACGGTTAAAGTTAGGGTTAAGGTTAGGGTGTGGGTTAGGGTTAGGGTACGGTTAAGGGTTAAAGTTAGGGTTAGGGTTAGGGTTAAGTGTAGGGTGCGGTTTAGGGATAGGATTAGGGTTATGGTTAGGGTTAGAGTATGGGTTTGGTTTAGTGTTAGGGTATGGGTTAGGTGTACCGTTTGGGTACAGGATAGGGTAAGGAATAGGGTTAGTGTTAGGGTTAGGGTTAGGGGTTAGGGTTAGAGTTAGGGTTAGGCTACGGGAACGGGTTAGAGTACGGGTTAAGTTTAGGTTTAAGTTTAGGGTTAGGTTTAGGTTTATAGTACGGGTTAGGGTTAGAGTTAGGGTTAGGTTTAGGGTTAGAGTACGGGTTAGGGATAGTGTTAGGGTTAGGGTTAGTGTTAGGGTACGGGTTAGGGTTAGCGTAAGGGTAGGGTTACGTTTAGGGTTAGAGTTAGTGTTAGAGAATGGATTAGAGTTAGTGTTATGGTTATGGTTATGGTTAGGGTTAGAGTACGGATAGGGTTAGGGTTAGCGTTAGGGTTAGGGTACGGGTTAGGGTTAGGGTTAGGGTTAGGGTTAGGGGACGGGTTAGGATTAGGGTACGGGTTAGGGTATCGGTTAGGGTTATGGGACCGGTTATGGTTAGGGTTAGGGTTAGAGTTAGAGTTAGGGTTAGGGTTAGGGTTAGGGTTAGAGTACGGGTTAGGGTTAGTGTTAGGGTTAGGGTTAGGTTTAGTGTATGGGTACGGGTTAGGGTTAGGGTTAGGGTTACGGTTAGAGTACGGGGAAGGTTAGGGTTAGGGTTAGGTTTAGGGTACGGGTTAGGGTTGGGTACGGGTTACGACAATTGTTAGGGTTAGGTTTAGGGTACGGGATAGGGTTAGGGGTAGGTTTAGGGTACGGGTTAGGGTATGGGTTAGGGTTAAAGTACGGGTTAGGTTTAGGTTACGGGTTAGAGTTAGGTTTAGGGTCAGGGTTAGGGTTGGGGTATGGTTCGAGTTAGGGTTAAGGTTAGGATACGGGTTAGGGTAAGTGTTATGGTACGGGTTAGGGTTACAGTACGTGTTAGGGTTAGGGTGAGGGTTAGGGTTAGTGTTAGAGTACGGTTTGGTTAGGGTTAGGGTTAGGGTTAGCGCTACGATATGGGTTAGGGTTACTCTTAGTGTTTAGGTACGGGTTAGGATTAGGGTTAGGGTACGGGATAGGTTTGGGTACGGTTTAGGTCAAGGGTGAAGGTTAGGTTTAGGGTACGGGTTAGGGTTAGGATTAGGGTTAGGGTCCGAGTTTGGTTAGGTTTATGGTACGAGTTAGTGTTAGGGTTAGGTTTAGTGTTCGGGTTAGGGTTAGGGTTAAAGTACGTGTTAGGTTTAGGGTACGGGTTAGGGTTAGGTTTAGGGTTAGGGTTAGGCCGCGAGTTAGGGTTAGGTTAGGGTACGGGTTAGGGTTAGGGTTAAGGTACGGGTTAGGGTTACAGTACGGGTTAGGGTTAGGGTGAGGATTAAGGTAGGGTTAGAGTATGGTTAGGGTTAGGGTTAGGGTTAGAGTACGAGTTAGGTTTAGTGTTAGGGTTAGGGTTAGGTTTAGGGTTAGGGTTATTGTACAGGTTAGGCTAAGGTTTAGGTTTAGGGTTAGGATACGGGTAAGGGTTAGGTTTAGGGTAAGGGATAGGGTTAGGCTTAGGGTTAGTGTAAGGGTTAGGGTTAGGTTTAGGTTCAGGGTTAGGGTTAGGGTTAGTGTTAGTGTACACATTAGGGTTAGGGTTGAGGTGAGGGTACGGGTTAGGTTTAGAGTTAGGGTATGGTTTAGGGTTATGGTTAAGGTTAGGGTTAGGGTTAGGGTTAGGTTACAGTTAAGGGTTATGTTTTGGGTTAGGGTTAGGGTTAAGTTTAGGTTGCGGGTTTGGGTTAGGGTTAGGGTTAGAGTACGGGTTTGGGTTAATGTTAGGGTATGGGTTAGGTTTACCGTTTGGGTACGGATTAGGGTAAGGGTTAGAGTTAGCATTATGTTTAAGGGTTATGTTTAGGTTTACGGTTAGGCTACGGGTAGGGTTAGGGTACGGTTTAGGGTAGGGTTAGGGTTCGGTTTAGGGTTAGTGTACGGGTAGGGTTAGGGTTAGGGTTAGGGTTAGGGTTAGCGTTAGGGTTACGGTACGGGTTAGGGTTAAGGTTACGGTACGGGATAGGGTTAGTGTACGTGTTAGGTATAGGGTTAGGGTGAAGTTTAGTGTGCGGGTTGGGGTTAGGGTTACGGTTAGGGTACGTGTTAGGCTTAGGGTTTGGGTACGGGTTAGGGTTACGTTTAGGGTTAGGGTACGGGTTAGGTTCAGGGTTACGGTAAGGGTTAGTGTTAAGGTACGGTTTAGTGTTAGAGTACGCGTTAGGGTTAGGTTTAGGGTTAGGTTTAGAGTACGTTTTAGGGTTACTCTTAGGGTTAGGGTTAGGTTTAGTGTACGGATAGTGTTAGGGTTAGGGTTAGGGTTAGTGTACGGGTTAGGGTTAGGTTTAGGTTATGGGATAGGTTTAGTGTTCAGGTTAAGTTTAGGGTTAGGGTTAGGTTTAGGTTACGGTTTAGGGTTAGGGTACGGGTTAGGGTTAGGTTTAGGTGCGGGTTAGGGTTAGGGTTGGGGTTAGGGTACGGGTTAGATTTAGGGTTAGGGTATGGGTTAGTTTAAGGGTAAGGTTAGGGTTAGTGTTAGGGTATGGGTTAGGGTTAGGTAAGGGTAAGAGTTATGGTTATGTTTAGGGTTAGGTTTAAGTTTAGTGTGCGAGTTCGGATTAGGTTTAGGGTTAAGGGTAGCGCTTGGGAATGGGTTAGGGTTCCTGTTAGGGTTTGGGTACGTGTTAGGGTTAGGTTTAGGGTACGAGATAGGGTTGGGTACTGGTTAGGTCAAGGGTTAGGGTTAGGTTTAGGGTAATGTTAGCTTTAGGGTTAGGTTTAGGATTAGGGTTATGGTATGGGTTAGGTTTAGGGTACAGGTTAGGGTTAGGGTCAGGGTTAGGGTTAGGGTTAGGGTATGAGTTAGGGTTAAGGTTAGGTTTAGGGTATGGCTTAGGGATAGGTTTAGGGTTAGGGTACGGGTTAGGTTTAGGGTACAGGTTAGGGTTAGGGTCAGGGTTAGTGTTAGGCTATGATTTAGGGTTAGGGTTAGGGTACGGGTTAGAGTTAGGGTGAGGGTTAGGGATAGGGTTAGAGTACAGTTAGGGTAAGTGTTAGGGTTAGGGTTAGAGTAAGGGTTAGGGTTAGTGTTAGGGTTAGGGAAAGGTTTAGGTTAGGGTTAGGCTACGGGTTAGGTTTAGGGTTAGGGTTAGATTACGGGGGTTGGGTTAGTGTTAGGGTTAGGGTTAGGGCTAATGTACGGGTTAGGCTTAGTGTTAGGTTTAGGGTTAGGTTACGGGTTAGGGATAGGTTCAGGGTACGGGATAGGGTTAGCATACGGGATAAGTATAGGGTTAGGTTTAGGTTTAGGTTACGGGTTAGGGTTAGGGTACGGGTTATGGTTAGGTTTAGGGTGCTAGTTATGGTTAGGGTTAGGGATAGTGAACGGGTTAGGGTTAGGTGTAGGGTCAGGGTTAGTGTTAGGGTTAGTGTTAGTGTATGGGTTAGGGTTAGGGTTGGGGTTAGGGTACGGGTTAGTTTTAGGGTTAGGTTACGGGTTAGTGTTATGGTTAAAGTTAGGGTTAAGGTTAGGGTGTGGGTTAGGGTTAGGGTACGGTTAAGGGTTAAAGTTAGGGTTAGGGTTAGGGTTAAGTGTAGCGTGCGGTTTAGGGATAGGGTTAGGGTTATGGTTAGGGTTAGAGTATGGGTTTGGTTTAGTGTTAGGGTATGGGTTAGGTGTACCGTTTGGGTACGGGATAGGGTAAGGAATAGGGTTAGTGTTAGGGTTAGGGTTAGGGGTTAGGGTTAGAGTTAGGGTTAGGCTACGGGAACGGGTTATAGTACGGGTTAAGTTTAGGTTTAAGTTTAGGGTTAGGTTTAGGTTTATAGTACGGGTTAGGGTTAGAGTTAGGGTTAGGTTTATGGTTAGAGTACGGGTTAGGGATTGTGTTAGGGTTAGGGTTAGTGTTAGGGTACGGGTTAGGGTTAGCGTAAGGGTAGGGTTACGTTTAGGGTTAGGGTTAGTGTTAGAGTATGGATTAGAGTTAGTGTTATGGTTATGGTTAGGGTTAGGGTTAGAGTACGGATAGGGTTAGGGTTAGGGTTAGGGTTAGGGTACGGCTTAGGGTTAGGGTTAGGGTTAGGGTACGGGTTAGGATTAGGGTACGGGTTAGGGTATCGGTTAGGGTTAGGGGACCGGTTATGGTTAGGGTTAGGGTTAGAGTTAGAGTTAGGGTTAGGGTTAGGGTTAGGGTTAGGGTTAGGGTTAGGTTTAGAGTACTTGTTAGGGTTAGTGTTAGGGTTACGGTTAGGGTTAATGTACGGTTTAGGCTTAGGGTTAAGTTTAGGGTTAGGATACGGGTTAGGGTCAGGTTTAGGGTACGGGATAGGGTTAGCATGCGGGTTAAGTTTAGAGTTAGGGTTAGTTTTAGGTTATGGGTTAGGGTTAAGGTACGGGTTAGGTTTAGGTTTAGGGTGCGGGTTAGGGTTAGGGTTAGGGTTAGAGTACCATTTAGCATTAGTGTTAGGGTTAGGGTTAGGGTTAGTGTAAGGGTTAGGGTAGGTTTAGGGTTAGTGTAAGGGTTAGGGTTAGGTTTAGGGTCAGGGTTTGGGTTAGGGTTAGGGTTATTGTCCGGGTTAGGGTTAGGGTTGGGGTTAGGGTATGGGTTAGTTTTAGGGTTAGGTTGCTATTAGGTTTACGGTTAAGGTTAGGGTAGTGTTAGGGTATGGGTTAGGGTTAGGTTACGGTAAGGGTTATGGTTTGGGTTAGGGTTATTGTTAAGTTAAGGGTGCGGCTTTTGGTTAGGGTTAGGGTTAGAGTACGGGTTTCGGTTAGTGTTAGGATACGGGTTAGGTTTACCATTTGGGTAAGGGTTAGGGTAAGTGTTAGGGTTAGGGTTAGGGGTTAGGGTTAGATTTAGGGTTAGGCTACAGGTAGGGTTAGGGTACGGGTTAGGGTAAGGGTTAGGGTTCGGGTTAGGTTTAAGGCTGGGCTACGGGATAGGTTAAGTGTACGTGTTAGGTCTAGGGTTAGGGATAGGTTTAGTGTGCAGGTTAGGGTTAGGGATAGGGTTAGGTTACGTGTTTGGGAAAGGGTTTGGGTACGGGTTAGCGTTATGTTTAGGGTTACGGTACGGGTTAGGTTTAGGGTTAGGGTTAGCGTACGGTTTCTGGTCAGGGTACGGGTTAGGGTTAGGTTTAGGGTCAGGGTTAGGGTTAGGTTTAGGGTAGGGTTAGGGTACACGTTAGGATTACTGTACGGGTTAGGGTTAGGTTTAGGGTTAAGGATAGGGTTAGGGTTCGGGTACGGATTAGGTTAGGGTACAGGTTAGGGTTAGGGTAAGGGTCAGGGTTAGGATTAGGGTTAGGGTACGAGTTAGGGTTAGGGTTAGGTTTAGGGTACGATGTAGGGTTAGGGTTAGGGGTTAGGTAAGGGTTAGTGTTAGGGTATGAGTTAGAGTTAGGGTATGGTTGAGGGTGAGGGGTAGGGTATGGGTTAGGTTTATGCGTCAGTTTAGGATTAGGGTTAGGGTTATGGTACATCTTAGCGTACAGGTTAGGGTTAGGTTTAGGTTACGGGTGAGGGTACTGGTTAGGGTTAGGGTTAAGGTACGTGTAATGGTACGGGTTAGGGTTAGGGTACGGGTTAGGGTTAGTGTACGGGATAGGGTTAGGATTAGGGTTAGTGTTAGAGTTAGGGTTAGGGGACAGGTTAGCGTTAGGGTTAGGGTACGGGATAGGTTTAGGGTACGTGTTAGGTCTAGGGTTAGGGTTAGGTTTAGTGTGTGGGTTAGGGTTAGGCATCTGGTTAGGGTTAGTGTACGTGTTAGGGTTTTTGTACTGGTTAGGGTTAGTGTTAGGTTTATGGTACGGGTTAGGGTTAGGGTTAGGGTTAGAGTATGAGTTAGGTTTAGGGTTAGGGTACAGGATTAGGGTTAGGGTTAGGGTCAGGGTTAGGGTTAGGGTTAGGGTAGGGTACGGGTTAGGGTTAGGGTTAGTGTACGGGATAGGTTTAGGATTAGAGTTAGTGTTAGTGTTAGGGTTAGGGTACAGGTTAGCGTTAGGGTTAGGTTACAGGATAGGTTTAGGGTACGGTTTAGTTCTAGGGTTAGTGTTAGGTTTAGGGTGTGGGTTAGGGTTAGGCATATGGTTATGGATAGGGTACGGGTTAGGGTTAGGGTACGGGTTAGAGTTAGTGTAAGTGTTATGGTACGGGTTATGGTTAGGGTTAGTTTTAGGGTACGGGTTAGGGTTAGGGTACTGGTTAGGTCTAGGGTTAGGGTTAGGTTTAGGATGCGGGTTAGGGTTAGGGTTAGGGTATGGGATTAGGTTTAGGGTTAGGGGCAGGGTTAGGGTTAGGTTAAGGTTAGGGTTAGGGTTAGGTTACGAGTTCGGGTTACGATACGAGTTAGGGTTAGGTTTAGGGTTAGGTTTAGGGTTAGGGTTATAGTAGGGGGTTAGGGTTAGTGTTAGGGTTAGGTTTAGGGTTAGAGTATGTGTTTGGTTTAGTGTTAGTGTTATGGTTAGTGTTAGGGTTAGGGTTAGGTTAGAGTACGGGTTAGGATTAGTGTTAGTGTTAGGGTTAGGGTTAATGTTAGGGTAAGTTTAGGGTTAGGGTTAGGGTTAGAGTATGGGTTAGGGTTAGGTTTAGGGTTAGGGTTAGGTTAGAGTACGGGATAGGGTTAGTGTTAGGGTTATGGTTAGGGTTAGCGTTAGGGTAAGTTTAGGGTTAGGGTTAGGGTTAGTGTACGGGTTAGGGTTAGGGTTAGGGTTAGGGTTAGGGTTAGTGTGAGGGTTATGGTACGGGTTAGGGTTAAGGTTATGGTACAGGATAGGTTTAGTGTATGTGTTAGGTCTAGGGTTAGGGTTAGTTTAAGTGTGCGGGTTAGGGTTAGGGTTAGGGTACGTGTTAGGGTTAGGGTTTGGGTACGGGTTAGTGTTACGTTTAGGGTTAGGGTATGGGTTAGGTTTAGGGTTAGGGTAAGGGTTAATGTTAGGGTACAGGTTAGGATTAGAGTTAGGGTTAGGGTACCTTTAGGGTTAGGGTTAGGGTTAGGGTTCGGGTTAGGGTTAGTCTGCGGGTTAGGATTAGGGTTAGGGTTAGGTACGGTTAGGGTTAGGGTTACGGTACGGGTTAGGGTTAAGGTTACGGTACAGGATAGGTTTAGTGTACGTGTTAGGTCTAGGGTTAGGGTTAGTTTAAGTGTGCGCATTAGGGTTAGGGATAGGGTACGTGTTAGGGTTAGGGTTTGGGTAAGGGTTAGGGTTACGTTTAGCGTTAGGGTACGGGTTAGGGATAGTGTTAGGGTTAGGTTTAGTGTTAGGGTACGGGTTAGGGTTACATTTAGGGTTAGGGTTAGTTTTAGAGTACAAGTTAGGGTTAGTGTTAGGGTTAGGTTTAGGGTTAGGGTTAGATAATGGGATAGGGTTAGTGTTAGGGTTAGGTTTAGGGTTAGTGTACGGGTAGGTTTAGGGTCAGGGTTAGGTTTAGGGTACAGGTTAGGGTTAGGTTTAGGGTACGGGATAGGGTTAGTGTACGGGATAAGTTTAGTGTTAGGTTTAGGTTTAGGTTACATGTTAGGGTTAGGGTACGGGTTAGGGTACGGTTAAGGTGAGGGTTAGGTTTAGGGTATGGGTTAGGGTTAGGGTACGGGTAAGGGTTATGGTTAGGGTTAGGGTTAGGTTTAGGTTTAGGGTGCGGGTTAGGCTTAGGGTTAGGGTTACGGTTAGCGCTAGGTTATGGGTTAGGGTTACTCTTAGGGTTTGGGTATGGTTTAGGGTTAGGGTTAGAGTACGGGTTAGGGTTAGAGTTAGGGTTAGGGTTAGAGTACGGGGTAGTGTTAGGGTTAGGGTTAGAGTACGGATAGGGTTAGGGTTAGGGTTAGGGTTAGGGTTAGGGTACGGGTTAGGGTTAGGGTCCGGGTTAGGGTTAGGGTCAGTGTTAGGGTTAGGGTACGAGTTAGGGTTAGGGTTAGGGTACGGTTAAGGGTTATGGTTATGGTTAGGGTTAGGGTTAGGGTTAAATTTAGGGTGCCGTTTAGGGTTAGGGTACCGGTTAGGGTTAGAGTATGGGTTTGGGTTAGTGTTCGGGTACAGGTTAGGGTTAGAGTACGGGTTAGGGTTAGGTTAAGGGTTAGGATTAGGATTAGAGTATGGGTTAGGGTTAGTGTTAGGGTTAGGGTTAGGGTTAGTGTACGGATAGGGTTAGGTTTAGGGTTAGGTTTAGGGTACAGTTTAGCGTTAGGTTTAGGGTACGGGATAGTGTTAGTGTACGGGATAAGTTTAGGTTTAGGTTTAGGTTTAGATTATGGGTTAGGGTTAGGGTACGGGTTAGGGTTAGGTTTCGGTGCGGGTTAGGGTTAGGGTACAGGTTAGGGTTAGGTTTAGGGTCAGGGTTAGGATTAGGGATAGGGTTATGGTACAGATTAGGTTTAGGGTTGGGGTTACGGTACAGGTTAGTTTTAGGGTTAGGGTACGGGGTAGGTTTACGGTTAAGGTTAGGGTTAGTGTTAGGTTATGGGTTAGGGTTAGGGTACGGGTAAGGGTTATGGTTTGGGTCACAGTTAGGTTTAGTTTTAGGGTGCGGGTTAGGCTTAGGGTTAGGGTTAGGGTTAGCGCTAGGCTATGGGTTAGGGTTACTGTTAGGGTATGGGTACGGTTTAGGGTTATGGTTAGGGTATGGGATAAGGTTGGGTACGGGTTAGGTCAAGGGTTAGGGTTAGGTTTAGTATATGGGTTAGTGTTAGGGTTAGGTTTATGGTTATGTTTAGGGTAAGGGTTAGTTTTAGGGTACGGGTTAGGGTTAGGGTTAGGGTCAGGTTTTGGGTTAGGGTTAGGGTACGAGTTAGGGTTAGGGATAGGTTAAGTGCACAGGTTAGGGTTAGGGTTAGGGTTAGGGTTGAGTACGGGGTAGGGTTAGTTTTAGGGTTAGCGTAAGGGTTAATGTGCGGGTTAGGCTTAGGGTTAGGTTAGGGTTTGGATACGGGTTAGGGTTAGGTTTAGAGTACGGGATAGGGTTAGCGAATGGGTTAAGTTTAGGGTTAGGGTTTGGTTTAGGTTACGGTTTAGGTTTAGGGTACGGGTTAGGGTTAGGTTTAGGGTGCGAGTTGGGTTCGGGTTAGGGTTAGGGTAAGGGTTAGGGTTAGGTTTAGGGTCAGGGTTAGGGTTAGGGTTAGTGTTAGGGTACAGGTTAGCGTTAGGGTAGGGGTTAGAGTATGGGTTAGTTTTAGGGTTTGGGTACGGATTAGCGTTATGGTTAAGGTTAGGGTTAGGCTTAGGTTATGGGTTAGGGTTAGGTTACGGTTAAGGGTTATGGTTTGGTTTAGGGTAGGGTTAAGTTTAGGGTGCAGGTTAGGTTTAGGGTTAGGGTTATGGTTAGGGTTAGAGTACGGGTTTGGGTTAGTGTTAGGGTATGGGTTAGGTTTACCGTTTGGGTACGGGTTCGGTAAAGGTTAGGGTTAGGCTTAGGGTTAGGGGTTAGGGTTAGAGTTAGGATTAGGCTACAGGTAGGGTTAGGGTTCGGGTTAGGGTTAGGGTTAAGGTTCGGGATAGGGTTTGGGTACGGGCTAGGTTTACGTTTAGGGTTAGGTATGGGTTAGGTTTAGGGTTAGGGTTCGTGTACGGTTTAGGGTTAGGGTATGGGATAGGGTTAGTTTTAGGGTTAAGGTAAGGGTTAGGTTTAGGATCTGGGTAGGGTTAGGGTTAAGGTTAGCGCTAGGGTATGGGTTACGGTTACTGTTAGGGTTTGGGTACAGGTTAGGGTTAGGCTTAGGTTACGGGATAGGTTTGGGTACGGGTTAGTAGAGGGTTAGGTTTACGTTTAGTATACGGTTTAGGGTTAGGGTTAGGTTTAGCGTTAAGGTTAGGGTATTGGTTAGGCTTAGGGTATGGGTTAGGGTTAGGGTTAGGGTCAGGTTTAGGGTAGGTTTAGGGTATGAGTTAGGGTTAGGGTTAGGTTTAGGGTACGGGTTAGGGTTAGGGTTAGGAGTTAGGGAAAGGGTTAGGTTTAGGGTATGAGTTAGGGTTAGGGTATGGGTTAGGGTGAGGGGTAGGGTATGGGTTAGGTTTAGGGTTAGGTTTAGGATTAGGGTTAGGGTTATGGTACGTGTTAGCGTACAGGTTAGGGTTAGGGTTAGGTTACAGGTTAGGGTACGGGTTAGGGTTACGGTTTGGTTTAGGGTTAGAGTATGGGTTAGGTTTAGTTTTAGGGTTAGAGTTAGGGTACGGGTATGGGTTACGGATAGGGTTAGTGTACGGGATAGGTTTAGGATTAGGTTTAGTGTTAGTGTTAGGGTTAGGGTTAAGGTTAGGGTACGGTTTAGGTTTAGGGTTAGGGTTAGTGTTAGGGTATGGGTTAGGGTTAGGTTACAGTTTAGGTCTAGGGTTAGGGACAGGTTAGCATTAGGGTTAAGGTACGAGATAGGTTTAGGGCATGGGTTAGGTCTAGGGTTAGGGTTTGGTTTAGGGAGTGGGTTAGGGTTAGGCGTCGGGTAAGGTTTAGGGTACGGGTTAGGGTTAGGTTACGGGTTAGGGTTAGTGTTAGGTTTATGGTACGGTTTAGGGTTAGGGTTAGGGTTAGTGTTAGGGTACGGGATAGGATTAGGGTACGGGTTAGGTCTAGGTTTATGGTTAGGTTTAGATGCGGGTTAGGGTCAGGCTTAGGGTACGGTTTAGGTTTAGGGTTAGGGTCAGGGTTAGGGTTAGGTTTAGGGTTAGGGTAGGGGTTCGGTTTATGGTACGAGTTAGGGTTATGGATAGGGTTAGGTTTAGGGTTAGGGTTATAGTAGGGGGTTAGGGTTAGTTCAGTGTTAGGTTTAGGGTTAGAGTACGGGTTAGGTTTAGTGTTAGGATTATGGTTAGTGTTAGGGTTAGGGTTAGGGTTAGAGTACAGGTTAGGGTTAGGTTTAGGGTTAGGGTTAAGTTAGAGTACGGGTAGGGTTAGTGTTAGGGTTAGGGTTAGGGTTAGGGTTAGGGTTAGGGTTAGTGTTAGGGTTATGGTACGGGTTAGGGTTAAGTTTACAGTACAGGATAGGCTTAGTGTACGTGTTAGGTCTAGAGTTAGGGTTAGTTTTAGTGTGCGGGTTAGGGTTAGGGTTAGGGTACGTGTTAGGTTTTAGGTTTGCGGTTCGGGTTAGGGTTACGTTTAGTGTTAGGGTACGGGTTAGGTTTAGGGTTATGGTAAGGATTAGTGTTAGGGTACGGGTTAGGGTTAGAGTACTGGTTAGGGTTAGGTTTAGGGTTAGGTTTAGGGTTAGAGTATGGGTTAGGGTTAGTGTTAGGGTTAGGGTTAGGGTTAGTGTACGGATAGGGTTAGGTTTAGGGTACAGTTTAGCGTTAGGTTTAGGGTACGGGATAGGGTTAGTGTACGGGATAAGTTTAGGTTTAGTTTTAGGTTTAGGTTACGGGTTAGGGTTAGGGTACGGGTTAGGGTTAGGTTTAGGTGCGGGTTAGGGTTAGGGTACGGGTTAGGGTTAGGTTTAGGGTCAGGGTTAAGATTAGGGATAGGGTTATGGTACGGATTAGGTTTAGGGTCAGGGTTACGGTACAGGTTATTTTTAGGGTTAGGGTACGGGGTAGGTTTACGGTTAAGGTTAGGGTTAGTGTTTGGTTATGGGTTAGGGTTAGGGTACGGGTAAGGGTTATGGTTAGGGTGATGGTTAGGTTTAGTTTTAGGGTGCGGGTTAGGCTTAGGGTTAGGGTTACTCTTAGGGTTGGGTATGGGTTAGGGTTAGGGTTAGGGTACAGGATAGGGTTGTGTACGGGTTGGGACAAGGGTTAGGGTTAGGTTTAGGGTACGGGATAGGGTTAGGGTTAGGTTTAGGGTTAGGGTTAGGCTATGAGTTAGGTTTAGGGTACGGGTTAGGGTTTGGGTTAGGGCCAGGGTTAGGGATAGGGTTAGGGTACAAGTTAGGGTTAGGGTTAGGTTTATGGTACGGGTTAGTGTTAGGGTTAGGTTTAAGGTTAGAGTACGGGGTAGGGTTAAGGTTAGGGTTAGAGTACAGATAGGGTTAGGATTAGGGTTAGGGTATGGGTTAGGCTTAGGGTACGTTTTAGGGTTAGGGTTAGGGTCAGGTTTAGGGTTAGGTTTAGGGTTAGGGTATGGGTTAGGGTTAAGTTTAGGGTACAGTTTAGGGTTAGGTTTAGGGTTAGGGTACAGGTTAGGTTTAGGGTACGGGTTAGGGTTACGGTTAGGGTCAGTGTTAGGTTTAGGGTTAGGGTACGAATTATTGTTAGGGTTAGGGTATGGGTTAGGGTTAGGGTTATGGTACGAATTAGGGTTACAGTACGGGTTAGTGTTATGGTGAGGGTTAGGGTTAGGGTTAGAATACGGTTAGGGTTAGGGTTAGAGTTAGAGTACGGGTTAGGGTTAGTGTTAAGGTTAGGTTAGTGTTAGGGTTAGAGTACGGATTAGGGTTAGGTTTAGGGTTAGTGTTAGGGTTAGGGTATGGGTTAGGTTAGGGTTAGTGTTAGAGTACGGGGTAGGGTTAGTGCTAGGGTAAGGGTTAGGTTTAGAGTATGGGTTTGGGTTAATGTTAGTGTACGGGTTAGTTTTACCATTTGGGTATGTGTTAGAGAAAGTGTTAGGGTTAGGTTTAGGGTTAGGGTACGTGTTAGGGTTAGGGTTTGGGTGCAGCTTAGGGTTAGGTTTAGGGTACGGGATAGGGTTAGTGTACGGGTTAAGTTTATGGTTAGGGTTAGGTGTAGGTTAAGGGTTAGAGTTAGGGTACGGGGTAGGGTAAGGTTTAGGTGCAGGTTACCGTTAGGGTGCGGTTTAGGGTTAGGTTTAGGTTCAGGGTTAGGTTTAGGGATAGGGTTATGGTTCGTGTTAGGGTTAGGGTTGGGGTTAGGGTACGGGTTAGTTTTAGGGTTAGGGTATGGGTTAGAATTACGGTTAAGTTTAGGGTTAGTGTTAGGGTATGGGTTAGGGTTAGGGTATGGTTAAGTTTTATGGTTAGGGTTAGGGTTAGGTTTAGGTTTAGGGTGCGAGTTAGGCTTAGGGTTAGGGTTAGGGTTAGCTCTAGGGTATGGGTTAATGTTACTGTTAGGGTTTGGGTTCGGGTTAGGGTTAGGGTTAGGGTACGGGATAAGGTTGGGTAAGGGTTAGGTCAAGGGTTAGTGTTAGGTTTAGGGTACAGGTTATGGTTAGGGTTAGGTTTATGGTTAGGGTTAGGGTATGGGTTAGTTTTAGGGTACGGGTTAGGGTTAGGGTTAGGGTCAGGTTTAGGTTTAGGGTTAGGGTACGAGTTAGGGTTAGGGATAGGTTAAGTGTTCGGGTTAGGGGTAGGGTTAGGGTTAGGGTTAGAGTACGGGGTAGGGTTAGTGTTAGGGTTAGGATAAGGGTTAATATACGGGTTAGGCTTAGGGTTACGTTAGGGTTTGGATACGGGTTAGGGTTAGGTTTAGGGTACGGGATAGGGTTAGCGAACGGGTTAAGTTTAGGGTTACAGTTTGTTTTAGGTTACGGTTTAGCTTTAGGGTACAGTTAGGGTTAGGTTTAGGGTGCGGGTTGGGTTAGGGTTAGGTTTAGGGTAAGGGTTAGGGTTAGGTTTAGGGTCAGGGTTAGGGTTAGTGTTAGTGTTAGGGTACGGGTTAGCATTAGGGTTGGGGTTAGGGTATGGGTTAGTTTTAGGGTTTGGGTACGGATTAGGGTTATGGTAAAGGTTAGGGTTAGGGTTAGGTTATGGGTTAGGGTTAGGTTACGGTTAAGGGTTATGGTTTGGGTTAGGGTTAGGGTTAAGTTTAGGGTGCGGTTTAGGGTTAGGGTTAGGGTTATGGTTTGGGTTAGAGTACGGGTTTGGGTTAGTGTTAGGGTATAGGTTAGGTTTAACGTTTGGGTACGGGTTCGGGTAAGGGTTAGGGTTAGGCTTAGGTTTAGGGGTTAGGGTTAGAGTTAGGATTAGGCTATGGGTAGGGTTTGGGTACGGGTAAGGGTTAGGGTTAAAGTTTGGGTTAGGGTTTGGGTACGGGCTAGGGTTACGTTTAGGGTTAGGGTATGGGTTAGGTTTAGGGTTAGTGTTCGTGTACAGTTTAGGGTTGGGGTACGGGATATGGTTAGTGTTAGGGTCAGGGTAAGGGTTAGGTTTAGGGTCCGGGTTAGGGTTACGGTTAGGGTTAGCGCTAGGTTATGGGTTAGGGTTACTGTTAGGGTTTGGGTACGGGTTAGGGTTAGGGTTAGGTTACGGGATAGGTTTGGGTACGGGTTAGGTAGAGGGTTAGGGTTACGTTTAGGGTACAGTTTAGGGTTAGGGTTAGGTTTAGGGTTAGGGTTAGGGTCAGGTTAGGGTAGTTTTAGGGTACGAGATAGGGTTAGGGTTAGGTTTAGGGTATGAGTTAGGTTTAAGGTTAGGTTTAATGTATGGGTTAGGTTTAGGGTACGGGTTAGGGTTAGGGTTAGGGTCAGGGTTAAGGTTAGGGTTAGGGTAGGAATTACGGTTATGGTTAGGTTACGGGTTAGGTTTAGGGTTATGGTATGGGTTAGGGTTACAGTACGGGTTAGGGTTAGGGTGAGGGTTAGGGTTAGGTTTAGAGTACGGTTAGTGTTAGGGTTAAGGTTACGGTTAGGGTTAGGGTACAGGTTAGTGTTAGGGTTAGGTTTAGGGTTAGAGTACGGGGTAGGATTACTGTTAGGGTTAGGGTTAGGGTTAGTGTACGGGTTAGGGTTACGGTTAGGGTTAGGGTTAGAGTACGGTGTAGGGTTAGTGTTAGTGTTATGTTTGGGGTTAATGTATGGTTAAGGCTTAGGGTTAGCTTTAGGGTTAGGATACGGGTTAGGGTTAGGTGTAGGGCACGGGATAGGGTTAGCGTACGGGTTAAGTTTAGGGTTATGGTTAGGTTTAGGTTACGGGTTAGGTTTAGGTTACGGGTTAGGGTTAGGTTTTGGGTGCGGGATAGGGTTAGGGTTAGGTTAGTGTAAGGGTTAGTGTTAGGTTTAGGGTCAGGGTTAGGGTTAGGTTTAGTGTTAGGGTACGGGTTAGGGTAGGGTTGGTTTTAGGGTACTGGTTAGTTTTAGGGTTAGGGTATGGGTTAGGGTTACTGTTAAGGTTAGGGTTAGGTTTAGGGTATGGGTTAGTGTTAGGTTACGATTAAGGGTTATGGGTGGGTTAGGGTTAGGGTTAAGTTTAGGGTGCAGTTTATGTTTATGGTTAGGGTTAGGGTTAGAGTACGGGTTTGGGTTAGTGTTAGGGTATGGGTTAGGTTTACTGTTTGGGTACAGGTTAGGGTAAGGGTTAGTGTCAGGGTTAGGGTTAGGGTACGTTTTATGGTTAGGGTTTGGGTATGGGTTAGGATTAGGGATAGGGTTTGGAAGGGGTTAGGGTTAGGTTTGGGGTATGGTACGGGTTATTTTTAGGGTTATGGTACGGGTTAGGGTTACGGTTAATGTTAGGGTTAGTGTCAGGTATGGGTTAGGTTTAGGGTACGGGTTAGGGTTAGGGTTAGGGTCAGTGTTAAGGTTAGGGTTAGGGTACGAGTTACGGTTATGGTTAGGGTACGGGTTAGGTTTAGGGTTATGCTATGGGTTAGGGTTACAGTACGGGTTAGGGTTAGGGTGAGGTTTAGGGTTAGGTTTAGAGTACGGTTAGTGTTAGGGTTAGGGTTACGGTTAGGGTTAGGGTACAGGTTAGTGTTAGGGTTAGGTTTAGGGTTAGAGTACGGGGTAGGATTAGTGTTAGGGTTAGGGTTAGGGTTAGGGTTAGTGTACGGGTTAGGGTTAGGGTTAGGGTTAGGGTTAGAGTTAGGGTTAGGTTTAGAGTACAGGGTAGGGTTACTGTTAGGGTTAGGGTTAGGGTTGATGTACGGGTTAGCATAGGGTTAGGTTAGGGTTAGGATATGGGTTAGGGTTATGTTTAGAGTACGGGTTAGGGTTAGCGTATGGGTTAAGTTTAGGGTTAGGGTTAGGTTTATGTTACGGGTTAGGGTACGGGTTAGGTTTAGGTTTAGGGTGGGGGTTAGGGTTGGGTTAATTTTAGTGTAAGGGTTAGGGTTAGGTTAAGGGTCAGGGTTAGGGTTAGGGTTAGGGTTAGTGTACAGATTATGGTTATGGTTGGGCTTAGGGTACGGGTTAGTTTTAGAGTTATGGTACGGGTTAGGGTTATGGTTAAGGTTAGGTTTAGGTTGAGGGTATGGGTTAGGGTTAGGTTACGGTTAAGGGTTATAGTTTGGGTTAGGTTTAGGGTTAAGTTTAGAGTGTCGGTTAGGGTTATGGCTAGGTTTAGGATTAGGGTTAGAGTACGGGTTTGGGTTAGTGTTAGGGTACGGGTTAGGTTTACCGTTTGGGTACGGGTTAGGGTAAGGGTTAGGGATAGGGTTAGGGTTAGGGATAGAGAACGGGGTAGGGCTAGTGTTAGGGTTAGGGTTAGGGTTAATGTACGGATTAGGCTTAGGGTTAGGTTTAGGGTTAGGTTACGGGTTAGTGTTAGGCTTAGGGTACGGGATAGGGTTAGCGTACAGGTAAGTTTAGGGTTTGGGTTAGGTTTAGGTTACGGGTTAGGGTTAGGGTACTGGTTAGGGTTAAGTTTAGGTTGCCGGTTAGAGTTTTGGTTAGGGTTAGTGTACGGGTTAGGGTTAGGTTTAGGGTCAGGGTAAGGGTTAGGCTTAGTGTTAGGGTATGGGTTAGGGTTAGGGTTGGGGTTAGGGTACGTGTTAGGGTTAGGGTTTGGGTACGGGTTAGGGTTACGTTTAGTATTAGGGTACGGGTTAGGTATAGTGTTAGGGTTAGAGTTAGTGTTAGGGTATGGGTTAGGGTTACATTTAGGGTTAGGGTTAGTTTTAGAGTACAAGTTAGGGTTAGTGTTAGGTTTAGGTTTAGGGTTAGGGTTAGAGTATGGGATAGGGTTAGTGTTAGGGTTAGGGTTAGGGTTAGTGTACGGATAGGGTTAGGGTTAGGGTTAGGTTTAGGGTACAGGTTAGGGTTAGGTTTAGGGTACGGGATAGGGTTAGTGTACGGGATAAGTTTAGGGTTAGATTTAGGTTTAGGTTACGGGTTAGGTTTAGGGTATGGGTTAGGGTACGGTTTAGGTGCGGGTTAGGGTTAGGGTATGGGATACGGGATAGGGTTAGTGTACGGGTTAAGTTTAGGGTTAGTGTTAGGTTTAGGTTACGGGTTAAGGTTAGGGTACGGGTTTGGGTTAGGTTAGGTGCGGGTTAGTTTTAGGGTACGGGTTAGGGTACGGGTTAGGGTTCGGGTTAGGGTTAGTGTACGGGTTACGGTTAGGGTTAGGGTTAGGGTTAGGGTTAGTGTTAGGGTTACGTTACCTGTGAGGTTTAAGGTTAGGGACAGCATCGGGGTAGTATACGTGTTAGGTCTAGGATTAGGGTTAGGTTTAGTGTGCGGGTTAGGTTTAGGGTTAGGTTAGGGTACGTGTTAGGGTTAGGGTTTGGGGACGGGTTAGGGTTACGTTTAGGTTTAGGGTACGGGTTAGGTTAGGGTTAGGGTTAGTGTACGGTTTAGGGTTAGGGTACGGGATAGGGTTAAGATTAGGGTCAGGGTTAGGGTTAGGTTTAGGTTTAGGGTTAAGGTTAGGTTACGGGTTAGGGTTACTGAATGGGTTAGGGTTAGGTTTAGGGTACGGGATAGGGTTAGCGTACGGGTTAAGTTTAGGGTTAGGGTTAGGTTAAGGTTATGGGTTAGGTTTAGGGTATTGGTTAGGGTTAGGTTTAGGGTCAGGGTTAGGGTTAGTGTTAGGGTACGAGTTAGGTTTAGGGTTAGGGTACGGGTTAGGTTTGGGTATGGGTTAGGTCAAGTGTTCGGGTTAGGTATAAGGTACGGGATAGGGTTAGGGTTAGGTTTAGGGTTAGGATTAGTGTATTGGTTAGGTTTAGGTTACGGGTTAAGGTTAGGGTTAGGGTACATGTTAGGGTTAGGTTTTGGGTATGGGTTAGGTTTAGGGTAAGGGTTAGGGATAGGGTAAGGATTAGGGTAAGGGTTAGGGTTAGGGTACGGGTACGGGTTAGGGTTAGGGTTAGTGTTTGGGTACGGCTTAGGGTTAGGGTACGGGTTAGGTCTAAGGTTAGGGTTAAGTTTAGGATGCGGGTTAGTGTTAGGGTTAGGGTACGAGATTAGGGTTAGGGTTACGGTCAGAGTTACGGTTTTTTTAGGGTTAGGGTACAAGTTAGGGTTAGGGATAGGTTTAGTGTACAGGTTAGGGTTAGGGTACGGGTTAGGTTTAGGGTTAGGGTAAGCGTTAGGGTTACGGTACTGGTTAGGGTTAGGGTTAGGTTTAGTGTTAGGGTACGGGTTAGGGTTAGGGTTAGGTTTAGAGTACGGGTTTGTGTTAGTGTTAGGGTACGTGTTAGGTTTACCGTTTGGGTACGTGTTAGGTTAAGAGTTAGGGTTAGGTTTAGGGTTAGGTGTAGGGTTAGGGGTTATGGTTAGAGTTAGTTTTAGGCTACGGGAAGGGTTAGGGTACGGTTTATGGTTAGGGTTAGGATTAAAGTACGGGTTTGGGTTAGTGTTATGGTACACGTTAGGTTTACCGTTTGGTTACGGGTTAGGGTAAGGGTTAGGGTTAGGGTTTGGGTTAGGGTTAGAGTTAGGGTTAGGCTACGGGTAGGGTTAGGGTATGGGTTAGGGTTATGGTTAGGGTTAGTGTTAGGGTTACGGTATGGGTTAGGGTTAAGGTGAGGGTACAGGATAGGGTTAGTGTACGTGTTAGGTCTAGGGTTAGGGTTAGGTTTAGTGTGCGGGTTAGGGTTAGGGTTAGGGTATGTGTCAGGGTTAGGGTTTGGGTACAGGTTAGGTTTCCGTTTAGGGTTAGGGTACGGGTTAGGTTTAGGGTTACGGTTAGGCTACGGTTTAGGGTTAGGGTACGGGTTAGGGTTAGATTTAGGGTCAAGGTTAGGGTTAGGTTTGGGGTTAGGGTTAGGGTTAGGGTACGCGTTAGGGTTACTGTACGGGATAGGGTTAGGTTTAGTGTTCGGGTTAGGTTTACATTACGGGTTAGGGTTAGAGTTAGGGTTAGGTTTAGGGTTTGAGTACCGGGTAGGGTTAGGGGTAGGGTTAGGGTTAGTGTTAGGGTATGGGTTAGGGTTATAGTACGGGTTAGAGTTAGAGTTAGGTTTAGGTTTAGGGTTAGAGTACGGTTTAGGGTTAGTGATAGGGTTAGGGTTAGTGTTAGGGTACGTGTTAGTGTTAGGGTACGGGTTAGGGTTAGAGTACGGGTTAGGTTTAGGGTTAGCGTTAGGGTTAGTGTACGGATAGGGTTAGGTTTAGGGTTTGGGTTAGGGTACGGGTTAGAGTACGGGTTAGGGTTAGGTTTAGGGTTAGGGTTAGTGTTAGAGTATGGGTTAGGGTTAGTGTTAGGGTTAGGGTTAGGGTTAGTGTACGGATAGGGTTAGGGTTAGAGTTAGGGTTAGGGTACGGGTAGGGTTAGGTTTAGGGTATGGGATAGGGTAGTGTACGGGTTAAGTTTAGGGTTAGGGTTAGGTTTAGGTTACGGGTTAGGGTTAGGGTACAGTTTAGGGTTAGGTTTCGGTGCGGGTTAGGGTTAAGGTACGGGTTAGGTTTAGGGTTAGTGTACGGGTTAGGGTTAGTGTACGGGTTAGGATACGGGTTAGGACTAGGGTTAGGGTACGGGATAGGGTTAGGGTCCGGGTTATGTCTAGGATTAGTGTTAGGTTTACGGTGCAGGTTAGAGTTAGGCCCTGGGTTAGGGTTAGGTTACGGGTTAGGGTTAGGGTATGGGTTAGGGTTATGGCTAGTGAAGGGGTAGGGTTAGGGTTAGTGTTAGGGTTAGGGTACGGGTTAGTGTTAGGGTACGGGTTAGGGTTAGGCTACGGGTTAGGTCTAGGTTTAGGGTAAGGTTTAGGATGCGGTTTAGGGTTAGGATTAGGGTACGGGATTAGGGTTAGGGTTAGGGACAGGGTTAGTGTTAGGTTTAGGGTTAGGGTTAGGGTTGGGTACGGGTTCGGGTTACGGTACGAGATAGGGATAGGGTAAGGGTTAGGTTTAGGGTTAGGATTATAGTAGGGGGTTAGGGTTAGTGTTAGGTTTATGTTTAGATTTAGAGTACTGGTTAGGGTTAGTGTTAGGGTTATGGTTAGTGTTAGGGTTAGGGTTAAGGTTGGAGTAAGGGTTAGGGTTAGGATTAGGGTTAGGGTTAGGTTTAGAGTACGGGATAGGGTTAGTGTTAGGGTTAGGGTTAGGGTTAGGGTTAGTGTGCGGTTAGGGTTAGGTTTAGCGTCAGGGTTAGGGTTAGGGTTAGTGTTAGTGTACGCTTTAAGGTTAGGGTTGTGGTTAGGGTACGGGTTAGTTTTAGGGTTAGGGTACGAGTTAGGGTTACAGTTTAGGTTAGGGTTCGGGTAGGGTATGGGTTAGTGTTAGGTTACGGTTAAGGGTTATGGTTAGGGTTAAGATTAGGGTTAAGTTTAGGGTGCAGGTTAAGCTTAGGGTTAGGGTTAGCATTAGAGTACGGGTTTGGGTTAGTGTTAGGGTACGGGTTAGGTTTACCGTTTGGGTACATGTTAGGTTAAGAGTTAGGGTTAGGGTTAGGGTTAGGGGTTAGGGTTAGGGTTAGGGTTAGGGTTAGGGTTAGGGTTAGGCTACACGTAGTTTTAGGGTACAGGTATGGGTTAGGGTTAAGGTTCGTGTTAGGGTTAGTCTACGGATTAGGGTTAGGGCTAGGTTTAGGGTTAGGATTAGGTTCAGTGTTAGGGTTACGGTACGGGTTAGGGTTAAGGTTATGGTGCAGTTTAGGGTTAGTGTACGTGTTAGGTGTAGGGTTAGGGTTAGGTTTAGTGTGCGGGTTAGGGTTAGGGTTAGGGTTCGCTTAGGGTACGTGTTAGGGTTAGGGTTTCGGTACGGGTTAGGGTTACGTTTAGGGTTAGGTTACGGGTTACGTTTAGGGTTAGGGTAAGGGTTAGTGTTAGGGTATGGGTTAGGGTTAGAGTACGGCTTAGGGTTAGGGTTAGGGTTAGGGTTAGTGTTAGAGTACGGGTTAGGGTTAGTTTTAGGGTTAGGGTTAGGGTTAGGGTTAGTGTACGGATAGGGTTAGGGTTAGGGTTAGGGTTAGGGTACGGGTTGGGGTTAGGTTTAGGGTATGTGATAGGGTTAGTGTACGGGTTAAGTTAGGGTTAGGGTTAGGTATAGGTTACTGGTTAGGGTTAGGGTACAGGTTAGGGTTAGGTTTAGGTGTGGGTTAGGTTTAGGATACGGGTTAGGGATAGGTTTAGGGTCAGGGTTAGTGTTAGGGATAGGGTTATGGTACGGGTTAGGGTAGGTGTGGGGTTAGAGTACGGGTTAGTTTTAGGGTTAGGGTACGGGTTAGGGTTACAGTTAAGTTTAGGGTTAGTGTTAGGGTATGGGTTAGGGTTAGGGTACGGGTAAGTGTTATGGTTCGGATTAGAGTTAGGTTTAGGTTTATGGTGGGCGTTAGGCTTAGGTATAGGGTTAGGTTTAGAGCTAGGGTATGGGTTAGGGTTACTGTTAGGGTTTGGGTCGGGTTAGGGTAGGGTTAGTGTACGAGATAGGGTTGGGTACGCATTAGGTCAAAGGTTAGGGTTAGGTTTAGGGTACGGGTTAGGGTTACGGTTAGGTTTAGGGTTAGGGTATGGGTTAGGTTTTGGGTACGGGTTAGGGTTAGCGTTAGTGTCAGGGTTAGGGTTAGGGTTAGGGTATGAGTTAGGGTTAGGGTTAGGTTTAGGGTTAGGGTTAAGGTTAGGGTTACGGTTAGGGTATGGTTAGTGTTAGGTTACGGTTAAGGGTTATGGTTTGGGTTAGGATTAGGGTTAAGATTAGGGTGCGGGTTAGGCTTAGAGTTAGGGTTAGCGTTAGAGTACGGGTTTGGGTTAGTGTTAGGGTACGGGTTAGGGTTAGGTTTAGGGTCAGGGTTAGGGTTAGGGATAGGGTTATCATTCGGGTTAGGGTTGGGGTTGGGGTTAGGGTATGGGTTAGTTTTAGGGTTAGGGTACGGGTTAGGGTTACGTTTAAGTTTAGGGTTAGTGTTAGGGTATGGGTTAGGGTTAGGGTACGGGTAAGGTTTATGGTTAGGGTTAGTTTTAGGTTTAGGTTTAGGGTGCGCGTTAGGCTTAGGGTTAGGGTTAGGGTTAGCGCTAGGGTATGGGTTAGGGTTACTGTTAGGGTTTGGGTATGGGTTAGGGTTAGGGTTAGTGTATGAGATAGGGTTGTGTATGCGTTAGGTCAAGGGTTAGGGTTAGGTTTAGGGTACGGTTTAGGGTTACGGTTAGGTTTAGAGTTAGGGTTAGGGTATGGGTTAGGTTTAGGGTACAGGTTAGGGTTAGGGTTTGTGTCAGGGTTATGGTTAGGGTATGAGTTAGGGTTAGGGTTAGGTTTAGGGTAAGCATTAGGGTTAGGGTCAGGATTAGGGTTAGGGTACCTGTTAGGGTTAGGGTTAGAGTACGGTTAGGGTTAGGGTTAGGGTAAGGGTTAGAGTATGAAATAGGGTTAGTGTTAGTTATAGGGAAAGGGTTAGAGTTAGGGTTAGGGTACGGGTTAGTGTTAGGGTTAGGGTTAGAGTACGGGGTAGGGTTAGTGTTAGGTTTAGGGTTAGGGTTAATGTACCGGTTAGGCTTAGTGTTAGGTTTAGGGTTAGGATACGGGTTAGGGTTAGGTTTAGTGTACAGGATAGGGTTAGCGTACGGGTTAAGTTTAGGGTTAGGGTTAGTTTTAGGTTACGGTTTAGGGTTAGGGTACGTGTTAGGGTTAGGTTTAGGCTGCTGGTTTGGGTTAGGGTTAGGATTAGTGTAAGGGTTAGGGTTAGGTTTAGGGTTAGGGTTAGGGTTAGGGTTAGTTTTAGGGTTGGGATAAGGGTTAGGGTTAGGGTATGGGTTAGGCTTAGGGTACAGGTTAGTGTTAGTGTTAGGGTCAGGTTTAGGGTTAGGTTTAGGGTACGAGTTAGGTTTAGGGTTAGGTTTAGGGTATGGGTTAGGGTTAGCGTTAGGGTTAGGGTACGGGTTAGGTTTAGGGTACGGGTTAGGATTAGGGTTAGGGTCAATGTTAGGGTTAGGTTTAGGTAACGACTTAGGTTTAGGGTTAGGGTACAGATTAGGGTTTGGGTTATGGTATGGGTTAGGGTTACAGTAAGGTTTAGGGTTAGGGTGAGGGTTAGTGTTAGGTTTAGAGTATGGGTTAGCGTTAGCGTTAGGGTTAGGGTCCGGGTTAGGGTTTTGGGTACGGGTTAGGTTTAGGGTTAGGGTTAGAGTACGGGGTAGGGTTAGTGTTTTGGTTAGGGTTAGGGTTAATGTACGGGTTAGGTTAGTTTTAGGTTTAGGGTTAGGTTATGGGTTCGGGTTAGGTTTAGGGTACAAGATAGGGTTAGCTTTCGGGTTAAGGTTAGGGTTAGGGTTAGGTTTAGGTTACGTGTTTCGGTTAGGGTACGGGTTAGGGTTAGGTTTAGGTGCGGGTTAGGGTTAGGGTACGGGTTAGAGTTAGGTTTAGGTTACCGGTTCGGGTTAGGCTACGGGTTAGGGTTAGGTTTAAGGTGTGGGTTAGGGTTAGGTTTAGGATTAGTGTAAGGTTTAGGGCTGGGTTTAGGGCCAGGGCTAGGGTTAGGGTCAGTGTTAGGGTATGGGTTATGGTTAGGGTTGTTGTTAGGGTACGGGTTAGGTTTAGGTTTAGGGTACGGGTTAGGATTACGGTTAAGGTTAGGGTTAGGGTTAGGGTTAGGGTTTGGGTTAGGGTTAGGTTACGGTTAAGGTTTATGGTTTGGGTTAGGGTTACGGTTAAGTTTAGCGTGTGGGTTAGGTTTAGGGTTATGGTTAGGGTTAGAGTACGGGTTTGGGTTAGTGTTAGGGTACGGTGTGGTTTACAGTTTGGGTACATGTTAGGGTAAGGGTTAGGGTTAGGGTTAGGTTTACGGGTTAGGGTTAGAGGACGGGTTAGGGTTAGGGTTCGGGTTAGGGTTTATGTACAGGTTAGGGTTAGGGTTGGGATTAGGGTTAGTGTTAGGGTACCGGTACGGGTTAGGGTTAAGATTGGGGTACGGGATAGGGTTAGTGTACGTGTTAGGTCTAGGGTTAGGGTTAGGTTTACTGTGCAGGTAGGATTAGGATTAGGGTTAGGGTACATGTTAGGGTTAGGTTTTGGGTACGGGTGAGCGTTACATTTAGGGATAGGGTACGGGTTAGGTTTAGGGTAATGGGTTATGGTATGGTTTAGGGTTAGGGTACGGGTTAGGGTTAGGGTTAGGTTCAGGGTTAGGGTTAGGATTAGAATTAGGGTTAGGGTTAGGGTACTGTGTAGAGTTACTGTACGGTTTAGGGTTCGGGTTAGGGCTAGGGTTAGGGTTAGGGTTATAGTATGGGTTAGGGTTAGAGTTAGGGTTAGGTTTAGGTTTAGAGTACGGGTTAGGGTTAGTGTTAGGGTTAGGGTTAGTGTTAGGGTACGGGTTAGGGTTAGTGTTAGGGTTAGGGTTAGGGTTAGTGTACAGATAGGGTTAGGGTTAGGGTTAGGGTACGGGTTAGGGTTCGGAATAGGGTTAGCGTACGGGTTAAGTTTAGGGTTAGGGTTAGGTTTAGGTTGCGGGTTAGGGTTAGGGTACTGGTTAGGGTTAGGTTTAGGTGTGGGTTAGGGTTAGGATTAGGGTTAGGTTACGGGTTAGGGTTAGGTTTAGGTTCAGGGTTAGTGTTAGGGTACGGGTTAGGGTTAGGTTTCGGTGCGGGATAGGGTTAGGGTACGGGTTAGGGTTAGGATTAGGGATAGTGAACGGGTTAGGGTTACTGTTAGGGTTACGGTTCGGTTTAGTGTATGGTGTAGGGTTAGGGTTAGGGGTTAGGGTATGCGTTAGTGTTAGGGTACGAGTTAGGGTTAGGGGATGGGTTAGGGTGAGGGGTAGGGTATGGGTTATGTTTATGGTTAGGGTTAGGATTAGGGTTAGGGTTATTGTACGTCTTAGCATACAGGTTAGGGTTAGGTTTAGGTTACGGTTGAGGGTACAGGTTAGGGTTAGGGTTAAGGTACGTGTAATGGTACGGGTTAGGGTTAGGGTACGGGTTAGGGTTAGTGTACGGGATAGGGTTGGGATTAGGGTTAGTGTTAGTGTTAGGGGTAGGGTAAAGGTTAGCGTTAAGGTTAGGGTACAGGATAGGTTTAGGGTACGTGTTAGGTCTAGGGTTAGGGTTAGGTTTAGTGTGTGGGTTAGGGTTAGGCATCGGTTTAGGGTTAGTGTACATGTTAGGGTTTTTGTACGGGTTAGGGTTAGTGTTAGGTTTATGGTACGGGTTAGGTTTAGGGTTAGGGTTAGGGTTAGAGTACGGGTTAGTGATAGGGTTAGGGTACGGGATTAGTGTTAGGGTTAGGGTCAGGTTTAGGGATAGGGTTAGGTTACGGGTTAGGGTACGGGTTAGGGTACTGGTTAGGGTTAGTGTATGGGATAGGTTTAGGATTAGGGTTAGTGTTAGTGTTAGGGTTAGGGTACAGGTTAGCGTTAGGGTTAGGTTACGGGATAGGTTTAGGGTACGGTTTAGGTCTAGTGTTAGGGTTAGGTTTAGGGTGTGGGTTAGGGTTAGGCATCTGGTTAGGGTTAGGGTACGGGTTAGGGTTAGGGGACGGGTTAGGGTTAGTGTTAGGGTTATGGTACAGGTTAGGGTTAGGGTTAGTGTTAGGGTACGGGTTAGGGTGAGGGTACTGGTTAGGTCTAGGTTTAGGGTTAGGTTTAGGATGCGGGTTATGGTTAGGGTTAGGGTACGGGATTAGGTTTAGGGTTAGGGTCAGGGTTAGGTTTAGGTTAAGTTTAGGGTCAGGGTATGGGTTAGGTTTAGGGTTAGGGTAAGGGTTAGTGTTAGGGTACGGGTTAGGGTTAGGGTTAGGGTACGTTTAGGGTTAGGGTTAGGGTTAGGGTTCGGGGTAGGGTTATTCTACGGGTTAGGATTAGGGTTAGGGTTAGGGTTAGGGTTAGTGTTAGGGTTACGGTACGAGTTAGGGTTAAGGTTACGGTTCAGGATAGGTTTAGTGTACGTGTTAGGTCTAGGGTTAGCGTTAGTTTTAGTGTGCGGGTTAGGGTTAGGGTTAGGGTACGTGTTAGGGTTAGGGTTTGGGTACACGTTAGGGTTACGTTTAGTATTAGGGTACGGGTTAGGTATAGTGTTAGGGTTAGGGTTAGTGTTAGGGTATGGGTTAGGGTTACGTTTAGGGTTAGGGTTAGTTTTAGAGTACAAGTTAGGGTTAGTGTTAGGTTTAGGTTTAGAGTTAGGGTTAGAGTATGGGATAGGGTTAGTGTTAGGTTTAGGGTTAGGGTTAGTGTACGGATAGGGTTAGGGTTAGGGTTAGGTTTAGGGTACAGGTTAGGGTTAGGTTTAGGGTACGGGATAGGGTTAGTGTACGGGATAAGTTTAGGGTTAGATTTAGGTTTAGGTTACGGGTTAGGTTTAGGGTATGGGTTAGGGTACGGTTTAGGTGCAGGTTAGGGTTAGGGTATGGGTTAGTGTTAGGGTATGGGTAAGGGTTATGGTTAGGGTTAGGGTTAGGTTTAGGTTTAGGTTTAGGGTGCGGGTTAGGCTTAGGGTTAGGTTTACGGTTAGCGCTAGGGTATGGGGTAGGGTTACTATTAGGGTTTTGGTACAGGTTAGGGTTAGGGTTAGGGTACGGGATAGGGTTTTGTACGGGTTAGGTCAAGAGTTCGGGTTAGGTATAGGGTACGGGATAGGGTTAGGGTTAGGTTTAGGGTTAGGATTAGGGTATGGGTTAGGTTTAGGTTACGGGTTAGGGTTAGGGTTAGGGTACGTGTTAGGGTTAGGTTTTGGGTATGGGTTATGGTTAGGGTAAGGGTTAGTGTTAGGGTAAGGATTAGGGTAAGGTTTAGTGTTAGGGTACGGGTTAGGGTTAGGGTTAGGGTTAGTGTTTGGGTACGGGTTAGGGTTAGGGTACGGGTTAGTTCTAGGGTTAGGGTTAGGTTTAGGATGCGGGTTAGTTTTAGGGTTAGGGTAAGAGATTAGGGTTAGGGTTAGGGTCAGGGTTATGGTTATTTTTAGGGTTAGGGTACGAGTTAGGGTTAGGGATAGTTTTAGTGTACAGGTTAGGGTTAGGGTACGGGTTAGGTTTAGGTTAGGGTAAGCGTTAGGGTTATGGTACGGGTTAGGGTTAGGGTTAGGTTTAGTGTTAGGGTACGGGTTAGTGTTAGGATATGGGTTAGGTCTAGGGTTAGGGTTAGGTTTAGGATGCGGGCTAGTGTTAGGGTTAGGGTAGGAGATTAGGTTTAGGGTTAGGATCAGGGTTATGGTAAGGCTTAAGGTTAGGGTTACGGTTAGGGTACGGGTAACGTTAACGGTACGAGTTATGGTTAGTTTTAGGGTTAGGTTTAGGGTTTGGGTTATAGTAGGGGGTTAGGGTTAGTGTTAGGGTTAGGTTTAGGGTTAGGGGACGGGTTAGGTTTAGGGTACAGGTTAGGGTACTGGTTAGGGTTAGGGTCAGGGTTAGGGTTAGGGTTCGAATTAAGGTAAGGGTCAGGTTTAGGGTATGGGTTAGGGTTAGTGTTAGGGGTTATGGTGAGGGTTAGGGTTAGGGTACGGGTTAGGGTTAGGCATAGATTATGTGTTAGGTTTAGGGTTAGGGTTAGGGTTAGGGTTAGGGTTAGGGTTATGCTACCTGTTAGGGTACAGGTTAGGTTTAGGGTTAGTGTACGGGTTTGGGTAGGGGTTAGGGTTAGGTTTAAGTTACGGGTAACGGTACGGGTTAGGGTTAGGGTACGGGTTTGTGTTACTGTTAGGGTACGGGTTAGGTTTAACGTTTGGGTAATGGTTAGGGTAAGGGTTAGTGTTATGGTAGGGTTAGGTGTTAGGGATAGTGTTAGGGTTAGGCTACGGTTTAGGGTTAGGGTATGGGTTAGGGTTAGGGTTAGGGTTAGTGTACAGGATAGGGTTAGGATTAGGGTTAGTGTTAGTGTTAGGGTTATGGTACGGGTTAGCATTAGGGTTAGTGTACGGGATAGGGTTAGGTTAAGGGTTAGGTCTAGGGTTAGGGTTAGGTTTAGGGTGTGGGTTAGGTTTAGGCATCGGGTTAGGGTTAGTGTTAGGGTTAGGGTACGGGTTAGGGTTAGGGTTAGTGTACGGGTTAGGGTTAGGGTTCGGGTTAGTGTTAGGGTTAGGGTACTGGTTAGGGTTAGGGTTAGGGTCACGGTTAGGTTTAGGGATAGGGTACGAGTTAGGGTTAGGTTTAGGTTTAGTGTACGGGTTAGGGTTAGGGTACGGGTTAGATTTAGGGTTAGGGTCAGGGTTAGGTTTAGGGGTAGGGTACGAGTTAGGTTTAGGGTTATGTTTAGGGTATAGTTTAGGGTTAGGTTTAGGGATTAGGGTTAGGTTTGGGTACGGGTTAGGGTTAGGGTACAGGTTAAGGTTAGGGGTAGGGTATGTGTTAGGTTTCGGATTACGGTTAGGGCTAGGTTTATGGTATGGGTTAGGGTACAGGTTAGGTTTAGGGTTGGGATTAGGATACGGGTTAGGGTTATGGTTAAGGTTAGGGTTAGGTTTAGGGTATGGGTTAGGTTTAGGGTACGGTTAAGGTTTATGGTTAGGGTTACGATTAGGGTTAAGTTTAGGGTGCGGGTTAGGGTTAGGGTTAGGGTTAGTGTTAGAGTACGGTTTTGGGTTAGTGTTAGGATACGCGTAAGGTTTACCATTTGGGTACAGGTTAGGGTAAGGATTAGGGTTAGGGTTAGGGTTAGGGGTTCGGGTTAGGATTAGGGTTAGGCTACGGGTAGGGTTAGGGTACGGGTTAGGGTTAGAGTTAGGGTTCTGGTTAGGGTTAGTGAACGGGTTAGGGTTAGGGTTAGGGTTATTTTTAGTGTTAGGGTTACGGTACGGGTTAGGGTTAAGGTTACGGTATGGGATAGGGTGTGTACGTGTTAGGTGTAGGGTTAGGGTTAGGTTTAGTGTGCGGGTTAGTGTTAGGGTTAGGGTTAGGGTTAGGGTACGTTTTAGGGTTATGGTTTGGGTACGGGTTAGGGTTTCGTTTAGGGTTAGGGTACGGGGTAGTTTTAGGGTTAGGGTAAGGGTTATTATTAGGGTACGGGTTAGGGTTAGAGTACGGGTTAGGGTTAGGTTAGGGTTAGGGTTAGTGTTAGAGTACGGGTTAGGGTTAGTGTTAGGGTTAGGGTTAGGGTTAGTGTACGGATAGGGTTAGGGTTAGAGTTAGGGTTAGGGTACAGGTTAGGGTTAGGTTTAGGGTATGGGATAGGGTTAGTGTACGGGTTAAGTTAAGCGTTAGGATTAGGTTTAGGTTACGGGTTAGGGTTAGGGTACGGGTTAGGGTAAGGTTTCGGTGCGGGATAGGGTTAGGGTACGGGTTAGGGTTAGGATTAGGGTTAGTGAACGGGTTAGGGTTAGTGTTAGGGTTAGGGTTAGTATTAGGTTTAGGATACAGGTTAGGACTAGGGTTATGGTACGGGATAAGGTTAGGGTATGGGGTAGGGTTATGGTTCGTGTACGGGTTAGGGTCAGTGTTAGGGTTAGGGTACGGGTTAGTGTTAGGGTACGGGTTAGGGTAAGGCTATGGGTTAGGTCTAGGGTTAGGGTTAGGTTTAGGATGATGGTTAGGGTTAGAGTTAGGGTAAAGGATTAGGGTTAAGGTTAGGGTCAGGGTTATGGTTAGGTTTAAGGTTAGGGTTAGGGTTGGGTACGGGTTCGGGTTACGGTACGAGTTAGGGTTAGGGTAAGGTTTAGGTTTAAGTTTAGGATTATAGTAGGGGGTTAGGGGTAGTGTTAGGGTTAGGGGTAATGTACGGGTTAGGCTTAGGGTTAGGTTTAGGGTTAGGTTACGGGTTAGGGTTAGGTTTAGTGTACAGGATAGGGTTAGCGTATGGGATAAGTTTAGTGTTAGGGTTAAGTTTAGGTTACGGGTTAGGGTTAGGGTACGGGTTATGGTTAGGTTTAGGGTGCAGGTTAGGGTTAGGGTTAGGGTTAGTGTACAGGTTAGGTTTAGGTTGAGGGTCAGGGTTAGTGTTAGGGTTAGTGTTAGGGTATAGGTTAGGGTTAGGGTTGGGGTTAGGGTACGGATTAGTTTTAGGGTTAGGTTACGGGTTAGGGTTACGGTTAATGTTAGGGTTAGTGTTAGCGTGTGCGTTAGGGTTAGGTTACGGTTAATGTTTAAGGTTAGGGTTAGGGTTAGGGTTAGGTTTAGGGTGCGGTTAAGGGATAGGGTTACGGTTAGTGTATGGGTTAGGGTTAGGTTTAGGGTCAGGGTTAGGGTTAGGGTTAGGGTTAGGTTACAGGTTAGCATTAGGGTTAGGGTTACGGTTAGGGTTAGGGTTAGTGTACGGGTTAGGGTTAGGGTTAGGTTTGGAGTACGAGGTAGGGTTAGTGTTAGGGTTAGGGTTAAGGTTAATGTACAGATTAGGCTTAGGGTTAGGTTTAGGGTTAGGATACGGGTTAGGGTTAGGTTTAGGGTACGGGATAGGGTTAGCGTACAGGTTAAGTTTAGGGTTAGGGTTAGGTTTAGGTTACTGGTTAGGGTTAGGATTAGGGTTAGGGTAGAATACGGGTTTGGGTTAGTGTTAGGGTACGTGTTAGTGTAAGGGTTAGAGTTAGGGTTAGGGTTAGGCTTTAAGGGTAGAGTTAGGGTTAGGCTACGGGAAAGGTTAGGGTATGGGTTAGGGTTAGGGTACGGGTTAGGGTTAGGGTAAGGGTTAGGATTAGAGTTCGGGTTTGAGTTAATGTTAGGGTACGGGTTAGGTTTACCGTTTGGGTATGGGTTATTTGAGGGTTATGGGATGGTTAGGGGTTAGGGTTAGAGTTAGGGTTAGGCTACGGGTAGGGTTAGGGTACGGGTTAGGGTTAGTGTTAGGGTTACGGTACGGATTAGGGTTAAGGTTAGGGTACGGGATAGGTTTAGTGTAGGTGTTAGGTCTAGAGTTAGGGTTAGGTTTAGTGTGCGGTTTAGGGTTAGGGTTAGGGTTAGTGTACGTGTTAGGGTTAGGGTTTGGGTACAGGTTAGGGTTACATTTAGGGTTAGGGTACGGGTTAGGTTTCGGGTTAGTTTTAGGGTACGGTTTAGGTTTAGGGTACGGGTTAGGGTTAGATTTAGGGTCAAGTTTAGGGTTAGGTTTGGGGTTAGGGTTAGGGTTAGGGTATGCGTTAGGGTTACTGTATGGGATAGGGTTAGGTTTAGGGTTAGGGTTAGGTTTACATTACAGGTTAGGGTTAGAGTTAGGGTTAGGTTTAGGGTTTGAGTACGGGGTAGGGTTAGTGTTAGGGTTAGGGTTAGTGTTAGGGTATGGGTTAGGGTTATAGTACGGGTTAGAGTTAGAGTTAGGTTTAGGTTTAAGTTTAGAGTACGGGTTAGGGTTAGTTTTATGGTTAGGGTTAGTGTTAGGGTACGGGTTAGGGTTAGGGTACGGGTTAGGGTTAGAGTACGGGTTAGGGTTTGGTTTAGGGTTAGGGTTAAGGTTAGTGTACAGATAGGGTTAGGGTTAGGGTTAGGGTACGGGTTAGGGTTAGAGTACGGGTTAGGGTTAGGTTTAGGTTTAGGGTTAGTGTTAGAGTACGAGTTAGGGTTAATGTTAGGGTTAGGGTTAGGGTTAGTGTACGGACAGGGTTAGGGTTGGAGTTAGGGTTAGGGTACGGGTTAGGGTTAGGTTTAGGGTATGGGATAGGGTAGTGTACGGGTTAAGTTTAGGGTTAGGGTTAGGTTTAGGTTACGGGTTAGGGTTAGGGTACGGTTTAGGGTTAGGTTTCGGTGCGGGATAGGGTTAGGGTACGGGTTAGGGTTAGGGTTAGTGTACGGGTTAGGGTTAGTGTTAGGGTTAGGGTTAGTGTTAGGGTTAGGATACGGGTTAGGACTATGGTTAGGGTACAGGATAGGGTTAGGGTACGGGTTATGTCTAGGATTAGTGTTAG
The DNA here is from genome assembly GCA_032313775.1 of Urocyon cinereoargenteus. Classification (NCBI taxonomy): domain Eukaryota; kingdom Metazoa; phylum Chordata; class Mammalia; order Carnivora; family Canidae; genus Urocyon; species Urocyon cinereoargenteus. The sequence continues at coordinate 5,164,129 of JAVLSZ010000034.1, forward strand.
GTTTACGGTGCAGGTTAGAGTTAGGCCCTGGGTTAGGGTTAGGTTACGGGTTAGGGTTAGGGTATGGGTTAGGGTTATGGTTAGTGAAGGGGTAGGGTTAGGGTTAGTGTTAGGGTTAGGGTACGAGTTAGTGTTAGGGTACGGGTTAGGGTTAGGCTACGGGTTAGGTCTAGGTTTAGGGTTAGGTTTAGGATGCGGTTTAGGGTTAGGGTTAGGGTACGGGATTAGGGTTAGGGTTAGGGACAGGGTTAGTTTTAGGTTTAGGGTTAGGGTTAGGGTTGGGTACGGGTTCGGGTTACGGTACGAGTTAAGGATAGGGTAAGTGTTAGGTTTAGTGTTAGGATTATAGTAGGGGGTTAGGGTTAGTGTTAGGTTTACGTTTAGGGTTAGAGTACTGGTTAGGGTTAGTGTTAGGGTTATGGTTAGTTTTAGGGTTAGGGTTAAGGTTAGAGTATGGGTTAGGGTTTGGATTAGGGTTAGGGTTAGGTTTAGAGTACGGGATAGGGTTAGTGTTAGGGTTAGGGTTAGGGTTAGGGTTAGTGTGTGGTTAGGGTTAGGTTTAGCGTCAGGGTTAGGGTTAGGGTTAGTGTTAGTGTACGCTTTAAGGTTAGGGTTGTGGTTAGGGTACGGGTTAGTTTTAGGGTTAGGGTACGAGTTAGGGTTACGGTTAAGGTTAGGGTTCAGGTTAGGGTATGAGTTAGGGTTAGGTTACGGGTTAGGGTAAGGGCCAGGGTTAGTGTTAGGCTATGAGTTAGGGTTAGGGTTAGGGTACAGTTAGAGTTAGGCTTATGTTACATGTTAGGGTTACAGTACGGGTTAGTGTTAGAGTGAGGTTTAGGGTTAGGGTTAGAGTACAGTTAGGGTAAGGGTTAGGGTTAGGGTTAGAGTAAGGGTTAGGGTTAGTGTTAGGGTTAGGGAAAGGTTTAGGGTTAGGGTTAGGGTATGGGTAAGGGCTAGGGTTAGGGTTAGGGTTAGTGTTAGATACGGGGTAGGGTTAGTGTTAGGGTTAGGATTAGGGTTAATGTACAGTTTAGGCTTAGGGTTAGGTTTAGGGTTAGGTTACGGGTTAGGGTTAGGTTTAGGGTATGGGATAGGGTTAGCGTACGGGATAAGTTTAGGGTTAGGGTTAGGATTAGGTTATGGGATAGGGTTAGGTTACGGGTTATGCTTAGGTTTAGGGTGCGGGTTAGGGTTAAGGTTAGGGTTAGTGTACGGGTTAGGGTTAGGTTTAGGATCAGGGTTAGTGTTAGGGTTAGTGTTAGGTTATGGTTTAGGGTTAGGGTTGGGGTTAGGGACGGGTTAGTTTTAGGGTTAGGTTACGGGTTAGGGTTACGGTTAATGTTAGGGTTAGGGTTAGGGTAGGGTTAGTGTTAGGGTACGGTTAAGGCTTAAGTTTAGTGTTAGTGTTAGGGTTAAGATTAAGGTGCGGTTTAGGGATAGGGTTAGATTTATGGTTAGGGTTAGAGTACGGGTTTGGGTTAGTGTTAGGGTACGGGTTAGGTGTTCCATTTGGGTACGGCATAGGGTAAGGAATACGGTTAGGTTTAGGGTTAGGGTTTAGGGTTAGGATTAGGGTTAGGCTACGGGATAGGGTTAGATTACGGGTTAAGGTTAGGTTAGGGTTAGGGTTAGGTTTAGGGTTATAGTACGGGTTAGGGTTAGAGTTAGGGTTAGGTTTAGGTTTAGAGTACAGTTAGGGATAGTGTTAGGGTTAGGGTTAGTGTTAGGGTACGGGTTAGGGTTAGCGTAAGGGTTAGAGTTACGTTTAGGGTTAGGATTAGTGTTAGAGTACGGGTTAGGGTTAGTGTTAGGCTTAGGGTTAGGTTTAGGGTTAGAGTACGGGGTAGGATTATTGTTAGGGTTATGGCTAGGGTTAGTGTATGGGTTAGGGTCAGTGTTAGGGTTAGGGTTAGAGTACGGGGTAGGGTTAGTGTTAGGGTTAGGTTTGGGGTTAATGTACGGTTTAGGCTTAGGGTTAGGTTTAGGTTACGGGTTAGGGTTAGGGTTAGGATTAGTGTAAGGGTTAGGGTTAATTTTAGGGTCAGGGTTAGGGTTAGGGTTAGTGTTAGGGTATTGGTTAGGGTTAGGGTTGGGGTTAGGGTACGGGTTAGTTTTAGGGATAGGGTATGGGTTCGGTTTATGGTTAAGGTTAGGGTTAGGGTTATGGTATGTTTTAGGGTTAGGTTACGGTTAAGGGTTATGGTTTGTGTTAGGGTTAGGGTTAAGTTCAGTGTGCGTGTTAGGTTTACGGTTAGGGTTAGGGTTAGAGTACGGGTTTGGGTTAGTGTTAGGGTACGGGTTAGGTTTACCGTTTGTGTACGGGTGAGGGTAATGGTTAGGGTTAGGGTTAGGTTTAGGGTACAGGTTAGGTTTAGGGTATAGTTTGGAGTTAGTGTTAGGATCAGGGTTAGGGTTAGGGTTAGTGTACGAGTTAGGTTTAGGGTTAGGGTACGGGTTACGTCTAGGGTTATGGTACGGTATAGGTTTACAGTATGGGTTAGTGTTAGGGTGAGGGTTAGGGTTAGAGTATGGTTACGGTTAGGGTTAGGGTTAGAGTACGGGTTAGGGTTAGTGTACGGGTTAGGGTTAGGGTTAGGATTAGGGTTAGGTTTAGGTTTAGTGTTAGGGTTACGGTACCAGTGAGGGATAAGGGTAGTGTACGGTATCGGGGTAGTGTACGTCTTAAGTCTAGTGTTAGGGTTAGTTTTAGTGTGCGTCTTAGGGTTAGGGTTAGGTTAGGGTACGTGTTAGGGTTAGGGTTTGGGTATGGGTTAGCGTTACGTTTAGGGTTAGGGTATGGTTTAGGTTTAGGTTTAGGGTTAGGGTTAGGGTACGGTTTAGGGTTAGGTTACGGGTTAGGGTTAGGTTTTGGGTACTTGTTAGGGTTACTGTACCGGTTAGGGTTAGGGATAGGGTTAGGGTTAGGGTTAGGGTTAGGGTTATAGTACGGGTTAGCTTTAGAGTTAAGGTTAGGTTTAGGGTTATAGTATGGGTTAGTGTTAGTGTTAGGGTTAGGGTTAATGTTAGGGTACGGGTTAGAGTTAGAGTACGGGTTAGGGTTAGGTTTAGAGTTAGGGTTAGGGTTACAGTACGGGTTAGGGTTAGTGTTAGTGTTAGGGTTAGTGTTAGTGTTAGTGTACGGATAGTGGTAGGGTTAGGGTTAGGCTACGGGTTAAGTTTAGGTTTAGGTTACGGGATAGGGTTAGCGTACAGGTTAAGTTTAGGGTTAGGGTTAGGTTTAGGTTCTGGGTTAGGGTTAGGTTTAGGTGCGGGTTAGGTTTAGGGTTAGGGTACAGGTTAGGGTTAGGTTGAGGGTCAGGGTTAGGGTTAGTGATAGGGTTATGGTACGGGTTAGGCTTAAGGTTGGGGTTAGGGTACGGGTTAGTTTTAGGTTTAGGGTACGGGTTAGGGTTATGGTTAATGTTAGGGTTAGGGTTAGGGTATGGGTTAGGGTTAGGGTACGGGTAAGGGTTATGGTTAGGTTTAGGGTTAGCTTTAGGTTTAGGGTGCGGGTTAGGGTTAGGGTTAGGGTTAGTGTTAAGTTTAGCGCTAAGGAATGGTTTAGGGTAACTGTTATGGTTTGGGTACGGGTTAGGGTGAGGGTTAGTTTATGGGATAGGGTTGGGGAGGCGTTAGGTCAAGGGTTAGGGTTAGGTTCAGGGTAAGGGTTAGGGTTAGGGTTTGGATTAATGTTAGGTTTAGGGTATGGGTTAGGCTTAGGGTTTGAAGTTAGGGTTAGGGGTAACGTCAGTGTTAGGGTTAGGGTTAGCGTTAGGGTATGGTTTAGGGTTAGGTTTAGGGTACGGCTTAGTGTTAGGGTTACGGTTAGAGTACGGGTTAGCTTTAGGGTACGGGTTAGGGTTAGGTTTAGGGTCAAGGTTAGGGTTAGGGTTAGGGTACGATTTAGGATTAGGGTTTGGGTATGGGTTAGGGTTAGGGTATTGGTACGGGTTAGGGTTACAGTACGGGTTAAGGTTAGGGTGAGGGTTAGGGTTAGGTTTAGAGTACAGTTAGGGTTAGGGTTAGGGTTAGAGTACGGTTTAGGGTTAGGGTTAGGGTTAGGGTTAGGGTTAGGGTACGGGTTAGGGTTAGGGTTAGGGTTAGAGTACGGGGTAGGATTAATGTTAGGGTTAGGGTTAGGGTTAATGTACGGGTTAGGCTTAGGGTTAGGTTTAAGGTTAGGATACGGGTTAGGGTTAGGTTTAGGGTACGAGATAGGGTTAGCGTACGGGTTAAGTTTGGGTTAGGGTTAGGTTTAGGTTACGGGTTAGGGTTAGGGTACGGGTTAGGGTTAGGTTTAGGGCGCGGGTTAGGTTTAGGGTTAGGTTTAGTGTAAGTGATAAGGTTAGGTTTAGGGTCTGTGTTAGGGTTAGGTTTAGTTTTAGGGTACGGGTCAGGGTTAGGGTTGGGTTCAGGGTACGGGTTAGTTTTAGGGTTAAGATACGGGTTAGCGTTATGGTTAAGGTTAGGTTTAGGGTTAAGGTATGGGTTAGGGTTAGGTTACGGTTAAGGGTTATGGTTTGGGTTAGGGTTAGGGTTAAGTTAGGGTGCTGGTTAGGGTTAGGGTAGGGTTAGGTTTAGAGTACGGGTTTGGGTTAGTGTTAGGCTATGGGTTAGGTTTACCGTTTGGGTACGGCTTGGGGTAAGGGTTAGGGTTAGGGTTAGGGGTTAGGGTTAGAGTTACGGTTAGGCTCTGGGTTGGGTTAGGGTACGGGTTAGGGTTAGTGTTAGGATTCGGGTTAGGGTTAGTGTACGGCTTAGGGTTAGGTTTAGGGTTAGGGTTAGTGTTAGGGTTAGCGCTCGGGAATGGGTTAGTGTTACTGTTAGGGTTTGGGTACGGGTTATTTTAGGGTTAGGTTACGGGATAGGGTTGGGTACGGGTTAGGTCAAGGGTTAGGTTTAGGTTTAGGGTACAGGTTAGGGTTAGGTTTAGGATTAGGTTTAGGTTTAGGGTATGGGTTAGGCTTAGGGTACGGGTTAGGGTTAGCGTCAGGGTTAGGGTTAGTGTTAGCGTATTGTTCTGGGTTAGGGTTAGGTTAGGGTATGGGTTAGGGTTAGGGATAGGGTCAGGGTTAGGGTTAGGGTTAGGGTAAGATTTAGGGTTAGGGTTAGGGTACGGGTTAGGTTTAGGGTATTGGTACGGTTTAGTGTTACAGTACGGGTTAGGATAAGGGTGAGGGTTAGGCTTAGGTTTAGAGTACGGTTAGGGTTAGTGTTAGGGTTAGGGTTAGAGTACAGGTTAGGGTTAGTGTTAAGGTTAGGGTTAGGGTTAGGGTACGGATAAGGGTTAGGGTTAGGGTTAGGTTTAGAGCACGGGAAAGGGTTGGGTACGGGTTAGGGTTAGGGTTAGGTTTAGGGTTAGGATACGGGTTAGGGTTAGGTTTAGGGTACGAGATAGGGTTAGCGTACGGGTTAAGTTTGGGTAGGGTTAGGTTTAAGTTATGGGTTAGGGTTAGTGTACGGGTTAGGGTTAGGTTTAGGGCGCGGGTTAATTTTAGGGTTAGGTTTAGTGTAAGTGATAAGGTTAAGTTTAGGGTCTGTGTTAGGGTTAGGGTTAGTGTTAGGGTACGGGTTAGGGTTAGGTTTGGGTTTAGGGTACGGGTTAGTTTTAGGGTTAGGATATGGGTTAGCGTTATGGTTAAGGTTAGGGTTAGGGTTAAGGTATGGGTTAGGGTTAGGTTACGGTTAAGGGTTATGGTTTGGTTTAGGGTTAGTGTTAAGTTTAGGGTGCTGGTTAGGGTTAGGGTACGTGATAGGGATAGGGTTTGGGTACGGGTTAGCGTTACATTTAAGTTTAGTGTACGGGTTAGGGTTAGGGTTAGGGTTAGAGTACGGGTTTGGGTTAGTGTTAGGGTCGGGTTACGTTTACCGCCAGGGTACGGGATAGGGTAAGGGTTAGCGTTAGTGTTAGGGTTAGGGGTTATATTTAGGGTTAGGCTACGGGTAGGGTTAGGGTACGGGTTAGGGTTAGGATCAGGGTTAGGTTTAGGGTACGGGTTAGGGTTAGGGTTAGGTTTGGGTTAGGGTTAGTGTACGGTTTAGGTTTAAGGTACGGGTTAGGGTTAGGTTACGGGTCAGGGTTAGGTTTAGGGTACAGGATAGGGTTAGCGTATGGTTAGGGTTTGTGTTAGGGTTAGGGTTAGGGTTAGGGTATGGATAGGGTTAGGGTTAGGGTTAGGGTTAGGCTACGGGTTAGGATTAGGGTTTGCGTACGGGTTAGGGTTAGATTTAGGTGCGGGTTACGGTTAGGGTACGGGTTAGGTTAGGTTTAGGGTCTGGGTTAAGATTAGGGATAGGGTTATGATACGGGTTAGGGTTAGGTTTGGGGTTAGGGTACGGGTTATTTTTAGGGTTAGGGTACGGGTTAGGTTTAGGGTACGGGTTAGGGTTAGCGTTAGGTTTGTGGTATGGGCTAGGGTTAGGTTTGGGGTTAGTGTTAGTGTACGGGTTAGGGTTAGGGTTTTGTTACGGGTTAGGCTTACATACGGGTTAGGGTTAGGGTTATGGTTAGGGATAGAGTACGGGTTAGGGTTAGTGTTAGGGTTAGGGTACGGGTACGGGTTAGGGTTAGGGTTAGGGTTAGGGTTAGGGTTAGAGTGCGGGGTAGGGTTAGTGTTAGTGTTAGGGTTAGGGTTAGTGTACAGGTTAGTGTTAGTGTTAGGGTTAGGGTTAGGGTTAGGGTACGGATTATGGTTAGGGTTAGGTTTAGTGTTAGAGTACGTGTTAGGGTTAGTGTTAGTGTTAGGTTTAGGGTTAGAGTACGGGTTTGGGTTAATGTTAGGGTACGGGTTAGGTTTACCGTTTGTGTACGGGTTGTGGTAATTGTTAGGGTTAGGTTTAGGGTTAGGGTACGTGTAAGGGTTAGAGTTTGTGTACGGGTTAGAGTTACATTTAGGGTTAGGGTACGGTTTAGTTTTAGGGTTAGTGTAAGAGTTAATGTTGGGGTACGGGATAGGGTTAGAGTACGGGTTAGGGTTAGGTTTAGGGTTAGGTTTAGTGTTAGAGAACGTGTTAGGGTTAGTGTTAGGGTTAGGTTTAGGGTTAGTGTACGGATAGGGTTAGGGTTAGGGTTAGGGTACGGGTTAGGATTAGGTTTAGGGTACGGGATAGGGTTAGGGTACGGGTTAAGTTTAGGGTTAGGGTTAGGTTTAGGTTATGGGTTAGAGTTAGGGTATGGGTTAGGGTTAGGTTTAGGTGTGGGTTAGGGTTAGGGTATGGGTTAGGGTGTGGTTTAGGGTCAGGTTAGGTTTATGGTACGTGTTAGGGTTAGGGTTTGGGTACGGGTTAGGGTTACGTTTAGGGTTAGGGTACGGGTTAGGTTTAGGGTTAGGGTAAGGGTTAGTGTTAGGGTGTGGGATAGGGTTAGAGTACGGGTTAGGGTTAGGTTTAGGGTTAGGGTTCGGGTTAGGGTACGGGTTAGGGTTAGTGTTAGGGTTATGGTTAGTGTTAGAGTTTGGGTTAGGGTTAGAGTACGGGAAGGGTTGGGTTGAAGGTTAGGGTTAAGTTAGAGTACAGGTTAGAGTTAGTGTTAGGTTAGGGTTAGGGTTAGGGTACGTTTAGGGTTAGGGTTAGGGTAGGGTTCGGGTTAGGGTTAGTCTACGGGTTAGGTTTAGGGTTAGGGTTAGTGTTAGGGTTACGGTACGGGTTATGGTTAAGGTTACGCTATGGGATAGGTTTAGTGTAAGTGTTAGGTCTAGGGTTACGGTTAGTTTTAGATTGCGGTGTAGGGTTAGGTTTCGGGTACGTGTTAGGGTTACAGTTTGGGTACGTGTTAGGGTTACATTTAGGGTTAGGGTACGGGCTAGGTTTAGGGTCAGGGTTAGGGTTAGTGATAGGGTTATGGTACGGGTTAGGGTTAAGGTTGGGGTTAGGGTACGGGTTAGTTTTAGGTTTAGGGTACGGGTTAGGGTTACGGTTAATGTTAGGGTTAGGGTTAGGGTACGTGTTAGGGTTAGGGTTAAGTTTAGAGTACAGGTTAGGGTCATTTTTAGGGTACGGGATAGGGTTAGTGTACAGGATAAGTTTAGGGTTAGGTTTAGGTTAGGTTATGGGTTAGGGTTAGGGTACGGGTTAGGGTTAGGTTTAGGTGCGGGTTACGCTTAGGGTACAGGTTAGGGTTATGTTTAGGGTCAGGGTTAGGGTTAGGGATAGGGTTATGGTACGGGTTAGGGTTAGGGTTGGGGTTATGGTACGGGTTAGTTTTAGGGTTAGGGTACGGGTTAGAGTTACGGTTAAGGTTAGGGTTAGTGTTAGGTTATAGGTTGGGGTTAGGGTACGGGTAAGGTTTATGGTTAGGGTTACGGTTAAGTTTAGGTTTAGGGTGCGGGTTAGGCTTTGGGTTAGGGTTAGAGTTAGCGCTAGGGCATGGGTTAGGGTTACTCTTAGGGTTTGGGTACGGGTTAGGGTTAGAGTTAGGGTACGGGATAGGGTTGGGTACGGGTTAGGACAAGGGTTAGGATAAGGTTTAGGGTTTGGGTTAGGGTATGGGTTAGGTTTAGGGTTCGGGTTAGGGTTCGGGTTAGGGTAAGGGTTAGGGTTAGGGATAGGGAGCGAGTTAGGGTTTGGGTTAGGTTTAGGGTACGGGTTAGGGTTATGGTTAGGTTTAGGGTTAGGGTTAGAGTACGGGGTAGGGTTAGTGTTAGGGTTAGGTTTAGGGTTAGGGTACGGGTTAGGGTTAGAGTTAGGGTTAGGGTTAGAGTACGGGGTAGGGTTAGGGTTAGGGTTAGAGTACGGATAGGGTTAAGGTTAGGGTTAGGGTTAGGGTCAGTGTTAGGTTTAGTGTACGTGTTAGGGTTAGGGTTAGGTACGGTTAAGGGTTATAGTTAGGGTTACAGTTAGGGTTAAGTTTAGGGTGTGGTTTAGGGTTAGGATTAGGCTTAGGGTTAGGGTTAGAGTACGGGTTAGGGTTAAGTTTAGGTGAGGGTTAGGGTTAAGGTTAGGGTTAGGGGTTAGGGTTAGAGTTAGTGTTAGGCTACGGGATAGGGTTAGAGCATGGGTTAGTGTTAGGTTTAGGTTAGGGTTAGGTTTAGGGTTATAGTACGGGTTAGGGTTAGGTTTAGGGTTAGATTACAGTTTAGGGATAGTGTTAAGGTTAGGGTTAGTGTTAGGGTACGGGTTAGGGTTAGAGTACGGGTTAGGGTTACGTTTAGGGTTAGGGTTAGGGTTAGAGTACGGGTTAGGGTAAGTGTTATGTTTAGGGTTAGGTTTAGGGTTAGGGTTAGGTTACGGGTTAGGGTTAGGTTTAGGTTACGGGATATGGTAAGCGTACGGCTTGTGTTTAGGGTTAGGGTTAGGTCTAGGTTACGGGTTAGGGTTAGGGTACGGGTTAGGTTTAAGTTTAGGTGAGGGTTAGGGTTAGGGTTAGGGTACGGGTTAGGGTTAGTTTTAGGGTCAGGGTTAGCGTTAGGGATAGGGATAGGGTACAGTTTAGGGTTAGGATTTGGGTTAGGTTACGGGTTAGTTTTAGGGTTAGTGTATGGGTCAGGTTTACGGTTAAGTTTAGGGTTAGGGTTAGGGTTAGGGTTATGGTACGGGTTAGGGTTACAGTACGGGTTAGGGTTAGGGTGAGGGTTAGGGTTAGGGTTAGAGTACAGTTAGGGTTAGGGTAAGGGTTAGGTTTCGGGTTAGGGTTATGGTACGGGTTAGGGTTAGGGTTTGGATAAGGGTTAGAGAACGGGGTAGGGTTAGTGTTAGGTTTAGGGTTAGGGTTAGGGTTAGTGTACACATTAGGGTTAGAGTTGGGGTTAGGGTTAGAGTACGGGGTAGGGTTAGTGTTAATGTTAGGGTTAGGTTTAATGTACCGGTTAGGCTTAGGGTTAGGTTTAGGGTTAGGATACGGGTTAGGATTAGGTTTAGGGTACGGGATAGGGTTAGCGTAGGGGTTAAGTTCAGGGTTAGGGTTAGGCTTAGGTTACGGGTTAGGGTTAGGTTTAGGTGTGTTTTAGGGTTAGGGTTAGGGTTAGGGTATGGGTTACGGTTAGGGTTATAATACGAGTTAGGTTTACAGTACTGGTTAGGGTTAGGGTGAGGGCTAGGGTTAGGGTTAGAGTACGGTTAGGGTAAGGGTTAGGGTTAGGTTTAGAGTACGTGTTAGCGTTAGTGTTAGGGTTAGGGTTAGGGTTAGGTTTAGGGTTAGGGTACGGGTTATGGTTAGGGTTATGGTACGGGTTAGGGTTACAGTACGGCTTACGATTAGGGTGAAGGTTAGGGTTAGGGTTAGAATACGGTTAGGGTTAGGGTTAGGGTTAGGTTTAGGGTTAGAGTACGGGTTAGGGTTAGTGTTAGGGTTAGGGTTAGTGTTAGGGTAAGGGTTAGGGTTAGGGTTATGGTATGGGTTAGGGTTAGTGTAAGGGTTAGGGTTAGGGTTATGGTACGGGTTATGGTTACAGTACAGGTTACGGTTAGGGTGAGGGTTAGGGTTAGGGTTAGAGTACGGGTTAGGGATAGTTTACGGGTTAGGGTTAGGGTTAGGGTTAGGGTTAGGGTACGGTGTAGTGTTAGTGTTAGGGTTAGGTTTGGGTTTAATGTACGGTATAGGCTTAGGTTTAGGTTTAGGGTTAGGATACGGGTTAGGGTTAGGTTTAGGATTAGGGTTGATTTCGGGTGCGGGTAGGGTTAGTGTTAGGATTAGTGTAAGGGTTAGGGTTAGGTTTAGGGTCAGGGTTAGATTTAGGGTTAGTGTTAGGGTACGGGTTAGGTTTAGGTTTGGGGTTAGGGTACGGGTTTGTTTGGGTTTAGGGTATGGGTTAGGGTTACGGTTAAGTTTAGGGTTAGGGTTAGGGTTTGGGTTAGGGTTAGGTTACGGTTAAGGGTTATGGTTTGGATTAGGGTTAGGGTTAAGTTTAGCGTGTGGGTTATGGTTATGGTTAGGGTTAGGGTTAGAGTACGGGTTTGGATTAGTGTTAGGGTATGGGTTAGGTTTACCATTATTGTACGGGTTAGGTTAAGGGTAAGGGTTAGGGTTAGGGTTAGGGTACGAATTAGGGTTAGGGTTAGCGGACGGGTTAGGATTAGGGATAGGGTTATGGTACGGGTTAGGTTTAGGGTTGGGGTTACCGTACGGGTTATTTTTAGGGTTATGGTACGTGTTAGGGTTATGGTTAATGTTAGGGTTAGTGTTAGGTTATGGTTTAAGTTTAGGGTATGGGTAAGGGTTATGGTTAGGGTTACGGTTTGGTTTAGGTTTAGGGTGCGGGTTAGGCTTAGGGTTAGGTTTAGGGTTAGCGCTAGGGTATGGTTAGGGTTACTGTTAGGGTTTGGGTACGGGTTAGGGTTAAGGTTAGGTTATGAATTAGGTTTGGGTATGGGTTAAGTCAAGGGTTACGTTTAGGTTTAGGGTACGGTTTAGGTTTAGGGTTAGGGTAAGGGTTAGTGTTAGGGTACGCGTTAGGGTTAGAGTACGGTTAGGGTTAGGTTTAGGGTTAGGTTTAGGGTTAGAATATGGGTTAGGGTTATTGTTACTGTTAGGGTTAGGGTTAGGGTTAGTGTACGGATAGGGTTAGGGTTAGGGGTAGGATTAGAGTACGGGTTAGGGTTAGGGTTAGGGTTAGGGTAAGGATTATGGTTAGGGTTAGGGTTAGCTTTAGGTTTGGGTGCGTGTTAGGGTTAGGGTTAGGGTTAGTGTTAGGGTTAGTGCTCAGGAACGGGTTAGTGTTACTGTTAGGGTTTGGGTATGGGTTAATTTAGGGTTAGGTTACGGGATAGGGTTGGGTACGGGTTAGGTCAAGGGTTAGGTTTAGGGTTATGGTACGGGTTAGTGTACGGGTTAGGGTTACGGTTAAGGTATGGGTAATGGTACGGTTTTGTGTTTTGGTACGGGTTAGGGTATGGGTTTGGATTAGTGTTAGGGTACGTGTAGGTTTACTGTTTGGGTACGGGTTACGGTAGGGTTAGTGTTAGGGTTAGGCTTAGTGGTTAGGGTTAATATTAGGCTACGGGATAGGGTTAGGGTACGGTTTAGTGTACGGTTTAGGGTTGGGGTTAGTGTATGTGTATGGGTATGGGTTAGTTTTAGGGTTAGGGTTAATGCTGGTTTAGGGTGCGGGTTAGGGTTAAGGTTAGGGTACGGGATGGGGTTAGTGTACATGTTAGGTCTAGGATTCGGGTTAGGTTTAGAGTGCGGGTTAGAGTTAGGGTTAGGGTTAGGGTACGAGTTAGGGTTAGGGTTTGGTTACAGGTTAGGGTTAGGTTTAGGGTACGGGATACGGTTAGGGTACGGGTTAGGTTTAGGTTTAGGTTTAGTGTCAGGTATAGCATTAGGGATAGGTTTAGGTTACGGGTTAGGGTTAGGTTTGGGGTTAGGGTACGGGTTAGTTTTAGGGTTAGGGTACGGGTCAGTGTTATGGTTAAGGTTAGGGTTAGGGTTAGGGTATGGGTTAGGGTTAGGGTACGGGTAAGGGTTATGTTTAGGGTTAGGGTAAGGTTTAGTTTTAGGGGACGGGTTTGGGTTAGGGTTAGGGTTAGCGCTAGGTTATGGGTTAGGGTTAATGTTAGGTTTTGGGTAAGTGTTAGGTTTAGGGTTTGGGTACGGAATAGGTTTGGGTACGGGTTAGGTCAAGGGTTAGGGTTAGGTTTAGGGTACGGGTTAGGGTTAGGGTTAGGGTATGTGTTAGGCTTAGGGTACGGGTTAGGGTGAGGGTTAGGGTCAGGGTTAGGGATAGGGTACGAGTTAGGGTTAGGGTTAGGTTTAGGGTACAGGTTAGGGTTAGGGTTAGGGGTAGGGTACGGGTTAGGTTTAGGGTACACCTTAGGGTTAGGTTTAGGTGCGGGTTACGTTTAGGGTTAAGGTACGGTTTAGGGTTAGGTTTAGGGTAAGGTTTAGGTTTAGTGATAGGGTATGGTACGGGTTAGGGTTAGGGTTGGGGTTAGGGAATGGGTTAGGGTTAGGGTTAGAGTACGGTTAGGGTTAGGGTTAGGGTTAGGATTAGAGTACGGGTTAGGGTTAGGTTTAGGGTAAGGGTTATGGTTAGGGTTAGGGTTAACTTTAGGTTTGGGTGCTGGTTAGGGTTAGGGTTAGGGTTAGTGTTAGGGTTAGTGCTCGGGAATGGGATAGTGTTACTGTTAGGGTTTGGGTACGGGTTACTTTAGGGTTAGGTTACGGGATAGGGTTGGGTACAGGTTAGGTCAAGGGTTAGGTTTAGGTTTAGGGTACAGGTTAGGGTTCGGGTTAGGATTAGGTTTAGGTTTAGGGTATGGGTTAGGCTTAGGGTACGGGTTAGGGTTAGCGTCAGGGTTAGGGTTAGGGTTAGCGTTAGGTTACGGGTTAGGGTTAGGTTAGGGTACGGGTTAGGGTTAGGGTTAGGGTATGGGTTAAGTTTAGGGTATTGGTACAGTTTAGTGTTACAGTACGGGTTAGGGTAAGGGTGAGGGTTAGGGTTAGGTCTAGAGTACGGTTAGGGTTAGTGTTAGGGTTAGGGTTAGAGTACGGGTTAGGGTTACGGTTAGGGTTAGGGTTAGGGTACGGGTTAGGGTTAGGTTTATAGCATGGGAAAGGGTTGGGTACTGGTTAGGTGAAGGTTTAGGGTTAGTTTTAGGGTACGGGTTAGGGTTAGTGTTAGGGTTAGGGTACAGATTATGGTTAGGGTTGGGGTTAGGGTACGGGTTAGTTTTAGGGTTATGGTATGGGTTAGGGTTATGGTTAAGGTTAGGTTTAGGTTGAGGGTATGGGTTAGGGTTAGGTTACGGTTAAGGGTTTCGTTTGGGTTAGGTTTAGGATTAAGTTTAGGGTGCGGGTTAGGGTTAGGTTTAGGGTTAGGGTTGGAGTACAGGTTTGGATTAGTGTTATGGTACGGGTTAGGTTTACCGTTTGGGTACGGGTTAGGGTAAGGTTTAGGGATAGGGTTAGGGTTAGGGTTAGGCGTTAGGGTTAGAGTTAGGGTTAGGCTATGGGTAGGCTTAGGGTACGGGTTAGGGTGAGGGTTAGCGTCGGGTGAGGGTTAGTGTACGCGTTAGTGTTAGGGTTAGGTTTAGGGTTAGTGTTAGGGTTACGGTACAGGTTAGGGTTAAGGTTAGGGTATGGGATAGGGTTAGTGTAGGTGTTAGGTCTAGGGTTAGGGTTAGGTTTAGTGTGCATGTTAGGGTTAGGGTTAGGGTTAGGGTACGTGTTAGGGTAGGGTTTGGGTAAGGGTTTGGGTTACATTTAGGGTTAGGGTACAGGTTAGGTTTAGGGTTAGGGTTAGGTTACAGTTTAGGGTTAGGGTATGGGTTTTGTTAGGTTTTAGGGTCAAGTTTAGGGTTTAGCTTTAGGGTTAGGGTTAGGGTACGCGTTAGGGTTACTGTACGGGTTAGGGTTAGGGTTAGGTTTAGGGTTAGGGTTACATTACGGGTTAGGGTTAGAGTAAGGGTTAGGTTTAGGGTTAGAGTACGGGGTAGGGTTATTGTTAGTGTTGTTAGTGTTAGTGTTAGTGTTAGGGTACGGGTTAGGGTTATAGTCGGATTAGGGTTAGAGTTAGGGTTAGGTTTAGGGTTAGAGTACGGGTTAGGGTTAGTGTTAGGGTTAGGGTTAGTGTTAGTGTACGGGTTAGGGTTAGAGTACGAGTTAGGGTTAGAGTTAGGGTTAGGGTTAGAGAACGGGGTAGGGTTAGTTTTAGGGTAGGGTTAGGGTATGGGTTAGGCTTAGGGTACGGGATAGGGTTAGGGTTAGGGTCAGGGTTAGGGTTAGGGATAGGGTACGAATTAGGGTTAGGTTTAGGTTTAGGGTACGGTTTAGGGTTACGGTTAGGTTTAGGGTTAGGGTTAGAGTATGGGTAGAGTTAGTGTTAGGGTTTGTTTAAGGGTTAAAGTACGGGTTAGGGTTAGAGTTAGGCTTAGGGTTAGAGTACGGGGTAGGGTTAGGGTTAGGGTTGGAGTACGGATAGGGTTAGGGTTAGGGTTAGGATTAGGGTACGGGTTAGGGTTATTGTACGGGTTAGGGTTAGGGTCAGTGTTAGGGTTAGGGTACGAGTTAGGGTTAGGGTTAGGTTACGGTTAAGGGTTATGGTTAGCGTTAGGGTTAGGGTTAAGTTTAGGGTGCGGTTTAGGGTTAGGGTTAGGGTTAGAGTACGGGTTTGGGTTAGTGTTAGGAAACGGGTTAGCTTTACCGTTTGGGTACGGGTTAGGTAAGGGTTAGGGATAGGGTTAGAGTTAGGGGTTAAGGTTAGAGTTTGTGTTAGGCTATGGGATAGGGTTAGAGTACGGGTTAGGGTTAGGTTTAGGGTTAGGGTTAGGTTTTGGGTTATAGTACTGGTTTGGGTTAGAGATAGGGTTACGTTCAGGGTTAGAGTGCGGGTTAAGGATAGTGTTAGGTTTAGGTTTAGTGTTAGGGTACGGGTTAGGGTTAGCGTATGGGTTAGGGTTACGTTTAGGTTTAGGGTTAGTGCTAGAGTACGGGTTAGGTTTAGTGTTAGGGTTAGGGTTAGGGTTAGGGTTAGAGTGCGGATAGGGTTAGGGTTAGGGTTAGGGTTAGGGTCAGGGATAGAGTACGGTTTAGGGTTAGGGTTTGTGTTAGGGTTAGAGTATGGGGTAATGTTAGTGTTAGGTTTAGGGTTAGGGTTAGGTTTAGGGTACGGGTTAGTGTTAGAGTTAGGGTTAGTGTTAGAGTACGGGGTAGGGTTAGTGTTAGGGTTAGGGTTAGGGTTAATGTACGGGTTAGGCTTAGGGTGAGGTTTAGGGTTAGGTTACGGTTTAGGGTTAGGTTTAGTGTACGGGATAGGGTTAGCGCACGGGTTAAGTTTAGGGTTAGGGTTAGGCTTAGGTTACTGGTCAGGGTTAGGTTTGGTGTGGGTTAAGGTTAGGGTTAGGGTTAGGGTACAGGTTAGGGTTAGGGTGGGGTTAGGGTACGGGTTAATTTTAGGTTTAGTGTACGGGTCATGGTTATGGTTAAGTTTAGTGTTAGTGTTAGGGTATGTTTTAGGGTTAGGGTACCGGTAATGGTTAGGGTTAGTGTTAGGCTTAGTGTTAGTGCTAGGGTATGGTTTAGGGTTACTGTTAGGGTTTGGGCACGGGTTAGGTTTAGGTTTAGGGTACGGGATAGGGTTAGTGTACGGGTTAAGTTTACAGTTATCGTTAAGTTTAGGTTATGGGTTAGAGTTAGGGAACGGTGTAGGGTTAGGTTTAAGTGCGGATTAGGGTTAGGGTACGGGTTAGGGTTAGGTTTAGGATCAGGGTTAGGGTTAGGGATAGGGTTATGGTACGTGTTAGGGTAAGGGTTGGGGTTAGGGTATGGGTTAGTTTTAGGTTTAGTGTACGGGTTAGCGTTACGGTTAAGGTTAGGGTTAGTGTTAGGGTATGGGTTAAGGTTAGGTTACGGGTAAGGGTTGTGGTTAGGGTTACGGTTAGGTTTAGGTTTAGGGTGCGGGTTAGGCTTAGGGTTAGGGTTAGTGTTAGCGCTAGGGTATGGGTTAGTGTAACTGTTAGGGTTTGGGTATGGGTTAGGGTTAGGGGTAAGGTATGGGATAAGGTTGGGTACGGGTTAGGTCAAGGGTTAGGGTTAGGTTTAGGGTACGGGTTAGGGTTAGGTTTATGTTTAGGGTTAGGATATGGGTTAGTTTTAGGGTACGGTTTAGGGTTAGGGTTAGGGTCAGGTTTAGGGTTAGGGTTAAGGTATGAGTTAGGGTTAGGGATAGGTTAAGGGTACGGGTTAGGGTTAGGGTTAGGGTTAGAGTACGGGGTAGGGTTAATGTTAGGGTTAGCGTAAGGGTTAAAATACGGGTTAGGCTTACGGTTAGGTTAGGGTTTGGATACGGTTTAGGGTTAGGTTTAGGGTACGGGATAGGGTTAGCGTACGGGTTAAGTTTAGGGTTAGGCTTTGGTATAGGTTACGGTTTAGCTTTATGGTACGTGTTAGGGTTAGGTTTAGGGTGCGGGTTCGGTTAGGGTTAGTGTTAGGGTAAGGGTTAGGGTTAGGTTTAGGGTCAGGGTTAGGGTTAGGGTTAGAGTTAGGGTACGGGTTAGCGTTAGGGTTGGGGTTAGGGTGTGGGTTAGTTTTATGTTTTGGGTACGGATTAGGGTTATGGTTAAAGTTAGGGTTAGGGTTAGGTTATGGTTAGGGTTAGGTTACGGTTAAGGGTTATGGTTTGGGTTAGGGTTAGGGTTAAGTTTAGGGTGTGGGTTAGGGTTAGGGTTAGGGTTATGGTTAGGGTTAGAGTACGGGTTTGGGTTCGTGTTAGGGTACGGGTTAGGTTTACCGTTTAGGTACGGGTTCGGGTAAGGGTTAGGGCTAGGCTTAGGTTTACGGGTTAGGGTTAGAGTTAGGATTACGCTACAGGTAGTGTTAGGGTATGGGTTAGGGTTAGGGTTAAGGTTCGGGTTAGGGTTTGGGTACAAGCTAGGGTTATGTTTAGGGTTAGGGTATGGGTTAGGTTTAGGGTTAGTGTTCGTGTACGGTTTAGGGTTACGGTACGCGATAGGGTTAGTGTTAGGGTCAGGGTAAGGGTTAGGTTTAGGGTCCGGTTTAGGGTTAGTGTTAGGGTTAGTGCTAGGGTATAGGTTAATATTACTGTTAGAGTTTGGGTATGTGTTAGGGTTAGGGTTAGGTTACGGGATAGGTTTGGGTATGGGTTAGGTAAAGGGTTAGGGTTACGTTTAGGGTACGGTTTAGGGTTAGGGTTAGGTTTATGGTTAGGGTGGGTATGGGTTAGGCTTAGGGTATGGGTTAGGGTTAGGGTTAGGGTCAGTGTTAGGGTAGGTTTAGGGTACGAGTTATGGTTAGGGTTATGTTTAGGGTAGGGGTTAGGGTTAGGGTTAGGTTTAAAGTACGGGTTAGGTTTAGGGTACGGGTTAAGGTTAGGGTTAGGGTCAGGGTTAGGGTTAGGGTTAGGGTACGAGTTAGGGTTAGGGTTAGGGTACGGGTTAGGTTTAGGGTTATGGTATGGGTTAGGATTACAGTATGGATAGGGTTAGGGTGAGGGTTAGGGTTAGGGTTAAAATACAGTTAGTGTTATGGTTAGGGTTAGGGTTAGTGTTAGGCTATGGGTTAGAGTAAGGGTTAGGGTTAGGGTTAGGTTTAGGGTTAGAGTACGGGGTAGGATTAGTGTTAGGGTTAGTGTTAGGGTTAGGGTTAGTGTACGGGTTAGGGTTAGGGTTAGGTTTATGGTTAGAGTATGGTGTAGGGTTAGTGTTAGGTTTAGGTTTGGGATTAATGTACAGTTTAGGCTTAGGGTTAGCTTTAGGGTTAGGATACGGTTTAGGGTTAGGTGTAGGGTACGGGATAGGGTTAGCGTACGGGTTAAATTTAGGGTTATGGTTAGGTTTAGGTTACAGGTTAGGGTTAGGGTACGGGTTATGGTTAGGTTTTGGTGCGGGTTCGGGATAGGGTTAGGATTAGTGTAAGGGTTAGGTTTAGGTTTAGGGTCAGGTTTAGGGTTAGGGTTAGTGTTAGGGTACGGGTTAGGGTTAGGTTTGGGTTTAGGGTACGGGTTAGTTTTATGGTTAGGGTATGGGTTAGGGTTATGGTTAAGGTTAGGGTTAGGTTTAGCTTATGGGTTAGGGTTAGGTTACGGATAAGGGTTATGGTTTGTGTTAGGGTTAGGGTTAAGTTTAGGGTGCGGGTTATGGTTATAGCTAGGATTAGGGTTAGAGTACTGGTTTGGGTTAGTGTTAGGGTACGGGTTAGGTTTACCATTTGGGTATGGGTTAGGGTAAGGGTTAGGGTTAGGGTTAGGTTTAGGGTACGTGTTATGGTTAGGTTTTGGGTACGGGTTAGGATTAGGGATAGGGATATGGTTCGGGTTAGGGTTAGGGTTGGGGTTATGGTAGGGGTTATTTTTAGGGTTATGCTACGGGTTAGGGTTACGGTTAAGGTTAGGGTTAGTGTTAGGTATGGGTTAGGTTTAGGCTATGGGTAAGGGTTATGTTTAGGGTTACGGTTAGGTTTAGGTTTAGGGTGCGGGTTAGGCTTAGGGTTAGGTTTAGGGTCAGCGCTAGGTTATGGGTTAAGGTTACTCTTAGGGTTTGCGTACGGGTTAGATTTAGGGTTAGGTTACGGGATAGGGTTGGGTACGGGTTAGGACAAGGGTTAGGGTTAAATTTAGGGTACGGGATAGGGTTAGGGTTAGGTTTAGGGTATGGGTTAGGTTTAGGGCACAGGTTAGGTTTAGGGTTAGGGTCAGGGTTAGGGTTAGTGTTAGGGTACGAGTTAGGGTTAGGGTGTGGTTTATGGTACGGGATAGGGTTAGGTTTAGAGTATGGGTTAGGTTTAGTGTTAGGGTTAGGGTTAGGGTTAGGGTTAGATTGCCGATAGGGTTAGGGTTAGGGTTAAGGTCAGGGATAGAGTATGGTTTAGGGTTAGAGTTTGTGTTAGGGTTAGAGTATGGGGTAGGGTTAGTGTTAAGGTTAGGGTTAGGGTAAGGTTTAGGGTACAGGTTAGGGTTAGAGTTAGGGTTAGGGTTAGAGCACGGGGTAGGGTTAGTGTTAGGGTTAGGGTTAATGTATGGGTTAGGCTTAGGGTTAGGTTTAAGGTTAGGTTACGGTTTAGGGTTAGGTTATGGTACGGGATATGGTTAGTGTACCGGTTAAGTTGAGGGTTAGGGTTAGGCTTAGGTTACTGGTCAGGGTTAGGTTTGGTGTGGGTTAGGGTTAGGGTTAGGGTTAGGGTACAGGTTAGGGTTAGGTGGGGTTAGGGTACGGGTTAATTTTAGTTTTAGTGTACGGGTCATGGTTACGGTTAAGTTTAGTGTTAGTGTTAGGGTATGGTTTAGGGTTAGGGTACGGGTAAGGGTTATGGTTAGGGATATGGTTAGGTTTAGGTTTGGGGTGCGGGTTAGGCTTAGGGTTAGGTTTAGGGTTAGAGCTAGGGTATGGGTTAGTGTTACTGTTAGGGTTTGGGCACGGGTTAGGTTAGGTTTAGGGTACGGGATAGGGTTAGTGTACGAGTTAAGTTTACGGTTAGGGTTAGGTTTAGGTTATGGGTTAGAGTTTGGGTACGGGGTAGGGTTAGGTTTAGGTGGGGGTTAGGGTTAGGGTACGGGTTAGGGTTAGGTTTAGAGTCAGCGTTAGGGTTAGGGATAGGGTTATGGTACGTGTTAGGGTTAGGGTTCGGGTTAGGGTATGGGTTAGTTTTAGGGTTAGGGTACAGGTTAGGGTTACGGTTAAGGTTAGGGTTAGTGTTAGGTTATGGGTTAGGGTTAGGGTACGGGTAAGGGTTATGGTTAGGGTTACGGTTAGGTTTAGGTTTAGGGTGCGGTTTAGGCTTAGGGTTAGGGTTAGGGTTAGCGCTAGGGTATGGGTTAGTGTTACTGTTAGGGTTTGGGTACGGGTTACTGTTAGGGTTAGGGTACGGGATAAGGTTGGGTACGGGTTACGTCAAGAGTTAGGGTTAGGTTTAGGGTACGGGTTAGGGCTAGTGTTAGGTTTATGGTTAGGGTTAGGGTATGGGTTAGTTTTAGGGTACAGGTTAGGGTTAGGGTTAGGGTCAGAGTACGGGGTAGGGTTAGTGTTAGGGTTAGGGTAAGGGTTAATATACGGGTTAGGCTTAGGGTTAGGTTAGGGTTTGATATGGGTTAGGGTTAGGTTTAGGGTACAGGATAGGGTTAGCGAACGGGTTAAGTTTAGGGTTAGGCTTCGGTTTAGGTTACGGTTTAGCTTTAGGGTACGGGTTAGGGTTAGGTTTAGGGTGCGGTTTGGGTTAGGGTTAGGGTTAGGGTAAGGGTTAGGGTTAGGTTTAGGGTCAGGGTTAGGGTTAGGGTTAGTGTTAGGGTATGGGATAGCATTAGGGTTGGGGTTAGGGTATGGGTTAGTTTTAGGGTTTGGGTACGGATTAGGGTTATTTTTAAGGTTAGGGTAAGGGTTAGGTTATGGGTTAGGGTTAGGTTATGGTTAAGGCTTATGGTTCGGGTTAGGGTTAGGGTTAAGTTTAGGGTGCGAGTTAGGGTTAGGGTTATGGTTATGGTTAGGGTTAGAGTACGGGTTGGGGTTAGAGTTAGGGTACGGGTTAGGTTTACCGTTTGGGTACAGGTTCGGGTAAGGGTTTGGGTTAGGCTTAGGTTTAGGAGTTAGGTTTAGAGTTAGGATTAGGCTACGGGTAGGGTTAGGGTACGGGTTAGGGTTAGGGTTAAGGTTCGGGTTAGGGTTTGGGTACGGGCTAGTGTTACGTTTAGGGTTAGGGTATGGGTTAGGTTTAGGGTTAGTGTTCATGTATGGTTTAGGGTTAGGGTACTGGATAGGGTTAGTGTTTGGGTCAGGGTAAGAGTTAGGTTTAGGGTCCGGGTTAGGGTTAGGGTTAGGGTTAGCGCAAGGGTATGGGTTAGGGTTACTGTTAGAGTTTGGGTATGGGTTAGGGTTAGGGTTAGGTTACGGGATAAGTTTGGGTACGGGTTAGGTAAAGGGTTAGGTTTATGTTTAGGGTATGGTTTAGGGTTAGGGTCAGTGTACGGATAGGGTTAGGGTTAGGGTTAGGATTAGAGTTAGGGTTAGGCTACGGGTAGGGTTAGGGTACGGGTTATTGTTAGGGTTAGGGTTCGGGCTAGGGTTAGTGTACGGGTTAGGTTTAGGATTAGGGTTAGGGTTAGGGTTACGGTTAATATTAGGGTACCGCTACAGGTTAGGGTTAAGGTTCCGGTACGGGATAGGTTTAGTGTAAGTGTTAGGTCTAGGGTTAGGGTTAGTTTTATGGTGCGGGTTAGAGTTAGGCCCTGGGTTAGTGTTATGTTACGGGTTAGGGTTAGATTACGGTTTAGTGTTAGGTTTAGTGTTAGGGTTAGTGTTAGAGTACGTGTTAGGGTTAGTGTTAGGGTTAGGGTTAGTGTACGGATAGTGTTAGGGTTAGATTTAGGGTGAGGGTACGGGTTAGGGTTAAGTCTAGGGTATGGGATAGGGTTCGTGTACGGGTTAAGTTTAGGGTTAGGGTAGGGTTTAGGTTACGGGTTAGGGTTAGGGTACTGGTTAGGGTTAGGTTTCGGTGCGGGTTAGGGTTAGGGTACGGGTTAGTGTTAGGGTTAGTGTTAGTGTACGGGTTGGGGTTAGTGTTAGGGTTAGGGTTAGTGTTAGGGTTAGGATACGGGTTAAGACTAGGGTTAGGGTACGTGATAGGGTTAGGGTACGGGTTATGTCTAGGGTTAGGGTTAGGTTTACGGTGCGGGTTAGAGTTAGGCCCTGGGTTAGGGTTAGGGTATGGGTTAGGGTTAGGGTATGGGTATGGGTTAGGGTTATGGTTAGTGTACGGGTTATGGTTAGGGTTAGGGTTAGTGTTAGGGTTAGGGTTCGGGGTAGTGTTAGGGTACTGGTTAGGGTTAGGCTATGGGTTAGGTCTAGCGTTAGGGTTAGGTTTAGGATGCGGGTTAGGGTTAGGGTTAGGGTATGGGATTAGGGTTAGGGTTAGGGTCAAGTTTAGGGTTAGGTTTAGGTTTAGGGTTAGGTTTGGGTACGGGTTTGGGTTGCAGTACGAGTTAGGGTTAGGGTAAGGGTTACGTTTAGTGTTAGGATTATAGTAGGGGGTTAGGGTTAGTGTTAGGGTTACGTTTAGGGTTAGAGTACTGGTTAGGGTTAGTGTTAGGGTTATGGTTAGTGTTAGGGTTAGGGTTAAGGTTAGAGTACGGGTTAGGGTTAGGGTTAGGGTTAGGTTTAGAGTACGGGATAGGGTTAGTGTTAAGGTTAGGGTTAGGGTTAGGGTTAGTGTGCGGCTGGGTTAGGTTTAGGGTCAGGGTTAGGGTTAGGGTTAGTGTTATTGTACGCGTTAAGGTTAGGGTTGGGTTTAGGGTACGGGTTAGTTTTAGGGTTAGGGTAGGAGTTAGGGTTATGGTTAAGGTTAGGTTTAGGGTTAGGGTATGGTTTAGGGTTAGGTTACGGTTAAGGGTTATGGTTTGCTTTAGCGTTAGGGTTAAGTTTAGGGTGCGGGTTAGGGTTAGGTTTAGGGTTAGAGTTAGGTTTAGAGTACGGGTTTGGGTTAGTGTTAGGGTACGTGTTAGGTTTACCATTTGGGTACGTGTTAGGGTAAGGGTTAGGGTTAGGGATAGGGTTAGGGGTTAGGGTTAGAGTTAGGGTTAGGCTACGGGAAGGGTTAGGGTACGGGTTAGGGTACGGGTTAGGGTTAGGGTTAGGATTAGAGTACAGGTATGGGTTAGTGTTAGGGTACGGGATACGTTTACCGTTTGGGTACGGGTTAGGGTAAGGTTTAGGTTTAGTGTAGGGGGTTAGGGTTAGAGTTAGGGTTAGGCTACGGGTAGGGTTAGGGTACGGGTTAGTGTTAGGGTTAGTGTTAGGGTTACGGTACGGGTTAGGGTTAAGGTTAGGGTACGGGATAAGGTTAGTGTACGTGTTAGGTTTAGGGTTAGGGTTAGGTTTAGTGTGCGGGTTAGGGTTAGGGTTAGGGTACGTATTAGAGTTAAAGTTTGGGTACTGGTTAGGGTTACATTTAGGGTTAGGGTACGTGTTAGGTTTAGGGTTAGTGTAACGGTTAGTGTTAGGGTACGGGTTATGGTTAGATTACGGGTTAGGGTTAGGTTTAGGGTTAGGTTTGTGTTAGAGTACGGGTTAGGGTTAGTGTTAGTGTTAGGGTTAGGGTTAGTGTACGGATAGTGTTAGGGTTAGGGTTAGGGTTAGTGTATAGTTTAGGGTTAGGATTAGGGTACGGGATAGGTTTAGTGTTCAGGTTAAGTTTAGGGTTAGGGTTAGGTTTAGGTTACGGGTAAGGGTTAGGTTACGGGTTAGGGTTAGGTTTAGGTGCGGGTGAGGGTTAAGGTTGGGGTTAGGGTACGGGTTAGTTTAGGGTTAGGGTACGTGTTAGGGTTACGGTTCAGGTTGGGGTTAGTGTTAGGGTATGCTTAGGGTCAGGGTACGGGTAAGGGTTATGGTTAGGGTTAGCGTTAGGTTTAGGTTTAGGGTGCGGGTTAGGATTAGGTTTAGGGTTAGGCTTAGCGCTAGGGAATGGGTTAGGGTTACTGTTAGGTTTGGGTACGGATTAGGGTTAGGGTTAGGGTACGAGATAGGATTGGGTACGGGTTAGGTCAAGGGTAAGGATTAGGTTTAGGGTAAGAGTTAGTGTTAGCATTAGGTTTAGGATTAGGGTTAGGGTATCTGTTAGGTTTAGCGTACGGGTTAGAGTTAGGGTCAGGGTTAGGGTTAGGGTTAGGGTATGAGTTAGGGTTAGGTGTAGGGTTAGGGTACCGCTTAGGGTTAGGTTTAGGGTTAGGGTACGGGTTAGGTTTAGGGTGCGGGTTAGGGTTAGGGTCAGGGTTAGTATTAGGCTATGAGTTAGGGTTAGGGTTAGGGTACGGGTTAGAGTAAGGGTTATGTTTCGTGTTAGGGCTACAGTACAGGTTAGGGTTAGGGTGAGGTTTAGGGTTAGGGTTAGAGTACAGTTAGGGTAAGGGTTAGGGTTAGGGTTAGAGTAAGGGTTAGGGTTAGTGTTAGGGTTAGGGAAAGGTTTAGGGTTAGGGTTAGGGTATGGGTTAGGGTTAGGGTTAGGGTTATGGTTAGGGTTAGATTACGGGGTAGGGTTAGTTTTAGGTTTAGGGTTAGGGTTAATGTACGGGTGAGGCTTAGGGTTAGGTTTAGGTTTAGGTTACGGGTTAGGGTTAGGTGTAGGGTATGGGATAGGGTTAGCGTACGGGATAAGTTTAGCTTTAGGGTTAGGATTAGGTTATGGGATAGGGTTAGGGTATGGGTTATGCTTAGGTTTAGGGTGCGGGTTAGGGTTAGGGTTAGGGTTAGTGTACGGGTTAGGCTTAGGTTTAGGGTCAGGGTTAGTGTTAGGGTTAGTGTTAGGGTATGGGTTAGGGTTAGGGTTGGGGTTAGGGTACGGGTTAGTTTTAGGGTTAGGTTACGGGTTAGGGTTACAGTTAAAGTTAGGGTTAGGGTTAGGGTGTGGGTTAGGGTTAGGGTACGGTTAAGGGTTAAGGTTAGTGTTAGGGTTAGGGTTAAGTTTAGGGTGCGGTTTAGGAATAGGGTTAGGGTTATGGTTATGGTTAGAGTACGGGTTTGGGTTAGTGTTAGGGTACGGGTTAGGTGTTCCGTTTGGGTACGGCATAGGGTAAGGAATAGGGTTAGGGTTAAGGTTAGGGTTTAGGGTTAGAGTACGGTTAGGGATAGTGTTAGGGTTAGGGTTAGGGTTAGTGTATGGGTTAGGGTCAGGGTTAGGGTTAGGGTTAGAGTACGGGGTAGTGTTAGTGTTAGGGTTAGGGTTGGGGTTAATGTACGGTTTAGGCTTAGGGTTAGGTTTAGGTTACGGGTTAGGGTTATGGTTAGGATTAGTGTAAGGGTTAGGGTTAGGTTTAGGGTCAGGGTTAGGGTTAGGGTTAGTGTTAGGGTATGGGTTAGGGTTAGGGTTGGGGTTAGGGTACAGGTTAGTTTTAGGGTTAGTGTATGGGTTAGGTTTACGGTTAAGGTTAGGGTTAGGGTTTTGGTATGTGTTAGGGTTAGGTTACGGTTAAGGGTTATGGTTTGTGTTAGGGTTAGGGTTAAGTTCAGGGTGCGTGTTAGATTTACGGTTAGGGTTAGGGTTAGAGTACGGGTTTGGGTTAGTGTTAGGGTACGGGTTAGGTTTACCATTTGTGTATGGGTGAGGGTAAGGGTTAGGGTTAGGGTTAGGTTTAGGGTACGGGTTAGGTTTAGGGTATAGGTTGGGGTTAGTGTTAGGATCAGGGTTAGGGTTAGGGTTAGTGTACGAGTTAGGTTTAGGGTTAGGGTACGGGTTAGGTTTAGGGTTATGTTACGGTATAGGGTTACAGTATGGGTTAGGGTTAGGGTGAGGGTTAGGGTTAGGGTTAGAGTATGGTTAGGGTTTGGGTTAGGGTTAGAGTACGGATTAGGGTTAGTGTTAGGGTTAGGGTTAGGCTTAGGGTTAGGATTAGTGTTAGGGTTATATTACGGGTTAGGTTTAGAGTTAGGTTTAGGTTTAGGGTTAGAGTACGGGTTAGGGTTAGTGTTAGGTTTAGGGTTAGGGTTAGGGATAGTGTATGGATAGTGTTAGGGTTAGTGTTAGGGTTAGGTTACGCGTTAGGGTTTGGTTTAGGGTACGGGAAAGGGTTATGGTACGGTTTAGGGACAGGGTTAGGGTTAGGGTACGAGTTAGGGTTAGGGTTAGGTTTAGGGTACGGGTTAGGGTTAGGGTTAGGGGTTAGGGTAAGGGTTAGGGTTAGGGTACCAGTTAGGGTTAGGGTATGGGTTAGGGTGAGGGGTAGGGCATGGTTTAGGTTTAGGGTTAGGGTTGGGATTAGGGTTAGGGTTATGGTACGTGTTAGCGTACAGGTTAGGGTTAGGGTTAGGTTACGGGTTAGGGAACGGGTTAGGGTTACGGTTTTGGTTAGGGTTAGAGTACGGGATAGGGTTAGTGTTAGGGTTAGAGTTAGGGTTAGGGTTAGGGTACGGGTACGGGTTAGGGTTAGGGTTAGTGTACGGGATAGTGTTAGGATTAGGGTTAGTGTTAGGGTTAGGGGTAGGGTTAGGGTACGGTTTAGGTTTAGGGTTAGTGTTAGGGTACGGGTTAGGGTTAGAGTACGGGTTAGGTCTAGGTTTAGGGACAGGTTAGCATTAGGGTTAGGGTACGGGATAGGTTTAGGGTTTTGATTTGGGTTAGGCTTACATTTAGGGTTAGGGTACGGGTTAGGTTTAGGGTTAGGTTAAGGGTTAGTGTTAGGGTACGGGTTAGGGTTAGAGTACGGGTTAGGGTTAGGTTTAGGGTTAGGGTTAGGGTTAGAGTATGGGTTAGGGTTAGCGTTAGGGTTAGGGTTATGGTTACTGTACAGATAGGGTTAGGGTTAGGGTTAGGGTACAGGTTGGGGTTAGGTTTAGGGTACGGTATAGGGTTAGTGTATGGGATAAGTTTAGGGTTAGGTTTACATTTAGGTTACGGTTTAGGGTTAGGGTACGGGTTAGGGTTAGGTTTAGGTGCGGTTTAGGGTGAGGGTACAGGTTAGGGTTAGGTTTAGGGTCAGGGTTAGGATTAGGGATAGGGTTATGTTACGGGTTAGGGTTAGGGTTTGGGTTATGGTACGGGTTAGTTTTAGGGTTAGGGTACGGTTTAGGTTTACGGTTAAGGTTAGGGTTAGTGTTAGGTTATGGGTTAGGGTTAGGGTACGGTTAAGGGTTATGGTTAGGGTTACGGTTAGGTTTAGGTTTAGGGTGCGGGTTAAGCTTAGGGTTGGGGTTAGGGTTAGCGCTAGTGTATGGGTTAGGGTTACTCGGAGGCTTTAGGTACGATTTAGGGTTAGGTTTAGGGTACGGGATAGGTTTGGGTACGGGTTAGGACAAGGGTTAGGGTTACGTTTAGGGTACGGGTTAAGGTTACGGATAGGGTTAGGGTTAGGGTTAGGGTACGGGTTAGGGTTAGCGTATGTGTTAGGGTTACGTTTAGGGTTAGGGTTAGTGTTAGAGTACGGGCTAGGGCTAGTGTTAGGGTTAGGGTTAGTGTTAGGATTCGGGTTAGGGTTAGGTTTAGGGTCAGGGTTAGGATTAGGGTTAGTGTCAGTGTACGGGTTAGAGTTAGGTTTAAGGTACGGGATAGGGTTAGCGTAGGGGTTAAGTTTAGGGTTAGGGTTAGGTTTAGGTTACAGCTTAGGTTTAGGGTACGGGTTAGGGTTAGGTTTAGGTGAGGGTTAAGGTTAGGGTTAGGGATAGGGTACGGGTTAGGTTAGGTTTAGGGTCAGGGTTAGCGTTAGGGATAGGGTTAGAGTACGGTATAGGTTTAGGGTTGTGGTTAGGGTACAGGTTAGTTTTAGAGTTAGGGTACGGGTCAGGGTTACGATTAAGTTTAGGGTTAGGGTTAGGGTTATGGTACGGGTTAGGATTACAGTACGGTTAGGGTTAGGGTGAGGGTTAGTGTTACGGTTAGAGTACAGTTAGGGTTAGGTTACGGTTAGGGTTAGAGTACTGGTTAAGGTTAGTGTTAGAGTTAGGGTTAGGGTTAGGGTTAGGTAGGGTTTAGGGTTAGGGTTTGTGTTAGGGTTAGAGTACGGGGTAGGGTTAGTGTTAGGGTTAGGGTTATGGTTAGGGTATGGTTTAGGGTTAGGTTTAGGGTACGGGTTAGGGTTAGGATTAGTTTTAGGGTTAGGGTATGGATTAGGCTTAGGGTACGGGTTAGGGTTAGGGTTAGGGTCAGGGTTAGAGTTAGGGTTAGGGTACGGTTTAGGGTTAGGTTTAGGGTCAGGGTTAGCGTTAGGGATAGGGTTAGGGTAAGGGTTACAGTTAGGGTTGGGGTTAGGTTTAGGGTTAGGTTACGGGTTAGGGTTTGGTTAAGGGTACGGGATAGGATTAGCGTACGGGTTAAGTTTAGGTTTAGGGTTAGGCTTAGGTTACGGGTTAGTGTTAGGTTTAGGTGTGGGTAGGTTTAGGGTTAGGGTTAGAGTACGGGTTAAGGTTAGGGTTGGCATTAGGGTCCGGGTTAATTTTAGGTTTAGGGTACTGGTCAGGGTTACGGTTAAGTTTAGGGTTAGGGTTAGGGTATGGGTTAGGGTTAGGGTACGGGTAATGGTTAGAGTTAGGTTTAGGGTTAGTGTTAGTGCTAGGGTATGGTTTACGGTTACTGTTAGGGTTTGGGTACGGGTTAGGGTTAGGGTTAGTTTAAGGGTTAGGTCAAGGATTAGGATTAGGGTTAGTGTTAGTGTGGGATAGGGTTAGAGCACGGGTTGGGGTTAGATTTAGGGTTAGGGTATGAGTTAGGTTTAGGATATGGGTTAGGGTTAGGGTCACTGTTAGGGTTAGGGTTAGGGTATGAATTAGGGTTAGGGTTAGGGTACGGGTTAGGTTTAGGGTTATGGTATGGGTTAGGGTTACAGTACGTGTTAGGGTTAGGGTGAGGGTTAGGGTTAGGGTTAGAATACGGTTAGGTTTAGGGATAGAGTATGGGTTAGGGTTAGTTTTAGGGTTAGGGTTAGGGTTAGGTTTAGGGTACGAGTTACGGTTAGGATTAGGGTTAGTGTTAGAGTACGCGGTAGGGTTAGTGTTAGGGTTAGGTTTAGGGTTAGAGTATGGTTTAGGGTTAGTGTTAGGGTTATGGTTAGGGTTAGGTTTAGGGTAAGAGTTAGTGTTAGTGTTAGGGTTAGGGTTAGGGTTAGGGTTAGAGTACGGGTTAGAGTTAGTGTTAGGGTTAGGGTTAGGGTTAGGGTTAGGGTTAGGGTTTTTGTTAGGGTTAGAGTACGGGTAGGGTTAGTGTTAGGGTTAGGTTTAGGGTTAGGGTACGGGTTAGGGTACGAGTTAGGGTTAGGGTTAGGGTACGGGTTAGGTTTAGGGTTATGGTATGGGTTAGGGTTACAGTACTGGTTAGGGTTAGGGTGAGGGTTAGGGTTAGGGTTAGAATAGAGTTAGTTTTAGGGTTAGGGTTTAGGTTAGGGTTAGGGTAAGGATTAGGGTTAGGGTTAGTGTTATGGTTAGGTTTAGGGTTAGAGTACGGGGTAGGATTAGTGTTAGGGTTAGGGTTAATGTACGGGTTAGGCTTAGGGTTAGGTTTAGGGTTAGGTTACGGTTTAGGGTTAGGTTTAGGGTACGGGATAGGGTTAGCGTATGGGTTAAGTTTAGGGTTAGGGTTCGGCTTAGGTTACTGGTCAGGGTTAGGTTTGGTGTGGGTTAGGGTTAGGGTTAGGGTTAGGGTACAGGTTAGGGTTAGTGTGGGGTTAGGCTACGGGTTAACTTTAGGTTTAATGTACGGGTTATGGTTACAGTTAAGTTTAGGTTTAGTGTTAGGTTTAGGTTACGGGTTAGTGTTAGGTTATGGGTTTGGTTAGGTTTAGGTGCGGGTTAGGGTTAGGGTACGGGTTATGGTTAGGGTATGTGTTAGGGTTAGGGTTTGGGTATGGGTTAGGGTTACATTTAGGTTTAGGGTACGGTTTAGGGTTAGGGTACGGGATAGGGTTAAGTTTAGTGTCAGGGTTAGGGTTAGGTTACGGGTTAGGGTTACTGAACTGGTTAGGGTTAGGTTTAGGGTACGGGATAGGGTTAGCGTACGGGTTAAGTTTAGGGTTAGGGTTAGGTTTAGGTTATGGGTTAGGTTTAGGGTATTGGTTAGGGTTAGGTTAGGGTCAGGGTTAGGGTTAGGGTACGAGTTAGGTTTAGGGTTAGGGTGCGGGTATTGGTACAGGTTAGGTTTACAGTACGGGTTAAGGTTAGGGTGAGGGTTAGGGTTAGGTTTAGAGTACGGTTAGGGTTAGGGTTAGGGTTAGGGTTAGAGTACAGGATAGGGTTAGTGTTAGGGTTAGGGTTAGGGTACGGGTTAGGGTTAGGGTTAGTGTTAGAGTACGGGATAGGCTTAGTGTTAGGGTTATGGTTAGGGTTAATGTACGGGTTAGGCTTAGCGTTAGGTTTAGGGTTAGGATACGGGTTAGGGTTAGATTTAGGGTATGGGATAGTGTTAGCATACCGGTTAAGTTTAGAGTTAGGGTTAGGTTTAGGTTACGGGTTAGGTTTAGGGTATTGGTTGGTGTTAGGTTTAGGGTTAGGGTTAGGGTATGGGTTAGGGTTAGGTTTAGTGTCAGTGTTAGGGTTAGGGATAGGGTTATGGTACGGGTTAGGGTTAGGGTTGGGGTTAGGGTACATGTTAATTTTAGGTTTAGGGTACGGGTTAGAGTTACGGTTAAGGTTAGAGTTAGGGATAGGTTATGGGTTAGGGTTAGGGTTAGGGTTTGGGTAAGTGTTAGGTTTACGATTAGGATTAGGATACGGGTTAGGGTTAGGGTCCGGGTTAAGGTTAGCTTTAGGGTTAGGGGACGGGTTAGGTTTAGGGTTATGGTACGTGTTAGGGTACGGTTTAGGGTTAGGTTTAGGGTTGGTGTTAGGGTTAGGGTTAGGGTACGGGTTAGGGTTATGGTACAGTTTACGGTTAGGTTTAGGGTTAGGGTTAGATTTACGGTTAGTGTACGGGTTAGGGTTAGGTTTAGGGTACTGGTTAGGGATAGCAAAGGGGTTAGGGTTAGGAGTAGGATATGGGTTAGATTTAGGGTTAGGGTTAGGGTTAAGTTAGGGTTAGGTTTAGGGTTATGGTGCGGGTTACTGTACGGGTTAGGGTTACGGTTAAGGTATCGGTAACGGTACGGTTTTGTGTTATGGTACGGGTTAGGGTACGGGTTTGGATTAGTGTTAGGGTACGTGTAGGTTTACTGTTTGGGTACGGGTTATGGTAGGGTTAGTGTTAGGGTTAGGCTTAGGGGTTAGGGTTATTATTAGGCTACGGGATAGGGTTAGGGTACGGTTTAGGGTACGGTTTAGGGTTGGGTTTAGTGTATGTTTATGGGTATGGGTTAGGTTTAGGATTAGGGTTAATACTGGTTTAGGGTGCGGGTTAGGGTTAAGGTTAGGGTACGGGATGGGGTTAGTGTACATGTTAGGTCTAGGATTCGGGTTAGGTTTAGTGTGCGGGTTAGAGTTAGGGTTAGGGTTAGGGTACGAGTTAGGGTTAGGGTTTGGGTACGGGTTAGGGTTACATTTAGGGTTAGGGTATGGGTTAGGTTTAGGGCTAGGGTTAGGATACGGTTTAGGGTTAGGGTACGAGTTAGGCTTATGGTTAGGGTCAGTGTTAGGGTTAGGTTTAGGGTAAGGGTTAGGGTACGGGTTAGTGTACGGGTTAGTTTTAGGGTTAAGGTACGGGTTAGGGTTATGGTTAAAGTTAGGTTTAGGGTTAGGGTGTAGGTTACGGTCAGGGTACGGTTAAGGGTTATGGTTAGGGTTAGGTTTATGGTTAAGTTTAGGGTGCGGTTTAGGGTTAAGGTTAGCGTTAGGGTTAGGGTACGGGTTCGGGTTACGGTACGAGTTAGGGTTAGGGTTAGGTTTAGGGTTAGGGTTATAGTAGGGGGTTAGGGTTAGTGTTAGGGTTAGGTTTAGGTTTATAGTACGGGTTAGGTTTAGTGTTAGGGTTATGGCTAGTGTAAGATTTAGGGTTAGGGTTAGTGTACGGGATCTGGTTAGGTTTAGGGTTAGGGTTAGTTTAGAGTAAGGGTTAGGGTTAGTGTTAAGGATAGGGTTAGGGTTAGGGTACGTTTAGGGTTATGGTTAGGATTAGGGTTCGTGTTAGTGTTAGTGTACGGGTTAGGGTTAGGGTTAGTGTTAGGTTTACGGTACGGTTTAGCGTTAAGTTTACGGTACGGGATAGGTTTAGTGTACGTGTTAGTTCTAGGGTTAGGTTTAGGTTTAGTGTGCGGGTTAGGGTTAGGGTTAGGGTACGTGTTAGGTTAGGGTTTGGGTACGGGTTAAGGTTACGTTTAGGTTTAGGGTACGGGTTAGGTTTAGGGTTAGGGTAAGGGTTAGTGTTAGGGTACAGGTTAGTGTTAGGGTACGGGTTAGGGTTAGGTTTAGGGTTAGGGTACGGGTTAGTTTTAGGGTTAGGGTACGGGTTAGGGTTATGGTTAAGGTTAGGGTTAGGGTTAGGGTATGGGTTAAGGTTAGGTTATGGTTAAGGGTTATGGTTTGGGTTAGGGTTAGTGTTAAGTTTAGGGTGCGGGTTTGGGTTACGGTTAGGTTTAGAGTACGGGTTTGGGTTAGTGTTAGGGTACGGGTTATGTTTACCGTTTCGTTATGGGTTAGGGTAAGGGTTAGGTTTACGGTTAGGTTTAGGGGTTAGGGTTAGATTTAGGGTTAGGCTACTGGTAGGGTTAGGGTACGGGTTAGGGTTAGGGTTAGAGTTCGGGTTAGGGTTAGTGTACGGGTTAGGGTTAGGTTTAGGGTTAGTGTTAAGGTTATGGTACGGGTTTGGATTAAGGCTGGGTACGGGATAGGGTTAGTGTACGTGTTAGGTCTAGGGTTAGGGTTAGGTTTAGTGTGCAGGTTAGGGTTAGGGTTAGGGTACGTGTTAGGGATAGGGTTTGGCTACGGCTTAGCATTACATTTAGGGTTAGGGTACGAGTTAGGTTTAGTGTTAGGGTTAGGGTTAGGGTACGGTTTAGGGTTAGGGTACGGGTTAGGGTTCGGTTTAGAGTCAGGGTTAGGGTTAGGTTTAGTTTTAGGGTTAGGGTTAGGGTACGGGTTAGTGTTACTATACGGGTTAGGGTTAGGTTTAGTTTTAGGGTTAGGGTTAGGGTACGGATTAGGGTTAGGATACGGGTTAGGTTTAGGGTTATGGTTGGGGTTCGGGTTAGGGTTAGGTTTAGGGTACGGGTTAGAGTTAGGGTTAGGGGTTATGGTAAGTGTTAGGGTTAGGGTATGGGTTAGGGTGAGGGGTAGGGTATGGTTTAGGATTAGGTTTAGTGTTAGGATTAGGTTTAGGGTTATGGTACGTGTTAGCGTACAGGTTAGTGTTATGGTTAGGTTACGGTTTAGGGTCCGGGTTAGGGTTAGGGTTAAGGTACGTGTAACGGTACGGGTTAGGGTTAGGGTACAGTTTAGGGTTAGGGTTAGGGATAGTGTACGGGAATAGGGTTAGACTTAGGGTTAGTGTTAGTGTTAGGGTTAGGGTACAGGTTAGCGTTAGGGTTAGGGTACGGGATAGGTTTAGGGTACGGGTTAGGTCGAGGGTTAGGGTTAGTTTTAGGGTTTTAATTAGGGTTAGACATCGGGTTAGGGTTAGTGTACGTGTTAGGGTTTTGGTACGTGTTAGGGTTAGTGTTAGGTTTATGGTACGGGTTAGGGTTAGGGTTAGGGTTAGGTTTAGGATGCGGGTTAGGGTTACGGTTAGTGTACGGGATTAGGTTTAGGGTTAGGGTCAGGGTTAGGGTTAGCTTTAGGGTTAGGTTTAGGGTTAGAGTACAGGTTAGGTTTAGGGTTAGGATTAGTGTACGGGATAGGGTTAGCATTAGGGTTAGTGTTAGTGTTAGGGTTAGGGTACAGGTTAGCGTTAGGGTTAGGTTACGGGATAGGTTTAGGGTACGGTTTAGGTCTAGGGTTAGGGTTAGGTTTAGGGTGTGGGTTAGGGTTAGGCATCGGGTTAAGGATAGGGTACGGGTTAGGGTTAGAGTATGGGTTAGGGTTAGTGTTAGGTTTACGGTACGGAATAGGTTTAGGGTTGGTGTTAGGGTACGGGTTAGTGTTAGGTTATGGTTTAGGTCTAAGTTTA
Source organism: Urocyon cinereoargenteus (assembly GCA_032313775.1). Classification (NCBI taxonomy): domain Eukaryota; kingdom Metazoa; phylum Chordata; class Mammalia; order Carnivora; family Canidae; genus Urocyon; species Urocyon cinereoargenteus. The sequence goes on from JAVLSZ010000034.1 coordinate 5,198,009, forward strand.
GGGTTAGGTTTAGTATGCGGGTTAGGGTTAGGGTTAGTGTACAGGATTAGGTTTAGGGTTAGTGTCAGGGTTAGGGTTAGGGTTAGGGTTAGGGTACGAGTTTGGGTTACCGTACGAGTTAGGTTTAGGGTTAGGGTTATAGTTGGGAGTTAGGGTTAGTGTTAGGGTTAGGTTTAGGGTTAGAGAACGGGTTAGGGTTACGGTTAGGGTTAGGGTTAGAGTACGGGTTAGGGTTAGTGTTAGGTTTAGGGTTAGCGTTAAGGTTAGGGTTAGAGTACGGGTTTGGGTTAGTGTTAGGGTACGGGTTAGGTTTACCGTTTGGGTACGTGTTAGGGTAAGGGTTAGGGTTAGGGTTAGGTTTAGGGTTAGGGGTTAGGGTTAGACTTAGTGTTAGGCTATAGGATAGGGTTAGAGTACGTGTTAGGTTTAGGGTTAGGGTTAGGGTTAGGTTTATGGTTATACTACAGGTTAGGGTTAGATTTCGGGTTAGGTTTATGTTTAGAGTATGGGTTAGGGAATGTGTTAGGGTTAGGGTTAGGGTTATGGTTAGGGTGCGGGTTAGGGTTAGGGTTAGGGTTAGTGTACGGGGTAGGGTTAGTGTTAGGGTTAGGGTTAGGGTTAGAGTACGGGTTTGGGTTAGTGTTAGGGTACGGGTTAGGTTTACCGTTTGGGTACATGTTAGGGTAAGTGTTAGGGTTAGTGTTTGGTTTTGGGTTAAGGGTTAGGGTTAGACTTTTTGTTAGGCAACGGGATAGGGTTAGAATACGTGTTAGGTTTAGGTTTAGGGTTAGGGTTAGGTTTATGGTTATACTACAGGTTAGGGTTAGATTTAGGGTTAGGTTTAGGTTTAGAGTACGATTTAGGGATAGTGTTAGGGTTAGGTTTAGGATTAGGTTACGGGTTAGGGTTCTGGTACGGGTTAGGGTTAGGTTTAGGTGCGGGTTAGGGTTAGGGTTAGTGTTAGGGTTAGGTGCGGTTTAGGATTAGGGTTTGGGTTAGGGTTTAGGGTTTGAGTTAGGGTTAGGCTACGGGTAGGGTTAGGGTACGGGTTACGGTTAGGGTTAGGGTTCGGGTTAGGGTTAGTGTACGAATTAGGGTTAGGTTTAGGGTTAGGGTTAGGATACGTGTTAGGGTTAGATTTTGGGTACGGGTTAGGTTTACATTTAGGGTTAGGGTACGGGTTAGGTTTAGGGTTAGGGTTAGGGTACGGTTTAACGTTAGGGTACGGGTTATGGTTAGGTTTAGGTTCAAGATTAGGGTTAGGGTTAGGGTTAGGGTCCGCGTTAGGGTTACTGTATGGGTTAGGGTTAGGGTTAGGGTTAGGGTTAGAGCTCGGGTTTGGGTTAGTGTTAGGGTACAGGTTAGGTGTACTGTTTGGGTACGGGTTAGGGTAATGGTTAGGGTTAGGGTTAGGGTTAGGGGTTAGTGTTAGAGTTAGTGGTAGGATACGGGTAGGGTTAGGGTACGGGTTAGAGTTAGGGTTAGGGTTAGTGTACGGGTTAGGGTTAGGGTTAGGATTAAGGTTAGGGTTAGAGTTAGGGTTAGTGTTAGGGTTTCGGACCCGGTGAGGGTTAAGGTTAGGGTACGGTATCGGGGTAGTGTACGTGTTAGGTCTAGGGTTAGGGTTAGGTTTAGTGTGCGGGTTAGGTTTAGGGTTAGGTTAGGGTACGTGTTAGGGTTAGGGTTTGGGTACGGGTTAGCGTTACGTTTAGGGTTAGGGTACGGTTTAGGTTTAGGGTTAGGGTTAGGGTACGGTTTAGGGTTAGGTTACGGGTTAGGGTTAGGTTTAGGGTATGGGTTAGGGTTACTGTACCGGTTAGGGTTAGGGTTAGGGTTAGGGTTAGGGTTATAGTACGGGTTAGCTTTAGAGTTAGGGTTAGGTTTAGGGTTAGATTACGGGTTAGGGTTAGTGTTAGGGTTAGGGTTAGTGTTAGGGTACGGGTTAGGGTTAGAGTACGGGTTAGGGTTAGGTTTAGGGTTAGTGTTAGGGTTAGAGTATGGGTTAGCGTTAGTGTTAGTGTTAGGGTTAGTGTTAGTGTTAGTGTACGGATAGTGTTAGGGTTAGGGTTAGGGTACGGGTTAGGTTTAGGTTTAGGTTACGGGATAGGGTTAGCGTACGGGTTAAGTTTAGGGTTAGGGTTAGGTTTAAGTTCCGGGTTAGGGTTAGGTTTAGGTGCGGGTTAGGGTTAGGTTTAGGCTACGGGTTAGGGTTAGGTTTAGGGTCAGGGTTAGGGTTAGTGATAGGGTTAAGGTAGGGGTTAGGGTTAAGGTTGGGGTTAAGGTACGGGTTAGGGTTACGGTTAATTTTAGGGTTAGGGTTAGGGTATGGGTTAGGGTTAGGGTACGGGTAAGGGTTATGGTTATGGTTAGGGTTAGGGTTAGCTTTAGGTTTAGGGTGCGGGTTAGGGTTAGGGTTAGTGTTAATGTTAGTGTTAGGGTTAGCGCTAGGGAGTGGTTTAGGGTAACTGTTAGGGTTTGGGTACGGGTTACGGTGATGGTTAGTTTATGGGATAGAGTTGGGGACGGGTTAGGTCAAGGGTTAGGGTTAGGTTTAGGGTAAGGGTTAGGGTTAGGGTTTGGATTAAGGTTAGGTTTAGGGTATGGGTTAGGCTTAGGGTACGAGTTAGGGTTAGGTTTAACGTCAGAGTTAGGGTTAGGGTTAGCGTTAGGGTATGGTTTAGGGTTAGGTTTAGGGCATGGGTTAGGGTTAGGGTTACGGTTAGAGTACGGGTTAAGTTTAGGGTACGTGTTAGGGTTAGGTTTAGGGTCAGGGTTAGGGTTAGGGTTCGGGTACGAGTAAGGGTTAGGGTTTGGGTACGGGTTAGGGTTAGGGTATTGGTATGGGTTAGGGTTACAGTATGGGTTAAGGTTAGGGTGAGGGTTAGGGTTAGGTTTAGAGTACGGTTAGGGTTAGGGTTAGTGTTAGATTATGGGTTAGGGTTAGTGTTAGGGTTAGGGTTAGGGTTAGGTTTAGGGTTAGGGTACGAGTTAGGGTTAGGGTTAGGGTTAGGATTAGAGTACGGGGTAGGGTTATTGTTAGGGTTAGGGTTAGGGTTAATGTACGGGTTAGGTTTAGGGTTAGGTTTAGTGTTAGGATACGGGTTAGGGTTAGGTTTAGGGTATGGGATAGGGATAGCGTACGGGTTAAGTTTGGGTTAGGTTTAGGTTTAGGTTACGGGTTAGGGTTAGGGTACGGGTTAGGGTTAGGTTTAATGTGCGGGTTAGGTTTAGTGTTAGGTTTAGTGTAAGTGATAAGGTTAGGTTTAGGGTCTATGTTAGGGTTAGGGTTAGTGTTAGTGTACGGGTTAGGGTTAGGGTTGGGTTCAGGGAACTGGTTAGTTTTAGGGTTAGGAAATGGGTTAGGGTTATGGTTAACGTTAGGATTAGGGTTAGGGTACGTGTTAGGGTTAAGGTTTGGGTACGGGTTAGGGTTACATTAAGGGTTAGGGTACGGGTTAGGTTTAGGGTTAGGGTAAGGTTTAGTGTTAGGGTACGGGTTAGTGTTAGGGTACGGGTTAGGGTTAGGGTTGGGGTTAGGTTACAGTTTAGTTTTAGGGTTAGGGTTACGGTTAAGGTTAGCGTTAGGGTTAGGGTATGGGTTAGGGTTAGGTTACGGTTAAGGGTTATGTTTAGCGTTAGGGTTAGGGTTAAGTTTTGGGTGCGGTTTAGGGTTAGGGTTAGGGTTAGGGTTAGAGTACGGGTTTGGGTTAGTGTTAGGAAACGGGTTAGGTTTACCGTTTGGGTACGGGTAAGGTAAGGGTTAGGGATAGGGTTAGAGTTAGGGGTTAGTGTTAGAGTTTGTGTTAGGCTATGGGATAGGGTTAGAGTACGGGTTAGGTTTAGGTTTAGGGTTAGGGTTAGGTTTAGGGTTATAGTACGGGTTTAGGTTAGAGATAGGGTTAGGTTTAGGGTTAGAGTACGGGTTAGGGATAGTGTTAGGTTTAGGGTTAGTGTTAGGGTACGGGTTAGGGTTAGGGTATGGGTTAGGGTTACGATTAGGTTTAGGGATAGTGCTAGAGTATGGGTTAGGTTTAGTGTTAGTGTTACTGTTAGGGTTAGGGTTAGAGTGCGGATAGGTTAGGGTTAGGGTTAGGGTTAGGGTCAAGGATAGAGTACGGTTAAGGGTTAGGGTTTGTGTTAGGGTTAGAGTATTGGGTAGGGTTAGTGTTAGTGTTAGGGTTAGGGTTAGGTTTAGGGTACAGTTTAGGGTTAGATTTAGGGTTAGGGTTAGAGTACGGGGTAGGGTTAGTGTTAGTGTTAGGGTTAGGGTTAATGTACGTGTTAGGCTTAGGGTTAGGTTTAGGGTTAGGTTACGGTTTAGGGTTAGGTTTAGGGTATGGGTAGGGTTAGCGTACGGGTTAAGTTAGGTTTAGGGTTAGGCTTAGGTTACTGGTCAGGGTTAGGTTTGGTGTGGTTTAGGGTTAGGTTTACGGTACAGGTTAGGGTTATGGTGGGGTTAGGGTACGGGTTAATTTTAGGTTTAGTGTACGAGACATGGTTACGTTTAAGTTTAGGGTTAGTGTTAGGGTATGGTTTAGGGTTAGGGTACGGGTTAGGTTTATGTTTAGGGTATGGGATAGGGTTAGTGTACGGGTTAAGTTTACGGTTAGGGTTAGGTTTACGTTATGGGTTAGAGTTAGGGTACGGGGTAAGGTTAGGTTTAGGTGCGGGTTAGGGTTAGGGTACGGGTTAGGGTTAGGTTTAGGGTCAGGGTTAGGGGTAGGGATAGGATTATTTTACGTGTTATGGTTGGGTTGGGGTTAGGGTACGGGTTAGTTTTAGGGTTAGGGTACGGGTTAGGGTTACGGTTAAGGTTAGGGTTAGTGTTAGGGTATGGGTTAGGGTTAGGGTACGGGTAAGGGTAATGGTTAGGGTTACGGTTAGGTTTAGGTTTAGGGTGCTGGTTAGGCTTAGGGTTAGGTTTAGGGTTAGCGCTAGGGTATGGGTTAGTGTTACTGTTAGGGTTTGGGTACGGCTTAGGGTTAGGGTTAGGGTACGGGATAAGGTTGGGTACGGGTTAGGTCAAGGTTTAGGGTTAGGTTTAGGGTATGGGTTAGGTTTAGGGTACGGGTTAGGGTTAGGGTTAGGGTCAGTTTTAGGGTTAGGGTTAGGGTACGAGTTAGGGTTAGGGATAGGTTAAGGGTACAGGTTAGGGTTAGGGTTAGGGTTAGGGTTAGGGTTAGGGTTAGAGTACAGGGTAGGGTTAGTGTTAGGTTTAGGGTAAGGGTTAATGTACGGGTTAGTGTAGGGTTAGGTTAGGGTTTGGATACGGGTTAGGGTTAGGTTTAGGGTACGGGATAGGGTTAGCGAATGGGTTAAGTTTAGGGTTAGGGTCCGGTTTAGGTTACGGTGTAGGTTTAGGGTATGGGTTAGGGTTAGGTTTAGGGTACGGGATAGGGTTAGCGAACGGGTTAAGTTTAGGGTTAGGGTTCGGTTTAGGTTACGGTTTAGCTTTCGGGTACGGGTTAGGGTTAGGTTTAGGGTGCGGGTTGGGTTAGGTTTAGGGTAAGGGTTAGGGTTAGGTTTAGGGTCAGGGTTAGGGTTAGGGTTAGTGTTAGGGTACGGGTTAGCATTAGGCTTGGCGTTAGGGTATGGGTTAGTTTTAGGGTTTGGGTACGGATTAGGGTTATGGTTAAGGTTAGGGTGATGGATAGGTTATGGGTTAGGGTTAGGTTACGGTTAAGGGTTATGGCTTGGGTTAGGGTTAGGGTTAAGTTTAGGGTGCGTGTTAGGGTTAGGGTTAGCGTTATGGTTAGGTTTAGAGTACCGGATTGGGTTAGTGTTAGGGTACGGATTAGGTTTACCATTTGGGTACGGGTTCGGGTAAGGGTTAGGGTTAGGCTAAGGTTTAGGGGTTAGGGTTAGGTTTAGGATTAGGCTACGGGTAGTGTTAGGGTACGGGTTAGGGTTAGGGTTAAGGTTCGGGTTAGGGTTTGGGTACGGCCTAGGGTTACGTTTAGGGTTAGGGTATGGTTTAGGTTTAGGTTTAGTGTTCGTGTACGTTTTAGGGTTAGGGTACGGGGTAGGGTTAGTGTAGGGTCAGGGTAAGAGTTAGGTTTAGTGTCTGGGTTAGGGTTAGGGTTACGGTTAGCGCTAGGGTATGGGTTAGGGTTACTTTTAGGGTTTGGGTATGGGTTAGGGTTAGGGTTAGGTTATGGGATAGGTTTGGGTATGGGTTAGGTAGAGGGTTAGGGTTACGTTTAGGGTACGGTTTAAGGTTAGGTTTAGGTTTAGGGTTAGGGTTAGGGTATGGGTTAGGCTTAGGGTATGGGTTAGGGTTAGGGTTAGGGTTAGGGTAGGTTTAGGGTACGAGTTAGGGTTAGGGTTAGGTTTAGGGTATAGGTTAGGGTTAGGGTTAGGTTTAAAGTACGGGTTAGGTTTAGGGTACGGGTTAGGGTTAGGGTTAGGGTCAGGGTTAGGGTTAGGGTTAGGGTACGAGTTAGGGTTAGGGTTAGGGTACGGGTTAGGTTTACCTTTTGGGTACGGGTTAGGGTAAGGTTTAGGGTTAGGGTTAGGGTTAGGGTACGTGTTATTGTTAGGTTTTGGGTACGGGTTAGGATTAGGGATAGGGTTATGGTACGGGTTAGGGTTAGGGTTGGGGTTACAGTACGGGTTATTTTTAGGGTTATGGTACGGGTTAGGGTTACGGTTAATGTTAGGGTTAGTGTTAGGTATGGGTTAGGTTTAGGCTACGGGTAAGAGTTATGGTTAGGGTTACGGTTAGGTTTAGGTTTAGGGTGCGAGTTAGTCTTAGGGTTAGGGTTAGGGTAAGCACTAGGGTATGGGTTAGGGTTACTCTTAGGGTTTGGGTCCGGGATAGGGTTAGGGTTAGGTTACGGCATAGGGTTGGGTACGGGTTAGGACAAGGGTTAGGGTTAGATTTAGGGTACGGGATAGGGTTAGGGTTAGGTTTAGGGTTAGATTTAGGGTATGGGTTAGGTTTAGGGTACGGGTTAGGGTTAGGTTTAGGGTCAGGGTTAGCGTTAGTGTTAGGGTACGAGTTAGGGTTAGGGTGTGGTTTAGGGTACAGGTTAGCGTTAGGGTTAGTGTACGGGTTAGGTTTAGTGTTAGGGTTAGGGTTAGGGTTAGGGTACGGGTTAGGGTTAGAGTTAGGGTTAGGATTAGAGTACAGGGTAGGGTTAGTGTTAGGGTTAGGGTTAGGGTTAATGTTCAGGTTAGGCTTAGGGTTAGGTTTAGGGTTAGGTTACGGGTTAGGGTTAGGTTTAGGGTACAGGATATGGTTGCGTACGGGTTAAGTTTAGGGTTAGGGTTAGGTTTAGGTTACGGGTTAGGGTTAGGTTTAGGTGTGGGTTAGGTTTAGGGTTAGGGTTATGTTTAGGTTACGGGTTAGTGTTAGGGTTGGGTTTAGGGTACGGGTTAATTTTAGGGTTAGGGTATGGTTCAGGGTTACGGTTAAGTTTAGGGTTTGGTTTAGGGTATGGGTTAGGGTTAGGGTACAGGTAAGTGTTATGGTTAGGGTTAGGGTTAGGGTTAGGTTTAGGTTTAGGGGGCGGTTTAGGGTTAGGGTTAGGGTTAAGTTTAGCGCCTGGGTATGGGTTAGGGTTACTGTTAGGTTTTGGGTATGGGTTAGGGTTAGGGATAGGTTACGGGATAGGGTTGGGTTCGTGATAGATCAAGGATTAGGGTTAGGTTTAGGGTACAGGTTAGGGTTAGGGTTAGGATTAGGGTTAGGGTTAGGGTATGGGTCAGGCTTAGGGTACGGGTTAGGGTTAGAGTTAGGGTTAGGGTTAGGGTACGGGTTAGGGTTAGGGTTAGGGTCAGGGTTAGGGTTACAGTTAGGGTACAAATTAGGTTCAGGGTTAGCGTAAGGGTTAGGTTTAGGGTTATGATACGGGTTTGTGTTACAGTATGGGTTAGGGTTAGAGTGAGGTTTAGGGTTAGGGTTAGAGTACAGTTAGGGTTAGGGTTAGGGTTAGGGTTAGAGTACGGGATAGGTTGGTGTTAGGGTTAGGTTTAGGGTTAGGGTTAGGGTACGGGTATGGGTTAGGGTTAGGGTTAGGGTTAGGGTTAGGGTTACGGTATGGGATAGGCTTAGGGTACGTTTTAGGATTAGGGTTAGGGTACGGCTTAGGGTTAGGTTTAGGGTACAGGTTAGGGTTAGTTTGGGGTTAGGGTATGGGTTAGGTTTAGGGTATGGGTTAGGGTTACAGTCAGGGTTAGGGTTAGGGTTAGGGTAGGGTACGGTTTAGGGTTAGGTTTAGGGTACGGGTTAGGGTTAGGTTTAGGGTTAGGGTACAGGTTAGGTTTAGGGTACCGTTTAGGGTTAGGGTTACGGTAAGTGTTAGGATTAGGGTTTGGGTATGTATTAGGGTTAGGGTTAGGGTACGGGTTAGGGTTAAGGTTATGGTACGTGTTAGGGTTACAGTACGGGTTAGGGTAAGAGTGAGGGTTAGGGTTAGGGTTAGAATACGGTTAGGGTTAGAGTTAGGGTTAGAGTACGGTTTAGGGTTAGTGTTAGGGTTAGGGTTAGGGTCAGGGTTAGAGTACGGGTTAGGGTTAGGGTAAGGGTTAGTGTTAGAGTACGGGGTAGGGTTAGTTTTAGGGTTACGGTACGGGTTAGGGTTAAGGTTACGGTACAGGATAGGTTTAGTGTACGTGTTAGGTCTAGGGTTAGGATTAGTTTTAGTGTGCGGGTTAGGGTTTAGGTTAGGGTGCCTGTTAGGTTTAGGGTTTCGGTTTGGGTTAGTGTTACGTTTAGGTTTAGGGTACGGGTTACGTTTATGGTTAGTATAAGGGTTAGTGTTTGGGTACGGGTTAGGGTTAGACTATGGTTTAGGGTTAGTGTTAGGGTTAGGGTTATGGTTAGTGTACGGATAGGGTTAAGGTTAATGTTAGGGTTAGGGTACAGGTTAGGGTTAGGTCTAGGGTACAGGATAGGGTTAGTGTACGAGATAAGTTTAGGTTTAGATTTAGGTTTAGGTTACGGGTTAGGGTTAGGGTATGGGTTAGGGTTTGGTTTAGGTGCGGGTTAGGGTTAGGGTATGGGTTAGATTTGGTTTGGGGTCAGGGTTAGGATTAAGGATAGGGTTATGGTACGGGTTAGGGTTAGGGTTGGGGTTACGGTACAGGTTAGTTTTAGGGTTAGGGTATGGGTTAGGATTACGGTTAAGGTTAGTGTTATTGTTAGGTTATGGGTTAGGGTTAGGGTACGGGTAAGGCTTATGGTTAGGGTTAGGGTTAGGTTTAGGTTTAGGGTGCGGGTTAGGCTTAGGGTTAGGGTTAGGGTTAGCGCTAGGGTATGGCTTAGGGTTACTCTTAGGGTTGGGTACGGGTTAGGGTTAAGGTTAGGGTACGGGATAGGGTTGGGTACGGGTTAGGACAAGGGTTAGTGTTAAGTTTAGGGTACGGGTTAGGGTTAGGGGTAGGTTTAGGGTTAGGGTTAGGCTATGGGTTAGGTTTAGGGTACGGGTTAAGGTTTGGTTTAGGGCCAGGGTTAGGGTTGGGGTTAGGGTAAAAGTTAGGGTTAGGGTTAGGTTTATTGTACGGATTAGTGTTGGGGTTAGGGTTAGGGTTAGAGTACGGGGTAGGGTTAGTGTTAGGGTTAGGTTTAGGTTTAGGGTATGGGTTAGGGTTAGAGTTAGCGTTAGGGTTAGAGTACGGGGTAGGGTTAGGGTTAGGGTTAGAGTACGGATAGGGTTAGGGTTTGGGTTAGGGTTAGGGTATGGGTTAGGCATAGGGTACGTTTTAGGGTGAGGGTTAGTGTCAGGTTTAGGGTTAGGTTAGGGTTAGGGTACGGGTTAGGATTAGGTTTAGGATACGGGTTAGGGTTAGGTTTAGGGTTAGGGTACAGGTTAGGTTTAGGGTATGGTTTATGGTTAGGGTTAGTGTCAGGGTTAGGGTTAGGGTTAGGGTACGAATTATTGTTAGGGTTAGGGTACTGGTTAGGGTTAGGGTTATGGTACGGGTTAGGGTTAGAGTATGGGTTAGGGTTAGGGTGAGGGTTACGGTTAGGTTTAGATTACGGTTAGGGTTAGGGTTAGGGTTAGGGTTAGAGTATGGGTTAGGGTTAGTGTTAGTGTTAGGGTTAGGGTTAGAGAACGGGTTAGGTTTAGGGTTAGGGATAGTGTTAGTGTATGGGGTAGGGTTAGTGTTAGGGTTAGAGTTAGGGTTAGGTTTAGTGTTAGGGTTAGGGTTAGGGTACGGGTTTGGGTTAGGGTTAGTGTTAGAGTACGGGGTAGGGTTAGTGTTAGTGTAAGAGTTATGGTTAGATACGGGTTTGGGTTAGTGTTAGGGTACGGGTTAGTTTTACCGTTTGGGTACGGGTTAGGGAAAGTGTTAGGGTTAGGTTTAGGTTTAGGGTACGTGTTAGGGTTAGGGTTAGGGTACGGGTTAGGTTTAGGTTTAGGGTGCGGGATAGGGTTAGTGTACGGGTTAAGTTTATGGTTAGGGTTAGGTTTAGGTTATGGGTTAGAGTTAGGGTATAGGGTAGGGTTAGGTTTAGGTCGGGTTAGGGTTAGGGTACGGGTTAGGGTTATGTTTAGGGTCAGGGTTAGGGTTAGGGATTAGGTTATGGTCCGTTTTAGGTTTAGGGTTGGGGTTAGGGTACGGGTTAGTTTTAGGGTTAGTGTACGGGTTAGGGTTACGGTTAAGGTTAGGGTTAGTGTTAGGGTATGGGTTAGGGTTATGGTACGGGTAAGGTTTATGGTTAGTGTTAGGGTTAGGTTTAGGTTTGGGTGCTGGTTAGGCTTAGGGTTAGGGTTAGGGTTAGCGCTAGGGTATGGGTTAGTGTTACTGTTAGGGTTTGGGTACGGGTTAGGGTTAGGTTTAGGGTACGGGATAAGGTTGGGTACGGGTTAGGTCAAGGGTTAGGGTTAGGTTTAGGGTACGGGTTAGGGTTAGGGTTAGGTTTATGGTTAGGGTTAGGGTGTGGGTTAGTTTTAGGGTACGGGTTAGGGTTAGGGTTAGGGTCAGGTTTAGGGTTAGGGTTAGGGTACGAGTTAGGGTTAGATATAGGTTAAGGGTACGGGTTAGGGTATGGGTTAGGGTTAGGGTTAGATTACGGTGTAGGGTTAGTGTTAGGGTCAGGGTAAGGGTGAATGTACGGGTTAGGCTTAGGGTTAGGTTAGGGTTTGGATACGGGGTAGGGTTAGGTTTAGGGTACGGAATATCATTAGCGAACGGGTTAAGTTTAGGTTTAGGGTTCGGTTTAGGTTACGGTTTAGCTTTAGGGTACGGTTTAGGTTTAGGTTTAGGGTGCGGTTTGGGTTACGGTTAGGTTTAGGGTAAGGGTTAGGGTTAGGTTACGGTTAAGGGTTATGGTTTGGGTTAGGGTTAGGTTTAAGTTTAGGGTGCGGGTTAGGGTTAGGGTTAGGGTTATGGTTAGGGTTAGAGTACGGGTTTGGGTTAGTGTTAGGGTACGGGTTAGGTTTACCATTTGGGTACGGGTTCAGGTAAGGGTTAGGGTTAGGCTTAGGTTTAGGGGTTAGGGTTAGAGTTACGATTAAGCTACGGGTTGGATTAGGGTACGGGTTAGGGTTACGGTTAAGTTTTGGGTTATGGTTTGGGTAAGGGCTAGAGTTACATTTGGGGTTAGGGTATGGGTTAGGTTTAGGGTTAGTGTTCATGTACGGTTTAGGGTTAGGGTACGGGATAGGGTTAGTGTTAGGGTCAGGGTAAGGGTTAGGTTTAGGGTCCGGGTTAGGGTTAGGGTTAGGGATAGCGCTAGGTTATAGGTTAGGGTTACTGTTAGGTTTTGGGTACGGGTTAGGTTATGGGATAGGTTTGGGTACGGGTTAGGTAGAGGGTTAGGGTTACGTTTAGGGTTAGGGTTAGGTTTAGGGTTAGGGTGGGTATGGGTTAGGCTTAGGGTATGGGTTAGGGTTAGGGTTAGGGTCAGGGTTAGGGTAGGTTTACGGTACAAGTTAGGGTTAGGGTTAGGTTTAGGGTACGGGTTAGTGTTAGGGTTAGGTTTAAAGTACGGGTTAGGTTTAGGGTACGGGTTAGGTTTAGGGTTAGGGTCAGGGTTAGGGTTAGGTTTAGGGTACGAGTTAGGTTTAGAGTTAGGGTACGGGTTAGGTTTAGGGTTATGCTATGGGTTAGGGTTACAGTAAGGGTTAGGGTTAGGGTGAGGTTTAGGGTTAGGGTAAGAATACTGTTAGTGTTAGGTTTAGGGTAGGGTTAGGGTTAGGGTTAGGGTACGGGTTAGGGTTAGGGTTAGGTTTAGGGTTAGAGTACGGGGTAGGATTAGTGTTAGGTTTAGGGTTAGGGTTAGGGTTAGTGTTAGTGTATGTGTTAGGGTTAGGGTTAGGGTTAGAGTACGGTGTAGGGTTAGTGTTAGTGTTAGGTTTGGGATTAATGTACGGTTTAGGCTTAGGGTTAGCTTTAGGGTTAGGATACGGTTTAGGGTTAGGTGTAGGGTACGGGATAGGGTTAGCGTACGGGTTAAGTTTAGGGTTATGGTTAGGTTTAGGTTATGGGTTAGGGTTAGGGTTCGGGTTATGGTTAGGTTTTGGGTGCGGGTTAGGGTTAGGGTTAGGATTAGTGTAAGGGTTAGGGTTAGGTTTAGGGTCAGGGTTAGGGTTAGGGTTAGTGTTAGGGTACGGGTTAGGGTTAGGGTTGGGTTTAGGGTATGGGTTAGTTTTAGGGTTAGGGTATGGGTTAGGGTTACGGTTAAGGTTAGGGTTACGTTTAGAGTATGGGTTAGGGTTAGTTTACGGTTAAGGGTTATGGTTTGGGTTAGGGTTAGGGTTAAGTTTAGGGTGCGGGTTATGGTTATAGTTAGGGTTAGGGTTAGAGTACTGGTTTGGGTTAGTGTTAGGGTATGGGTTAGGTTTACCGTTTGGGTACGGGTTAGGGTAAGGGTTAGGTTTAGGGTTAGGGTTAGGGTACGTGTTATGGTTAGGTTTTGGGTACGGGTTAGGATTAGGGATAGGGTTATGGTATGGGTTAGGGTTAGGGTTGGGGTTACGGTACAGGTTATTTTTAGGGTTATGGTACGGGTTAGTGTTACGGTTAAGGTTAGGGTTAGTGTTAGGTATGGGTTAGGTTTAGGCTACGGGTAAGGGTTATGTTTGGGGTTACGGTTAGGTTTAGGTTTAGGGTGTGGGTTAGGCTTAGGGTTAGGTTTAGGGTTAGTGCTAGGGTATGGGTTAGGGTTACTCTTAGGATTTGGGTACGGGTTAGGGTTAGGGTTAGGTTACGGGATAGGGTTGGGTACGGGTTAGGAGAAGGGTTAGGGTTAGATTTAGGGTACGGGATAGGGTTCGGGTTAGGTTTAGGGTTAGGTTTAGGGTATGGGTTAGGTTTAGGGTATGGTTTAGGGTTAGGGTTAGCGTCAGGGTTATGGTTAGTGTTAGGGTACGAGTTAGGGTTAGGGTGTGGTTTAGGGTACGGAATAGGGTTTGGGTTAGAGTACGGGTTAGGTTTAGTGTTAGGGTTAGGGTTAGGTTTAGGGTATGGGATAGGGTTAGAGTTAGGGTTAGGGTTCGAGTACGAGGTAATGTTAGTGTTAGGGTTAGGGTTAGGGTCAGTGTTAGGGTTAGGGTACGAGTTAGGGTTAGGGTTAGGGTACGGTTAAGGGTTATGGTTAGCATTAGGGTTAGGGTTAAGTTTAGGGTGCGGTTTAGGTTTAGGGTTAGGGTTAGGGTTAGAGTACAGGTTTGGGTTAGTGTTAGGAAATGGGTTAGGTTTACCGTTTGGGTACGGGTTAGGTAAGGGTTAGGGATATGGTTAGAGTTAGGGGTTAGGGTTAGAGTTTATGTTAGGCTATGGGATAGGGTTACAGTACGGTTTAGGGTTAAGTTTAGGGTTAGGGTTAGGTTTAGGGTTATAGTACGGGTTTAGGTTAGAGATAGGGTTAGGTTTAGGGTTAGAGTACGGGTTAGGGATAGTGTTAGGTTTAGGGTTAGTGTTAGGGTACGGGTTAGGGTTAGCGTATGGGTTAGGTTTACATTTAGGTTTAGGGTTAGTGCTAGAGTACGGGTTAGGTTTAGTGTTAGTTAGGGTTAGGGTTAGGGTTAGAGTGCGGATAGGGTTAGGGTTAGGGTTACGTTAGGGTCAGGGATAGAGTACGGTTTAGGGTTAGGGTTTGTGTTAGGGTTAGAGTATGGGGTAGGGTTAGTGTTAGTGTTAGGGTTAGGGTTAGGTTTAGGGTACGGGTTAGGGTTAGAGTTAGGGTTAGGGTTAGAGTACGGGGTAGGGTTAGTGTTAGTGTTAGGGTTAGGGTTAATATACGTGTTAGGCTTAGGGTTAGGTTTAGGGTTAGGTTACGGTTTAAGGTTAGGATTAGTGTACGGGATAGGTTTAGCGTACGGGTTAAGTTAGGGTTAGGGTTAGGCTTAGGTTACTGGTCAGGGTTAGGTTTGGTGTCGGTTAGGGTTAGAGTTAGGGTACAGGTTAGGGTTAGGGTGGGGTTAGGGTACGGGTTAATTTTAGGTTTAGTGTACGGGTCATGGTTACGGTTAAGTTTAGGGTTAGTGTTAGGGTATGGTTTAGGGTTAGGGTACGGGTAATGGTTAGGATTAGGGTTAGGGTTAGTGTTAACGCTAGGGTATGGTTTTGGGTTACTGTTAGGGTTTGGGTACGGGTTAGGGTTAGGGTTAGGTTACGGGTTAGGTTAAGTGTTAGGGTTAGGTTTAGGTTACGTGTTAGCGTTAGGGTTAGGATTAGGTTTAGGTTATGGTATGGGTTAGGCTAAAAGTACGGGTTAGGGTTAGGGTTAGGGTCATGGTTAGGGTTAGGGTTAGGGTTAGGGTACGGGTTATGGTTAGGTTTAGTGTACGGGTTAGGGTTAGGGTTAGGGTTAGGGTATGGGTTAGGTTTAGGGTATGTGTTAGGGTTAGGATTAGGGCCAGGGATAGGGTTAGGGCAGGGTACGAATTAGGGTTAGGGTTAGGGTACGGGTTAGGTTTAGGGTTATGGTATGGGTTAGGGTTACAGTATGGGTTATGGTTAGGGTGAGGGTTAGGGTTAGTGTTAGAATACGTTTAGGCTTAGGGTTAGGCTTAGGGATAGAGTACGGGTTAGGGTTAGTGTTAGGTTTAGGTTTAGGGTTAGGGTTAGGGTACGGGTTAGGGTTAGGGTTAGGGTTAGTGTTAGATTATGGAGAGGGTTAGTGTTAGGATTAGGGTTATGGTTAGAGTACGGGTTAGGGTTAGTGTTAGGGTTAGGGTATGGGTTAGGTTTAGGGTTAGGGTTAGGGTTAGAGTGCGGGGTAGGGTTAGTGTCAGGGTTGGGGTTAGGGTTAGAGAACGGGCTTGGGGTAGTGTTAGGGTACTGGTTAGGTTTAACGTTTGGGTATGGGTGAGGGGAAGGGTTAGGGGTAGGTTTAGGGTTAGGGTACGTGTTAGGTTTAGGGTTTGGGTACAGGTTAGGGTTACGTTTAGGGTTAGGGTATGAGTTAGGTTTAGGGTTAAGTTAAGGGTTAGTGTTAGGGGACGGGATAGGGTTGGAGTAAGGTTTAGGGTTAGGTTTAGTTTTAGGGTTAGGGTTAGAGTACGGGTTAGGGTTAGATTTAGGGTTAGGTTTAGGGTCAGGTTTAGGGTTAGGGCTAGTGTTAGGGTTAGGGTTAGGGTTACGGTTAAAGTACGGGTTAGGTTTAGGGTACGGGTTAGGTTTAGGGTACGGGTTAGTTTAGGGTTATGGTCGGTATAGGGTTACAGTACGGGTTAGGGTTTGGGTCAGCGTTAGTGTTATAGTATGAGGGTTAGGGTTAGGGTACGGGTTAAGGTTAGGGTTTTGGTACGTGTTAGGGTTACAATACGTGTTAGGGTTAGGGTGAGGGTTAGGGTTAGTGTTAGAATACGGTTAGGGTTAGTGTTAGTGTTAGGGTTAGGGTTAGAGTTCGGGTTAGGGTTAGTGTTAGGGTTAGGGTTAAGGTTAGGTTTAGGGTTAGGGTTAGGGTTAGGGTTAGGGTTAGGGTTAGGGTAAGGGTTAGGGTTAGGGTTAGGGTTAGGGTTAGAGTACTGGGTAGGATTAGTGTAAGTGTTAGTGTTAGGGTTGGGGTTAATGTACGGTTTAGGCTTAGGGTTAGGTTTAGAGTTAGGATACGGGTTAGGGTTAGTTTTAGGTTATGGGATAGGTTTAGCCTATGGGTTAAGTTTAGGATTAGTGTTAGTTTTAGTGTTAGGCTTAGGGTACGGGTTAGGGGTAGCGTTAGGTTCAGGGTTAGGGTTAGGGTTAGGGTACGGGTTAGGGTTAGGGTTAGGTTTAGGGTATGGGTTAGGGTTAGGGTTAGTGTTAGGGTACGTATTAAGGTTAGGTTTGGGGTTAGGGTTAGGGTTAGTTTTAAAGTTAGGGTACGGGTTAGGGTTATGGTTAAGGTTAGGGTTATGTTTAGGGTATGGGTTAGGGTTAGGTTACGGTAAGGTTTATGGTTTGGGTTAGGGTTAGGGTTAAGTTTAGGGTGCGGGTTAGGGTTAGAGTCCGGGTTTGGGTTAGTGTTAGGGTACGGGTTAGGTTTACCGGCAGGGTACGGGTTAGGGTAAGGGTTAGGATTAGTGTTAGGGTTAGGGGTTATATCTAGGGTTAGGGTTAGGAAACGATTAGGGTTAGGGTACGGGTTAGGGTTAGGGTTAGGTTACAGTTTAGGGTTAGCGTACGGGTTAGGGTTAGGTTTAGGGTTAGGGTTAGGGTTAGTGTACCGATAGGGTTAGGGTTAGGGTTAGGGTTAAGGTTAGGTTACAGGTTAGGGTTAGGTTTAGGGTACAGAATAGGGTTAGCGTATGGGTTAAGTTTAGTGTTAGGTTAGGTTTAGGTTATGGGTTAGTGTTAGGGTACGGGTTAGGGTTAGGTTTAGGTGAGGGTTAGCGTTAGGGTGAGGGGTAGGGTTAGGATTAGGGTACGGGTTAGGGTAGGTTTAGGGTCATGGTTAGCATTTGGGATGGGGTTATGGTACGGGTTCGGTTAGGGTTGGGGTTACGGTACAGTTTAGTTTTAGGGTTAGGATACAGCTCAGGGTTACGGTTAAGGTTAGGGTTAGGGTTAGCGTATGGGTTAGGGTTACGGTACGGTTAAGGGTTATGGTTAGTGTTAGGGTTAGGTTTAGGTTTAGGGTGCGGGTTACGGTTAGGTTTAGAGCCAGGGTATGGGTTAGGGTTAGGGTAAGGGTTCGGGATAGGGTTGGGTACGGGTTAGGTCAAGAGTTTGGGTTAGGTTTAGTGTACGGGTTAGGGTTAGGGTAAGGGTTAGGATTAGAGTATGGGATAGGCTTAGGGTACGGGTTAGGTTTAGGATTAGGGTCAGGGTTAGGGTAGGGTTAGGGTTCGAGTTATCGTTAGGGTTAGGTTTGGGGTACGGATTAGGGTTAGGGTTAGGGTTAGTGTACGGGTTAGGTTAAAGGTACGGGTTAGGGTTAGGTTTAGGGTCAGGGGTAGGTTTAGGGTTAGGGTTAGGGTTAGAGTATGGTTAGGGTTTGTGTTAGGGTTAAGGTTAGTGTACGGATAGCGTTAGGGTTAGGGTTAGGGTTAGGGTTAAGGTTAGGTTACGGGTTAGGGTTAGATTTAGGGTACAGGATAGGGTTAGCGTATGGGTTAAGTTTAGTGTTAGTTTAGGTTTAGGTTACGGGTTAGTGTTAGGGTACGGTTTAGGGTTAGGTTTAGGTGAGGGTTAGGGTTAGGGGTAGGGTTAGGGATAGGGTTAGGATTAGGGTACGGGTTAGGGTTAGGTTTAGGGTCAGGGTTAGCGTTTGGGATAGGGTTATGGTACAGGTTAGGGTTGGTGTTGGGGTTAGGTTACGGGTTAGTTTTAGGGTTAGGGTACAGGTCAGGGTTATGGTTAAGGTTAGGGTTAGGGTTAGGGTATGGGTAAGGGTCACGGTACAGTTAAGGGTTATGGTTAGGGTTAGGGTTAGGTTTAGGTTTAAGGTGCAGTTTAGGGTTAGGCTTAAAGATAGGGTATGGGTTAGGGTTAGGGTAAGGGTTCGGGATAGGGTTGGGTACGGGTTAGTTCAAGGGTTAGGGTTAGGTTTAGAGTACGGGTTAGGGTTAGGGTTAGGTTTAGGGTTAGGATTAGAGTATGGGTTAGGCTTAGGGTACGGGTTAAGATTAGGTTTAGGGTCAGGATTAGTGTTAGGGTTAGGGTACGAGTTATGGTTAGGGTTAGGTTTGGGGTACGGATTAGGGTTAGGGTTAGGGTTAGTGTACGGGTTAGGTTTAAGGTACGGTTTAGGGTTAGGTTTAAGGTCAGGTTTAGTTTTAGGGTTAGGGTTAGGGTTAGAGTATGGTAAGGGTTGATGTTAGGGTTAGGGTTAGGATTAGTGTACGGATAGGGTTAAGGTTAGGGTTAGGTTTAGCCAACGGGTTAGGATTAGGGTTAGGGTACGGGTTAGGGTTAGGTTTAGGTGCGGGTTACGGTTAGGGTACGGGTTAGGGTTAGGCTTAGGGTCAGGGTTAAGGTTAGGGATAGGGTTATGATACGGGTTAGGGTTGGGGTTAGGGTACGGTTTAGTTTTTGGGTTAGGGTACGGGTTAGGGTTAGGGTACAGGTTAGGGTTAGCGTTAGGCTTGTGTTATGGGTTAGGGTTGGGGTTGGGGTTAGTGTTAGGGTACGGGTTAGGATTACGGTACGGGTTAGGTCTAGGGTTAGGGTTAGGTTTAGGTGCGGGTTAGGGTTAGGGTTCGGGTACGGGATTAGGTTTAGGGTTACGGTCAGGGTTAGGTTTAGGTTTAGGGTTAGGGTTAGTGTTAGGGTACGGGTTCGGGTTACGGTGTGAGTTAGGGTTAGGGTTAGGGTTAGGTTTAGGGTTAGGGTTATAGTAGGGGTTTACGGTTAGTGTTAGGGTTAGGTTTAGGGTTAGAGAATGGGTTAGGTTTAGTGTTAGGGTTATGGTTAGTGATAGGTTTAGGGTTAGGGTTAGAGTACGGGATAGGGTTAGGTTTAGGTTAGGGTTAGTTTAGAGTACGGGTTAGGGTTAGTGTTGTTAGTGTTAGGGTTAGGGTTAGTGTACGTTTAGGGTTAGGGTAAGGGTTAGGGTTCGGGTTAGTGTTAGTGTACGGGTTAGGGTTAGGTTTAGGGTTAGGGTTAGTGTTAGGTTTACGGTACAGTTTAGCGTTAAGTTTACGGTACGGGATAGGTTTAGTGTACATGTTAGGTCTAGGGTTAGGGTTAGGTTTAGTGTGCGGGTTAGTTTTAGGGTTAGGGTACGGGTTAGGTTTAGGGTTTGGGTACGGGTTAGGGTTACGTTTAGGGTTAGGGTACGGGTTAGGTTTATGGTTAGGGTAAGGGTTAGTGTTAGGTTACGGGTTAGTGTTAGGGTACGGGTTAGTGTTAGGGTTGGGGTTAGGGTACGGGTTAGTTTTAGGGTTAGGTTACGGGTTAGGTTTACGGTTAAGGTTAGGGTTAGGGTTAGGGTATGGGTTAGGATTAGGTTACGGTTAAGGGTTATGGTTTGGGTTAGGGTTAGGGTTAAGTTTAGGGTGCGGGTGTGGGTTAGTGTAAGGGTTAGAGTACGGGTTTGGGTTAGTGTTAGGGTACGGGTTAGTTTTACTGTTTCGGTAAGGGTTAGGGTAAGGGTTAGGTTTAGGGTTAGGGTTAGGGGTTAGGGTTAGATTTAGGGTTAGGCTACAGGTAGGGTTAGGTACGGGTTAGGGTTAGGGTTAGGGTAGTGTTAGGGTTACGGTACGGGTTTGGATTAAGGCTGGGGTACGGGATAGGTTTAGTGTACGTGTTAGGTCTAGGGTTAGGGTTAGGTTTAGTGTGCGGGTTAGGGTTACGGTTAGGTTTAGGGTACGTGTTAGGGATAGGGTTTGAGTACGGGTTAGCGTTATGTTTAGGGTTAGGGTACGGGTTAGGTTTAGGGTTAGGTTTAGGGTATGGTTTAGTGTTAGGTTACGGATTAGGGTTTGGTTTAGGGTCAGGGTTATGGTTAGGTTTAGTTTTAGGGTTAGGGTTAGGGTACGGGTTAGGGTTACTGTACGGGTTAGGGTTAGGATTAGGGTTAGGTTTAGGTTTAGGGTTAGGGTACGGGTTAGGGTTAGGGTTAGGGTCAGCTTTAGGGTTAGGGTTAGGGTACAGGTTAGGGTTATGGTTAGGTTTAGGGTACGGCTTAGGTTAGGGTTAGGGGTAGGGTACGGGTTATGTTTAGGGTATGGGTTAGGTTTAGGGTACGGGTTAGTTTTAGGGTTATGGTACGGTATAGGGTTACAGTACGGGTTAGGGTTAAGGTGAGGGTTAGTGTTAGGGTTAGAGTATGGTTAGGGTTAGGGTTAGGTTTAATATATGGGTTAGGCTTAGGGTTAGGTTTAGGGTTAGGATATGGTTTAAGATTAGGTTTAGGGTACGAGATAGGGTTAGCATACAGGTTAAGTTTAGGGTTACAGTTAGGTTTAGGTTACGGGTTAGGGTTAGGGTACAGGTTAGGGTTAGGTTTAGGGTGCGGGTTAGTGTTAGGGTTAGGGTTAGTGTAAGGGTTAGGGTTAGGTTTAGGGTCAGGATTAGGGTTATGGTTAGTGTTAGGGTACATATTAAGGTTAGGGTTGGGGTTAGGGGACAGGTTAGTTTTAGAGTTAGGGTATGGGTTAGGGTTATGGTTAAGGTTAGGGTTATGGTTAGGGTATGGGTTAGGGTTAGATTACGGTTAAGGTTTATGGTTTGGGTTTGGGTTAGGGTTAAGTTTAGGCTGCGGTTTAGGGTTAGGGTTAGGGTTAGAGTACGGGTTTGGGTTAGTGTTTGGGTACGAGTTAGGTTTACCGCCAGGGTACGGGTTAGGGTAAGGGTTAGGGTTAGTGTTAGGGTTAGAGGTTATATTTAGGGTTAGGGTTAGGCTACGGGTAGGGATAGGGTACGGGTTAGGGTTAGGGCTAGGGTTCGGGTTAGGGTTAGGGTACGGGTTAGCTTTAGGTTTAGGCTTAGGGTTAGGGTTAGTGTACGGATAAGGTTAGGTTTAGGGGTAGGGTTAGGTTACGGGTTAGGGTTAGGTTTAGGGTACAGGATAGGGTTAGCGTATGGGTTGTTTAGTGTTAAGTTAGGTTTAGGTTACGGGTTAGTGTTAGGGTATGGGTTAGGGTTAGGTTTAGGTGAGGGTTAGCGTTAGGGTTAGGGGTAGTGTTAGGATTAGGGTACGGGTTAGGGTTAGGTTTGGGTCAGGGTTAACGTTTGGGATAGGGTTATGATACGGGTTTGGGTTAGGGTTGGGGTTAGGGTTATGGTACGTGTTAGCGTACAGGTTAGTGTTAGGTTTAGGTTACGGGTTAGGGTACGGGTTAGGGTTAGGGTTAAGGTATGTGTAACAGTACGGGTTAGGGTTAGGGTATGGGTTAGGTTTAGGGTTAGGGTTAGTGTACAGGAATAGGGTTAGGATTAGGGTTAGTGTTAGTGTTAGGGTTAGGGTACAGGTTAGCGTTAGGGTTAGGGTACGAAATAGGTTTAGTGTACGGGTTAGGTCTAGGGTTAGGGTTAGTTTTAGGGTTTTAGTTAGGGTTAGGCATCGGGTTAGGGTTAGTGTACGTGTTAGGGTTTGGGTACGGGTTAGGGTTAGTGTTAGGTTTATGGTACGGGTTAGGGTTTGGGTTAGGGTTAGGTTTAGGTTGCGGGTTAGGGTTACGGTTAGGGTACGGGATTAGGTTTAGGGTTAGGGTCAGGGTTAGTGTTAGGTTACGGGTTAGTGTTAGGGTACGGGTTAGTGTTAGGGTTGGGGTTAGGGTACGGGTTAGTTTTAGGGTTAGGTTACGGGTTAGGGTTACGGTTAAGGTTAGGGTTATGGTTAGGGTATGGGTTAGGGTTAGATTACAGTTAAGGTTTATGGTTTGGGTTAGGGTTAAGGTTAATTTTAGGCTGCGGTTTAGGGTTAGGGTGTGTGTTAGAGTACGGGTTTGGGTTAGTGTTAGGGTACGGGTTAGGTTTTCCGCCAGGGTACGGGTTAGGGTAAGGGTTAGGGTTAGTGTTAGGGTTAGAGGTTATATTTAGGGTTATGGTTAGGCTACGGGTAGGGATAGGGTACGGGTTAGGGTTAGGGCTAGTGTTCAGGTTAGGGTTAGGGTACGGGTTAGCTTTAGGGTTAGGGTTAGGGTTAGGGTTAGTGTACGGATAGGGTTAGGTTTAGGGGTAGGGTTAGGTTACGGGTTAGGGTTAGGTTTAGGGTACAGGATAGGGTTAGCGTATGGGTTGTTTAGTGTTAAGTTAGGTTTAGCTTACGGGTTAGTGTTAGGGTACGGGTTAGGGTTAGGTTTAGGTGAGGGTTAGCGTTAGGGTTAGGGGTAGGGTTAGGATTAGGGTATGGGTTAGGGTTTGGTTTGGGTCAGGGTTAACGTTTGGGATAGGGTTATGGTACGGGTTTGGGGTTGGGTTGGGGTTAGGGTACGGGTTAATTTTAGGGTTAGGCTACAGGTCAGGGTTACGGTTAAGTTTAGGGTTAAGTTTAGGGTATGGGTTAGGGTTACGGTACGTTTAAGGGTTATGGTTATGGTTAGGGTTCGGTTTAGGTTTAGGGTGCGTGTTAGGGTTAGGGATAGAGCTAGGTTATGGGTTAGGGTTAGGGTAAGGGTTCGGGATAGGGTTGGGTACAGGTTAGGTCAAGGGTTAGGATTAGGTTTAGTGTACGGGTTAGGGTTAGGGTTAGGTTTAGGGTTAGGATTAGAGTATGGGTTAGGCTTAGGGTACGGGTTAGGATTAGATTTAGGGTCAGGGTTAGGGTTAGGGTTAGGGTACGAGTTATGGTTAGGGTTAGGTTTGGGGTACGGATTAGGTTTAGGGTTAGGGTTAGTGTACGGGTTAGGTTTAAGGTACGGGTTAGTGTTAGGGTTAGGCTCAGGGTTAGGTTTAGGTTTAGGGTTAGGGTTAGAGTACGGTTAGGGTTTGTGTTAGCTTAGGGTTAGGATTAGTGTACGGATAGGGTTAGGGTTAGGGTTAGGGTACGTGTTAGTGTTACGGTTTGGGTACGGGTTAGGGTTACATTTAGTGTTAGGGTTCGGGTTAGTTTTAGGGTTAGGGTAAGGGTTAGTGTTAGGGTACGGGTTACTGTCAGGGTACGGGTTAGGGATAGGGTTGAGGTTAGGGTACGGGTTAGTTTGGGGTTAGGTTACGGGTTATGGTTACGGTTAAGGTTTGGGTTCGGGTTAGGGTATGGGTTAGTGTTAGGTTACGGTTAAGGGTTATGGTTTGGGTTAGGGTTAGTGTTAAGTTTAGGGTGCCGGTTTGGGTTAGGGTTAGGGTTAGAGTATGGGTTTGGGTTAGTGTTAGGGTACGGGTTAGGTTTACCGTTTGGGTACGGGTTAGGGTAAGGGTTAGGTTTAGGGTTAGAGTTAGGGGTTAGGGTTAGATTTAGGGTTAGGCTACAGGTAGGTTTAGGGTACGGGTTAGGGTTACGGTTAGGGTTCGGGTTAGGGTTAGTGTACGGGTTAGGGTTAGGGTTAGTGTTACGGTTACGTTACGGGTTTGGATTAAGGCTGGGGTACGGGATAGGTTTAGTGTACGTGTTAGGTCTAGGGTTAGGGTTAGGTTTTTGTGCGGGTTTGGGTTAGGGTTAGGGTTAGGGTACGTGTTAGGGATAGGGTTTGAGTACGGGTTAGCGTTACGTTTAGGGTTAGGGTACGGGATAGGTTTAGGGTTAGGGTTAGGGTACGGTTTAGGGTTAGGGTACAGGTTAAGCTTTGGTTTAGGGTCAGGGTTAGGGTTAGGTTTAGGTTTAGGGTTAGGGTTAGGATACAGGTTATGGTTACTGTACTGGTTAGGGTTAGGTTTAGTTTTAGGGTTAGGGTTAGGGTACTGATTAGGGTTAGGATACGGGTTAGGGTTAGGGTTAGGGTCAGGGTTAGGTTTAGGGTTATGGTACGGGTTAGGGTTAGGTTTAGGTTTAGGGTATGGGTTAGGGTTAGGGTTA
The DNA here is from genome assembly GCA_032313775.1 of Urocyon cinereoargenteus. Lineage (NCBI taxonomy): Eukaryota > Metazoa > Chordata > Mammalia > Carnivora > Canidae > Urocyon > Urocyon cinereoargenteus. The sequence goes on from JAVLSZ010000034.1 coordinate 5,221,782, forward strand.
GGGGTTACGGTAAGTGTTAGGGTTAGGGTTCGAGTTAGGGTTAGGGTATGGGTTAGGGTGAGGGGTAGGTTATGGGTTAGGATTAGGGTTAGGGTTAGGATTAGGGTTAGTTTTAAGGTACGTGTAACGGTACGGGTTAGGGTTAGGTTATGGGTTAGGTTTAGGGTTAGGGTTAGTGTACGGGAATAGGGCTAGGATTAGGGTTAGTGTTAGTGTTAGGGTTAGGGTACAGGTTAGCGTTAGGGTTAGGGTATGGGATAGGTTTAGTGTACGGGTTAGGTCTAGGGTTAGGGTTAGTTTTAGGGTTTTAGTTAGGGTTAGGCATCGGGTTAGGGTTAGTGTACATGTTAGGGTTTGGGTACGGGTTAGGGTTAGTGTTAGGTTTATGGTACGGGTTAGGGTTAGGGTTAGGGTTAGGGTTAGGGTTAGGTTTAGGTTGCGGGTTAGGGTTACGGTTAGGGAATGGGATTAGGTTTAGGGTTAGGGTCAGGGTTAGTGTTAGGTTTAGGGTTAGGGTTAGGGTTAGGGTACGGGTTAGTTTTAGGGTTAGGATTAGTGTACGGGATAGGGTTAGGATTAGGGTTAGTGTTAGTGTTAGGGTTAGGGTACAGGTTAGCTTTAGGGTTAGGTTACGGGATAGGTTTAGGGTACGGTTTAGGTCTAGGGTTAGGGTTAGGTTTAGGGTGTGGGTTAGGGTTAGGCATCGGGTTAAGGATAGGGTACGTGTTAGGGTTAGGGTACGGGTTAGGGTAAGTGTTAGGGTTATGGTATGGGATAGGGTTAGGGTTGGTGTTAGGGTACGGGTTAGGGTTAGGGTACGGTTTAGGTCTAGGTTTAGTGTTAGGTTTAGTATGCGGGTTAGGGTTAGGGTTAGTGTACGGGATTAGGTTTAGGGTTAGGGTCAGGGTTAGGGTTAGGTTTAGGGTTAGGGTTAGGGTACGAGTTCGGGTTACGGTACGAGTTAGGGTTAGGGGTAGCGTTATATTTAGGGTTAGGGTTATAGTAGGGGGTTAGGGTTAATGTTAGGCTTAGGTTTAGGGTTAGATAATGGGTTAGGGTTACGTTTAGGGTTAGGGTTAGGGTTAGAGTACGGGTTAGGGTTAGTGTTAGGGTTAGGGTTAGGGTTAAGGTTAGGGTTAGAGTACGGGTTTGGGTTAGTGTTAGGGTACGGGTTAGGTTTACCGTTTGGGTACGTGTTAGGTTAAGGGTTAGGGTTAGGGTAAGGTTTAGGGTTAGCGGTTAGGGTTAGACTTAGTGTTAGGCTACGGGATAGGGTTAGAGTACGGGTTAGGTTTAGGTTTACGGTTAGGGTTAGGTTTATGGTTATAGTACGGGTTAGGGTTAGATTTAGGTTTAGGTTTAGGTGTATCGTACGGGTTAGGGATAGTGTTAGGGTTAGGGTTAGGGTTAGGGTTAGGGTGCGGGTTAGGGTTAGGGTTAGAGTACGGGGTAGGGTTAGTGTTAGGGTTAGGGTTAGGGTTGAAGTACGGGTTTGGGTTAGTGTTAGGGTAAGGGTTAGGTTTACCGTTTGGGTACATTTAGGGTAAGGATTAGGGTTAGGGTTAGTTTTAGGGTTAGGGGTTAGGGTTAGACTTAGTGTTAGGCAACGGGATAGGGTTAGAGTACGGGTTAGGTTTAGGTTTAGGGTTAGGGTTAGGTTAGGTTTATGGTTATACTACACGTTAGGGTTAGATTTAGGGTTAGGTTTAGGTTTAGAGTACGATTTAGGGATAGTGTTAGGTTTAGGTTTAGGATCAGGTTACGGGTTACGGTTCGGGTACGGGTTAGGGTTAGGTTTAGATGCGGGTTAGGGTTAGGGTTAGGGTTAGGGTTAGGTTTAGGTGCGGGTTAGGGTTAGGGTTAAGGTTAGGGGTTAGGGTTAGAGTTAGGGTTAGACTACCGGTAGGGTTAGGGTACGGGTTACGGTTAGGGTTAGGGTTCGGGTTAGGGTTAGTGTACGAGTGAGGGTTAGGTATAGGGTTAGGGTTAGGGTACGTGTTAGGGTTAGATTTTGGGTACGGGTTAGGGTTACATTTAGGGTTAGGGTACGAGTTATGGTTAGGGTTAGGTTTGGGGTACGGATTAGGTTTAGGGTTAGGTTTAGTGTACGGGTTAGGTTTAAGGTACGGGTTAGTGTTAGGGTTTGGCTCAGGGTTAGGTTTAGGTTTAGGGTTAGGGTTAGAGTACGGTTAGGGTTTGTGTTAGCTTAGGGTTAGGGTTAGTGTACGGATAGGGTTAGGGTTAGGGTTAGGGTACGTGTTAGTGTTACGGTTTGGGTACGGGTTAGGGTTACATTTAGGGTTAGGGTTCGGGTTAGTTTTAGGGTTAGGGTAAGGGTTAGTGTTAGGGTACGGGTTACTGTCAGGGTACGGGTTAGGGATAGGGTTGAGGTTAGGGTACGGGTTAGTTTGGGGTTAGGTTACGGGTTATGGTTACGGTTAAGGTTTGGGTTCGGGTTAGGGTATGGGTTAGTGTTAGGTTACGGTTAAGGGTTATGGTTTGGGTTAGGGTTAGTGTTAAGTTTAGGGTGCGGGTTTGGGTTAGGGTTAGGGTTAGAGTACGGGTTTGGGTTAGTGTTAGGGTACAGGTTAGGTTTACCGTTTGGGTACGGGTTAGGGTAAGGGTTAGGTTTAGGGTTAGAGTTAGGGGTTAGGGTTAGATTTAGAGTTGGACTACCGGTAGGGTTAGGGTACGGGTTACGGTTAGGGTTAGGGTTCGGGTTAGGGTTAGTGTACGAGTGAGGGTTAGGTATAGGGTTAGGGTTAGGGTACGTGTTAGGGTTAGATTTTGGGTACGGGTTAGGGTTACATTTAGGGTTAGGGTACGGGTTAGGTTTAGGGTTAGGTTTAGGGTACGGTTTAGCGTTAGGGTACGGGTTATGGTTAGGTTTAGGTTCAAGATTAGGGTTAGGTTTAGGGTTAGGGTTAGGGTTAGGGTTAGAGCTCGGGTTTGGGTTAGTGTTAGGGTAAGGTTTAGGTTTGCCTTTTGGGTACGGTTAGGGTAATGGTTAGGGTTTGGGTTAGGGTTAGGGGTTAGGGTTAGAGTTAGTGGTAGGATACGGGTAGGGTTAGGGTACGGGTTAGAGTTAGGGTTTGGGTTCAGGTTAGGGTTAGTGTACGGGTTAGGGTTAGGATTAGGGTTAGGGTTAGGGTTAGTGTTAGGGTTACAGTACCTGTGAGGGTTAAGGTTAGGGTATGGTATCGGGGTAGTGTACGTGTTAGGTCTAGGGTTAGGGTTAGGTTTAGTGTGCGGGTTAGGGTTAGGTTAGGTTAGGGTACGTGTTAGGGTTAGGGTTTGGGTATGGGTTAGCGTAGGGTTAGGTTTAGGGTTAGATTACAGGTTAGGGTTAGTGTTAGGGTTAGGGTTAGTGTTAGGGTACGGGTTAGGGTTAGAGTACGGGTTAGGGTTAGGTTTTGGGTTAGGGTTAGGGTTAGAGTACGGGTTAGGGTTAGTGTTAGTGTTAGGGTTAGGGTTAGGTTACGGGTAAGGGTTATGGTTATGTTTACGGTTAGGTTTAGGTTTAGGGTGCGGTTTAGGCTTAGGGTTAGGGCTAGGGTTAGCGCTAGTGTATGGTTTAGGGTTACTCGTCGGGTTTGGGAACAGGTTAGTGTTAGGGTTAGGGTACGGGATAGGTATGGGTACGGGTTAGGACAAGGGTTAGGGTTAGGTTTAGGGTATGGGTTAGGTTTACGGATAGGGTTAGGGTTAGGGTTATGGTTAGGGTACGGGTTAGGGTTAGTGTACGGGTTAGGGTTAGGGTCAGTGTTAGGGTTAGGGTACGAGTTAGGGTTAGGTTTAGGGTACGGTTAAGGGTTATGGTTAGCGTTAGGGTTAGGGTTAAGTTTAGGTTGCAGTTTAGGGTTGGGTTAGGGTTAGGGTTAGAGTACGGGTTTGGGTTAGTGTTAGGGTACGGGTTAGGTTTACCGTTTGTGTATGGGTTAGATAAGGGTTAGGGTTAGGTTTAGGGGTTAGGGTTAGAGATAGTGTTAGGCTACGGGATAGGGTTAGAGTACAGGTAAGGGTTAGGTTTAAGGTTAGGGGTAGGTTTTGGGTTATACTACGGGTTTGGGTTAGAGATAGGGTCAGGTTTAGGGATAGAGTATGGGTTAGGGATAGTGTTAGGGTTAGGGTTAGTGTTAGGGTACGGGTTAGGGTTAGCATATGGTCGGAGTTACGTTTAGGGTTAGGGTTTGTTAAAGTACGGGCTAGGGTTAGTGTTAGGGTTAGGGTTAGGGTTTGGGTTAGGGTACGGGTTAATTTTAGGTTTAGTGTACGTGTCAGGGTTACGGTTAAGTTTAGGGTTAGGGTTAGGGTATGGGTTAGGGTTAGGGTACGGGTAATGGTTAGGGTTTGGGTTAGGGTTAGTGTTAGTGCTAAGGTATTGTTTAGGGTTACTGTTAGGGTTTGGGTACGGGTTAGGGTTAGGTGTTAGGTTATGGTTTAGGTCAAGGTTTAGGATTAGGGTTAGTGTTAGTGTATGGGATAGGGTTAGAGCACGGGTTAGGGTTAGGTTTAAGGTTAGGGTATGGGTTAGGTTTAGGATACGGGTTAGGGTTAGGGTTATTGTCAGGTTTAGGGTTAGGGTTAGGGTACGAATTAAGGTTAGGGTTAGGGTACGGGTTAGGTTTAGCGTTATGGTATGGGTTAGGGTTACAGTACGTGTTAGGGTTAGGGTGAGGGTTAGGGTTAGGGTTAGAATACGGTTAGGGTTCGGGATAGAGTACGGGTTAGGTTTAGTGTTAGGGTTAGGGTTAGGGTTAGGGTACGATTTAGGGTTAGGATTAGGGTTAGTGTTAGAGTACGGGGTAGGGTTAGTGTTAGGGTTAGTGTTAGGGTTAAGGTTAGGGTATGGGTTAGGGTTAGGGTTTTTGTTAGTGTTAGAGTACGGGGTAGGGTTAGTGTTAGCGTTAGGGTTAGGGTTAGGGTTAGGGTACGGGTTAGGTTTAGGGTATGGGGTAGGCTTAGTGTTAGGGTTAGGTTTGGGTTTAATGTACGAATTAGGCTTAGGGTTAGGTTTAGGGTTAAGATATGGGTTAGGGTTAGGTTTCGGGTACAGGATAGGGTTAGCGTACGGGTTAAGTTTAGGGTTATGGTTAGGTTTAGGTCACGGGTTAGGGTTAGGGTTCAGGTTAGGGTTAGATTTTGGGTGCGGGTAGGGTTAGTGTTAGGATTAGTGTAAGGGTTAGGGTTAGGTTTAGGGTCAGGGTTAGATTTAGGGTTAGTGTTAGGGTACAGGTTAGGGTTAGGGTTGGGGTTAGGGTACGGGTTAGTTTTGGGGTTAGGGTATGGGTTAGGGTTACGGTTAAGTTTAGGGTTAGGGTTAGGGTATGGGTTAGGGTTAGGTTACGGTTAAGGGTTATGGTTTGGGTTAGGGTTAGTGTTAAGTTTAGGGTGTGGGTTATGGTTATGGTTAGGGTTAGGGTTAGAGTACGGCTTTGGGTTAGTGTTAGGGTATGGGTTAGGTTTACCATTTGTGTACGGGTTAGGGCAAGGGTTAGGGTTAGGTTTAGGGTACGTGTAATGGTTAGGGTTTGGGTACGGGTTAGGATTAGGGATAGGGTTATGGTACGGGTTAGGGTTAGGGTTGGGGTTACATTAAGGGTTAGTTTTAGGGTTAGGGTACGGTTTATGGTTACGGTTAAGGTTAGGGTTAGTGTTAGGTTATGGGTTAGGGTTAGGTTACGGGTAAGGATAATGGTTAGGTTTACGGTTAGGTTTAGGTTTACGGTGCGGGTTAGGCTTAGGGTTAGGGTTAGGGTTAGCGCTAGTGTATGGGTTAGGGTTACTCGTAGGGTTTGGGTACAGGTTAGGGTTAGGTTTAGGGTACAGGATAGGTTTGGGTACGGGTTAGGACAAGGGTTAGGGTTAGGTTTAGGGTACGGGTTAGGGTTACGGATAGGGTTAGGGTTAGGTTTATGGTTATGGTACGGGTTAGGGTTAGTGTACGGGTTAGGGTTAGGGTCAGTGTTAGGGTTAGGGTACGAGTTAGGGTTAGGTTTAGGGTACGGTTAAGGGTTATGGTTAGTTTTAGGGTTAGGGTTAAGTTTAGGGTGCAGTTTAGGGTTAGGTTTAGGGTTAGGGTTAGAGTACGTGTTTGGGTTAGTGTTAGGGTACGGGTTAGATTTACCGTTTGGGTACGGGTTAGGGAAAGTGTTAGGGTTAGGGTTAGGGTACGTGTTAGGTTTAGGGTTTGGGGACGGGTTAGAGTTACTTTTAGTGTTAGGGTACGGGTTAGTTTTAGGGTTAGGGTAAGGGTTAGTGTTAGGTTACGGGTTGGGTTAGAGTACGGGTTAGGGTTAGGTTTAGGGTTAGGGTTAGGGTTAGAGTACGGGTTAGGGTTATTGTTAGGGTTAGAGTTAGTTTTAGTGTACGGATAGGGTTAGGGTTAGTGTTAGGGTACAGGTTAGGATTAGGGTTATGGTACCGGTTAGGTTTACAGTACAGTTTAGGGTTAGGGTGTGGGTTAGGGTTAGAGTACAATTAGGGTTAGGGTTAGGGTTAGGTTTAGAGTACGGGTTAGGGTTAGTGTTAGTGTTAGGGTTAGGGTTAGGGTTAGTGTACGGGTTAGGGTTAGGGTTAGGTTTAGGGTTAGAGTACGGGTAGGATTAGTGTTAGGGTTAGGGTTAGGGTTAGTGTACGGGTTAGGGTTAGGGTTAGGGTTAGGTTTAGGCATGGGGTAGGGTTAGTGTTAGGGTTAGGTTTGGATTTAATGTACGGTTTAGGCTTAGGGTTAGGTTTAGGGTTAGGATACGGGTTAGGGTTAAGTTTCGGGTACAGGTTAGGGTTAGCGTACGGGTTAAGTTTAGGGTTATGGTTAGGTTTAGGTCATGGGTTAGGGTTAGGGTTCGGGTTAGGTTTAGATTTTGGGTGCGGGTAGGGTTAGTGTTAGGATTAGTGTAAGGGTTAGTGTTAAGTTTAGGGTCAGGGTTAGATTTAGGGTTAGTGTTAGGGTACGGGTTAGGGTTAGGGTTGGGGTTAGGGTACGGGTTAACTTTGGGGTTAGGGTATGGGATAGGGTTACGGTTAAGTTTAGGGTTAGGGTTAGGGTATGGGTTAGGGTTAGGTTACGGTTAAGGGTTATGGTTTGGGTTAGGGTTAGGGTTAAGTTTAGGGTGTGGGTTATGGTTATGGTTAGGGATAGGGTTAGAGTATGGTTTGGGTTAGTGTTAGGGTACAGGTCAGTTTTACCGTTTGGGTACGGGTTAGGGTAAGTTTAGGGTAAGGGTTAGGGTACGTGTTATGGTTAGAGTTTGGGTATGGGTTAGGATTAGGGTTGGGGTTACGGTACGGGTTATTTTTAGGGTTATGGTATGGGTTAGGGTTACGATTAATGTTAGGGTTAGTGTTAGGTTATGGGTTAAGTTTAGGGTACGAGTAAGGGTTATGGTTAGGGTTACGGTTAAGTTTACGTTTAGGGTTAGGCTTAGTGTTAGGGTTAGAGTTAGCGCTAGGGTATGGTTAGGGTTACCGTTAGGGTTTGGGTTCGGGTTCGGGTTAGGGTTAGGTTACGAATTAGGTTTGGGTACGGGTTAGGTCAAGGGTTACGTTTAGGTTTAGGGTACGGGTTAGGTTTAGGGTTAGGGTAAGGGTTAGTGTTAGGGTACGGGTTAGGATTAGAGTACGGGTTAGGGTTAGGTTTAGGGTAGGGTTAGGGTTAGAGTATGGGTTAGGGTTAGTGTTACGGTTAGGGTTAGGGTTAGGGTTAGGGTACAGGTTAGGGTTAGGTTTAGGGTACGGGATAGGGTTAGTGTAGGGGATAAGTTTAGGTTTAGGTTTAGGTTTAGGTTACGGTTTAGGGTTAGGGTACGGTTTAGGGTTAGGTTTAGGTGCGGGTTAGGGTTAGGGTACGGGTTAGGGTTAGTTTTAGGGTCAGGGTTAGGATTAGGGATAGGGTTATGGTACGGGTTAGGGTTAGGGTTTGGGTTACGTTACGGGTTAGTTTTAGGGTTAGGGTACGGTTTAGGGTTACAGTTAAGGTTAGAGTTAGTGTTAGGTTATGGGTTAGGGTTAGGTTACGGGTAAGGGTTATGGTTAGTTTTACGGTTAGGTTTAGGTTTAGGGTGCGGGTTAGGTTTAGGGTTAGGGTTACGTTTAGCCCTAGGGTATGGGTTAGGGTTACTCTTAAGTTTTGGGTACGGGTTAGGGTTAGGGTTAGGGTACGGATAAGGTTGGGTACGGGTTAGGTCAAGGGTTCGGATTAGGTATAGGGTACGGGATAGGGTTAGGGTTAGGTTTAGGGTTAGGTTTAGGGTATGGGTTAGGTTTAGGGTACAGGTTAGGTTTAGCATCTGGGTTAAGTTTAGGGTTAGGTTTAGGTTTAGTTTACGGGTTAGTGTTAGGGTACGGGTTAGGGTTAGGTTTAGGTGAGGGTTAGGGTTAGGGTTAGGGTACAGTTTAGGGTTAGGTTTAGGGTCAGGGTTAACGTTAGGGATAGGGTTAAGGTAAGGTTTAAAGTTAGGGTTGGGGTTAGGTTTAGGGTTAGGTTACGGGTTAGGATTTGGTAAAGGGTATGGGATAGGGTTAGCGTACGGGTTAAGTTTAGGTTTAGGGTTAGGCTTAGGTTACGGGTTAGGGTTAGGTTTAGGTGTGGGTTAGGGTTAGAGTTAGGGTTAGGGTACGGGTTAGGGTTAGTGTTGGCGTTAGGGTCCGGGTTAATTTTAGGTTTAGGGTACTGGTCAGGGTTACGGTTAAGTTTAGTGTTAGGGTTAGGGTATGGGTTAGGGTTAGGGTACGGGTAATGGTTAGAGTTAGGGTTAGGGTTAGTGTGAGCGCTAGTGTATGGTTTAGGGTTACTTTTAAGGTTTGGGTACGGGTTAGGGTTAGGGTTAGTTTACGGGTGAGGTCAAGGGTTAGGATTAGGGTTAGTGTTAGGGTACGGGATAGGGTTAGAGCACGGGATAGAGTTAGGTTTAGGGTTAGGGTATGGGTTAGGTTTAGGATACGGGTTAGGGTTAGGTTTAGGGTCAGGGTGAGGGTTAGGGTTAGGGTACGAATTCGGGTTAGGATTAGAGTACGGGTTAGGTTTAGGGTTATGGTATGGGTTAGGGTTACAGTACGTCTTAGGTTTAGGGTGAGGGTTAGGGTTAGGGTTAGAATACGGTTAGGGTTAGGGATAGAGTACGGGTTAGGGTTAGTGTTAGGGTTAGGGTTAGGTTTAGGGTTAGGGTATAAGTTAGGGTTAGGATTAGGGTTAGTGTTAGAGTACGGGGTAGGGTTAGTGTTAGGGTTAGGGTTAGAGTACGGGTTAGGGTTAGTGTTAGGGTTTGGGTTAGGGTTAGGGTACGGTTTAGGGTTAGGGTTAGGGTTAGGGTTAGGGTTAGAGTACGGTTTAGGGTTAGTGTTAGGGTTAGGGTTAGGGTGAGGGTATGGGTTAGGGTTAGGGTTTTTGTTAGGATTAGAGTACGGGGTAGGGTTAGTGTTAGTGTCAGGGTTAGGGTTAATGTACGGGTTAGGCTTAGGGTTAGGTTTACGGTTAGTTTACGGGTTAGGGTTAGGTTAATTGTACAGCATAGGGTTAGCGTACGGGTTAAGTTTAGGGTTAGGTTTAGGCTTAGGTTACGGGTTAGGGTTAGGTTTCGGTGTGGGTTAGGGTTAGGGTTAGGGTTAGTGTAAGGGTTAGGGTTAGGTTTAGTGTCAGTGTTAGGGTTAGTGTTAGTGTTAGGGTACGGGTTAGCGTTAGGTTAGGGGTTATGGTATGGGTTAGTTTTAGGGTTTGGGTATGGATTAGGGTTATGGTTAATGTTAGGGTTAGGGTTAGGTTATGGGTTCGGGTTAGGTTACGGTTAAGGGTTATGGTTTCGGTTAGGGTTAGGTTTAAGTTTAGGGTACGGGTTAGGGTTAGGGCTTGGGTTATGGTTTGGGTTAGAGTACGGGTTTGGTTTAGTGTTAGGGTATGGGTTAGGTTTACCGTTTGGGTACGGGTTCGGGTAAGGGTTAGGGTAGGGCTTAGGGTTAGGATTAGGGTTAGAGTTAGGATTAGGCTACGGGTGGGGTTAGGGTACAGGTTAGGGTTAGCGTTAAGGTTCGGGTTAGGGTTTGGGTACGGGCTAGGGTTACGTTTAGCATTACGGTATGGGTTAGGTTTAGGGTTAGGGTTCGTGTATGGTTTACGATTAGGGTACGGGATAGGGTTAGTGTTAGGGTCAGGGTTAGGGTTAGGTTTAGGGTCCGGGTTAGAGTTAGGGTTAGGGTTAGCGCTAGGGTATGGGCTAGGGTTACTGTTAGGGTTTGCGTATGGGTTAGGGTTAGGGTTAGGGTACGGGATAGGTTTGGGTACGGTTTAGGTAGAGGGTTAGAGGTAAGTTTAGGTTTCGGGTTAGGTTTAGGGTTAGGTTTATGGTTAGGGTTAGGGTATGGGTTAGGCTTAGTGTATGGTTTAGGGTTAGTGTTAGGGTCAGGGTTAGGGTAGGTTTAGCGTACGAGTTAGGGTTAGGGTTAGGTTTAGGGTACAGGTTAGGGTTAGATTTAGGTTAAAATACGGGTTAGGTTTAGGTTACCGGATAGGGTAGGGTTATGGTCATGGTTAGGGTTAGGGTATGGGTTAGGTTTAGGGTACGGGTTAGGGTTAGGGTTAGGGTCAGGGTTAGGGTTAGTGTTAGGGTACGAGTTAAGGTTAGGGTGTGGTTTAGTGTACGGGATAGGGTTAGGGTTAGAGTACGGGTTAGTTTTAGTGTTAGGGTTAGGGTTAGGGTTTGGGTTAGGGTACGGTTTAGGGTTAGAGTTAGTGTTAGGGTTAGAGTACGGGGTAGGGTTAGTGTTAGGGTTAGGTTTAGGCTATGGGTTAGGCTTAGGGTACGGGTTAGGGTTAGGGTTAGGGTCAGGGTTAGGGTTAGGGATAGGGTACGAGTTAGGGTTAGGGTTAGGGTACGGTTTAGGGTTACGGTTAGGTTTAGGGTTAGGGTTAGAGTACGGGGTAGGGTTAGTGTTAGGGTTAGATTAAGGGTTAAGGTACGGGTTAGTGTTAGAGTTAGGCTTAGGGTTAGAATACAGGCTAGGGTTAGGGTTAGGGTTGGAGTACGGATTGGGTTAGGGTTAGGGCTAGGATTAGGGTACGGGTTAGGGTTAGTGTAGGGGTTAGTGTTAGGGTCAGTGTTAGGGTTAGGGTACGAGTTAGGGTTAGGGTTAGGGTACGGTTAAGGGTTATGGTTAGCGTTAGGGTTAGGGTTAAGATTAAGGTGCGGTTTAGGGTTAGGTTTTGGGTTAGGGTTAGAGTACGGGTTTGGGTTAGTGTTAGGAAATGGGTTAGGTTTACCGTTTGGGTACGGGTTAGGTAAGGGTTAGGAATAGGGTTAGAGTTAGGGGTTAGGGTTAGAGTTTGTGTTAGGCTTGGGATAGGGTTAGAGTACGGGTTAGGGTTAGGTTTAGGGTTAGGGTTAGGTTTAGGGTTATAGTACGGGTTTGGGTTAGAGATAGGGTTAGGATTAGGGTTAGAGTACGGGTTAAGGATAGTGTTAGGTTTAGGGTTAGTGTTAGGGTACGGGTTATGGTTAGCGTATGGGTTAGGGTTACGTTTAGGTTTAGGGTTAGTGCTAGAGTACGGGTTAGGTTTAGTGTTAGTGTTAGGGTTAGGGTTAGGGTTAGAGTGCGGATAAGGTTAGGGTTAGGGTTAGGGTCAGGGATAGAGTACGGTTTAGGGTTAGGGTTAGGGTTAGGTTTAGGGTATGGGTTAGAGTTAGAATTAGGGTTAGGGTTAGAGTACGGGGTAGGGTTAGTGTTAGTGTTAGGGTTAGGTTTAATGCAAGGGTTAGGCTTAGGGTTAGGTTTAGGGTTAGGTTACGGTTTAGGGTTAGGTTTAGGGTACGGATAGTGTTAGCCTACGGGTTAAGTTTAGGGTTAGGGTTTGGCTTAGGTTACTGGTCAGGGTTAGGTTTGGTGTGGGTTAGGGTTAGGGTTAGGGTTAGGGTACAGGTTCGGGTTAGGGTGGGGTTAGGGTACGGGTTAATTTTAGGTTTAGTGTACGGGTCATGGTTACGGTTCAGTTTAGGGTTAGTGTTAGGGTATGGTTTAGGGTTAGGCTATGGGTAACGGTTTGGGTTAGGGTTAGGGTTAGTGTTAGCGCTAGGGTATGGTTTAGGGTTACTGTTAGGGTTTGGGTATGGGTTAGGTTTAGGTTTAGGGTACGGGATAGGGTTAGTATACGGGTTAGTTAGGGTTAGGGTTAGTGTTAGGTTTAGGTTATGGTTTAGAGTTAGGCTACGGGGTAGGGTTAGGTTTAGGTGCAGGTTAGGGTTAGGGCACGGGTTAGGGTTAGGCTTAGGGTCAGGGTTAGGGTTAGGGATAGGGTTATGGTAAGTGTTAGGGTTAGTGTTGGGGTTAGGGCACAGGTTAGTTTTAGGGTTAGGGTACGGGTTAGGGTTACGATTAAGGTTAGGGTTAGTGTTAGGATATGGGTTAGGTTTAGGGTACGGGTAAGGGATATGGTTAGGGTTACGGTTAGTTTTAGGTTTAGGGTGCGGGTTAGGCATAGGGTTAGGGTTACGGTTAGCGCTAGGGTATGGGTTAGTGTTACTGTTAGGGTTTGGGTACGGGTACGGGTTAGGGTTAGTGTATGGGATAAGGTTGGGTACGGGTTAGGTCAAGGGTTAGGGTTAGGTTTAGAACGGTTTAGGGTTTGGGTTAGGTTTATGGTTAGGGTTAGGGTATGGGTTAGGTTTAGGGTACGGTTTAGGGTTAGGGTTAGGTTTAGGGTTAGGGTTAGGGTATGGGTTAGGCTTAGGGTATGGGTTAGTGTTAGGGTTAGGTTCAGGGTTAGGGAGGTTTAGGGTACGAGTTAGGGTTAGGGTTAGGTTTAGGGTACGGGTTCGGCTTAGGGTTAGGTTTAAAGTACAGGTTAAGTTTAGGGTACGGGTTAGGGTTAGGGTTATGGTCAGGGTTAGGGTTAGGGTTAGGGTATGAGTTAGGGTTAGGGTTAGGGTACGGGTTAGGTTTAGGGTTATGGTATGGGTTAGGGTTACAGTACGGGTTAGGGTTAGAGTACAGTTAGTGTTAGTGTTAGGGTTAGGGTTAGGGTTAGGGTTAGGGTACGGGTTAGGTTAAGGGTTAGGGTTAGTTTTAGGGTTAGAGTACGGGGTAGGATTAGTGTTAGGGTTAGGGTTAGGGTAGGGTTATTTTACGGGTTAGGGTTGGGTTAGGGTTACGGTTAGAGTACGGTGTAGGGTTAGTGTTAGGGTTAGGTTTGGGATTAATGTACGGTTTAGGCTTAGGGTTAGCTTTAGGGTTAGGATACGGGTTAGGGTTAGGTTTTGGGTGCGGGGTAGGGTTAGGGTTAGGATTAGTGTAAGGGTTATGGTTAGGTTTAGTGTCAGGGTAGTGTTAGGGTTAGTGTTAGTTTACGGGTTAGGGTTAGGGTTGGGTTTAGGGTACGGGTTAGTTTTAGGGTTAGGGTATGGTTTAGGGTTACGGTTAAGGTTAGGGTTAGGTTTAGGGTATGGGTTAGGGTTAGATTACAGTTAAGGGTTATGGTTTGGGTTAGGGTTAGGTTTAAGTTTAATGGGCGGGTTATGCTTATGGTTAGGGTTAGGGCTAGAGTACGGGTTTGGGTTAGTGTTAGGGTACGGGTTAGGTTTACCGTTTGTGTACGGGTTAGGGTAAGGGTTAGGTTTAGGGTTAGGGTTAGGGTATGTATTATGGTTAGGTTTTGGGTACAGGTTAGGTTTAGGGATAGGGTTATGGTACGGGTTAGGGTTAGGGTTGGGTTTATGATACGGGTTATTTTTAGGGTTATGGTACGGGTTAGGGTTACGGTTAATGTTAGGATTAGTGTTAGGTATGGGTTAGGTTTAGGCTACGGGTAAAGGTTATGGTTAGGGTTACGGTTAGGTTTAGGTTTAGGGTGTGGGTTAGGCTTAGGGTTAGGGTTAGGGTTAACGCTAGAGTATGGGTTAGGGTTACTCTTAGGGTTTGGGTACGGGCTAGGTTTAGGGTTAGGTTACGGGATAGGGTTGGGTACAGGTTAGGACAAGGGTTAGGGTTAGATTTAGGGTACGGGATAGGGTTAGGGTTAGGTTTTGGGGATAGGTTTAGGGTATGGGTTAGGTTTAGGGTACTGGTTAGGGTTAGGGTTAGGGTCAGGGTTAGGGTTAGTGTTAGGGTATGAGTTAGTGTTTGGGTGTGGTTTAGGTTATGGGTTAGGGTTAGGGTTAGAGTACGGGTAGGTTTAGTGTTAGGGATAGGGTTAGGGTTAGGGTTAGGCTACGGTTTAGGGTTAGTGTTAGGGTTAGGGTTAGAGTACGGGGTAGGGTTAGTGTTAGGGTTTGGGTTAGGGTTAATGTACAGGTTAGGCTTAGCGTTAGGTTTAGGGTTAGGTTACGGGTTAGGGTTAGGTTTAGGGTACGGGATAGGGTTAGTGTACGAATTAAGTTTAGGGTTAGGGTTAGGTTTAGGTTATGGGTTAGGGTTAGGTTTAGGTGTGGGTTAGGTTTAGGGTTAGGGTTAGGTTTAGGTTACGGGTTAGGGTTAGGGTTGGGGTTAGGGTACGGGTTAATTTTAGGGTTAGGGTATGGGTCAGGGTTACGGTTAAGTTTAGGGTTTGGTTTAGGGTATGGGTTAGGGTTAGGGTCCGGGTAAGTGTTATGGTTAGGGTTAGGGTTAGGTTTAGGTTTAGGGGGCGGGTTAGGGTTAGGGTTAGTGTTAGGGTTAGCGCTTGGGTATGGGTTAGGGTTACTGTTAGGTTTTGGGTGCGGGTTAGGGTTAGGTTTAGGTTACGTGATAGGGTTGGGTACGTGTTAGGTCAAGGGTTAGGGTTAGGGTTAGGGTATGGGTTAGGCTTAGGGTACGGGTTAGGGTTAGAGTTAGGGTTAGGGTTAGGGTACGGGTTAGGGTTAGGTTTAGGGTACAGTTTGGGTTAGGTTTAGGGTTAGGTACAGGTTAGTTATAGGGTACTGGTTAAGGTTATGGTTAGGGTCAGGGTTAGGGTTAGGTTTAGGGTACGAATTAGGGTTACGGTTAGGGTAAGGGTTAGGTTTAGGGTTATGGTACGGGTTTGGGTTACAGTACGGATTAGGGTTAGGGTGAGGTTTAGGGTTAGGGTTAGAGTACATTTAGGGTTAGGGTTACGGTTAGAGTACAGGATAGGGTTGGTGTTAGGGTTAGGGTTAGGGTTAGGGTTAGGTTACGGGTACGGGTACGGGTTAGGGTTAGGGTTAGAGTACGGTGTAGGTTTGGTTTTGGGTTAGGGTTAGGGTTAGGGTTCGGGTATGGGTTAGGCTTAGGGTACGGTTTAGGGTTAGGGTTAGGGTCAGCTTTAGGGTTAGGGTTAGGATTAGCCCTAAGGTATCGGTTAGGGTTACTGTTAGGGTTTGGGTACGGGTTAGGGTTAAGTTTAGGTTACGGGATAGGGTTGGGTATGGGTTAGGTCAAGGGTTAGGGTTAGGTTTAGGTACGGGTTAGGGTTAGGGTTAGGATTAGGGTTAGGGTTATGGTATGGGATAGGCTTAGGGTACGGGTTAGGATTAGGGATAGGGTACAGGTTAGGGTTAGGTTTAGGGTACAGGTTAGGGTTAGTTTGGGTTAGGATATGGGTTAGGGTTAGAGTCAGGGTTAGGGTTAGGGTTAGGGTTATGGTACGGGTTAGGGTTAGGTTTAGGGTACGGGTTAGGGTTAGGTTTAGGGTTAGGGTACAGGTTAGGTTTAGGGTACGGGTTAGGGTTAGGGTTAGGGTAAAGGTTAGGATTAGGGTTAGGGTACGAATTAGGGTTAGTTTTAGGTGCGGGTTAGGGTTAGGGTACGGGTTAGGGTTAGGTTTAGGGTCAGGGTTAGGATTAGGGATAGGGTTATGGTACGGGTTAGGGTTAGGGTTGGGGTTACGGTACAGGTTAGTTCTAGGGTTAGGGTATGGGTTAGGGTTACGTTTAAGGTTAGGATTATTGTTATGTTATGGGTTAGGATTAGGGTACGGGTAAGGGTTATGGTCAGGGTTACGGTTAGGTTTAGGTTTAGGGTGTGGGTTAGGCTTAGTGTTAGGGTTAGGGTTAGCACAAAGGTATGGGTTAGGATTACTCTTAGGGTTGGGTACGGGTTAGGGTTAGGGTTAGGGTACGGGATAGGGTTGGGTACGGGTTAGGACAAGGGTTAGGGTTAGGTTTAGAATACGGGTTAGGGTTAGGGTTAGGTTTAGGGTTAGGTTAGGGTATGGATTAGGTTTAGGGTATGGGTTAAGGTTTGGTTTAGGGCCAGGGTTAGGGTTGGGGTTAGGGTACAAGTTAGGGTTAGGTTTAGGTTTATGGTACGGGTTAGTGTTAGGGTTAGGGTTAGGGTTAGAGTACGGGGTAGGGTTAGTGTTAGGGTTTGGGTTAGGGTTAGGGTACGGTTTAGGGTTAGGTTTAGGGTTAGGGTTAGGGTTAGAGTACGGGTTAGGGTTAGTGTTAGGGTTAGGGTTAGGGTATGGGTTAGGGTTAGGGTTTTTGTTAGGGTTAGAGTACGGGGTAGGGTTAGTGTTAGGGTTAGGGTTAGGGTTAGGGTACAGGTTAGGGTTAGATTTAGGGTTAGGGTTAGAGTACGGGGTAGGGTTAGTGTTAGTGTCAGGTTTAGGTTAATGTACGGGTTAGGCTTAGGGTTAGGTTTACGGTTAGTTTACGGGTTAGGGTTAGGTTAATTGTACGGCATAGTGTTAGCGTACGGGTTAAGTTTAGGGTTAGGTTTAGGCTTAGGTTATGGGTTAGGTTTAGGTTTCGGTGTGGGTTAGGGTTAGGGTTAGGGTTAGTGTAAGGGTTAGGGTTAGGTTTAGTGTCAGTGTTAGGGTTAGGGTTAGTGTTAGGGTACGGGTTAGCGTTAGGTTAAGGGTTATGGTATGGGTTAGTTTTAGGGTTTGGGTACAGATTAGGGTTATGGTTAAAGTTAGGGTTAGGGTTAGTTTATGGGTTAGGGTTAGGTTACGGTTAAGGGTTATGGTTTCGGTTAGGGTTAGGATTAAATTTAGGGTACGGTTTAGGGTTAGGGTTTGGGTTATGGTTTGGGTTAGAGTACGGGTTTGGGTTAGTGTTAGGGTATGGGTTAGGTTTACCTTTTGGGTATGGGTTCGGGTAAGGGTTAGGGTAGGGCTTAGGGTTAGGATTAGGGTTAGAGTTAGGATTAGGCTACGGGTGGTATTAGGGTACGGGTTAGGGTTAGGGTTAAGGTTCGGGTTAGGGTTTGGGTACGGGCTAGGGTTACGTTTAGCGTTAGGGTATGGGTCAGGTTTAGAGTTAGGGTTCGTGTACGGTTTATGGTTAGGGTACGGGATAGGGTTAGTGTTAGGGTCAGGGTTAGGGTTAGGTTTAGGGTCCGGGTTAGGGTTAGGGTTAGGGTAAGCGCTAGGGTATGGGCTATGGTTACTGTTAGGGTTTGCGTATGGGTTAGGGTTAGGGTTAGGGTACGGGATAGGTTTGGGTACGGTTTAGGTAGAGGGTTAGGGGTAAGTTTAGGTTTCGGGATAGGTTTAGGGTTAGGTTTATGGTTAGGGTTAGGGTATGGGTTAGGTTTAGTGTATGTTTAGGGTTAGTGTTAGGGTCAGGGTTATGGTAGGTTTAGGGTACGAGTTAGGGTTAAGGTTAGGTTTAGGGTATGGGTTAGGGTTAGATTTAGGTTAAAAGTACGGGTTAGGTTTAGGTTACCAGATAGGGTAGGGTTATGGTCATGGTTAGCATTGGGGTATGGGTTAGGTTTAGGGTACGGGTTAGGGTTAGGGTTAGGGTCAGTGTTAGGGTTAGTGTTAGGGTACGAGTTAGGGTTAGGGTGTGGTTTAGGGCACGGGATAGGGTTAGGGTTAGAGTACGGGTTAGGTTTAGTGTTAGGGTTAGGGTTAGGGTTAGGGTTAGGGTTAGGGTACGGGTTAGGTTTAGAGTTAGTGTTAGGGTTAGAGTACGGGGTAGGGTTAGTGTTATGGTTAGGGTTAGGCTATGGGTTAGGCTTAGGGTACGGGTTAGGTTTAGGGTTAGGGTCAGGGTTAGGGTTAGGGATAGGGTACGATTTAGGGTTAGGGTTAGGGTACGGTTTAGGGTTACGGTTAGGTTTAGGGTTAGGGTTAGAGTACGGGGTAGGGTTAGTGTTAGGGTTAGGTTAAGGGTTAAGGTACGGGTTAGGGTTAGAGTTAGGCTTAGGGTTAGAGTACAGGCTAGGGTTAGGGTTAGGGTTGGAGTAAGGATTGGGTTAGGTTTAGGGCTAGGATTAGGGTACGGGTTAGGGTTAGTGTAGGGGTGAGGCTTAGGGTCAGTGTTAGGGTTAGGTTACGAGTTAGGGTTAGGGTTAGGGTACGGTTAAGGGTTATGGTTAGGGTTAGGGTTAGGGTTAAGTTTAGGGTGCTGTTTAGGGTTAGGGTTAGGGTTAGGGTTAGAGTACAGGTTTGGGTTAGTGTTAGGAAACGGGTTAGGTTTACCGTTTGGGTACGGGTTAGGTAAGGGTTAGGGATAGGGTTAGAGTTAGGGGTTAGGGTTAGAGTTTGTGTTAGGCTATGGGATAGGGTTAGAGTACGGGTTAGGGTTAGGTTTAGGGTTAGGGTTAGGTTTAGGGTCATAGTACGGGTTTGGGTTAGAGATATGTTTAGGATTAGGGTTAGAGTACGGGTTAAGGATAGTGTTAGGTTTAGTGTTAGTGTTAGGGTACGGGTTAGGGTTAGCGTATGGGTTAGGGTTACGTTTAGGTTTAGGGTTAGTGCTAGAGTACGGGTTAGGTTTAGTGTTAGTGTTAGGGTTAGGGTTAGGGTTAGGGTCAGGGATAGAGTACGGTTTAGGATTAGGGTTAGGGTTAGGTTTAGGGTACGGGTTAGGGTTAGAATTAGGGTTAGGGTTAGAGTACGGGGTAGGGTTAGTGTTAGGGTTAGGGTTAGGGTTAATGTACGGGTTAGGCTTAGGGTTAGGTTTAGGGTTAGGTTATGGTTTAGGGTTAGGTTTAGGGTACGGGATAGTGTTAGCGTACGGGTTAAGTTTAGGGTTAGGGTTAGGCTTAGGTTACTGGTCAGGGTTAGGTTTGGTGTGGGTGAGGGTTAGGGTTAGGTTTAGGGTACAGGTTCGGGTTAGGGTGGGGTTAGGGTACGGGTTAATTTTAGGTTTAGTGTACGGGTCATGGTTACGGTTCAGTTTAGGGTTAGTGTTAGGGTATGGTTTAGGGTTAGGCTACGGGGAACGGTTTGGGTTAGGGTTAGGGTTAGGGTTAGCGCTAGGGAATGGTTTAGGGTTACTGTTAGGGTTTGGGTATGGGTTAGGTTTAGGTTTAGGGTACGGGATAGGGTTAGTGTACGGGTTAAGTTTACGGTTGGGGTTAGGGTTAGGTTATGGGTTAGAGTTAGGGTACGGGGTAGGGTTAGGTTTAGGTGCGGGTTAGGGTTAGGGTACGGGTTAGGGTTAGGCTTAGGGTCAGCGTTAGGGTTAGGGATAGGGTTATGGTACGTGTTAGGGTTAGTGTTGGGGTTAGGGTACGGGTTAGTTTTAGGGTTAGGGTACGGGTTAGGGTTACGGTTAAGGTTAGGGTTAGTGTTAGGATATGGGTTAGGGTTAGGGTACGGGTAAGGGTTATGGTTAGGGTTATGGTTAGTTTTAGGTTTAGGGTGCGGGTTAGGCTTAGGGCTAGGGTTAGGGTTAGCGCTAGGGTATGGGTTAGTGTTACTGTTAGCGTTTGGGTACGGGTACGGGTTAGGGTTAGTGTATGGGTTAAGGTTGGGTACGGGTTAGGTCAAGGGTTAGGGTTAGGTTTAGGGTACAGGTTAGGGTTAGGGTTAGGTTTATGGTTAGGGTTAGGGTATGGGTTAGGTTTAGGGTACGGTTTAGGGTTAGGGTTAGGTTTAGGGTTAGGGTTAGTGTATGGGTTAGGCTTTGGGTATGGGTTAGTTTTAGGATTAGGGTCAGGGTTAGGGTAGGTTTAGGGTATGAGTTAGGGTTAGGGTTAGGTTTAGGGTACGGGTTAGGGCTAGGGTTAGTTTTAAAGTACGGGTTAGGTTTAGGGTACGGGTTAGGGTTAGGGTTATGGTCAGGGTTAGGTTTAGGGTTAGGGTACGAGTTAGGGTTAGGGTTAGGGTACGGGTTTGGTTTAGGGTTATGGTATGGGTTAGGGTTACAGTACGGGTTAGGGTTAGGGTTAGGGTTAGAGTACAGTTAGGGTTAGGGTTAGGGTTAGGGTTAGGGTTAGGGTACGGTTTAGGGTTAGGGTTAGGGTTAGTTTTAGGGTTAGAGTACGGGTAGGATTAGTGTTAGGGTTAGTGTTATGGTAGGGTTAGTTTACGGGTTAGGGTTGGGTTAGGGTTAGGGTTAGAGTACGGTGTAGGGTTAGTGTTAGGGTTAGGTTTGGGATTAATGTACGGTTTAGGCTTAGGGTTAGCTTTAGTGTTAGGATACGGGTTAGGGTTAGGTTTTGGGTGCGGGGTAGTGTTAGGGTTAGGATTAGTGTAAGGGTTATGGTTAGGTTTAGTGTCACGGTTAGTGTTAGTGTTAGTGTTAGTTTACAGGTTAGGGTTAGGGTGGGATTAGGGTACGGGTTAGTTTTAGGGTTAGGGTATGGTTTAGGGTTACGGTTAAGGTTAGGGTTAGGTTTAGGGTATGGGTTAGGGTTAGGTTACGGTTAAGGTTTATGGTTTGGGTTAGGGTTAGGGTTAAGTTTAGTGTGCGGGGTATGGTTATGGTTAGGGTTAGGGTTAGAGTACGGTTTGGGTTAGTGTTAGGGTACGGTTTAGGTTTACCGTTTGTGTACAGGTTAGGGTAAGGGTTAGGGTTAGGGTTAGGGTTAGGGTACGTGTTATGGTTAGGTTTTGGGTACGGGTTAGGTTTAGGGATAGGGTTATGGTACGGGTTAGTGTTAGGGTTGGGTTTATGGTACGGCTTATTTTTAGGGTTATGGTACGGGTTAGGTTTATGGTTAATGTTAGGGTTAGTGTTAGGTATGGGTTAGGTTTATGCTATGGGTAAAGGTTATGGTTAGGGTTACGGTTAGGTTTAGGTTTAGGGTGCGGGTTAGGCTTAGGGTTAGGGTTAGGGTTAACGCTAGGGTATGGGTTAGGGTTACTCTTAGGGTTTGGGTACGGGTTAGGGTTAGGGTTAGGTTACGGGATAGGGTTGGGTACGGGTTAGGACAAGGGTTAGGGTTAGATTTAGGGTACGGGATAGGGTTAGGGTTAGGTTTTGGGGATAGGTTTAGGGTATGGGTTAGGTTTAGGGTACTGGTTAGGTTTAGGGTTAGGAGCTGGGTTAGGGTTAGTGTTAGGGTACGAGTTAGGGTTTGGGTGTGGTTTTGGGTATGGGTTAGGGTTAGGGTTAGAGTACGGGTTAGGTTTAGTGTTAGGGATAGGGTTAGGGTTTGGGTTAGGCTACAGGTTAGGGTTAGAGTTAGGGTTAGGGTTAGAGTAAGGTGTAGGGTTAGTGTTAGGGTTTGGGTTAGGGTTAATGTACAGATTAGGCTTAGCGTTAGGTTTAGGGTTAGGTTACGGGTTAGGGTTAGGTTTAGGGTACGGGATAGGGTTAGTGTACGGATTAAGTTTAGGGTTAGGGTTAGGTTTAGGTTATGGGTTAGGGTTAGGTTTAGGGTACGGGATAGGGTTAGTGTACGGATTAAGTTTAGGGTTAGGGTTAGGTTTAGGTTATGGGTTAGGGTTAGGTTTAGGTGTGGGTTAGGTTTAGGGTTAGGGTAAGGTTTAGGTTACGGGTTAGGGTTAGGGTTGGGGTTAGGGTACGGGTTAATTTTAGGGTTAGGGTATGGGTCAGGGTTACTTTTAAGTTTAGGGTTTGGTTTAGGGTATTGGTTAGGGTTAAGGTACGGGTAAGTGTTATGGTTAGGGTTAGGGTTAGGGTTAGGTTTAGGGGGCGGGTTAGTGTTAGGGTTAGTGTTAGGGTTAGCGCTTGGGTATGGGTTAGGGTTACTGTTAGGTTTTGGGTACAGGTTAGGGTTAGGGTTAGGTTACGTGATAGGGTTGGGTATGTGTTAGGTCAAGGGTTAGGGTTAGGGTTAGGGTACGGGTTAGGGTTAGGTTTAGGGTACAGTTCGGGTTAGGTTTATGGTTAGGGTACAGGTTAGTTATAGGGTACTGGTTAGGGTTAGGGTTAGGGTCAGGGTTAGTTTTAGGGTTAGGGTACGAATTAGGGTTACGGTTAGGTTAAGGGTTAGGTTTAGGGTTATGGTACGGGTTTGGGTTACAGTACTGGTTAGGGTTAGGGTGAGGTTTAGGGTTAGGGTTAGAGTACAGTTAGGGTTAGTGTTAGGGTTAGAGTACGGGATAGGGTTGGTGTTAGGGTTAGGGTTAGGGTTAGGGTTAGGTTACGGGTTAGGGTTAGGGTTAGAGTATGGGGTAGGTTTGGTGTTTGGGTTAGGGTTAGGGTTAAGGTTAGGGTATGGGTTAGGCTTAGGGTACGGTTTAGGGTTAGGGTTAGGGTCAGGTTTAGGGTTAGGGTAAGGGTTAGCGGTACGGTATGGGTTAGGGTTACTGTTAGGGTTTGGGTACGGGTTAGGGTTAAGTTTAGGTTACGGGATAGGTTTGGGTATGGGTTAGGTCAAGGGTTAGGGTTAGGTTTAGGTACGGGTTAGGGTTAGGTTTAGGATTAGGGTTAGGTTTACGGTATGGGATAGGCTTAGGGTACGGGTTAGGATTAGGGATAGGGTAGAGGTTAGGGTTAGGTTTAGGGTACAGGTTAGGGTTAGTTTGGGGTTAGGGTATGGGTTAGGTTTAGGGTACGGGTTAGGGTTAGGGTCAGGGTTAGGGTTAGGGTTACGGTTATGGTACGGGTTAGGGTTAGGTTTAGGGTACGGGTTAGGGTTAGGTTTAGGGTTAGGGTACAGGTTAGGTTTAGGGTACGGGTTAGGGTTATGTTTTGGGTAAGGGTTAGGATTAGGGTTAGGGTACGAATTAGGGTTAGGGTTAGGTGCAGGTTAGGGTTAGGGTACGGGTTAGGGTTAGGTTTAGTGTCAGGGTTAGGATTAGGGATAGGGTTATGGTACGGGTAAGGGTTAGGGTTGGGGTTACGGAACAGGTTAGTTCTAGGGTTAGGGTATGGGTTTGGGTTACGGTTAAGGTTAGGGTTATTGTTAAGTTATGGGTTAGGGTTAGGGTACGGGAAGGGTTATGGTCAGGGTTACGGTTAGGTTTAGGTTTAGGGTGTGGTTTAGGCTTAGGGTTAGGGTTAGGGTTAGCACTAGGGTATGGGTTAGGATTACTCTTAGGGTTGGGTACGGGTTAGGGTTAGGGTTAGGGTATGGGATAGGGTTGGGTACGGGTTAGGACAAGGGTTAGGGTTAGGTTTAGGGTACGGGTTAGGGTTAGGGTTAGGTTTAGTGTTAGGGTTAGGCTATGGGTTCTGTTTAGGGTACAGGTTAAGGTTTGGTTTAGGGCCAGGGTTAGGGTTGGGTTTAGGGTACAAGTTAGGGTTAGGGTTAGGTTTATGGTACGGGTTAGTGTTAGGGTTAGGGTTAGTGTTAGAGTACGGGGTAGGGTTAGTGTTAGGTTTAGGTTTAGTGTACGGGTTAGGGTTAGAGTTAAGTTTAGGGTTAGAGTACGGTGTAGGTTTAGGGTTAGGGTTAGAGTACAGATAGGGTTAGGGTTTGGTTAGGGTGAGGGTATGGGTTAGGCTTAGGGTACGTTTTAGGGTTAGGGTTAGTGTCAGGTTTAGGGTTAGGTTTAGGGTTCGGGTACAGGATAGGTTTAGGGTACGGATAAGGGTTAGGGTTAGTGTCAGGGTTAGGGTTAGGGTTAGGGTGTGAATTATTGTTAGGGTTAGGGTACTGGTTAGGGTTAGGGTTATGGTACGGATTAGGGTTACAGTACGGGTTAGGGTTAGGGTGAGGGTTAGGGTTAGGGTTAGAATACGGTTAGGGTTAGGGTTAGGGTTAGGGTTAAGGTTAGGGTTAGGTTTAGAGTACGGTTTAGGGTTAGTGTCCATGTTAGGGTTAGGGTTAGGGTTAGAGTACGGGTTAGGGTTAGGGTTAGGGTTAGTGTTAGAGTACGGTGTAGGGTTAGTGTTAGGGTTAGGGTTTTGGTTAGAGTACGGGTTAGTGTTAGTGTTATGGTTGGGGTTTGGGTTAGGGTACGGGTTAGGGTAGGCTTAGTGTTAGAGTACGGGGTAGGGTTAGTGTTAGTGTAAGGGTTAGGGTTAGAGTACGGGTTTGGGTTATTGTTAGGTTATGGGTTAGCTTTACCTTTTGGGTACGGGGTAGGGAAAGTGTTAGGGTTAGGTTTAGGTTTAGGGTACGTGTTAGGGTTAGGGTTTGGGTACGGGTTAGGTTTAGGTTTACGTTTAGGGTGCGGGATAGGGTAAGTGTATGAGTTAAGTTTACGGTTAGGGTTAGGTTTAGGTTAAGGGTTAGATTTAGGGTACGGCTAGGGTTAGGTTTAGGTGCGGTTTAGGGTTAGGGATCGGGTTATGGTACATTTAAGGTTAGGGTTGGGGTTAGGGTACGGGTTAGTTTTACGGTTAGGGTATGGGTTAGGGTTACGGTTAAGGTTAGGGTTAGTGTTAGGGTATGGGTTAGGGTTATGGTACGGGTAAGGTTTATGGTTAGGGTTAGGGTTAGGTTTAGGTTTAGGGTGCTGGTTAGGCTTAGGGTTAGGTTTAGTGTTAGCGTTAGGGTATGGGTTAGTGTTACTGTTAGGGTTTGGGTACGGGTTAGGGTTAGGGTTAGGGTACGGGATAAGGTTGGGTACCGGTTAGGTAAAGGGTTAGGGTTAGGTTTAGGGTATGGGTTAGGGTTAGGGTTAGGTTTATGGTCAGGGTTAGGTTATGGGTTAGTTTTAGGGTACGGGTTAGGGTAAGGGTTATGGTCAGGTTTAGTGTTAGGGTTAGGGTACGAGTTAGGGTTAGGGATAGGTTAAGGGTATGGGTTAAGGTTAGGGTTAGGGTTAGGGTTAGAGTATGTGGTAGGTTTAGTGTTAGGGTTAGGGTAAGGGTTAATATACGGGTTAGGCTTAGGGTTAGGTTAGGGTATGGATACGGGTTAGGTTTAGGTTTAGGGTACGGGATAGGGTTAGCGAACGGGTTAAGTTTAGGGTTAGGGTTCGGTTTAGGTTACGGTTTAGCTTTAGGGTACGGGTAAGGGTTAGGTTTAGGGTGCAGGTTGGGTTAGGGTTAGGGTTAGGGTAAGGGTTAGGGTTAGGTTTAGTGTCAGGGTTAGGGTTAGGGTTAGTGTTAGGGTATGTATTAAGGTTAGGGTTGGGGTTAGGGTACGGGTTAGTTTTAGAGTTAGGGTATAGGTTAGGGTTATGGTTGAGGTTAGGGTTATGGTTAGGTTATGGGTTAGGGTTAGGTTACGGTTAAGGTTTATGGTTTGGGTTAGGGTTAGGGTTAAGTTTAGTGTGTGGGTTAGGGTTAGGGTTAGGGTTAGAGTACGGTTTTGGGTTAGTGTTAGGGTACGGGTTAGGTTTACCGCCAGGATACCGGTTAGGGTAAGGGTTAGGGTTAGTGTTAGGGTTAGGGGTTATATTTAGGGTTAGGGTTAGGCTACGGGTAGGGTTAGGGTACGGGTTAGGTTTAGGGCTAGGGTTCAGGTTTGGGTTAGGGTACTGGTTAGGGTTAGGGTTAGGGTTAGGGTTAGGTTTAGTGTACGGATAGGGTTAGGGTTAGAGTTAGGGTTAGGTTACGGGTTAGGGTTAGGTTTAGGGTACAGAATAGGGTTAGCGTACGGGTTAAGTTTAGTGTTAGGTTAGGTTTAGGTTATGGGTTAGTGTTAGGGTATGGATTAGGGTTAGGTTTAGGTGAGGGTTAGCGTTAGGGTTAGGGGTAGGGTTAGGATTAGGGTACGTGTTAGGGTTAGGTTTAGGGTCAGGGTTAGCGTTTGGGATAGGGTTATGGTACGGGTTAGGGTTAGGTTTGGGGTTAGGGTACGGGCTAGTTTTAGGGTTAGGGTACAGGTCAGGGTTATGGTTAAGGTTAGGGTTAGGGGTAGTGTATGGGTTAGGGTTACGGTATGGTTAAGTGTCAGGGTTAGGGTTAGGGTTAGGTTTAGGTTTAGGGTGCGGGTTAGGGTTAGGGTTAGAGCTAGGGTATGGGTTAGTGTTAGGGTAAGGGTTTGGGATAGGGTTGGGTACGGGTTAGGTCAAGGGATAGGGTTAGGTTTAGTGTACGGGTTAGGGTTAGGGTTAGCATTAGGGTTAGGATTAGGATTAGGGTCAGGGTTAGGGTTAGGGTTAGGGTACCAGTTACGGTTAGGGTTAGGTTTGGGGTACGGATTAGGGTTAGGGTTAGGGTTAGTGTACGGGTTAGGTTTAAGGTACGGGTTAGGGTTAGGGTTAGGCTCAGGGTTAGGTTTAGGGTTAGGGTTAGGGTTAGAGTACGGTTAGGGTTTGTGTTAGGTTTAGGGTTAGGGTTAGTGTAGGGATAGGGTTAGGGTTAGGGTACGTGTTAGTGTTAGGGTTTGGGTACGGGTTAGAGTTACGTTTAGGGTTAGGGTACGGGTTAGGTTTCAGGTTAGGGTAAGGGTTAGTGTTAGGGTACGGGTTAGTGTTAGGGTACTGGATAGGGTTAGGGTTGGTGTTAAAGTACGGGTTAGTTTTAGGGTTAGGATACGGGTTAGCGTTATGGTTAAGGTTAGAGTTAGGGTTAAGGTATGGGTTAGGGTTAGGTTACGGTTAAGGGTTATGGTTTGGGTTAGGGTTAGGGTTAAGTTTAGGGTCCTGTTTAGGGTTAGGGTAGGGTTAGGGTTAGAGTACGGTTTTGGGTTATTGTTAAGCTATGGGTAGGGTTTACCGTTTGGGTACGGCTTAGGGTAAGGTTTAGGGTTAAGGTTAGGGGCTAGGGTTAGAGTTACGGTTAGGCTACAGGTAGGGTTAGGGTACGGGTTAGGATTAGGGTTAGGGTTCGCGTTAGGGTTAGTGTACGGCTTAGGGTTAGGGTTAGGGTTAGGGTTAGTGTTAGGGTTACGGTATGGGTTAGGGTTAAGGTTAGGTTACAGGATAGGTTTAGTGTACGTGTTAGGTCTAGGGTTAGGGTTAGGTTAGTTTGCGCGTTAGGGTTAGGGTTAGGGATAGGGTACGTGTTAGGGTTAGGGTTTGGGTACGTGTTAAGCTTATGTTTATGGTTACAGTACGGGTTAGGTTTAGGGTTAGGGTAAGTGTTAGTGTTAGGTTGCGGGTTAGGGTTAGAGTACGGGTTAGGGTTAGGATTAGGGTTAGGGTTAGGGTAGAGTACGGGTTAGGGTTAGTGTTAGTGTTAGGGTTAGGGTTAGTGTACGGATAGGGTTAGGGTTAGGGTTAGCATTAGGGTACGGGTTTGGGTTAGGTTTAGGGTACGGGATAGGGTTAGTGTACGGGTTAAGTTTAGGGTTAGTGTTAGGTTTAGGTTACGGTTTAGGGTTAGGGTACGGGTTTGGGTTAGGTTTAGGTGCGGGTTAGGGTTAGGGTACGGGTTATGGTTAGGGTACGTGTTAAGGTTAGGGTTTGGGTACGGGTTAGGGTCACGTTTAGGTGTACCGTACGGGTTAGGTTTAGGGTTCGGGTTAGGGTTCGATTTAGGGTTAGGGTACGGGATAGGGTTAAGATTAGGGTCAGGGTTAGGTTTAGGTTACGGGTTAGGGTTACTGAACGGGTTAGGGTTAGGTTTAGGGTACGGGATAGGGTTAGTGTACGGGTTAAGTTTAGGATTAGGATTCGGTTTAGGTTATGGGTTAGGTTAAGGGTATTGGTTAGGGTTAGGTTTAGGGTCAGGGTTAGGGTAAGTGTTTGGGTACGAGTTAGGGTAAGGGTTAGGGTACGGGTTAGGGTTAGGGTATTGGTACAGGTTAGGGTTACAGTACGGCTTAAGGTTAGGGTGAGGGTTAGGGTTAGGTTTAGAGTACGGTTAGGGTTAGGGTTAGGGTTAGAGTACGGGTTAGGGTTAGTGTTAGGGTTAGGGTTAGGGTACGGGTTAGGGTTAGGGTTAGGGTTAGGGTTAGGGTTAGTTTAGAGTACGGGGTAGGGTTAGTGTTAGGGTTAGGGTTAGGGTTAATGTACGGGTTAGGCTTAACGTTAGGTTTAGGGTTAGGATACGGGTTAGGTATAGGTTTAGGGTACGGGATAGGGTTAGCATACGGGTTAAGTTTAGGGTTAGGGTTAGGTTTAGGGTTAGGGTTAGGTTTAGGGTTATAGTACGGGTTTGGGTTAGAGATATGTTTAGGATTAGGGTTAGAGTACGGGTTAAGGATAGTGTTAGGTTTAGTGTTAGTGTTAGGGTACGGGTTAGGGTTAGCGTATGGGTTAGGGTTACGTTTAGGTTTAGGGTTAGTGCTAGAGTACGGGTTAGGTTTAGTGTTAGTGTTAGTGTTAGGGTTAGGGTTAGGGTCAGGGATAGAGTATGGTTTAGGATTAGGGTTAGGGTTAGGTTTAGGGTACGGGTTAGGGTTAGAATTAGGGTTAGGGTTAGAGTACGGGGTAGGGTTAGTGTTAGTGTTAGGGTTAGGGTTAATGTACGGGTTAGGCTTAGGGTTAGGTTTAGGGTTAGGTTACGGTTTAGGGTTAGGTTTAGGGTACAGGATAGTGTTAGCGTACGGGTTAAGTTTAGGGTTAGGGTTAGGCTTAGGTTACTGGTCAGGGTTAGGTTTGGTGTGGGTTAGGGTTAGGGTTAGGGTTAGGGTACAGGTTCGGGTTAGGGTGGGGTTAGGGTACGGGTTAATTTTAGGTTTAGTGTACGGGTCATGATTACGGTTCAGTTTAGGGTTAGTGTTAGGGTATGGTTTAGGGTTAGGCTACGGGTAACGGTTTGGGTTAGGGTTAGGGTTAGTGTTAGCGCTAGGGTATGGTTTAGGGTTACTGTTAGGGTTTGGGTATGGGTTAGGTTTAGGTTTAGGGTACGGGATAGGGTTAGTGTACGGGTTAAGTTTACGGTTAGGGTTAGGTTTAGGTTATGGGTTAGAGTTAGGGTACGGGGTAGGGTTAGGTTTAGGTGCGGGATAGGGTTAGGGTACGGGTTAGGGTTAGGCTTAGGGTCAGGGTTAGGGTTAGGGATAGGGTTATGGTACGTGTTAGGGTTAGTGTTGGGGTTAGGGTACGGGTTAGTTTTAGGGTTAGGGTACGGGTTAGGGTTACGGTTAAGGTTAGGGTTAGTGTTAGGATATGGGTTAAGGTTAGGGTACGGGTAAGGGTTATGGTTAGGGTTATGGTTAGTTTTAGGTTTAGGGTGCGGGTTAGGCTTAGGGCTAGGGTTAGGGTTAGCGCTAGGGTATGGGTTAGTGTTACTGTTAGGGTTTGGGTACGGGTACGGGTTAGGGTTAGTGTATGGGTTAAGGTTGGGTACGGGTTAGGTCAAGGGTTAGGGTTAGGTTTAGGGTACGGGTTAGGGTTAGGGTTAGGTTTATGGTTAGGGTTAGGGTATGGGTTAGGTTTAGGGTACGGTTTAGGGTTAGGGTTAGGTTTAGGGTTAGGGTTAGTGTAGGGGTTAGGCTTAGGGTATGGGTTAGTGTTAGGATTAGGGTCAGGGTTAGGGTAGGTTTAGGGTATGAGTTAGGGTTAGGGTTAGGTTTAGGGTACGGGTTAGGGCTAGGGTTAGGTTACGAATTAGGGTTGGGTACGGGTTAGGTCAAGGGTTACGTTTAGGATTAGGGTACAGGTTAGGTTTAGGTTTAGGGTAAGGGTTAGTGTTAGGGTACAGGTTAGGGTTAGTGTACGGGTTAGGGTTAGGTTTAGGGTTAGAGTTAGGGTTAGAGTATGGGTTAGGGTTTGTGTTAGGGTTAGGGTTAGTGTACGGATAGGGTTAGGGTTAGGGTTAGGGTACAGTTTGGGGTTAGGTTTACGGTACGGTATAGGGTTAGTGTACGGGATAAGTTTAGGGTTAGGTTTACATTTAGGTTACGGTTTAGGGTTAGGTTACATGTTAGGGTTAGGTTTAGGTACGGTTGAGTTTGAGGGTACGGTTTAGGGTTAGGGTTAGGGTCAGGGTTAGGATTAGGATAGGGTTATGGTACGGGTTAGGGTTAGGGTTTGGGTTACGGTACAGGTTAGTTTTAGGGTTAGGGTATGGTTTAGGTTTACGGTTAAGGTTAGGGTTAGTGTTAGGTTATGGGTTAGGGTTAGGATACGGTTAAGGGTTATGGTTAGGGTTACGGTTAGGTTTAGGTTTAGGGTGCGGGTTAAGCTTAGGGTTGGGGTTAGGGTTAGCGCTAGTGTATGGGTTAGGGTTACTCGGAGGGTTTAGGTACGATTTAGGGTTAGGTTTAGGGTACGGTATATGTTTGGGTACGGGTTAGGACAAGGGTTAGGGTTAGGTTTAGGGTACGGGTTAGGGTTACGGATAGGGTTAGGGTTAGGGTTAGGGTACGGATTAGGGTTAGTGTACGGGTTAGGTTTAGGGTCAGTGTTAGGGTTAGGGTACGAGTTAGGGTTAGGTTTAGGGTACGGTTAAGGGTTATGGTTAGCGTTAGGGTTAGGGTTAAGTTTAGGGTGCGGTTTAGGGTTAGGGTTAGGGTTAGGGTTAGAGTACGGGTTTGGGTTAGTGTTAGGGTATGGGTTAGGTTTACCGTTTGGGTACGGGTTAGGTAAGGGTTAGGGTTAGGGTTAGGGTTTAGGTTTAGAGTTAGTGTTAGGCTACGGGATAGGGTTAGAGTAAGGGTTAGGGTTAGGTTTAAGGTTAGGGTTAGGTTTAGGGTTATAGTACGGGTTTGGGTTAGAGATAGGGTTAGGTTTAGGTTTAGAGTATGGGTTAGGGATAGTGTTAGGGTTAGGGTTAGTGTTAGGGTACGGGTTAGGGTTAGCGTATGTGTTAGGGTTACGTTTAGGGTTAGGGTTAGTGTTAGAGTACGGGCTAGGGCTATTGTTTGGGTTAGGATTAGTGTTAGGGTTAGGGTACGGGTTAGGGTTAGGTTTAGGGTCAGGTTTAGGTTTAGTGTTAGTGTTAGTGTACGGGTTAGAGTTAGGTTTAAGGTACGGGATAGTGTTAGCATAGGGGTTAAGTTTAGGGTTAGGGTTAGGTTTAGGTTACGGCTTAGGGTTAGGGTACCGGTTAGGGTTAGGTTTAGGTGAGGGTTAGAGTTAGGGTTAGGTTTATGGGTTAGGTTACGGGTTAGAGTATGGTTTAGGGTTAGTTTTAGGGTTAGGGTTAGGGTTAGGTTTAGGGTAAGAGTTAGTGTTAGGGTTAGGGTTAGGGTTAGGGTTAGGGTTAGAGTACGGGTTAGGGTTAGTGTTAGGGTTAGGGTTAGGGTTAGGTTTAGGGTTTTTGTTAGGGTTAGAGTACGGGGTAGGGTTTGTGTTAGGGTTAGGTTTAGGGTTAGGGTACGGGTTAGGGTTAGAGTTAGTGTTAGGGTTAGAGTACGGTGTAGGGTTAGTGTTAGTGTTAGGATTAGGGTTAATGTACGGGTTAGGCTTAGGGTAAGTTTTAGGGTTAGTTTACGGGCTAGGGTTAGGTTAATGGTACGGGATAGGTTTAGCGTACGGGTTAAGTTTAGTGTTAGGGTTAGACTTAGGTTATGGGTTAGGGTTAGGTTTAGTTGTGGGTTAGGGTCAGGGTTAGGGTTAGGGTATGAATTAGGGTTAGGGTTAGGGTACGGTTTAGGTTTAGGGTTATGGTATGGTTTAGGGTTACAGTACGGGTTAGGCTTAGGGTGAGGTTTAGGGTTAGGGTTAGAATACGGTTAGGGTTAGGGATAGAGTACGGTTTAGGTTTAGTGTTAGGGTTAGGTTTAGGGTTAGGGTTAATGTCCAGGTTAGGCTTAGGGTTAGGTTTAGGGTTAGGATACGGGTTAGGGATAGGTTTAGGGTATGGGATAGGGTTAGCGTATGGGTTAAGTTTAGGGTTAGGGTTAGTTTTAGGTTATGGGTTAGGTTTGGGTACGGGTTATGGTTAGGTTTAGGGTGCGGGTTAGGGTTAGGGTTAGTGTACGTGTTAGGTCTAGGTTTAGGGTTAGTTTTAATGTGTGGGTTAGGGTTAGGGTTAGGGTACGTGTTAGGGTTAGGGTTTGGGTACGGGTTAGGGATAGTGTTAGGGTTAGGGTTAGTGTTAGTGTACGGGTTAGGGTTAGATTACGGGTTAGGGTTACGTTTAGGGTTAGGTTAGGGTTAGAGTTCATGTTTGGGTTAGTGTTAGGTTTAGGGTTAGGGTTAGGGTTAGAGTATGCCATAGGGTTAGTGTTAGGGTTAGGGTTAGGGTTAGGGTTAGGGTTAGTGTACGGATAGGGTTAGGGTTAGGGTTAGGTTTAGGGTACAGTTTAGGTTTAGGTTTAGGGTATGGGATTGGGTTAGTGTATAGGATAAGTTTAGGGTTAGGTTTAGGTTTAGGTTACGTGTTAGGGTTAGGGTACGGGTTAGGGTACGGTTTAGGTGCAGGTTAGGGTTAGTTTATGGGTTAGGGTTAGGGTACGGGTAAGGGTTATGGTTAGGATTAGAGTTAGGTTTAGGTTTAGGGTTCGGGTTGGGCTTAGGTTTAGGGTTAGGTTTAGCGCTAGGGTATGGGTTAGGGTTACTCTTAGGTTTTGGGTAGGGGTTAGGGTTAGGGTTAGGGTACGGGATAAGGTTAGGTACATGTTAGGTCAAGGGTTCGGATTAGGTATAGGGTACGGGATAGGGTTAGGTTTAGGTGAGGGTTAGTGTTAGGGTTAGGGTTTGGGTACGGTTTAGGGTTAGGTTTAGGTTCAGGGTTCGCGTTAGGGATAGGGTTAGGGTAAGGGTTAGGGTTAGGGTTGGGGTTAGGTTTAGGGTTAGTTTACGGGTTAGGGTTTGGTTACGGGTACGGGATAGGGTTAGCGTACGTGTTAAGTTTAGGTTTAGGGTTAGGCTTAGGTTACGGGTTAGGGTTAGGTTTAGGTGTGGGTTAGGGTTAGGGTTAGGGTTAGGGTTAGGGTTAGGGTACGGGTTAGGGTTAGGGTTGGCGTTAGGGTCCGGGTTAATTTTAGGTTTAGGGTACTGGTCAGATTTACGGTTAATTTTAGGTTTAGGGTTAGGTTATGGGTTAGGGGTAGGGTATGGGTAATGGTTAGAGTTAGGGTTAGGGTTAGTGTTAGCGCTAGGGAATGGTTTAGGGTTACTGTTAAGGGTTGGGTACGGGTTAGGGTTAGGGTTAGGTTACGGGTTAGGTCAAGGGTTAGGATTAGGGGTAGTGTTAGTGTACGGGATAGGATTAGACCACGGGTTAGGGTTAGGTTTATGGTTAGGGTATGGGTTAGGTTTAGATTACGGGTTAGGGTTAGGGTTAGGGTACGGGTTAGGGTTAGGGTTAGGGTCAGGGTTAGGGTTAGGGTCACGGTACGGGTTAGGGTTAAGGTTAGGGTACGGGATAGGTTTAGTGTACGTGTTAGGTCTAGGGTTAGGGTTAGGTTCAGTTTGCAGGTTATGGTTAGGGTTAGGGTTAGGATATGTGTTAGGATTAGGTTTTGGGTACGGCCTAGGGTTAAGTTTAGGGTTTGGGTATGGGTTAGGTTTAAAGTTAGGGTTAGGGTGCGGTTTAGGGTTAGGATACGGGATAGGGTTAGTGTTAAGGTCAGGGTTAGGGTTAGGTTTGGGGTCCGGGTTAGGTTTAGGGTTAGGGTTAGAGTACGGGTTAGGGTAGTGTTAGGGTTAGGGAAAGGGTTAGGGTACGTTTTAGGGTTAGGGATAGTGTTAGGGTTAGTGTTAGAGTATGGGGTAGTGTTAGTGTTAGGGTTAGGGTTAGGGTTAATGTACGAGTTAGGCTTAGGGTTAGGTTTAGGGTTAGGTTACGGGTTAGGGTTAGGTTTAGTGTACGGGATAGGGTTAGCATACGGGTTAAGTTTAGGGTTAGGGTTAGGTTTAGGTTTAGGGTGCGGGTTAGGCTTAGGAGAAGGTTTAGGGTTAGCGCTAGGGTATGGATTAGGGTTACTGTTAGGTTTTGGGTACGGGTTAAGGTTAGGGTTAGGGTACGGGATAGGGTTGGTTACGGGTTAGGTCAAAGGTTAGGGTTAGGTTTAGGGTCCGGGTTAGGGTTAGGGTTAGGGTTAAAGTATGGGTTAGGGTTAGGTTTAGGGTACGGGTTTAGGGTTAGGGTTATGGTCAGGGTTAGGTTTAGGGTTAGGGTATGAGTTAGGATTAGTGTTAGGGTCGGGTTAGGGTTAGGGTTATGGTACGGCTTAGGGTTATAGTACGGTTTAGGGTTAGGGTGAGGCTTAGGGTTAGGGTTAGAGTACGGTTAGGGTTAGGGATAAGGTTAGAGTACGGGTTAGGGTTTGAGTTAGGGTTAGGGTAATGTTAGGGTTAGGTTTAGGGTTAGGGTTAGGGTTAGAGTACGGGTTAGGGTTAGTGTTAGGGTTAGGGTAACGTTAGGGTTAGGGTTAGGGTTAGAGTATGGGGTAGGGTTAGTGTTAGGGTTAGGGTTAGGATTAGTGTTAGGGTACGGGTTAGTTTTAGGGTTAGGGTTAGGGTACGTGTTAGGGTTAGGTTTAGGGTACGGGATAGGTTTAGTGTACGGGTTAAGTTTAGGGTTAGGGTTAGGTTTAGGTTATGGGTTAGGGTTAGGTTACGGGTTAGGGTTAGGTTTAGGTTCAGGTTAGGGTTAGGGTACGGGTTAGGGTTAGGTATAGGGTCAGGGTTAGGGTTAGGGATAGGGTTATGGTACGAGTTAGGGTTAGGTTTGGGGTTAGGGTATGGGTTAGTTTTAGGGTTAGGGTACGGGTTAGGGTTACGGTTAAGGTTAGGGTTAGTGTTAGGGTATGGGTTAGGGTTAGGGTACGGGTAAGGATTATGTTTAGGGTTAGGGTTAGTTTAGGTTTAGGTTATAGTATGGGTTAGGGTTAGGTTTAGGGTGCGGGTTAGATATAGGGATAGGGTTAGGTTTAGCGGTAGGGTATGGGTTAGGGTTACTGTTAGGGTTTGGGTACGGGTTAGGGTTAGGGTACGGGATAGGGTTGGGTACGGGTTAGGTCAAGGGTTAGGTTTAGGGTTAGGTTTAGGGAATGGGTTAGGTTTAGGGTACGGGTAAGGTTAGGGTTAGGGTCAGGTTTAGGGTTAGGGTTAGGGTACGAGTTAGGGTTAGGGTTAGTTTTAGGGTACGGGTTAGTGTTAGGGTTAGGGTTAGGTTTAGGTTAGGGTTAGAGTACGGGGTATGGTTAGTGTTAGGATTAGGGTTAGGGTTAATGTACGGGTTAGGCTTAGGGTTAGGTTAGGGTTAGGATACGGGTTAGGTATAGGTTTAGGGTACGGGATAGGTTTAGCGAACGGGTTGTTTAGGGTTTGTTTCGGTTTAGGTTATGGTTTAGGGTTAGGGTACGGGTTAGGGTTAGGTTTAGGGTGCGGGTTGGGTTAGGGTTAGGGTTAGTGTAAGGGTTAGGCTTAGGTTTATGGTCAGGGTTAGGGTTAGGGTTAGTGTTAGGGTACGGGTTAGGGTTAGGGTTGTGGTTAGGGTACGGGTTAGTTTTAGGGTTAGTTTACGGATTAGGGTTATGGTTAAGGTTAGGGTTAGGGTTAGGTTATGGGTTAAGGTTAGGTTACGGTTAAGGGTTGTGGTTTGGGTTAGGGTTAGAGTTAAGTTTAGGGTGCGGGTTAGGTTTAGGGTTAGGTTTAGAGTACGGGTTTGGTTTAGTGTTAGGGTACGGGTTAGGTTTACCTTTTGGGTACGGGTTAGGGTAAGGGTTAGGGTTAGGCTTTGGGTTAGGGGTTAGGGTTAGAGTTAGTATTTGACTACGGGTAGGTTTAGGGTACGGGTTAGGGTTAGGGTTAAGGTTCGGGTTAGGGTTAGTGTATGGGTTAGGGTTAGGGTTAGGGTTAGGGTTACGGTTAGTGTCAGGGTCACGGTACGGGTTAGGGTTAAGTTTAGGGTACGGGATAGGGTTAGTGTACGTGTTAGGTCTAGGGTTAGGGTTAGGTTCAGTGTGCAGGTTAGGGTTATGTTTAGGGTTAGGGTTAGGGTTAGCGTTATAGTACGGGTTAGGGTTAGAGCTAAGGTTAGGTTTAGAGTTAGAGTACGGGTTACGGTTAGTGTTAAGGTTAGGGTTAGGGTTAGAGTACGGGTTAGGGTTAGAGTACGGGTTAGGGTTAGGTTTAGGGTTAGGGTTAGGGTTAGGGTTAGAGTACGGGTTAGGGTTAGAGTACGGGTTAGGGTTAGGTTTAGGGTTAGGGTTAGGGTTAGGGTTAGGGTTAGAGTACGGGTTAGGGTTAGTGTCAGTGTTAGTGTTAGGGTTAGTGTACGGATAGGGTTAGGGTTAGGTTTAGTGTATGGGTTAGGGTTAGGTTTAGGATATGGGATATGTTTAGTGTACGGGTTAAGTTTAGGGTTAGG
The DNA here is from genome assembly GCA_032313775.1 of Urocyon cinereoargenteus. Classification (NCBI taxonomy): domain Eukaryota; kingdom Metazoa; phylum Chordata; class Mammalia; order Carnivora; family Canidae; genus Urocyon; species Urocyon cinereoargenteus. Next base: position 5,257,844 of record JAVLSZ010000034.1, read on the forward strand.
CTTAGGTTTAGGTGACGGGTTAGGGTTAGGGAACGGGTTAGGGTTAGGTTTAGGTGCGGGTTAGAGTTAGGGTTAAGGTTAGGGTTAGGGTTTGTATAGGGTTACGTTTAGTTTCAGGATTAGGGTTAGGGATAGGGTTATGGTACGGGTTAGGGTTAGGTTTGGGGTTAGTGTACAGGTTAGTTTTAGGGTTAGGGTATGGGTCAGGGATACGTTTAAGGTTATGGTTAGGGTTAGGGTATGGGTTAGGGTTAGGGTACGGGTAAGTGTTATGGTTATGATTAGGGTTAGGGTTAGTTTTAGGTTTGGGTTAGGGTTATGGTTAGGGTTAGTGCTAGGTTATGGTTTAGGGTCACTGTTAGGGTTTGGGTACGGGTTAGATTTGGGATAGGTTACGGGATAGGGTTGGTAAGGGTTATGTGAAGGGTTAGGGTTAGGTTTCGGGTACGGGTTAGGGTTAGGGTTAGGTTTAGGGTACGAGTTAGGTTTAGGGTTAGGTTTAGGGTTAGGATAAGAGTTAGGGTTAGGTTTAGGGTACAGGATAGGGTTAGCGTACGGGTTAAGTTTAGGGTTAGGGTTAGGGTTAGGTTACGGGTTAGGGTTAGGTTTAGGGTGCAGGTTAGGGTTAGGGTTATGATTAGTGTAAGGGTTAGGGTTAGGTTTAAAGTCAGGTTTAGGGTTAGGGTTAGTGTTAGGGTACGGGTTAGTTTTAGGGTTAGGGTACGGGTTACAGTTAGGCTTAGGGTTAGGGTTAGGTTTAGAGTACGGGTTAGGGTTAGTGTTAGTGTTAGGATTAGGGTTAGTGTACGGATAGGGTTCGAGGTAGGGTTAGGGTTAGGGTACATGTTAGGGTTGGTTTAGGGTACGGGATAGGGTTAGTGTACGGGTTAAGTTTAGGGTTAGGGTAGGATTAGGTTACGGGTTAGGGTTAGGGTATGGGTTAGGGTTAGTTTTAGGTGCGGGTTAGGGTTTGGGTACGGGTTAGGGTTAGGTTTAGGGTCAGGGGTAGGGTTAGGAATAGGGTCATGTTATGGGTTAGGGTTAGCTTTGGGGTTAGGGTACGGGGTAGTTTTAGGGTTAGGGTACTGGTTAGAGTTACGGTTAAAGTTAGGGTTAGTGTTAGGGTACAGTTTAGGGTTAGGGTACGGGTAAGTGTTATGGTTAGGGTTAGGGTTATGTTTAGGTTTAGGGTGCGGTTTAGGCTTAGGGTTAGTGTTAGGGTTAGCGCTAGCGTATGGGTTAGGGTTACTGTTAGGTTTTGGGTACGGGTTAGGGTTAGGTTTTGGGCACGAGATAGGATTGGGTACGGGTTAGGTCAAGGGTTAGGGTTCGGCTAAGGGTACATGTTAGGGTTCGGGTTAGGGTTAGGTTTAGGGTATGGGTTAGGGTTAGGGTTATGGTTATGGTACGGGTTAGTTTTAGGGTTGGGGTACGGGTCAGGGATACTCTTAAGGTTAGGGTTAGGGTTAGGCTATGGGTAAGTGTTAGGGTACAGGTGTGGGTTATGGTTAGGATTAGGGTTAGGTTAGGTTGATGGTGTGGTTTAGGATTAGGGTGAGGTATAGTGCTAGGCTAAGAGTTAGGGTTATGGTTAGGGTTTTGGTATGGGTTAGGGTTAGGTTTAGGTTACAGGATAGGGTTGGGTATGGGTTAGGTCAAGGGTTACAGTTAGGTTTAGCATACGGTTTAGGGTTAGGGTTAACGTCAGGGTTAGGGTTAGGATTAGGGTACGAGTTAGGGTTAGGTTTAGGTTTAGGGTACGGTTTAGGGTTAGGGTTGGGGTTAGGGTACGTGTTAGTGTTAGGTTTGGGGTTAGGGTACGGGTTAGTTGTAGGGTTACGGTACAGGTTAGGGTTATGGTTAAAGTTAGGGTTAGGGTTAGGGTATGGGTTTGGGTTAGGTTACGGTTAAGGGTTATGGTTTCGGTTAGGGTCGGGTTAAGTTTAGGGTGCGGGTTAGGGTTAGGGTTAGTGTTAGGGTAGAGTACGGTTTGGGTTAGTGTTAGGGTACGGGTTATTTTTACCGTTTGGGTATGGGTTAGGGAAGGGTTAGGTTTAGGGTTAGGGTTTAGGGTTATAGATAGGGTTAGTCTACGGGTAGGGTAAGGGTACGGGTTAGGGTTAGGGTTAGGGTTGGTGTTAGGGTTAGTGTATGGTTTAGGGTTAGGGTTAGGGTTAGGGTTAGTGTTAGGGTTACGATACGGGTTAGGGTTAAAGTTGGGGTATGGGATAGGTTTAGTGTACATGTTAGGTCTAGGGTTAGGGTTAGGTTTAGTGTGCGGGTTAGGGTTAGGGTTAGGGTACGTGATAGGGTTAGGGTTTGGTTACGGGTTAGCGTTACGTTTAGGGTTAGGTCAGGGTTAGGTTTAGGGTTAGGGTTAGGGTACCGGTTAGGGTTACTGTACGGGTAAGGGTTATTTTTAGGGTTAGGGTTAGGGTTAGGGTAGCATTATAGTACGGGTTAGGGTTAGAGGTAGGGTTAGTTTTAGGGTTAGAGTACGGGTTACGGTTAGTGTTAGGTTTAGGGTTAGTGTTAGAGTACGGGTTAGGGTTAGAGTACGGGTTAGGGTTAGGTTTAGAGTACTGGTTAGGGTTAGTGTTAGTGTTAGGGTTAGGGTTAGGGTTAGTGTACGGATAGGGTTAGGGTTAGGGTAAGGGTACGGGTAGGGTTAGGTTTAGGATACAGGATAGGGTTAGTGTACGGGTTAAGTTTAGGGTTAGGGTTAGGTTTACATGATGGGTTAGGTTTAGGGAACGGCTTAGGGTTAGTTTTAGGTGAGGGTTAGAGTTAGGTTTAGGGTTAGGGTTAGGATTTGGTTTAAGGTTACGTTTAGGGTCAGGATTAGGGTTCGGGATAGGGTTATGTTACGGGTTAGTGTTAGGTTTGGGGTTAGGTACAGGTTAGTTTTAGGGTTAGGCTACGGGTCAGGGTTATGGTTAAGGTTATGGTTAGGGTTAGGGTATGGGTTAGGGTTAGGGTACGGGTAAGGTTTATGGTTAGGGTTAGGGTTAGGTTTACTTTTAGGGTGCAGGTTAGGGTTAGGGTTAGGGTTAGTGCTAGGATATGTGCTAGGGTTACTGTTAGGGTTTGGGTATGGGTTAGGGTTAGGGATAGGTTACGGGATAGTGTTGGTAAGGGTTAGGACAAGGGTTAGGGTTAGGTTTCGGGTACGGGTTACGGTTAGGGTTAGGGTCAGGCTTAGGTTTAGGGTTAGGGTACAAGTTAGGGTTAGGGTTAGGATACGGGTTAGGGTTAGGGTTATGGTACGGGTTAGGGTTAGGGTGAGGGTTAGGGTTAGAGTATGGTTAGGGTTAGGGTTAGGGTTAGGGTTAGGGTTAGGGTTAGGGTTAGAGTACGTGTTAGGGTTAGTGTTAGGTTAGGTTTAGGATTAGGGTTAGTGTACGGGTTAGGGTTAGGTTCAGTGTACGGGATAGGTTTAGTGTACGGGTTAAGTTTAGGGTTAGGGTTAGGTTTAGGTTACGGGTTAGGGTTAGGGTATGGGTTAGGGTTAGGTTTAGGGTGCGGTTTAGGGTTAGGGTTAGGGTTAGAGTACGGGTTTGAGTTAATATTAGGGTATGGGTTAGGTTTACCATTTGGGTACGGGTTAGGGTAAGGGTTAGGCTTAGGGTTAGGGGTTAGGGGTAGGGTTAGGGTTAGGCTACGGGTAGGGTTAGGGTACGGGTTAGGGTTAGGGTTGGTGTTCAGGTAGGGTTAGTGTACCGGTTAGGGTTAGGGTTAGGGTTAGGGTTACGGTACGGGTTAGGGTTAAGTGTACGGTATGGGAGAGTGTTAGTGTATGTTTTAGGTCTAGTGTTAGGGTTAGGTTTAGTGTGCGGGTTAGGATTAGGGTTAGGGTACATGTTAGGTTTAGGGTTTGGGTACGGGTGAGGGTTACGTTTAGGGTTAGGGTACGGGTTAGGTTTAGGGTTAAGGTAAGGGTTTTTGTTAGGGTATGGGTTAGGGTTAGAGTACGGGTTAGCATTAGGTTTAGGGTTAGTGTTAGGGTTAGAGTACAGGTTAGGGTTAGAGTTAGTGTTAGGGTTAGGGTTAGTGTACGGATAGGGTTAGGGTTAGGTTTAGGGTTAGGGTACGGGTTAGATTTAGGTTTAGGGTACGGGATAGGGTTAGTGTAAGGGTTAAGTTTAGGGTTAGGGTTAGGTTTAGGTTTTTTAGTGTTAGGGTACGGGTTAATGTTACGGTTAAGGTTAGTGTTAGTGTTAGGGTATTGGTTAGGGTTAGGGTATGGGTAAGGGTTATGGTTAGTGTTAGGGTTAAGTTTAGGTTTAGGGTGCGGGTTAGGCTTAGGTTTAGGGTTAGGTTAAGCGCTAGGGTATGGGTTAGGGTAACTGGTAGGGTTTGATTACTGGTTAGGGTTAGGTTTAGTGTACGAGTTAGGGTTGGGTACAGGTTAGATCAAGGGTTAAGTTTAGGTTTAGGGTACGGGTTAGGGTTAGGGTTAGGTTTAGGGTTAGGGTTAGGATATGGGTTAGGTTTAGGGTACGGGTTGGGGTTAGGTTTAGAGTCAGAGTTAGAGTTAGGTTTAGGATATGAGTCAGGGTTAGGAATAGGTTTAGGGTACGGGTTAGGGTTAGGGTTAGGTTTAGCATACGGGTTAGGTTTAGGGTACTTGTTAGGGTTAGGCTCAGGTTCAGGGTTAGGGTACGATTAGTGTTAGGGTTAGGGTACGGGTTAGGGTTAGGTTTAGGTTTAGGTTAGAGTACGAGTTAAGGTTAGTGTTAGCTTTAGGGAAATGGTTAGCTTTAGGGTTAGGGTACGGGTTAGGGTTATGTTATGGTTAAGGCTTATGGTTTGGGTTAGGGTTAGGGTTTAGTTTAGGGTGGGGGTTAGGGTTAGTGGTAGGGTTAGAGTACGGGTTTGGGTTACTGTTACAGTACGGGTTAGGTTTACCGTTTGGTTACGGGTTAGGGTAAGGGTTTGGGTTAAGGTTAGGGTTAGGGGTTAGGTTTAGAGTTAGGGTTAGGCTCCGGGTAGGGTTAGGGTACGGGTTAGGGTTACAGTTAGTGTTCGGGTAAGGTTAGGGTACGCGTTAGGGTTAGAGGTAGGGTTAGGGTTAGGGTTAGGGTTAGGGTTAGGGTTAGTGTTAGGGTTACGGTATGGGTTAGGGTTAAGGTTAGGGTACGGGATAGGTTTAGTGTACGTGTTAGGTCTAGGCTTAGGGTTACGTTTAGTGTGCGGGTTAGGGTTAGAGTTAGGGTACGTGTTAGGGTTAGGGGTTGGGTATGGGTTAGCGTTACATTTAGATTAGGGTACGAGTTTGGTTTAGGGTTAGGGTTAGCGTACAGTTTAGGGTTAGGGTACGGGTTAGGGTCAGGGTTAGGCTTATGTTTAGGGTTATGGTTAGGGTTAGGGTGCGGGTTAGGGTTACTGTACGTGTAGGGTTAGGGTTAGGGTTAGTTTTAGGGTTAGAGTACAGTTATGGTTAGGGTAGAGTTAGGGTTAGAGTACGGGTTATGGTTAGTGTTAGGGTTAGTGTTAGGGTACGGGTTAGGGTTAGGGTACTGGTTAGGGTTAGGGTTTCGGTTAGGTTAAGAGTACGGGGTAGGGTTAGTGTTAGGGTTAGGGTTAGGGTTAGCGTTAGGGTACGGGTGAGGGTTAGAGTTAGGGTTAGGGTTAGAGTATGGGATAGTTTTAGTGTTAGGGTTAGGGTTCGGGTTAGGGATAATGTACGGGTTAGGATTAGGAATAGGTTTAGGGTCAGGTTACGGTTTAGGATTAGGTTTAGGGTATGGGATAGGGTTAGCGTACGGGTTAAGTTTAGGGTTAGGTTTCGGTTACGGGTTAGGGTTTGGTTTAGGTGTGGGTGAGGGTTAGGGTTAGAATATGGTTAGGGTTAGGGATAGAGTATGGGTTAGGGTTAGTGTTAGGGTTAGGGTTAGGTTTAGGGTTTGGGTACGAGTTAGGGTTTGGATTAGGTTTAGTGTTAGAGTAAGGGGTAGGGTTAGTGTTAGGGTTAGGGTTAGAGTACGGGTTAGGTTTAGGGTTAGGGTATGGGTTAGGTTTAGGTTTAGGGTTAGGGTATGGGTTAGGTTTAGGGTAAGTGTTAGGGTTAGGGTTAGAGTCAGGGTTAGGGTTAGGGTTAGGTTACGAATAAGGGTTAGGGTTAGGGTACTGGTTAGGGTTAGGGTTATGTTATGGGTTAGGGTTACAGTACGGGTTAGGATTAGGGTGAGGGTTAGGGTTAGGGTTAGAGTACGGTTAGGGTAAGGGTTAGGGTTAGAGTACGGTTTAGGGTTAGTGTTAGGGTTAGGGTTAGTGTTAGGGTTAGGGTACGGGTACGGGTTAGGGTTAGGGTTAGAGTACGGGGTAGGGTTAGTGTTAGGTTTACGTTAGGTTAGAGTACGGGTTAGGGTTAGTGTTAGGGTTAGGGCTAGGGTATGGGTTATGGTTAGGGTTAGGTTTAGTGTTAGAGTACGGGTTAGGGTTAGTGTTAGGGTTAGGTTTAGGGTTAGAGTACGGGTTTGGGTTAGTGTTAGGTTACGGGTTAGGTTTACCGATTGGGTACGGGTTAGGGTAATTGTTAGGGTTAGGGTTAGGGTTAGGGTTAGGGTACGGGTAAGGTTTAGAGTTTGGGATCGCGTTAGTGTTACATTTAGGGTTAGGGTACAGGTTAGGTTTAGGGTTAGGGTAAGAGTTAGTGTTGGGGTACGGGATAGGGTTAGAGTACGGGTTAGGGTTAGGTTTAGGGTTAGGGTTAGGGTTAGAGTACGTGTTAGGGTTAGTGTTAGGGTTAGGGTTAGGGTTAGTGTACGGATAGGTTTAGGGTTAGGGTTAGGGTTAGGGTACGGTTTAGGGTTAGGTTTAGCGTACGGGATAGGGTTAGGGTACGGGTTAAGTTTAGAGTTAGGGTTAAGTTTAGGTTATGGGTTAGAGTTAGGGTACGCGTTAGGGTTAGGTTTAGTTGTGGGTTAGGGTTAGGATATGGGTTAGAGTTTGGTTTAGGGTCAGGGTTAGGGTTAGGTTACTTGTTAGTGTTAGGTTTTGGGTACGGGTTAGGGTTATGTGTAGGGTTAGGGTATGGGTTAGGTTTAGGGTTAGGGTAAGGGTTAGTGTTAGGGTACGGGATAGGGTTAGAGTACGGGTTAGGGTTAGGTTAAGGGTTAGGGTTAGGGTTAGGGTACGGATTAGGTATAGTGTTAGGGTTATGGTTAGTGTTAGAGTTAGGGTTACGGTTAGAGTACAGGAAGGGTTGGGTTGAGGGTTAGGGTTAAGTTGGAGTACGGGTTAGGGTTAGTGTTAGGTTAGGGTTAGGGTTAGGGTACGTTGAGGGTTAGGGTTAAGGTAGGGTTCGGCTTAGGCTTAGTCTACGGGTTAGGGTTAGGGTTAGGGTTAGGGTTAGGGTTAGAATTAGGGTTACGGTACAGGTTAGGTTTAAGGTTACGGTACGGGATAGGTTTAGTACGTGTTAGGTCTAGGGGGCGGGTTAGTTTTAGTTTGCGGGTTAGGTTTAGGGTTCGGGTACGTGTTACAGTTACGGTTTGGGTACGTGTTAGGTTTACATTAGGGTTAGGGTACGGGTTAGGTTTAGGGTTAGGGTAAGGGTCAGTGTTAGGGTACGGGTTAGGGTTAGAGTACGAATTAGGGTTAGCTTTAGGGTTAGTTTTAGGTTTAGAGTATGGGTTAGGGTTAGTGTTAGTTTTAGGGTTAGGGTTAGTGTACGGATAAGGTTAGGTTTAGGGTTAGGTTTAGAGTACAGGTAGGGTTAGGTTTAGGGTACGGAATACGGTTAGTGTACAGGATAAGTTTAGGGTTAGGTTTAGGTTAGGTTACGGGTTAGGGTTAGGGTACGGGTTAGGGTTAGGTTTAGGTGTGGGTTAGGCTTAGGGTACGGGTTAGGGTTAGGTTTAGGGTCAGGGTTAGGGTTAGGGATAGGGTTATGGTATGGGTTAGGGTTAGGTTTGGGGTTATGGTACGGGTTAGTTTTAGGGTTAGGGTACGGGTTAGGGTTACGGTTAAGGTTAGGGTTAGTGTTAGGTTACGGGTTGGGGTTAGGGTACGGGTAAGGATTATGGGTAGGGATACGGTTAGGTTTAGGTTTAGGGTGCGGGTTAGGCTTTGGGTTAGGGTTAGAGTTAGCGTTAGAGCATGGGTTAGGGTTACTCTTAGGGTTTGGGTACGGGTTAGGGTTAGATTTAGGGTAAAGGATAGGGTTGGGTATGGGTTAGGACAAGGGTTAGGGTTAGGTTTAGGGTTCGGGATAGGGTTAGGGTTAGGTTTAGGGTTAGGGTTAGGGTATGGTTTAGGTTTAGGGTACGGGTTAGGGTTATGGTTAGGTTTAGGGTTAGGGTTAGAGTACGGGGTTGGGTTAGTGTTAGGGTTAGGTTTAGGGTTAGGTTACGGGTTAGGGTTAGAGTTAGGTTTAGGGTTAGAGTACGGGGTAGGGTAGGGTTAGCGTTATAGTACGGATAGGGTTAGGGTTATTGTTAGGGTTAAGTTCAGTTTTAGGGTTAGGGTACAAGTTAGGGTTAGGGTTAGGTACGGTTAAGGGTTATGGTTAGGGTTACAGTTAGGGTTAAGTTTAGGGTGCGGTTTAGGGTTAGGATTAGGCTTAGGGTTAGGTTTAGAGTACGGGTTTGGGTTAGTGTTAGGGTACGGGTTACTTTTACGGTTTGGGTACGGGTTAGGGTAAGGGTTAGGGTTAGGGTTAGGGGTTAAGGTTAGAGTTAGTGTTAGGCTACGGGATAGGGTTAGAGTATGGGTTAGTGTTAGGTTTAGGGTTAGGGTTAGGTTTAGGGTTATAGTACGGGTTAGGGTTAGGTTTAGGGTTAGAGTACGGGTTAGGGATAGTGTTAAGTTTAGGGTTAGTGTTAGGGTACGGGTTAGGGTTAGAGTACGGGTTAGGGTTACGTTTAGGGTTAGGGTTAGAGTTAGAGTACGGGTTAGGGTTAGTGTTAGGTTTAGGGATAGGTTTAGGGTTAGAGTACGGATAGGGTTAGTTTTAGGGTTATGTTTAGGGTACGGGTTAGGGTTAGGTTTAGGTTACGGGATAGGGTTAGCTTACGGGTTATGTTTAGGGTTAGGGTTAGGTTTAGGTTACGGGTTAGGGTTAGGGTTAGGGTATGGTTTAGGGTTAAGTTTAGGTGAGGGTTAGGGTTAGGGGTAGGGTACGGGTTAGGTTTAGTTTTAGGGTCAGGGTGAGCGTTAGGGATAGGGATAGGGTACAGGTTAGGGTTAGGGTTGGGGTTAGGTTACGGGATAGTTTTAGGGTTATGGTACAGGTCAGGGTTACGGTTAAGTTTAGGGTTAGGGTTAGGGTTATGGTACGGGCTAGGGTTACAGTACGGGTTAGGGTTAGGGTGAGGGTTAGGGTTAGATTAGGGTTAGGGTTAGGGTTAGGTTAAGCGTTAGGTTTCGGGTTAGGGTTATGGTACGGGTTATGGTTAGGGATTGGGTAAGGGTTAGAGTATGGGGTAGGGTTAGTGTTAGGGTTAGGGTTAGGGTTAGTGTACGGATTAGGGTTAGATTTAGGGTTAGGGTTAGAGTACGTGGTAGGGTTAGTGTTAGTGTTATGGTTAGGTTTAAAATACGGTTTAGGCTTAGGTTTAGGCTTAGGGTTAGGATACGGGTTAGGATTAGGGTTAGGGTATGGGATAGGGTTAGCGTAGGGGTTAAGTTTAGGGTTAGGGTTAGGCTTAGGTTACGGGTTAGGGTTAAGTTTAGGTGTGTGTTAGGGTTAGGGTTAGGTTTAGGGTTAGGGTACGGGTTAGGGATAGGGTTGGGTTTTGGGTATGGTTTAATTTTAGGTTTAGGGTACGGGTCAGGGTTACGGTTAAGTTTAGGGATAGGGTTAGGGTATGGGTTAGGGTTAGGGTACGGGTAATGGTTATGGTTAGTGTTAGGGTTAGGTTTAGTTTTAGGGTGCGGGTTAGGGTGAGGGTTAGGGTTAGGGTTAGCACTACGTTATGGGTTAGGGTTACTGTTAGGGTTTGGGTATAGGTTAGGGTTAGGGTTAGGTTACAGGATAGGGTTGGGTATGGGTTAGGTCAAGTGTTACGGTAAGGTTTAAGTATGGGTTAGGGTTAGGGTTAGGAGTAGGGTTAGGTTTAGGGTATGGGTTAGGCTTAGGGTACAGGTTAGGATTAGGGTTAGGGTACGGGTTAGGGTTAGGTTTAGGGTACAGGTTAGGATTCGGTTTAGGGTTAGTGTATGGGTTAGGTTTAGGTTACGGGTTAGTTTAGGGTTAGGGTCATGGTTAGGTTTAGGGTTAGGGTACTAATTAGGGTAGGGTTAGGGTACGGGTTAGGGTTAGGGTTAGGGTAATGGTATGGGTTATGGTTACAGTTCGGGTTAGGTTTAGGGTGAGGGTTAGGGTTAGTGTTAGAGTATGGTTAGGGTAAGGGTTAGGGTTAGAGTACGTGTTAGGTTTAGTGTTAGGGTTAGGGTTAGGGTACGGGTACGGGTTAGAGTTAGGGTTAGAGTTAGAGTACGGGATAGGGTTAGTGTTAGTGTTTGGGTTAGGGTTAGGTTTAGAGTACGGGTTAGGGTTAGTGTTAGGGTTAGGGTACGGGTTAGGGTTAGGGTTAGGTTTAGGTTTAGAGTAAGGGTAGGATTAGTGTTTGGATTAGGGTTAGTGTTAGGGTTAGAGTTACTGTACGGGTTAGGGTTAGGGTTAGGGTTAGGGTTAGGGTACGGGGTAGGGTTAGTGTTAGGGTTAGTTTTGGGTTTAATGTACGGTTTAGTCTTAGGGTTAGGTTTACGGTTAGGATACGGGTTAGGGTTAGGTTTCGGGTACTGGATAGGGATAGCGTACAGGTTAAGTTTAGGGTTCTGGTTAGGTTTAGGTCATGGGTTAGGGTTAGGGTTCGGGTTAGTGTTAGATTTTGTGTGCGGGTAGGGTTAGTGTTAGGATTAGTGTAAGGGTTAGGGTTAGGTTTAGGGTCAGGGTTAGATTTAAGTTTAGTGTTAGGGTACGGGTTAGTGTTAGGGTTGGGGTTAGGGTACGGGTTAGTTTTGGGGTTAGGGTATGGGTTAGGGTTACGGTTAAGTTTAGGGTTAGGGTTAGGGTATGCGTTAGGGTTAGGTTACGGTTAAGGGTTATGGTTTGGGTTAGGGTTAGTGTTAAGTTTAGGGTGTGGGTATGGTTATGGTTAGGGTTAGGGTTAGAGTACAGGTTTGGGTTAGTGTTAGGGTACGGGTTAGGTTTACCGTTTGGGTATGGGTTAGGGTAAGGGTTAGGGTTAGGGTTAGGGTTAGGGTACGTGTTATGGTTAGGGTTTGGGTACGGGTTAGGATTAGGGATAGGGTTATGGTACGGGTTATTTTTAGGGTTATGGTATGGGTTAGGGTTACGGTTAATGTTAGGGTTAGTGTTAGGTTATGGGTTAGGTTTAGGGTACGGGTAAGGGTTATGGTACGGGTTAGGGTTAGGTTTAGGGTGCGGGTTAGGGTTAGTGTTAGGGTTAGTGTAGGTGTTAGGGTTAGGTTTAGGGTCAGGTTTAGGGTTATGGTTAGTGTTAGGGTACGGGTTAGGGTTAAGGTTGGGGTTAGGGTATAGGTTAGTTTTAGGGTTAGGTTATGGGTTAGGGTTATGGTTAAGGTTAGGGTTAGGGTTAGGGTATAGGTTAGGGTTAGGTTACGGTTAAGGGTTATGGTTTGGGTTAGGGTTAGGGTTAAGTTAACGGTGCGGGTTTGGGTTAGGTTTAGGGTTAGAGTACGAGTTTGGGTTAGTGTTAGGGTTAGGGTCAGTGTTAGGGTATGGGTTAGCCTTAACGTAAGGGTTAGGGTTACGTTTAGGGTTAGGGTTAGTGTTAGGGTACGGGTTAGGGTTAGTGTTAGGGTTAGGGTTAGGGTTAGAGTATGGATTGGGTTAGGGTTAGGGTTAGGGTTAGGGTACGGTTTAGGGTTAGGTTTAGGGTACAGGATAGGGTTAGCGTACGGGTTAAGTTTAGGGTTAGGCTTAGGTTTAGGTTACGGGTTAGGTTTAGGGTACGAGTTAGGGTTAGGTTTATTGTACGGGTTAGGGTTACAGTACGGTTAGGGTTAGGATGAGGGTTAGTGTTAGGGTTAGAGTACGGTTAGGGTTAGGGTTAGGGTTAGAGTTAGAGTACGGGTAAGGGTTACTGTTAAGGTTAGGGTTATGGTTAGTGTTAGGGAATGGGTTAGGGTTAGGGTTTGTGTTAGGGTTAGAGTACGGGGTAGGGTTAGTGTTAGGGTTAGGGTTAGGTTTAGGGTACTGGTTAGGGTTAGAGTTAGGGTTAGGGTTAGAGTACGGGGTAGGGTTAGTGTTAGTGGAAGGGTTAGGGTTACTGTACGAGTTAGGCTTAGGGTTAGGTTTAGGGTTAGGTTACTGGTTAGGGTTAGGTTAAGTGTACGGAATAGAGTTAGCATTCGGGTTAAGCTTGGGTTAGCGTTAGGCTTAGGTTACGGGTTATGGTTAGTTTTAGGTGTGGGTTAGGGTTAGGGTTAGGGTTAGGGTACGAGTTACGGTTAGGTTTGGGGTTAGGGTACGGTTTAGGGTTACCCTACGGTTAGGGTTAGGGTGAGGGTTAGTGTTAGGGTTAGAGTTCGGTTAGGGTTAGGGTTAGGGTTAGGGTACGGGTTAGGGTTAAGTTTAGGATACAGGATAGGGTTAGCGTACGGGTTAAGTTTAGGGTTAGGTTTAGGTTTAGGTTACGGGTTAGGGTTACGGTAAGGGTTAGGTTTAGGTTTAGGTGAGGGTTAGGGTTAGGGTTACTGTTAGGGTACAGGTGACGGTAAGGTTCAGGGTCAGGGATAGCGTTAGGTATAGGGTTAGGGTACGGGTTAGGGTTAGGGTTGGGGTTAGTGTATGGGTTAGTTTTAGGGTTAGGGTACGGTCAGGGTTACGGTTAAGTTTAGGGTTAGGGTTAGGGTTACTCTACGGGTTAGGGTTACAGTACGGTTAGGGTTAGGGTGAGGGTTAGTGTTAGGGTTAGAGTACGGTTAGGGTTAGGGTTAGGGTTAGGGTTAGAGTATGGGTTCGGGTTAGTGTTAGGGTTAGGGTTAAGGTACGGGTTAGGGTTAGAGTTAGGGTTAGGGTTAGAGTACGGTGTAGGGTTAGTGTTAGGGTTAGCGTTAGGGTTAATATACGGGTTAGGCTTAGGGTTAGGTTTAGGGTTAGGTTACGGGTTAGGGTTAGGTGTAGGGTACGGGATAGGGTTAGCGTACAGGTTAAGTTTAGGGTTAGGGTTAGGTTTAGGTTACGGGTTAGGTTTAGGTTTAGGTGTGGGTTAGGGTTAGGGTTAGGGTTAGGGTTCAGGTTACGGTTAGGTTTGTGGTTAGTGTACGGGTTAATTATAGGGTTAGGGTATGGGTCAGGGTTACGGTTAAGTTTAGGGTTAGGTTTAGGTTATGGGTTAGGGTTAGTGTATGGTAAGGTTTATGGTTAGGGTTAGGGTTAGGTTAGGTTTAGGGTGCGGGTTAGGGTCAGGGTTAGGGTTAGGGTACGAGTTAGGGTTAGGGTTAGGTTTAGCGTACAGATTAGTGTTAAGGTTAGGGGTTAGGGTAAGGGTTAGGCTTAGGGTACGAGATAGGGTTAGGGTATGGGTTAGGGAGAGGGGTAGGGTATGGGTTAGTTTTAGGGTTAGGGTTAAGATTAGGGTTAGGGTTATGGTACGTTTTAGCATATTGTTTTGGGTTAGGGTTAGGGTATGGGTACGGGTTAGGGGTAGGTTTAGTGTACGGGATAGGGTTAGGATTAGGGTTAGTGTTAGTGTTAGGGTTAGGGTTAGTGTTAGGGTACAGTTTAGGTTTAGGTTTAGGGTTAGTGTTAGGGTACGGGTTAGGGTTAGTGTACGGGTTAGGTCTAGGGTTAGGGACAGGTTAGCATTAGGGTTAGGGTACGGGATAGGTTTAGGGTACGGCATAGATCTAGGGGTAGGGTTTGGTTTAGGGTGTGGGTTAGGGTTAGGCATCGGGTTAGGTTTAGGGTACGGGTTAGGGTTAGGTTACGGGTTAGGGTTAGTGTTAGGTTTATGGTACGGGTTAGTGTTAGGGTATGGGTTAGTGTTAGGGTATAGGTTAGGGTTAGGGTACGGGTTAGGTCGCGGGTTAGGGTTAGGTTTAGATGTGGTTTAGGGTCAGGGTTAGGTTACGGGATTAGGTTTAGAGTTAGGGTCAGGGTTAGGGTTAGGTTTAGGGTTAGGGTTATAGAAGGGGTTAGGGTTAGTGTCAGTGTTAGTTTTAGGGTTAGAGTACGGGATAGGTTTAGTGTTAGGATTATGGTTAGTGTTAGTGTTAGGGTTAGGGTTAGAGTACGGGTTAGGGTTTGGTTTAGGTTTAGGGTTAAGTTAGAGTACGGGTTAGGGTTAGTGTTAGGGTTAGGGTTAGGGTTAGTGTTAAGGTTACGGTACGGGTTAGGGTTAAGGTTACAGTACAGGATAGGTTTAGTTTACGTGTTAGGTCTAGGGTTAGGGTTAGTTTTAGTGTGCGGGTTAGTGATAGGGTTAGGGAACGTGTTAGGTTTAGGTTTTGGGTTCGGGTTAGGGGTACGTTTAGTGTTAGGGTACGGGTTAGGTTTAGGGTTAGGGTAAGGGTTAGTGTTAGGGTACGGGTTACGGTTAGAGTCAGGTTAGAGTTAGGTTTAGGGTGAGGGTTAGGGTTAGAGTATGGGTTAGGGTTAGTGTTAGGGTTAGGGTTAGGGTTAGTGTACGGATAGGGTTAGGGTTAGGGTTCAGGTTAGGGTTAGGTTTAGCATACGGGATAGGGTTAGTGTACGGAATAAGTTTAGGGTTAGGCTTAGGTTTAGGTTACGGGTTAGGGTTAGGGTACGGGTTATGGTTAGGTTTAGGTGCGTGTTAGGGTAAGGGTATGGGTTAGGGTTAGGTTTAGGGTCAGGGTTAGGATTAGGGATAGGGTTATGGTACGGGTTAGGGTTAGGGTTGGGGTTACGGTACGGGTTAGTTTTAGGTTTAGGGTACGGGTTAGGTTTACGGTTAAGGTTAGGGTTAGTGTTAGGTTATGGGTTAAGTTTAGGGTATGGGTTACGGTTATGGTTAGGTTTACGGTTAGGTATAGGTTTAGGGTGCGGGTTATGCTAGGGTTATGGTTATGGTTAGCGCTAGGGTATGGGTTAGGGTTACTCTTAGGTTTTGGGTATGGGTTAGGGTTAAGGTTAGGGTACGGGATAGGGTTGGGTACGGGTTAGGACAAGGGTTAGGGTTAGGTTTAGGGTACGGGATAGGATTAGGGTTAGGTTTAGGGTTAGGGTTAGGGTATGGGTTAGGTTTACGGTACGGGTTAGTGTTTGGGTTAGGGTAGGTTTAGGGTTAGGGTTAGGGTACAAGTTAGGGTTAGGGTTAGGTTTAGGGTACGGGTTAGTGTTAGTGTTACGGTTAGGTTTAGAGTACCGGTAGGGTTAGTGTTAGGGTTAGGTTTAGGGTTAGGGTAGGGGTTAAAGTTAGGGTTAGGATTAGAGAACGGGTTAGAGTTAGGGTTAGGGTACGGTTTAGGGTTAGGGTACGGGTTAGGTTTAGGGTCCGTGTTAGGGTTAGGATACGAGTTAGGGTTAGGATTAGGGTACAGTTAAGTGTTATGGTTAGGTTTAGAGTTAGGGTTAAGTTTAGGGTGCGGTTTAGGGATATGTTTAGGGTTAGGGTTAGAGTACGGGTTTGTTTTAGTGTTAGGGTACGTGTTAGGTTTACCTTTTGGGTACGGGTTAGGGTAAGGTTTAGGGTTAGGGTTAGGGTTAGGGGTTAGGGTTAGAGTTAGTGTTAGGCTACGGTATATGGTTAGAATACGGTTTAGGATAAGGTTTAGGGTTAGGGTTAGGTTTAGGGTTATAGTACGTGTTAGGGTTAGATTTAGGGTTAGGTTTAGGGTTAGAGTACGGTTAGGGTAAGGGTTAGGGTTAGAGTACGTGTTAGGGTTAGTGTTAGGGCTAGGGTTAGGGTTAGGGTACGGGTACGGTTCCGGGTTAGAGTTAGTGTTAGGGTTAGAGTATGGGGTAGGGTTAGTGTTAGGGTTAGGGTTAGGGTTGGGTTAGGGTTTGGTTAGTGTTAGGGGACGTGTTCGGGTTAGGTTTAGGGTAAGGTTTAGCGTTAGGTTTAGGTTTAGGGTACGGGTTAGGGTTAGGTTTAGGGTACGGGTTAGGGTTAGGTTTAGGGTTAGGGTCCAGGTTAGGTTTAGGGTACGGAATAGGGTTAGAATTAGGGTCAGGGTTATGGTTAGGGTTAGGGTACGAATTAGGATTAGGGTTGGGGTACGGTTTAGGTTTAGGGTTATGGTACGGGTTAGGGTTACAGTACGGGTTAGGGTTAGGGTGAGGGTTAGGGTTGGGGTTAGGGAAGGGTTAGGGTTAGGGTTAGGGTTAGAGTATGGGTTAGGGTTAGTGTTAGTGTTAGGGTGAGGGTTAGGGTGCGGGTTAGGTTTAGGGTTAGGGTTAGTGTTAGAGTACGGGGTAGGGTTAGTGTTAGTGTTAGGGTTAGGGTTAGGGTTAGAGTACGGCTTAGGGTTTGTGTTAGGGTTAGGGTTAGGGTTAGGGTACGGGTTAGGGTTAGGGTTAGGGTTAGTGTTAGAGTACGAGGTAGGGTTAGTGTTAGTGTTAGGTTTAGGGTTAGAGTACGGCTTAGGGTTAGGGTTAGGGTTAGGGTTAGGGTTAGGGTTAGCGTACATGTTAGGGTTAGGGTGTGGGTATGGGTTAGGGTTACGTTTAGGGTTAGAGTACGGGTTATTTTTAGGGTTAGGGTATGGGTTAGTGTTAGGGTACGGGATAGGGTTAGAGTACTGGTTAGGGTTAGTTTTAGGGTTAGGGTTAGGGTAAGAGTACGGGTTAGGGTTAGTGTTAGGGTTATGGTTAGTGTTAGGGTTAGGGTTAGGGTTAGAGTACGGGAAGGGTTAGGTTTAGGGTTAGGGTTAAGTTAGAGTACGGGTTAGGGTTAGTGTTAGGGTTAGTGTTAGTGTTAGGGTTAGGGTTAGGTTTAGGGTTAGGATTAGTGTTAGGGTTCGGGTTAGGGTTAGTCTATGGGTTAGGGTTAGGGTTATGGTAGGGTTAGTGTTAGGGTTATGGTACGGGTTAGGGTTAAGGTTACGGTACGGGATAGGTTTACTGTACCTGTTAGGTCAAGGGTTAGGGTTAGTTTTAGTGTGCGGGTTAGGGTTAGGGTTAGGGCATGTGTTAGGTTTAGAGTTTGGGTACGGGTTAGGTATACGTTTAGGGTTAGGCTACGGGTTAGGTTTAGGGTTAGGGTAAGGGTTAGTGTTAGGGTACGGGTTAGGGTTAGAGAATGGGTTAGGGTTAGCTTTAGGATTAGGTTTAGGGTTAGAGTATGGGTTAGGGTTAGTGTTAGGGTTAGGGTTAGGGTTACTGTACGGATAGGGTTAGGGTTAAGGTTAGGTTTAGGGTACAGGTTAGGTTTAGGTTTAGGTTACGGGATAGGGTTAGTGTACGGGATAAGTTTAGCGTTAGGTTTAGGTTAGGTTTCGGGTTAGGGTTAAGGTACGGGTTAAGGTTAGGTTTAGGTGAGGGTTAGGGTTAGGGTTAGGGTTAGGGTACGGGTTAGGGTTAGGTTTAGGGTCAGGTTTAGCGTTAGGGATAGGGTTAGGGTACACGTTAGGGTTAAGGTTGGGGTATGGGTACGGGTTAGTTTTAGGGTTAGGGTACGTGTCAGGGTTACGTTTAAGTTTAGGGTTAGGTTTACGGTTATGGGAGGGGTTAGGGTTACAGTACGAATTCGGGTTAGGGTGAGGGTTAGGTTTAGGTTTAGAGTTCAGTTAGGGTTAGGGTTAGGGTTAGGGTACGGGTTAGGGTTAGAGTTAGGGTTAGGGTTAGAGTACCGGGTAGGGTTATTGTTAGTGTTAGGGTTAGGGATAATGTACGGGTTATGCTTAGGGTTAGGTTTAGGGTTAGGTTACGAGTTAAGGTTAGGTTTAGGGTACGGGATAGGGTTAGGTTTAGGGTTAGGTTACGAGTTAGGGTTGGGATTAGGGTACAGGATAGGGTTAGCGTAAGGATAAAGTTTAGGTTTATGGTTAGGCTTATGTTACGGGTTAGGATAGGGATAGTACAGGTTAATTTTAGGTTTAGGGTACTGGTCAGGGTTACTGTTAAGTTTAGGGTTAGTGTTAGGTTATGGGTTAGGGTTATGGTACGGGTAATGGTTATTGTTAGTGTTAAGGTTACGTTTAGGTTTAGGGTGCGGGTTTGGGTTAGGGTTAGGTTACGGGATAGGGTTGGGTACGGAATAGGTCAAGGGTTAGGGTTAGGTTTAGGTACGGGTTAGGGTTAGGTTTAGGATTAGGGTTAGGGTTAGGTTATGGGTTATGCTTAGGGTACGGGTTAGGATTAGGATTAGGGTATGGGTTAGGTTTCGGTTTAGGGTACAGGTTAGGGTTAGGTTTGGGTTTAGGGTATGGGTTAGGTTTAGGGTACGGGTTAGGGTTAGGGATAGGGTCAAGTTAGGGTTAGGTTTTCGGTAAGAATTAGGATTAGGGTTAGGGTACGGGTTAGGGTTAGGGTGATGGTATAGGTTATGGTTACAGTACGGGTTAGGGTTAGGGTGAGGGTTAGGGTTAGGGTTAGAGTAAGATTAGGGTAAGGGTTAGGGTTAGTGTTAGGGTTAGGGTTAGGGTTAGTGTACGGGGTAGGGTTAGTGTTAGTGTTAGTGTTAGGGTTTGTGTTAGGGTTAGGGTCTGGTTTAGGCTTAGGCTACGTGTTAGGGTTAGGGTTAGGGTCAGGTTTAGGGTTAGGTTTAGGGTTAGGGTACGGGTTAGGGTTAGGTTTAGGGTACGGGTTAGGGTTAGGTTTCGGGTTAGGGTACAGGTTAGGTTTAGGGTACAGGTTAGTGATAGGGTTAGGGTCAGGATTAGGGTTAGGGTACGAATTAGGGTTAGGGTTAGGGTACGGGTTAGGGTTAGATTTATGGTACGGCTTAGGGTTACAGTACGGGTTAGGGTTAGGTTGAGGGTTAGGGTTAGGGTTAGAATATGGTTAGGGTTAGGTTAGTGTTAGAGTACGGGTTAGGGTTAGAGTTAGGGTTAGTCTTAGGGTCAGGGTTAGAGTACGGGTTAGAGTTAGGGTTAGGTTTAGTGTTAGAGTATGGGGTAGGGTTAGTGTTAGTGTTAGGGTTAGGGTTAGAGTACGGGTAAGGGTTAGTGTTTGGGTTAGGGTTAGGGTTAGGTTTAGTGTACGGGTACGGGTTAGGGTTAGGGTTAGTTTTAGAGTACGGGGTAGGTTTAGTGTTAGTGTTAGTGTCAGGGTTAGGTTATGGGTTAGGCTTAGGGTACGTGTTAGGGTTAGGGTTAGGGTCAGGATTAGGGTAGGTTTAGGGTTAGGGTACGGGTTAGGGTTAGGTTTAGGGTTAGGGTACAGGTTAGGTTTAGGGTACGGGATAGGGTTAGGGTTAGGGTCAGGGTTACGGTTAGAGTTAGGGTACGAATTAGGTTTAGGGTTAGGGTACGGATTAGGGTTAGGTTTATGGTATGGGTTAGGGTTAGAGTATGGGTTACGGTTAGGGTGTGGGTTAGGGTTAGGGTTAGAATACGGTTAGGGTTAGGGTTAGGGTTAGAGTTTGGGTTAGGGTTAGGGTTAGGGTTAGGGTTAGGGTTAGGGTTAGAGTACGGTTTAGGGTTAGGGTTTGGGTTAGTGTTAGAGTACGGTGTAGGGTTAGTGTTAGGGTTAGGGTTAGGGTTAGAGTACGGGTTAGGGTTAGTGTTAGGGATAGGGTTAAGGTTCGGGTTAGGGTATGGGTTAGGTTTGGGGTTAGGGTTAGAGTATGGGGTACGGTTAGTGTTAGAGTACGGGTTAGGTTTAGAGTACAGGTAGGGTTAGGTTTAGGGTTAGGGTTAGGGTTAGAGTATGGGTTAGGTTTAGTGTTAGGATTAGTGTACGGAGAGGGTTAGGGTTAGGGTTAGGGTTAGGGTTAGGGTTAGGGTACAGGTTAGGTTTAGGTTTAGGGTACGGGATAGTGTTAGTGTACAGAGTAAGTTTAGGGTTAGGTTTAGGTTTAGGTTACAGTTTAGGGTTAGGGTACGGGTTAGGGTTAGGTTTAGGTGCGGGTTAGGGTTAGGGTACGCGTTAGGGTTAGGTTTAGGGTCAGGGTTAGGATTAGGGATAGGGTTATGGTACGGGTTAAGGTTAGATTTGGGGTTACGGTACGGTTAGTTTATGGTTAGGGTACGGTTTAGGGTTACTGTTAATTTAGGGTTAGTGTTAGGTTATGGGTTAGGGTTAGGGTATGGTTAAGGATTATGGTTAGGGTTCCGGTTATGTTTAGGTTTAGGGTGCGGGTTAGGCTTAGGGTTAGGGTTAGCGCTAGTGTATGGGTTAGGGTTACTCGTAGGGTTTGGGTACGGTTTAGGGTTAGGGTACGGGATAAGGTTGGGTACGGTTTAGGTCAAGGGTGCGGGTTAGGTATAGGGTTCGGGATAGGGTTAGGGTTAGGTTTAGGGTTTGGATTAGGGTATGGGTTAGGTTTAGGCTACGGGTTAGGGTTAGTGTTAGGGTCAGGATTGGCGTCAGGGTTAGGGTACGAGTTAGGGTTACGGTTAGGTTTAGGATAGGGGTTGGGGTTAGGGTTAGGGTTAGGGTTGGTACGGGTTAGGTTTAGGTACGGGTTAGGGTTAGGGTAGGTGTTAGTTTTAGGGTACGAGTTAGGGTTAGGGTTAGGGTATGGTTACGGGTTATGGTTAGGGTTCCGGTTAGGGTTAAGTTTAGGGTACGGTTTAGGTTTAGGGTTAGGGTTAGAGTACGGGTTTGGGTTAGTGTTAGGGTACGGGTTAGGTTTACCATTTGTGTACAGGTTAGGGTAAGGGTTAGGATTAGGGTTAGGGTTAGGGGTTAGGGTTAGAGTTAGTGCTAGGTACGGGTTGGGTTAGAGTACAGGTTAGGGTTAGGTTTAGGGTTATGGTTAGGTTTAGGTTTAGAGTACGGGTTAGGGATAGTGTTAGGGTTAGGGTTAGTGTTAGGGTATGGGTTAGGGTTACAGTACAGTTTAGGGTTACGTATAGGGTTAGGGTTAGGGTTAGAGTTCAAGTTAGGGTTAGTGTTAGTGTTAGGGTTAGGGTTAGAGTACGGATAGAGTTAGGGTTTGGGTAGGGTTAGGGTACAGGTTAGGGTTACGTTTACGTGAGGGTTAGGGTTAAGGTTAGGGTTAGGGTACGGTTTAGGGTGAGGTTTGAGGTCAGGGTTAGCGTTAGGGATAGGGTTAGGGTAAGGGTTAGGTTTAGGGATGGGGTTTGCGTCCGTGTTAGATTTAGGGTTAGGGTACGGGTCAGGGTTATGCTTAAGGTTAGGGTTAGGTTTAGGGTTATGGTACGGGTTAGTGTTACAGTACGGTTAAGTGTTAGGGTGAGTGTTAGGGTTAGGGTTAGAGTACGGTTAGGATTAGGGTTAGGGTTAGGGTTAGGGTTAGAGTACAGGTTAGGTTTAGGGTTACGGTTAGGGTTAGGGTTAGGGTTAGGGTTAGGTTTAGGGTATGGGTTAGGGTTAGATTTAGGGTTAGGGTTAGAGTACGGGGTAGGGTTAGTGTTAGTGTTAGGGTTAGGGTTAATGTACGGGTTAGGCTTAGGTTTAGGTTTAGTGTTAGGTTACGGTTAGGTTTAGGTTTTGGGTACTGGATAGGGTTAGCGTACGGGTTAAGTTTAGGGTTAGGGTTAGGTTTAGGTTACGTGTTAGGGTTAGTGTTAGGGTTAGGGTTAGGGTTAGTTTACGGGTTAGGGTTAGAGTTAGGGTTAGGGTTCGGGTTAGGGTAAGGGTTAGGGTTAGGGTTGGGGTTTGGTACGGGTTAATTTTTGGGTTAGGGTACGAGTCAGGGTTACGGTTAAGTTTAGGGTTTGGGTTAGGGTATGGGTTAGGGTTAGGGTACGGGTAAGGGTTATGGTTATGGTTAGGGTTAGGTTTAGTTTTAGGGCGAGGGTTTGAGTTAGGGTTAGGGTTAGGGTTAGCGCTAGGGTATGGTTAGGGTTACTGTTAGGGTTTGGGTACGGGTTAGGGTTAGGGTTAGGTTACGAATTTGGGTTGGGTACGGGTTAGGTCAAGGGTTACGTTTAGGTTTAGGGTACGGGTTTGGTTTAGTGTTAGTGTAAGGGTTAGTATTAGGGTACGGGTTAGGGTTAGAGTACGGGTAGGGTTAGGATTAGGTTTAGGGTTAGGGTTAGAGTATGGGTTAGGGTTTGTGTTATGGTTAGGGTTAGGAATAGTGTATGGATAGGGTGAGGGTTAGGGTTAGGGTTAGGGTACAGGTTAGGTTTAGGTTTAGGGTACGGGATAGGGTTAGTGTACAGGATAAGTTTAGGGTTAGGTTTAGGTTAGGGGTTGGGGTTAGGGTTAGGGTTAGGTTTAGGTGCGGGTTAGTGTTAGGGTACGGGTTAGGGTTAGGTTTAGGGTCAGGGTTAGGATTAGGGATAGGTTTATGGTACGGGTTAGGGTTAGGGTTGGGGTTACGGTACGGGTTAGTTTTATGGTTAAGGTACGGTTTAGGGTTACGGTTAAGTTACGGTTAGTGTTAGGGTATGGGTTAGGGTTAGGGTATGGTTAAGGGTTATGGTTAGGGTTAGGGTTAGGTTTAGGTTTAGGGTGCGGGTTAGGCTTAGGGTTAGGGTTAGCGCTAGTTTATGGGTTAGGGTTACTCGTAGGGTTGGGTTCCGGGTTAGGGTTAGGGTTAGGGTACGGGATAGGGTTGGGTACGGGTCAGGACAAGGGTTAGGGTTAGGTTTAGGTTACGGGATAGGGTTAGGGGTAGGTTTAGGGTTATGGTTAGGGTATAGGGTAGGCTTAGGGTACCGGTTAGTTTTAGGGTTAGGGTCAGGGTTAGGGTTAGGGATAGGGTACGAGTTAGGTTTAGGGTTAGGTTTAGGGTACGGGTTACGGTTACGGTTAGGGTTAGGGATAGGGTTAGAGTACGGGGTAGGGTTAGTGTTAGGGTTAGGTTTAGGCTTAAGGTCCGGGTTAGGTTTAGAGTTAGGGTTATGGTTAGAGTACGGGGTACGGTTAGTGTACGGGTTAGGCTTAGGGTCAGTGTTAGGTTTAGGTTACGAGTTAGGGTTAGGTTTAAGGTACGGTTAAGGGTTATGATTAGCGTTAGGGTTAATGTTAAGTTTAGGGTGCGGTTTAGGGTTAGGGTTAGGGTTAGGGTTAGGGTTAGAGTACGGGTTTGGGTTAGTGTTAGGGTACGTGTTATGTTTACCGTTTGGGTACGGGTTAGGTAAGGGTTAGGTTTAGCATTAGGGGTTACGGTTAGAGTTAGTGTTAGGCTACGGGATAGATTTATAGTAAGGGTTAGGGTAAAGCTTAGGGTTAGGGCTAGGTTTAGGGTTATCGTACGGGTTTGGGTTAGAGATAGGGTTAGGTTTAGGGTTAGAGTACGGGTTAGGGATAGTGTTAGGGTTAGGGTTAGTGTTAGGGTACGTGTTAAGGTTAGCGTATGGGTTAGAGTTACGTTTAGGGTTAGTGTTAGTGTTAGAGTACGGGTTTGGGTTAGTGCTAGGTTTAGGGAGAGGACGGGGTAGGGTTAGGGTTAGGGTTAGATTACGGATAGGGTTAGGGTTAGGTTTAGGGTTAGTGTATGGGTTAGGGTTAGAGTTAGGTTTAGGGTTAGAGGACGGGGTAGGGTTAGGGTTAGGGTTAGAGTACGGATAGGGTTAGGGTTAGGTTTAGGGTTAGGGTACGGGTTAGGGTTATGGTACGGGTTAGGTTTAGGGTCAGTGTTAGCGTTAGGATACGAGTTAGGTTTAGGGTTCGGTTACGGTTAAGTGTTATGGTTTGGCTTAGGGTTAGGGTTAAGTTTAGGGTGTGTTTTAGGGTTATGGTTAGTGATAGGGTTAGGGTTAGAGTATGGGTTTGGTTTAATGTTAGGGTACGGGTTAGGTTTACCTTTTGTGTATAGGTTAGGGTAAGGGTTAGGGTTAGGGTTAGGGTTAGGGGTTAGGGTTAGAGTTAGTGTTATGCTACGGTATAGGGTTAGAGTACGGGTTAGGGTTAGGTTTAGGGTTAGGGTTAGGTTTAGGGTTATAGTACGGGTTAGGGTTGGAGTTAGGGTTAGGTTTAGGGTTAGAGTACGGGTTAGGGATAGTGTTAGGGTTAGGGTTAGTGTTAGGGTACCCATTAGGGTTAGAGTACGGGTTAGGGATACGTTTAGGTTTAGGGTTAGGGTTAGAGTACGGGTTAGGGTTAGTGTTAGGGTTATGGTTAGGGTTAGGGTTAGAGTATAGATAGGTTTAGGGTTAGGGTTAGGGTTAGGGAACGAGTTAGGGTTAGGGTTAGGTTTAGGGTACGGGTTAGGGTTACGGTTACGGTTAGGGTTAGGGTTAGAGTTCGGGGTAGGGTTAGTGTTAGGGTTAGGTTTAGGGTTAGGGTACGGGTTAGGGTTAGAGTTAGGGTTAGGGTTAGAGTATGGGGTAGGTTTAGGGTAAGGGTTAGAGTACGGATAGGGTTAGGGTTAGGCTTAGGGTTAGGGTATGGGTTAGGGTTAGGGTATGGGTTAGGGTTAGGGTCATTGTTAGTGTTAGGGTACGAGTTAGGGTTAGGGTTAGTTACGGTTAAGTGTTATTTTTGGGGTTAGGGTTAAGGTTAAGTTTAGGGTGCGGGTTAGGGTTAGGGTTAGGTTTAGGGTTAGGGTTAGAGATCGGGGTTGGCTTAGTGTTAGGGTTAGGTTTAGGGTTAGAGTACGGGTTAGGGTTAGAGTTAAGGTTAGGGTTAGAGTACGGATAGGGTTAGGGTTAGGCTTAGGGTTAGCGTACGGTTTAGGGTTAGGGTATGGGTTAGGGTTAGGGGTTAGGGTTAGAGTTAGTGTTAGGCTACGGGATAGGGTTAGAGTATGGGTTAGGGTTAGGTTTAGGGTTAGGGTTAGGTTTAGGGTTATAGTACGGGTTAGGGTTAGAGTTAGGTTTAGGTTTAGGGTTAGAGTACCGGTTAGGGATAGTTTTGGGGTTAGGGTTAGTGTTAGGGTACGGGTTAGGGTTAGAGTACGGGTTACGGTTACGTTTAGAGTTAGGGTTAGTGTTAGAGTACGGGTTACAGTTAGTGTTAGGTTTAGGGTTAGGGTTAGGGTTAGAGTACGGATAGGTTTTAGGGTTAGGGTTAGGGTTAGGGTACGGGTTAGGGTTAGGTTTAGGGTACGGGATAGGGTTAGCGTATGGGTTAAGTTTAGGGTTAGGGTTAGGTTTAGGTTATGGGTTAGGTTTAGGGTATGGGTTAGGGTTAGGGGTTAGGGTTAGAGTTAGTGTTAGGCTACGGGATAGGGTTAGAGTATGGGTTAGGGTTAGGTTTAGGGTTAGGGTTAGGTTTAGGGTTATAGTATGTGTTAGGGTTAGAGTTAGGGTTAGGTTTAGGTTTAGAGTACCGGTTAGGGATAGTGTTAGGGTTAGGGTTAGTGTTAGGGTACGGGTTAGGGTTAGAGTACGGGTTAGGGTTACGTTTAGAGTTAGGTTTAGGGTTAGAGTACGGGTTAGGGTTAGTGTTAGGTTTAGGGTTAGGGTTAGGGTTAGAGTACGGATAGGTTTAGGGTTAGGGTTAGGGTTAGGGTGCGGGTTAGGGTTAGGTTTAGTGTACAAGATTGGTTAGCGTATGGGTTAAGTATAGGGTTAGGGTTAGGTTTAGGTTATGGGTTAGGTTTAGGGTACTGGTTAGGGTTAGGTTTACGTGAGGGTTAGGGTTAGGGTATGGGTTAGGGTTCGGTTTAGGGTCAGGGTTAGCGTTAGGGATAGGGTTAGTGTACGGGTTAGGGTTAGGGTTGGGGTTAGGGTACGGGTAAGTTTTATGGTTAGGGTTCGGGTCTGGGTTACGGTTAAGTTTAGGGTTAGTGTTAGCGTTATGGTACGGGTTAGGGTTACAGTACGTGTTAGCGTTAGGGAGAGGGTTAGGTTTAGGTTTAGAGTACGGTAGAGTTAGGGTTAGGGTTAGTGTTAGGGTTAGGGTTAGGGTTAGTGTTAGGGTAAGGGTTAGGGTTCGGGTTAGGGTTATGGTACGGGTTAGGGTTAGGGTTTGGGTTAGGGTTAGAGTACGGGGTAGGGATAGTGTTAGGGTTAGGGTTAGGGTTAGGGTTAGAGTACGGTTTAGGGTTAGTGTTAGGGTTAGGGTTAGGCTTAGGGTACGGGTTAGGGTTAGGTTTAGGGTCAGGGTTAGGTTTAGGGATAGGGTTATGATACGGGTTAGGGTTAGGGTTGGGGTTATGGTACGGGTTAGTTTTAGGGTTGGGGTACGGGTTAGGGTTACGGTTAAGGTTAGGGTTAGTGTTAGGTTATGGGTTAGGGTTAGGGGATGGGTAAGGGTTATGGTTAGGTTTACGGTTAGGTTTAGGTTTAGGGTGCGGGTTAACCTTAGGGTTAGGTTTTAGGTTAGCGCTAGGGTATGGGTTAGGGTTATTCTTAGGGTTTGGGTACGGGTTAGGGTTAGAGTTAGGGTATGGGATAGGGTTGGGTACGAGTTAGGACAAGGGTTAGGGTTAGGTTTAGGGTACGGGATAGGATTAGGGTTAGGTTTAGTGTTAGGGTTAGGGTATGGGTTAGGTTTAGGGTACTGGTTAGGGTTAGGGTTAGGGTCAGGGTTAGAGTACGGGTTTGGGTTAGTGTTATGGTATGGGTTAGTTTTACCATTTGGTACGGGTTAGGGTAAGGGTTAGGGTTAGGGTTAGGGGTTAGGGTTAGAGTTAGTGTTAGGCTACGGGATAGGGTTAGAGTATGGGTTAGGGTTAGGTTTAGGGTTAGGGTTAGGTTTAGGGTTATATTACGGGTTAGGGTTAGAGTTAGGGTTAGGTTTAGGGTTAGAGTACCAGTTAGGGATAGTGTTAGGGTTAGGGTTAGTGTTAGGGTACGGGTTAGGTTTAGAGTACGGGTTAGGGTTACGTTTAGAGTTAGGGTTAGGGTTAGAGTACGGGTTAGGGTTAGTGTTAGGTTTAGGGTTAGGGTTAGGGTTACAGTATGGATAGGTTAGGGTTAGGGTTAGGGTTAGGGTATGGGTTAGGGTTAGGTTTATGGTCAGGGTTAGGATTAGGGATAGGGTTATGTTATGGGTTAGGGTTAGGGTTGGGGTTACGGTACGGGTTAGTTTTAGGGTTAGGGTATGTGTTAGGGTTATGGTTACGGTTAGGGTTAGTGTTAGGTTATGGGTTAGGGTTAGGGATTGGGTAAGGGTTATGGTTAGGTTTACGGTTAGGTTTAGGTTTAGGATGCGGGTTAGGCTAGGGTTAGGGTTAGGGTTAGCGCTAGGGTATGGTTAGGGTTACTCTTAGTGTTTGGGTACGGGTTAGGGTTAGGGTTATGGTACGGGATAGGTTTGGGTACGGCTTAGGACAAGGGTTAGGGTTAGGTTTAGTGTCCGGGATAGGGTTAGGGTTGGGTTTAGGGTTAGGGTTAGGGTATGGGTTAGGTTTACGGTACGGGTTAGGGTTTGGGTTAGGGTCAGTGTTAGGGTTAGGGTTATTGTACGAGTTAGGGTTAGGGTTAGGTTAAGGGTACGGGTTAGTGTTTGGGTTACGGTTAGTGTTAGAGTATGGGGTAGGGTTAGTTTTAGGGTTAGGTTTAGGGTTAGGGTACGGATTAGATTTAGAGTTAGTGTTATTGTTAGAGGACGGGGTAGGGTTAGGGTTAGGGTTAGAGTACGGATAGGGTTAGGGTTAGGGTTAGGGTACGGGTTAGGGTTAGGGTACGGGTTAGGTTTAGGGTCAGTGTTAGGGTTAGGATAAGAGTTAGGGTTAGGTTTAGTGTACGATTAAGTGTTATGGTTAGGTTTAGGGTTAGGGTTAAGTTTAGGGTGCGGTTTAGGGTTATGGTTAGTGTTAGGGTTAGGGTTAGAGTACGGGTTTGGTTTAGTCTTAGGGTACGGGTTAGGTTTACCTTTTGAGTACGGGTTAGAGTTACGGTTAGGGTTAGGGGTTAGGGTTAGAGTTAGTGTTAGGCTACGGTATAGGGTTAGAATACGGGTTAGGGTTAGGTTTAGGGTTAGGGTTAGGTTTAGGGTTATAGTACGGGTTAGGGTTACAGTAGGGTTAGGTTTAGGTTTAGAGTACGGGTTAGGGATAGTGTTACGGTTAGGGTTAGTGTTAGGATACGGCTTAGGGTTAGTGTACGGGTTAGGGTTACGTTTAGGTTTAGGGTTAGGGTTAGAGTACGGGTTAGGGTTAGTGTTAGGGTTATGGTTAGGGTTCGGGTTAGAGTACGGATAGGTTTAGGGTTACGGTTATGGTTAGGGTACGGGTTAGGGTTAGGTTTAGGTTTCGGGATTGGGTTAGCGTATGGGTTAAGTTTAGGTTTAGGGTTAGGTTTAGGTACGGGTTAGGGTTAGGGTACGGGTTAGGGTTTGGTTTAGGTGAGGGTTAGGGTTAGGGTTAGGGTACAGTTTAGGGTTAGGTTTAGGGTCAGGGTTAGCGTTAGAGACAGGGTTAGGGTACGGGTTAGGGTTAGGGTTCGGGTTAGGGTACGGGTTAGTTTTAGGGTTAGGGTACTGTCAGGTATACGGTTAAGTTTAGGGTTAGGGTTAGGGTTATAGTACGGGTTAGGGTTACAGTACGGGTGAGGGTTAGGTTTAGGGTTAGGGTTAGAGTACGGTTAGGGTTAGTGTTAGGGTTAGGTTTACGGTTAGGCTTAGAGTCCAGGTTAGGGTTAGTGTTAGGTTAAGGGTTAGGGTTAGGGTTAGGGTTAGGGTATGGGTTAGGATTAGGGTTTGGGTGAGGGTTAGTGTACAGGGTAAGGTTAGTGTTAGGGTTAGAAGTAGGGTTAGGGTTAGGGTACGGGTTAGGGTTAGAGTTAGGGTGAGTGTTAGAATACGGGGTAGGGTTAGTGTTAGCGTTAGTGTTAGTGTTAATGTATGGGTTAGGCTTAGGGTTAGGTTTAGGGTTAGGTTACGGGTTAGGGTTAGGTTTAGGGTACGGGATAGGGTTTGGGTTAGGTTTAGGGTTAGGGTAAGGTTATGGATTAGGGTTAGGGTTAGGGTTAGGGTATGGGTTAGGGTTAGGGTACGGGTAATGGTTATGGTTAGTGTTAGGGTTAGGTTTAGGTTTAGTGTGCGGGTTAGGGTTAGGGTTAGGGTTAGGGTTAGGGTTAGCGCTATGGTATGGGTTAGGGTTATTCTTAGGTTTGGGTACGGGTTAGGGTTAGAGTTAGGGTGCGGAATAGCGTTGGGTACGGGTTAGGACAAGGGTTAGGGTTAGGTTAGGGTACGGGATAGGATTAGGGTTAGGTTTAGTGTTAGGGTTAGGGTATGGGTTAGGTTTAGGGTACGGGTTAGGGTTAGGGTGACGGTCAGGGTTAGGGCTAGGGAACGAGTTAGGGTTAGGGTTAGGTTTAGCGTATCGGTTAGGGTTACGGTTAGGGTTAGTGTTCGGGGTAGGGTTAGTGTTAGGGTTAGGTTTAGGTTTAGGTTACGGGTTAGGGTTAGAGTTAGGGTTAGGGTTAGAGTATGAATAGGGTTAGGGTTAGGGTTAGGGTTAGGGTACGGGTTAGGGTTAGGGTATGGGTTAGGGTTAGGTCATTGTTAGTGTTAGGGTACGAGTTAGGGTTCGGGTTAGGTACGGTTAAGGGTTATGGTTGGGGTTAGGGTTAGGGTTAAGTTTAGGGTGCGGTTTAGGGTTAGGGTTAGGATTAGGGTTAGGGTTAGAGTACGGGTTTGGGTTAGTGTTAGGGTACAGGTTAGTTTTACCGTTTGGTACGGGTTAGGGTTACGGTTAGGGGTTAGGGTTAGAGTTAGTGTTAGGCTACGGGATAGGGTTAGGGTATGGGTTAGGGTTAGGTTTAGGGTTAGGTTTAAGTTTAGGTTTATAGTACTGGTTAGGGTTAGATTTAGGGTTAGGTTTAGGGATAGAGTACCGGTTAGGGATAGTGTTAGGGTTAGGGTTAGTGTTAGGGTACGGGTTAGGGTTACGTTTAGAGTGAGGGTTAGGGTTAGAGTACGGGTTAGGGTTAGTGTTAGGTTTAGGGTTAGGGTTAGGGTTAGAGTACGGGTAGGGTTAGGGTTAGGGTACAGGTTAGGGTTAGGTTTAGGGTACAAGATAGGGTTAGCGTATGGGTTAAGTTTAGGGTTAGGGTTAGGTTTAGGTTATTGGTTAGGTTTAGGGTATGGGTAAGGGTAGTTTTAGGTGAGGGTTAGGGTTAGGTTTAGGGTACGGGTTAGGGTTCGGTTTAGGGTCAGGGTTAGCATTAGGGATAGGGTTAGGGTACGGGTTAGGGTTAGGGTTGGGTTAGGGTACGGGTAAGTTTTAGGGTTAGGGTTCGGGTAAGGGTTACGGTTAGTTTAGGGTTAGGGTTAGGGTTATGGTACGGGTTAGGGTTATAGTACGTGTTAGGGTTAGGGAGAGGGTTAGGTTTAGGTTTAGAGTACGGTTAGAGTTAGGGTTAGGGTTAGTGTTAGGGTTAGGGTTAGTGTTAGGGTAAGGGTTATGGTTCGGGTTAGGGTTATGTTACGGTTTAGGGTTAGGGTTTGGGTTAGGGTTAGAGTAAGGGGTAGGGATAGGGTTAGGGTTAGAGTACGGATAGGGTTAGGGTTAGGCTTAGGGTTAGGGTACGGGTTAGGTTTAGGGTATGGGTTAGGGTTAGGGTCATTGTTAGTGTTAGGGTACAGGTTAGGGTTAGGGTTAGTTACGGTTAAGGGTTATGGTTGGGGTTAGGGTTAGGGTTAAGTTTAGGGTGCGGGTTAGGGTTAGGTTAAGGGTTAGGGTTAGAGTATGGTTTTGGGTTAGTGTTAGGGTACGGGTTAGTTTTACCGTTTGGGTACGGTTTAGGGTAAGGGTTAGGGTTAGGTTTAGGGTACGGGAAAAGGTTAGTGTACGGGTTAAGTTTACGGTTAGGGTTAGGTTTAGGTTATGGGTTAGAGTTAGGGTACGGGTGAGGGTTAGGTTTAGGTGCGGGTTAGGGTTAGTGTACGGGTTAGGGTTAGGTTTAGGGTCAGGTTTAGGGTTAGGGTACGTGTTAGGTTTAGGGTTTAGGTACGGGTTAGGGTTACGTTTAGGGTTAGGGTACGGGTTAGGTTTAGGTTTAGGGTTAGGGTAAGGGTTAGTGTTAGGGTACGGGATAGGTTTAGAGTACGGGTTAGGGTTACGTTTAGGGTTAGGGTACGGGCTAGGTTTAGGGTTAGGGTAAAGGTTAGTGTTAGGGTACGGGTTAGGTTTAGAGTACGGCTTAGGGTTAGCTTTAGGGTTAGGTTTAGATTTAGAGTATGGTTTAGGGTTAGTGTTAGTGTTAGGGTTAGGGTTAGTGTACGGATAGGGTTAGTGTTAGGGTTAGGGTACAGGTTAGGGTTAGGTTACAGGTTAGGGATAGGTTTAGGGTACGGGATAGGGTTAGTGTACGGGATAAGTTTAAGGTGTGGTTTAGGTTAGGTTACGGGTTAGGGTTAGGTTTAGGTGCGTGTTAGGCTTAGGGTACAGGTTAGGCTTAGGTTTAGGGACAGGGTTAGGTTTAGGGATAGGGTTATGATACGGGTTAGGGTTAGGGTTAGGGTTATGTGACGGGTTAGTTTTAGGGTTAGGGTACGGGTTAGGGTTACGGTTAGGGTTAGGGTTCGGGTTAGAGTTCAGGGTAGGGTTAGTGTTAGTGTTAGGTTTAGGGTTAGGGTATGGGTTAGGGTTAGAGTTAGGATTAGGGTTAGAGTACGGGGTTGGTTTAGGGTTAGGGTTAGAGTACGGATTGGGTTAGGGTTAGGGTTAGGGTTAGGGTTAGGGTACGGGTTAGGGTTAGGGTATGGGTTAGGGTTAGGGTCATTGTTAGTGTTAGGGTACGAGTTAGGGTTCGGGTTAGGTACGGTTAAGGGTTATGGTTGGGGTTAGGGTTAGGGTAAGTTTAGGGTGCGGTTTAGGGGTAGGGTTAGGGTTAGGGTTAGGGTTAGGGTTAGGGTTAGGGTCAGGGTTAGGGTTAGGGAACGAGTTAGGGTTAGGGTTAGGTTTAGGGTACGGGTTAGGGTTACGGTTAGGGTTAGGGTTCGGGTTAGAGTACGGGGTAGGGTTAGTGTTAGGGTTAGGTTTAGGGTTAGGGTACGGGTTAGGGTTAGATTTAGGGTTAGGGTTAGAGTACGGGATAGCTTTAGGGTTAGGGTTAGAGTACGGATTGGGTTAGGGTTAGGGTTAGGGTTAGGGTTAGGGTACGGGTTAGGGTTAGGGTATGGGTTAGGGTTAGGGTCTTTGGTAGTGTTAGGGTATGAGTTAGGGTTCGGGTTAGGTACGGTTAAGGGTTATGGTTGGGGTTATGGTTAGGGTTAAGTTTAGGGTGCGGTTTAGGGTTAGGTTTAGGGTTATGGTTAGAGTACGGGTTTGGCTTAGTGTTAGGGTATGGGTTAGTTTTACCGTTTGGGTACGGGTTAGGGTAAGGGTTAGGGTTAGGGTAAGTGTTAGGGGTTAGGGTTAGAGTAAGTGTTAGGCTCCGGGATAGGGTTGGAGTATGGGTTAGGGTAAGGTTTAGGCTTAGGGTTAGGTTTAGGGTTATAGTACGGGTTAGGGTTAGAGTTAGGTTTAGGTTTAGGGTTAGAGTACCGGTTAGGGATAGTGTTGGGGTTAGGGTTAGTGTTAGGGTACGGGTTAGGTTTAGAGTACGGGTTACGGTTACGTTTAGAGTTAGGGTTAGTGTTAGAGTACGGGTTACGTTTAGTGTTAGGTTTAGGGTTAGGGTTAGGGTTAGAGTACGGATAGGTTTTAGGGTTAGGGTTAGGGTTAGGGTACGGGTTAGGGTTAGGTTTAGGGTACGGGATAGGGTTAGCGTATGGGTTAAGTTTAGGGTTAGGGTTAGGTTTAGGTTATGGGTTAGGTTTAGGGTATGGGTTAGGGTTAGGGGTTAGGGTTAGAGTTAGTGTTAGGCTACGGGATAGGTTTAGAGTATGGGTTAGGGTTAGGTTTAGGGTTAGGGTTAGGTTTAGGGTTATAGTACGTGTTAGGGTTAGAGTTAGGGTTAGGTTTAGGTTTAGAGTACCGGTTAGGGATAGTGTTAGGGTTAGGGTTAGTGTTAGGGTACGGGTTAGGGTTAGAGTACGGGTTAGGGTTACGTTTAGAGTTAGGTTTAGGGTTAGAGTACGGGTTAGGGTTAGTGTTAGGTTTAGGGTTAGGGTTAGGGTTAGAGTACGGATAGATTTAGGGTTAGGGTTAGGGTTAGGGTGCGGGTTAGGGTTAGGTTTAGTGTACAAGATTGGTTAGCGTATGGGTTAAGTATAGGGTTAGGGTTAGGTTTAGGTTATGGGTTAGGTTTAGGGTACTGGTTAGGGTTAGGTTTACGTGAGGGTTAGGGTTAGGGTATGGGTTAGGGTTCGGTTTAGGGTCAGGGTTAGCGTTAGGGATAGGGTTAGGGTACGGGTTAGGGTTAGGGTTGGGGTTAGGGTACGGGTAATTTTTATGGTTATGGTTCGGGTCTGGGTTACGGTTAAGTTTAGGGTTAGTGTTAGCGTTATGGTACGGGTTAGGGTTACAGTACGTGTTAGCGTTAGGGAGAGGGTTAGGTTTAGGTTTAGAGTACGGTAGAGTTAGGGTTAGGGTTAGTGTTAGGGTTAGGGTTAGGGTTAGTGTTAGGGTAAGGGTTAGGTTTCGGGTTAGGGTTATGGTACGGGTTAGGGTTAGGGTTTGGGTTAGGGTTAGAGTACGGGGTAGGGATAGTGTTAGGGTTAGGGTTAGGGTACGGTTTAGGGTTAGTGTTAGGGTTAGGGTTAGGCTTAGGGTACGGGTTAGGGTTAGGTTTAGGGTCAGGGTTAGGTTTAGGGATAGGGTTATGATACGGGTTAGGGTTAGGGTTGGGGTTATGGTACGGGTTAGTTTTAGGGTTGGGGTACGGGTTAGGGTTACGGTTAAGGTTAGGGTTAGTGTTAGGTTATGGGTTAGGGTTAGGGGATGGGTAAGGGTTATGGTTAGGTTTACGGTTAGGTTTAGGTTTAGGGTGCGGGTTAACCTTAGGGTTAGGTTTTAGGTTAGCGCTAGGGTATGGGTTAGGGTTATTCTTAGGGTTTGGGTACGGGTTAGGGTTAGAGTTAGGGTATGGGATAGGGTTGGGTACGAGTTAGGACAAGGGTTAGGGTTAGGTTTAGGGTACGGGATAGGATTAGGGTTAGGTTTAGTGTTAGGGTTAGGGTATGGGTTAGGTTTAGGGTACTGGTTAGGGTTAGGGTTAGGGTCAGGGTTAGAGTACGGGTTTGGGTTAGTGTTATGGTATGGGTTAGTTTTACCATTTGGTACGGGTTAGGGTAAGGGTTAGGGTTAGGGTTAGGGGTTAGGGTTAGAGTTAGTGTTAGGCTACGGGATAGGGTTAGAGTATGGGTTAGGGTTAGGTTTAGGGTTAGGGTTAGGTTTAGGGTTATATTACGGGTTAGGGTTAGAGTTAGGGTTAGGTTTAGGGTTAGAGTACCAGTTAGGGATAGTGTTAGGGTTAGGGTTAGTGTTAGGGTACGGGTTAGGTTTAGAGTACGGGTTAGGGTTACGTTTAGAGTTAGGGTTAGGGTTAGAGTACGGGTTAGGGTTAGTGTTAGGTTTAGGGTTAGGGTTAGGGTTACAGTATGGATAGGTTAGGGTTAGGGTTAGGGTTAGGGTATGGGTTAGGGTTAGGTTTATGGTCAGGGTTAGGATTAGGGATAGGGTTATGTTATGGGTTAGGGTTAGGGTTGGGGTTACGGTACGGGTTAGTTTTAGGGTTAGGGTATGTGTTAGGGTTATGGTTACGGTTAGGGTTAGTGTTAGGTTATGGGTTAGGGTTAGGGATTGGGTAAGGGTTATGGTTAGGT
Source organism: Urocyon cinereoargenteus (assembly GCA_032313775.1). Lineage (NCBI taxonomy): Eukaryota > Metazoa > Chordata > Mammalia > Carnivora > Canidae > Urocyon > Urocyon cinereoargenteus. The sequence continues at coordinate 5,292,429 of JAVLSZ010000034.1, forward strand.
TTACGGTTAGGTTTAGGTTTAGGATGCGGGTTAGGCTAGGGTTAGGGTTAGGGTTAGCGCTAGGGTATGGTTAGGGTTACTCTTAGTGTTTGGGTACGGGTTAGGGTTAGGGTTATGGTACGGGATAGGTTTGGGTACGGCTTAGGACAAGGGTTAGGGTTAGGTTTAGTGTCCGGGATAGGGTTAGGGTTGGGTTTAGGGTTAGGGTTAGGGTATGGGTTAGGTTTACGGTACGGGTTAGGGTTTGGGTTAGGGTCAGTGTTAGGGTTAGGGTTATTGTACGAGTTAGGGTTAGGGTTAGGTTAAGGGTACGGGTTAGTGTTTGGGTTACGGTTAGTGTTAGAGTACGGGGTAGGGTTAGTTTTAGGGTTAGGTTTAGGGTTAGGGTACGGATTAGATTTAGAGTTAGTGTTATTGTTAGAGGACGGGGTAGGGTTAGGGTTAGGGTTAGAGTACGGATAGGGTTAGGGTTAGGGTTAGGGTACGGGTTAGGGTTAGGGTACGGGTTAGGTTTAGGGTCAGTGTTAGGGTTAGGATAAGAGTTAGGGTTAGGTTTAGCGTACGATTAAGTGTTATGGTTAGGTTTAGGGTTAGGGTTAAGTTTAGGGTGCGGTTTAGGGTTATGGTTAGTGTTAGGGTTAGGGTTAGAGTACGGGTTTGGTTTAGTCTTAGGGTACGGGTTAGGTTTACCTTTTGAGTACGGGTTAGAGTTACGGTTAGGGTTAGGGGTTAGGGTTAGAGTTAGTGTTAGGCTACGGTATAGGGTTAGAATACGGGTTAGGGTTAGGTTTAGGGTTAGGGTTAGGTTTAGGGTTATAGTACGGGTTAGGGTTACAGTAGGGTTAGGTTTAGGTTTAGAGTACGGGTTAGGGATAGTGTTACGGTTAGGGTTAGTGTTAGGATACGGCTTAGGGTTAGTGTACGGGTTAGGGTTACGTTTAGGTTTAGGGTTAGGGTTAGAGTACGGGTTAGGGTTAGTGTTAGGGTTATGGTTAGGGTTCGGGTTAGAGTACGGATAGGTTTAGGGTTACGGTTAGGGTTAGGGTACGGGTTAGGGTTAGGTTTAGGTTTCGGGATTGGGTTAGCATATGGGTTAAGTTTAGGTTTAGGGTTAGGTTTAGGTACGGGTTAGGGTTAGGGTACGGGTTAGGGTTTGGTTTAGGTGAGGGTTAGGGTTAGGGTTAGGGTACAGTTTAGGGTTAGGTTTAGGGTCAGGGTTAGCGTTAGAGACAGGGTTAGGGTACGGGTTAGGGTTAGGGTTCGGGTTAGGGTACGGGTTAGTTTTAGGGTTAGGGTACTGTCAGGTATACGGTTAAGTTTAGGGTTAGGGTTAGGGTTATAGTACGGGTTAGGGTTACAGTACGGGTGAGGGTTAGGTTTAGGGTTAGGGTTAGAGTACGGTTAGGGTTAGTGTTAGGGTTAGGTTTACGGTTAGGCTTAGAGTCCAGGTTAGGGTTAGTGTTAGGTTAAGGGTTAGGGTTAGGGTTAGGGTTAGGGTATGGGTTAGGATTAGGGTTTGGGTGAGGGTTAGTGTACAGGGTAAGGTTAGTGTTAGGGTTAGAAGTAGGGTTAGGGTTAGGGTACGGGTTAGGGTTAGAGTTAGGGTGAGTGTTAGAATACGGGGTAGGGTTAGTGTTAGCGTTAGTGTTAGTGTTAATGTATGGGTTAGGCTTAGGGTTAGGTTTAGGGTTAGGTTACGGGTTAGGGTTAGGTTTAGGGTACGGGATAGGGTTTGGGTTAGGTTTAGGGTTAGGGTAAGGTTATGGATTAGGGTTAGGGTTAGGGTTAGGGTATGGGTTAGGGTTAGGGTATGGGTAATGGTTATGGTTAGTGTTAGGGTTAGGTTTAGGTTTAGTGTGCGGGTTAGGGTTAGGGTTAGGGTTAGGGTTAGGGTTAGCGCTATGGTATGGGTTAGGGTTATTCTTAGGTTTGGGTACGGGTTAGGGTTAGAGTTAGGGTGCGGAATAGCGTTGGGTACGGGTTAGGACAAGGGTTAGGGTTAGGTTAGGGTACGGGATAGGATTAGGGTTAGGTTTAGTGTTAGGGTTAGGGTATGTGTTAGGCTTAGGGTACGGGTTAGGGTTAGGGTGACGGTCAGGGTTAGGGCTAGGGAACGAGTTAGGGTTAGGGTTAGGTTTAGCGTATCGGTTAGGGTTACGGTTAGGGTTAGTGTTCGGGGTAGGGTTAGTGTTAGGGTTAGGTTTAGGTTTAGGTTACGGGTTAGGGTTAGAGTTAGGGTTAGGGTTAGAGTATGAATAGGGTTAGGGTTAGGGTTAGGGTTAGGGTTAGGGTACGGGTTAGGGTTAGGGTATGGGTTAGGGTTAGGTCATTGTTAGTGTTAGGGTACGAGTTAGGGTTCGGGTTAGGTACGGTTAAGGGTTATGGTTGGGGTTAGGGTTAGGGTTAAGTTTAGGGTGCGGTTTAGGGTTAGGGTTAGGATTAGGGTTAGGGTTAGAGTACGGGTTTGGGTTAGTGTTAGGGTACAGGTTAGTTTTACCGTTTGGTACGGGTTAGGGTAAGGGTTAGGGTTAGGGTTACGGTTAGGGGTTAGGGTTAGAGTTAGTGTTAGGCTACGGGATAGGGTTAGGGTATGGGTTAGGGTTAGGTTTAGGGTTAGGTTTAAGTTTAGGTTTATAGTACTGGTTAGGGTTAGATTTAGGGTTAGGTTTAGGGATAGAGTACCGGTTAGGGATAGTGTTAGGGTTAGGGTTAGTGTTAGGGTACGGGTTAGGGTTACGTTTAGAGTGAGGGTTAGGGTTAGAGTACGGGTTAGGGTTAGTGTTAGGTTTAGGGTTAGGGTTAGGGTTAGAGTACGGGTAGGGTTAGGGTTAGGGTACGGGTTAGGGTTAAGTTTAGGGTACAAGATAGGGTTAGCGTATGGGTTAAGTTTAGGGTTAGGGTTAGGTTTAGGTTATTGGTTAGGTTTAGGGTATGGGTAAGGGTAGTTTTAGGTGAGGGTTAGGGTTAGGTTTAGGGTACGGGTTAGGGTTCAGTTTAGGGTCAGGGTTAGCATTAGGGATAGGGTTAGGGTACGGGTTAGGGTTAGGGTTGGGGTTAGGGTACGGGTAAGTTTTAGGGTTAGGGTTCGGGTAAGGGTTACGGTTAAGTTTAGGGTTAGGGTTAGGGTTATGGTACGGGTTAGGGTTACAGTACGTGTTAGGGTTAGGGAGAGGGTTAGGTTTAGGTTTAGAGTACGGTTAGAGTTAGGGTTAGGGTTAGTGTTAGGGTAAGGGTTATGGTTCGGGTTAGGGTTATGTTACGGGTTAGGGTTAGGGTTTGGGTTAGGGTTAGAGTAAGGGGTAGGGATAGGGTTAGGGTTAGAGTACGGATAGGGTTAGGGTTAGGCTTAGGGTTAGGGTACGGGTTAGGTTTAGGGTATGGGTTAGGGTTAGGGTCATTGTTAGTGTTAGGGTACAGGTTAGGGTTAGGGTTAGTTACGGTTAAGGGTTATGGTTGGGGTTAGGGTTAGGGTTAAGTTTAGGGTGCGGGTTAGGGTTAGTTTAAGGGTTAGGGTTAGAGTATGGTTTTGGGTTAGTGTTAGGGTATGGGTTAGTTTTACCGTTTGGGTATGGTTTAGGGTAAGGGTTAGGGTTAGGTTTAGGGTACGGGAAAAGGTTAGTGTACGGGTTAAGTTTACGGTTAGGGTTAGGTTTAGGTTATGGGTTAGAGTTAGGGTACGGGTGAGGGTTAGGTTTAGGTGCGGGTTAGGGTTAGGGTATGGGTTAGGGTTAGGTTTAGGGTCAGGTTTAGGGTTAGGGTACGTGTTAGGGTTAGGGTTTAGGTACGGGTTAGGGTTACGTTTAGGGTTAGGGTACGGGTTAGGTTTAGGTTTAGGGTTAGGGTAAGGGTTAGTGTTAGGGTACGGGATAGGTTTAGAATACGGGTTAGGGTTACGTTTAGGTTTAGGGTACGGGCTAGGTTTAGGGTTAGGGTAAAGGTTAGTGTTAGGGTACGGGTTAGGTTTAGAGTACGGCTTAGGGTTAGCTTTAGGGTTAGGTTTAGGTTTAGAGTATGGTTTAGGGTTAGTGTTAGTGTTAGGGTTAGGGTTAGTGTACGGATAGGGTTAGGGTTAGGGTTAGGGTACAGGTTAGGGTTAGGTTACAGGTTAGGGATAGGTTTAGGGTACGGGATAGGGTTAGTGTACGGGATAAGTTTAAGGTGTGGTTTAGGTTAGGTTACGGGTTAGGGTTAGGTTTAGGTGCGTGTTAGGCTTAGGGTACAGGTTAGGCTTAGGTTTAGGGACAGGTTTAGGTTTAGGGATAGGGTTATGATACGGGTTAGGGTTAGGGTTAGGGTTATGTGACGGGTTAGTTTTAGGGTTAGTGTACGGGTTAGGGTTACGGTTAGGGTTAGGGTTCGGGTTAGAGTTCAGGGTAGGGTTAGTGTTAGTGTTAGGTTTAGGGTTAGGGTATGGGTTAGGGTTAGAGTTAGGGTTAGGGTTAGAGTACGGGGTAGGTTTAGGGTTAGGGTTAGAGTACGGATTGGGTTAGGGTTAGGGTTAGGGTTAGGGTACGGGTTAGGGTTAGGGTATGGGTTAGGGTTAGGGTCATTGTTAGTGTTAGGGTACGAGTTAGGGTTCGGGTTAGTTACGGTTAAGGGTTATGGTTGGGGTTAGGGTTAGGGTAAGTTTAGGGTGCGGTTTAGGGGTAGGGTTAGGGTTAGGGTTAGGGTTATGGTTAGGGTCAGGGTTAGGGTTGGGAACGAGTTAGGTTTAGGGTTAGGTTTAGGGTACGGGTTAGGGTTACGGTTAGGTTTAGGGTTCGGGTTAGAGTACGGGGTAGGCTTAGTGTTAGGGTTAGGTTTAGGGTTAGGGTACGGGTTAGGGTTAGATTTAGGGTTAGGGTTAGAGTACGGGGTAGCTTTAGGGTTAGGGTTAGAGTACGGGGTAGCTTTAGGGTTAGGGTTAGAGTACGGTTTGGGTTAGGGTTAGGGTTAGGGTTAGGGTACGGGTTAGGGTTAGGGTATGGGTTAGGGTTAGGGTCTTTGGTAGTGTTAGGGTACGAGTTAGGGTTCGGGTTAGGTACGGTTAAGGGTTATGGTTGGGGTTATGGTTAGGGTTAAGTTTAGGGTGCGGTTTAGGGTTAGGGTTAGGGTTAGGGTTAGGTTTAGGGTTATGGTTAGAGTACGGGTTTGGCTTAGTGTTAGGGTACGGGTTAGTTTTACCGTTTGGGTACGGGTTAGGGTAAGGGTTAGGGTTAGGGTTAGTGTTAGGGGTTAGGGTTAGAGTAAGTGTTAGGCTCCGGGATAGGGTTGGAGTATGGGTTAGGGTAAGGTTTAGGCTTAGGGTTAGGTTTAGGGTTATAGTACGGGTTAGGGTTAGAGTTAGGTTTAGGTTTAGGGTTAGAGTACCGGTTAGGGATAGTGTTGGGGTTAGGGTTAGTGTTAGGGTACGGGTTAGGGTTAGAGTACGGGTTACGGTTACGTTTAGAGTTAGGGTTAGTGTTAGAGTACGGGTTACGGTTAGTGTTAGGTTTAGGGTTAGGGTTAGGGTTAGAGTACGGATAGGTTTTAGGGTTAGGGTTAGGGTTAGGGTACGGGTTAGGGTTAGGTTTAGGGTACGGGATAGGGTTAGCGTATGGGTTAAGTTTAGGGTTAGGGTTAGGTTTAGGTTATGGGTTAGGTTTAGGGTATGGGTTAGGGTTAGGTTTAGGTGAGGGTTAGGGTTAGGGTTAGGGTACGGGTTAGGTTTCGGTTTAGCGTCAGGGTTAGCGTTAGGGATAGGGTTAGTGTACGGGTTAGGGTTAGGGTTGGGGTTAGGGTACGGCTAAGTTTTAGGGTTAGGGTTCGGGTCAGGGAGACGGTTAAGTTTAGGGTTAGGTTTAGGGTTATGGTACGGGTTAGGGTTACAATACGTGTTAGGGTTAGGGAGAGAGTTATGTTTAGGTTTAGAGTACGGTTAGAGATAGTGTTAGGGTTAGTGATAGGGTTAGGGTTAGTGTTAGGGTAAGGGTTAGGGTTCGGGTTAGGGTTATGGTACGGGTTAGGGTTAGGGTTTGGGTTAGGGTTAGAGTACGGGTTAGGAATTTTTTTAGGGTTAGGGTTAGGGTTAGGGTTAGGGTTAGAGTACGGGTTAGGGTTAGTGTTAGGGTTAGGGTTAGGGTTAGGGTACGGGTACGGGTAAGGATTAGGGTTTGGGTTAGGGGTAGAGTACGGGTTAGGGATAGTGTTGGGGTTAGATTTAGGTACGGGTTAGGGTTAGGGTAGGATTAGGGTGTGGGTTAGGGTGTGGGTTAGGCTTAGGGTACGGATTAGGATTAGGGTTAGGGTACGGCTTAGGGTTAGGTTTAGGGTACAGGTTAGGGTTAGGTTTAGGGTTAGGGTATGAGTTAGGTTTAGGGTATGGGATAGGGTTAGGGTGAGGGTTAGGGTTAGGGTAGAGTACGGTACGGGTAAAGGTTAGGGTTAGAGTACGGGTTAGGGTTATTGTTAGGGTTAGGTTTAGGGTTAGGGTATGGGTACGGGTTAGGGTTAGGGTTTGGGTTAGCGTTAGAGTACGGGGTAGGGATAGTGTTAGGGTTAGGGTTAGGGTTTGGGTTAGGGTATGGGTTAGGGTTAGAGTTAGGGTTAGGGTTAGAGTACGGGATACGTTAGTGTTAGTATTAGGGTTAGGGTTAATGTACGGGTTAGGCTTACGGTTAGGTTTAGGGTGAGGTTACGAGTTAGGGTTAGGTTTAGGGTACGGGATAGGGTTAGCGTAGGGGTAAAGTTAGGGTTAGGGTTAGGATTAGGTTATGGGTTAGGGTTAGGATTAGGTATGGGTTAGAGTTAGGGTTAGGGTTAGGGTACGGGTTAGGGATAGGTTTGGGGTTAGGGTACGGGTTAATTTTAGGATTAGGGTACTGGTCAGGGTTACGGTTAAATTTAGGGATAGGTTTAGGGTATGGGTTAGCGTTAGTGTACGGGTAATGGTTATGGTTAGTGTTAAGGTTAGGTTTAGGTTTAGGGTGCGGTTTAGGGTTAGGGTTAGGTTACGATATAGGGTTGGGTAAGGGTTTGGTCAAGGGTTAGGGTTAGGTTTAGGTACAGGTTAGGGTTAGGGTTAGGATTAGGGTTAGCGTTAGGGTATGGGTTAGGCTTAGGGTGCGGGTTAGGATTAGGGTTAGGTTACGGGATAGGGTTAGGTTTAGGGTACAGGTTACGGTTAGGTTTGGTGTTAGGGTATGGGTTAGGTTTAGGGTACGGGTTAGGGTTAGGGTTAGGGTAAGTTTTAGTGTTAGTGTACGAGTTAGGGTTAGGGTATGGGTTAGGGTGAGGGGTAGGGTATGGGTTAGCTTTATGGTTAGGGTTAGGATTAGGGTTAGGGTTATGGTATGCATTAGCGAACAGGTTAGTGTTAGCTTTAGGTTACGGGTGAGGGTACGGGTTAGGTTTAGGATTAAGGTACGTGTAATGGTACGAGTTAGGGTTAGGGTACGGGTTAGGGTTAGTGTACGGGATAGGGTTAGGATTAGGGTTAGTGTTAGTGTAAAGGTACAGGTTAGCGTTAGGGTTAGGGTACGGGATAGGTTGAAGATATGGTTTACGTCTAGATTTAGGGTTTGGTTTAGTGTGTGGGTTAGGTTTAGGCATCGGGTTAGGGTTAGTGTACGTGTTAGGGATTTGTACGGGTTAGGGTTAGTTTTAGGTTTATGGTACGGGTTAGGGTTAGGGTTAGAGTAAGGTTTAGGATGCGGGTTAGGGTTAGGGTTAGGGTACGGGATTAGGGTTAGGGTTAGGGTCAGGATTAGGGTTAGGTTTAGGGTTAGGGTTAGGGTACGGGTTAGGGTTAGGGTTAGGTACGGTTTAGGTCTAGGGTTAGGGTTAGGTTTAGGGTGTCCGATAGGGTTAGGCATCGGGTTAGGGATAGGGTACGTGTTAGGGTTAGTGTTAGGGTTATGGTACAGGTTAGGGTTAGGGTACGGGATTAGTTTTAGGGTTAGGGTCAGGGTTAGGTTTAGGTTAAGGTTAGGGTTAGGGTTAGGGTACGAGTTCGGGTTACGGTACGAGTTAGGGATAGGGTTAGGGTTAGGTTTAGGTTTAGGGTTATAGTAGGAGGTTAGGGTTAGTGTTAAGGTTAGGTTTAGGGTTAGAGTACATGTTAGGTTTAGTGTTAGGGTTATGGTTAGTGTTAGGGTTAGGGTTAGGGTTAGAGTATGGGTTAGGGTTAGGTTTAGAGTTAGGGTTAGGTTAGAGTACGGGTTAGGGTTAGTGTAAGGGTTAGGGTTAGGGTTAGCATTAGGGTAAGTTTAGGGTTAGGGTTAGGGTTAGTGTACGTGTTAGGGTTAGGGTTAGGGTTAGGATTAGTGTTAGGGTTACGGTACGGGTTAGGGTTAAGTTTACTGTACGGGATAGTTTTAGTGTACATGTTACATCTAGGGTTAGGGTTAGGTTATGTGTGCGAGTTAGGGTTAGGGTTAGGGTATGTGTTAGGTTTAGTGTTTGGGTACGGGTTAGGGTTACGTTTAGGGTTAGGGTATGGGTTAGGTTTAGGGTTAGGGTAAGGGTTAGTGTTAGGGTACGGGTTAGGGTTAGGGTTAGGTTTAGGGTACGTTTAGGGTTAGGGTTAGGGTTAGGGTTCGGGTTAGGGTTAGTCTACGGGTTAGGGTTAGGGTTAGGGTTAGGGTTAGGGTTAGGGTTACGGTACGGGTTAGGGTTAAGTTTATGGTACACGATAGGTTTAGTGTACGTGTTAGGTCTAGGGTTACGGTTAGTTTTAGTGTGCGGGTTAGGGTTAAGGTTAGGGTACGTGTTAGGGTTAGTGTTTGGGTACGGGTTAGGGTTACCTTTAGGGTTAGGGTACGGGTTAGGGAAAGTGTTAGGGTTAGGGTTAGTGTTAGGGTACGGGTTAGGGTTTGAGTACGGTTTAGGGTTACGTTTAGGTTTAGGGTTAGGGTTAGAGTACAAGTTAGGGTTAGTGTTAGGGTTAGGGTTAGGGTTAGGGTTAGTGTAGGGTTAGTGTTAGGGTTAGGGTTAGGGTTAATGTACGGGTTTGGCTTAGGGTTAGGTTTAGGGTTAGGTTACGGTTTAGGGTTAGGTTTAGGGTACGCGATAGGGTTAGTGTATGGGTTATGTTTAGGGTTAGGGTTAGGTTTAGGTTATGGGTTATGGTTAGGGTATGGGTTAGGGGTAGGGGTAGGGTATGAGTTAGGTTTAGGGTTAGGGTTAGGGCTAGGTTTATGGTATGGGTTAGGGTACAAGTTAGGGTTAGGGTTGAGGTATGGGTAAGGGTATGTTTTAGGGTTAGGGTACGTGTTAGAGTACGGGTTTGCCTTAGTGTGAGGGTACGGGTTAGGTTTGCGTTTGGGTACGGTTTAGGGTAAGGGTGAGGGTTAGGGTTAGGGTTAGGGTTAGGCTATGGGTTAGGGTCAGGATACGGGTTAGGTTAGGGTTAGGGTTAGTGTACGGGTTAGGGTTCGGGTTAGGTTTAGTGTTAGGGTTAGGATACGGGTTAGGGTTCGGGATAGGGTTAGAGTATGGGTTAGGTCTAGGGTTAGGGTTAGCTTTACGGTGCGGTTTTGAGTTAGTCCCTGGGTTAGGGTTAGGGTACAGATTAGGTTTAGAGTACGGGTTAGGGTTATGGTTAGTGTACGCATAGGTTTAGGGTTAGGGTTAGGGTACAGGTTACCTTTAGGTTTAGGTTTAGGGTACGAGATAGGGTTAGCGTACGGGTTAAGTTTAGGGTTAGGGTTAGGTTTAGGTTATGGATTAGGGTTAGGGTACGAGTTAGGGTTAGGTTTAGAGTGCGGGTTACGGTTAGGGTTAGGGTACGGGTTAGGGTTAGGTTTAGGGTCAGGTTTAGGATTAGGGATAGGGTTACGGTATGAGTTAGTGTTATGGTTGGCGTTAGGTTACGGGTTAGGTTTAGGGTTAGTGTACAGGTTAGGGTTATGTTAAATTTAGGTTTAGGGTTAGGGTTAGGGTTTGGGTTAAGTACGGGTTAGCGTTAGGGTTAGGGTTAGGTTTAGGGTTAGGGTTAGTGTACTGGTTAGTGTTAGGGTTAGGGTACGGGTTAGGGTTAGGGTTAGGGTATGGGTTAAGGTTAGGGTTAGGGTTCGGGTTAGGGTTAGTTTACGGCTTAGTGTTAGGGTTGGGGTTAGGGTTAGTGTTAGGGTTATGGTACGGATTAGGGTTAAGGTTAGGGTACAGGATAGGGTTAGTGTACGTGTTAGGTCTAAGGTTAGGGTTAGGTTTCGTGTGCGGGTTAGGTTTAGGGTTAGGGTTAGGGTACGTGTTAGGGTTAGGTTTTCGGTATGGGTTAGGTTTACGTTTAGGGTTAGGGTACGGTTTAGGTTTAGGATTAGGGTAAGGGTTAGGGTCAGTGTAAGGGTTAGGTTTAGGGTTCGGGTTAGGTTTAGGTTTAGGTTTAGGCTTAGGTTTAGGGTGCAGGTTAGGTTTAGGTTTAGGGTTAGTGCTAGGGTATGGGTAAGGGTTACTGTTAGGTTTTGGGTACGGGTTAGGATTAGGGTTAGGGTTAGGTCAAGAGTTAGGTTTAGGTTTAGGGTACGGGTTAGGGTTAGTGTTAGGTTTAGGTTTAGTGTTAGGGTATGGGTTAGGCTTAGGGTACGGGTTAGGGTAAGGGTTAGGGTAGTGTTAGGGTACGTGTTAGGGTTAGGGTTTGGGGACGGTTTAGGGTTGCATTTAGGGTTAGGGTACGGGTTAGGTTTAGGGTAAGGGTAAATAAATGTTAGTGTTAGGGTTCGGGATAGGGTTAGAGTCCGGGTTAGGTTTAGGTTTAGGGTTAGCGTTAGAGTACGGGTTAGGGTTAGTGTTAGAGTTAGGGTTAGGGTTAGTGTACGGATAGGGTATGGGTTAGGGTTAGGGTTAGGGTACAGGTTAGGGTTAGGTTTAGGGTACGGGATAGGGTTAGTGTACGGGTTAAGTTTAGGGTTAGGGTTAGGTTTAGGTGATGGGTTAGTGTTAGGGTACGGGTTAGGGTTAGGTTTAGGTGCGGGTTAGGGTTAGGGTACGGGTTAGGGTCAGTTTTAGGTGAAGGTTAGGGTTAGGGTTAGGATTAGGTACAGGTTAGGGTTAGGTTTAGGGTCAGGGTTAGGGTTAGGGTTAGGTTATGGGTTAGGTTTAGGGTACGGGTTAGGGTTAGGGTTAGGCTCAGGGTTAGGTTTAGGGTTAGGGTACTAATTAGGGTTAGGGTTAGGGTACTGGTTAGAGTTAGGGTTTGGTACAGGGTAGGTTTACAGTACGGGTTAGGGTTAGGGTGAGGTTTAGGGTTAGGGTTAGAATACGGTTAGGGTTAGGGTTAGGGTTAGAGTACATGTTAGGGTTAGTGTTGTTAGGGTTAGGTTTGGGTGATGGGTTAGTGTTAGGGTACGGGTTAGGGTTAGGTTTAGGTGCGGGTTAGGTTTAGGGAACAGGTTAGGGTCAGTTTTAGGTGAGTGTTAGGGTTAGGGTTAGGATTAGGGTACAGGTTAGTGTTAGGTTTAGGGTCAGGGTTAGGGTTAGGGTTAGGGTACGAAGTAGGGTTTGGTTAGGGTACGGGTTAGGTTTAGGGTTTGGGATAGGGTTAGAGTACGGGGTAGGGATTTTCTTAGGGTTAGGGTTAGGGTTAGGGTTAGAGTACGGGTTAGGGTTAGTGTTAGGGTTAGGGTTAGGGTTAGGGTTAGTGTACAGGTTAGTGTTAGGTTTAGGGTACGGGTTAGGTTATGTTTAGGGTTCGGGTACGGGTTAGGGTTAGGGTTAGGGTATGGGTTAAGGTTAGGGTTTGGGTTCGGGTTAGGGTTAGTTTACGGCTTAGTGTTAGGGTTGGGGTTAGGGTTAGTGTTAGGGTTACGGTTCGGGTTAAGGTTAAGGTTAGGGTACAGGATCGGATTAGTGTATGTGTTAGGTCTAAGGTTAGGGTTAGGTTTTGTTTGCGGGTTAGGTTTAGGGTTAGGGTTAGGGTACGTGTTAGGGTTAGGGTTAGGGTTTTGGTACGGGTTAGGTTTACGTTTAGGGTTAGGGTACGGTTTAGGTTTAGGATTAGGTTTAGGGTTAGGGTCAGTGTAAGGGTTAGGTTTAGGGTTCGGGTTAGGTTTAGGTTTAGGTTTAGACTTAGGTTTAGGGTGCGGGTTAGGTTTAGGTTTAGGGTTAGTGATAGTGTATGGGTATAGGTTACTGTTAGGTTTTGGGTACGGGTTAGGGTTAGGGTTAGGATTAGGTCAAGAGTTAGGTTTAGGTTTAGGGTACGGGTTAGGGTTAGTGTTAGGTTTAGGTTCAGTGTTAGGGTATGGGTTAGGCTTAGGGTACGGGTTAGGGTTAGGGTTAGGGTCAGGGTTAGGGGTAGTGTTAGGGTACGAGTTAGGGTTAGGGTTAGGTTCAGGGTACGGGATAGGGTTAGGGTTAGGGTTAGGGTACGGTTTAGGTTTAGTGTACGGGTTAGGGTTAGGGTTCGGTTTAGGGTCAGTGTTAGGGTTAGGGTTAGTGTACGAGTTAGGGTTAGGGTTAGGTTACGGGTTAGGTTTAGGGTTATGGTACGGTTAGAGTTCCAGTAAGGGTTATGGTTAGGGTGAGGTTTAGGTTTAGGGTTAGAGTACGGTTAGGGTTAGGGTGAGGGTTAGAGTACAGGTTAGGGTTAGTGTTAGGGTTAGGGTTTGGGTTAGGGTTAGGTTTAGGGTTAGGTTTAGAGTACGGGGTAGGGTTAATTTTAGGGTTAGGGTTAGGGTAATGTACGGGTTAGGCTTAGGGTTAGGTTTAGGGTTAGGGTACTGGTTAGTGTTAGGTTTAGGGTACGGGATAAGGTTAGGGTTAGTGTTAGTGTACGGTTTACGGTTAGTTTTAGGGTCAGGGTTAGGGTTAGTGTTAGTGTTAGGGTACGGGTTAGGTTTATGGTTGGGGTTAGGTTACGGGTTAGTTTTACGGTTAGGGTATGGGTTAGGGTTAGTTTTAGAGTTTGGGTTAGGGTTAGAGTTAAGTTTAGTGTAAGGGCTAGGGTTAGGTTTAAGGTCAGGTTTAGGGTTAGGGTTAGTGTTAGGTTACGGGTTAGGGTTCGGGTTGGGTTTAGGGTACGGGTTAGTTTTAGTGTTAGGGTATGGGTTAGGGTTATGGTTAAGGTTTGGGTTAAGGTTAGGTTATGGGTTAGGGTTAGGTTAAGGTTAAGGTTTATGGTTTGTGTTAGGGTTAGGGTTAAGTTTAGGGTGCGGGTTAGGGTTAGGTTTAGGGTTAGGTTTAGAGTACGGGTTTGGGTTAGTGTTAGGGTACGGGATAGGTGTACCGTTTGGGTACGGGTTAGGGTAAGGGTTAGAGTTAGTTTTAGGGTTAGGGGTTAGGGTTAGAGTTAGGGTTAGGCTATGGGTAGGGTTAGTGTATGGGTTAGGGTTAGGGTTAGGGTTCAGGTAAGGGTTAGTGTATGGGTTAGGGTTAGGGTTAGGGTTAGGTTTAGGGTTAGTGTTAGGGTTACGGTACGGGTTAGGGTTAAGGTGACGGTACGGGGTATGGTTAGTGTACGTGTTAGGTCTAGGGTTAGGGTTAGGTTTAGTGTGCGGGTTAGGATTAGGTTTAGGGTTAGGGTTAGGATACATGTTAGGGTTAGGTGTTGGGTATGGGTTGGGGTTACGTTTAGGGTTAGGGTATGGGTTAGGTTTAGGGTTAGGTCAGGGTTAGTGTTAGGGTACGGGTTAGGGTTAGAGTACGGGTTAGGGTTAGTTTTTTGTTTAGGGTTAGGGTTAGAGTACGGCTTAGGTTTAGTGTTAGGGTTAGGGTTAGGTTAGTGTACGGATAGGGTTAGTGTTAGGGTTAGGGTTAGAGTTCGGGTTAGAGTTAAGTTTAAGGTCAGGTTTAGGGTTAGGGATAGGGTTACGGTACGAGTTAGTGTTATGGTTGGCGTTAGGGTACGGGTTAGTTTTAGGGTTTGTGTATGGGTTAGGGTTATGGTTAAAGTTAGGTTTAGGGTTAGGGTTAGGGTTAGGGTTAAGTACGGGTTAGCGTTAGGGTTAGGTTTAGGGTTAGGGTTAGGGTTAGGGTACGGGTTAGGGTTAGGTTTAAGGTCATGTTTAGGGTTAGGGATAAGGTTATGGTACGAGTTAGTGTTATGGTTGGCGTTAGGGTACGGGTTAGTTTTAGGGTTAGTGTACGGGTTAGGGTTACGGCTAAAGTTAGGTTTAAGTTTAGGGTTAGGGTTAGGGTTAAGTACGGGTTAGCGTTAGGGTTAGGGTTAGGGTTAGGGTTAGGTTACGGGTTAGGGTTAGGGTTAGGGTTAGTGTTAGTGTAATGTTACGGTACGGGTTAGGTTTCAGTTTAGGGTACGGGATAGGGTTAGTGTACGGGATAAGTTTAGTTTTAGGTTTAGGTTTAGGTTTAGGTTTAGGTTACAGGTTAGGGTTAGGGTACGGGTTAGGGTTAGGTTTAGGTGCGGGTTAGGGTTAGGGTACGGGGTAGGGTTAGGTTTCGGGTTACGGTTATGTTTAGGGATAGGTTTATGGTACGGGTTAGGGTTAGGGTAGGGGTTACGGTACGGGTATTTTTAGGTTTAGGGTACGGGTTAGGGTTACGGTTAAGGTTAGGGTTAGTGTTAGGTTATGGGTTAGGGTTAGGGTACGGGTAAGGGTTATGGTTAGGCTTACGGTTAGGTTTAGGTTTAGGGTGCGGGTTAGGTTTAGGTTTAGGGTTAGGGTTAGCGCTAGGGTATGGGTTAGGGTTCCTCTTAGGGTTTGGGTACGGGTTAGGGTTAGGGTACGGGACAGGGTTGGGTACGGGTTAGGCAAGGGTTAGGGTTAGGTTGAGGGTACGGGATAGGGTTAGGGTTAGGTTTAGGGTTAGGTTTAGGGTATAGGTTATGTTTAGGGTACGGGTTTGGTTTCGGGTTGGTGTCAGGGTTAGGGTTAGGGTTAGGGTACGAGTTAGGGTTAGGGTTAGAGTACGGGGTAGGGTTAGTGTTAGGGTTAGGGTTAGGGTTAATGTACAGGTTAGGCTTAGGGTTAGGTTTAGGTTTAGTTTACGGGTTTGGGTTAGTTTTAGGGTATGGGATAGAGTTAGAGTACGGGTTAAGTTTACTGTTAGGGTTAGGTTTAGGTTACAGGTTAGGGTTAGTTTTAGGTGTGGGTTAGGGTTAGGGTTAGGTTTACGTTACTGGTTAGGGTTAGGGTTGGGTTTAGGGTACGGGTTAATTTTAGGGTTAGGGTACAGGTCTGGGTTACGGTTAAGTTTAGGGTTATGTTTAGGGTATGGGTTAGGGTTAGGGTACGGGTAAGTTTTATGGTTAGAGTTAGGGTTAGTTTTAGGTTTAGGGTGCGGGTTAGGGTTATGGTTAGCGTTAGCGCTAGGGTATGGTTTAGGGTTACTCTTAGGGTTTGGGTACGGGTTAGGGTTATGTTTAGGTTCAGGTTTAGGGTTAGGGTTAGGGTTAGGGTACAGGTTAGGGTTAGGTTTAGGGTATGGGTTAGCGTTAGGGTTAGGGTTAGGGTATGGGGTAGGTTTAGGGTACGGGTTAGGGTTAGGGTTAGGGTCAGGGTTATGTTTAGGGTTAGGGTACTAATTAGGGTTTGGTTCGGGTACTGGTTAGAGATAGGGTTTGGTACGGGGTAGGTTTACAGTACGGGTTAGGGTTAGGGTGAGGTTTAGGGTTAGGGTTAGAATACGGTTAGGGTTAGGGTTAGGGTTAGAGTACAGGTTAGGGTTAGTGTTGTTAGGGTTAGGGTTAGGGTTAGGGTGAGTGTTAGGGTACGGGTTAGGGTTAGGGTTAGAGTACGGGGTAGGGTTAGTGTTAGGGTTAGGGTTAGGGTTAGGGTACGGGTTATGGTTATGGTTAGGGTTAGGGTTAGATTACGGGGTAGGGTTAGTGTTGGGTTTAGGGTTAGTATTAGAGTACGGATTGGGTTAGTGTTAGGGTACAAGTTAGGTTTACCATTTGGGTACGGGTTAGGGTAAGGGTTAGGGTTAGGGTTAGGGTACGTGTTAGGGTTAGGGTTTGGGGACGAGTTAGGGTTACATTTAGGTTTAGGGTACGGGTTAGGTTTAGGCTTAGGATAAATGTTAGTGTTAGGGTACGGGATAGGGTTAGAGTATGGGTTAGGTTTAGGTTTAGGGTTAGCGTTAGTGTACGGGTTAGGGTTAGTGTTAGAGTTAGGGTTGGGGTTAGTGTACGGATAGGGTACGGGTTAGGGTTAGGGTTAGGATACAGGTTAGGGTTTGGTTTAGGGTACGGGATAGTGTTAGTGTACAGGTTAAGTTTAGGGTTAGGGTTAGGTTTAGGTGATGGGTTAGTGTTAGGGTACGGGTTAGGGTTAGGTTTAGGTGCGGGTTAGGGTTAGGGTACGGGTTAGGGTCAGTTTTAGGTGAGGGTTAGTGTTAGGATTAGGGTACAGGTTAGGGTTAGGTTTATGGTACGCGTTAGGGTTACAGTATGGGTTAGGTTTAGGGTGAGTGTTAGGGTTAGTGTTTGAGTACGGTTAGTGTTAGGGTTAGGGTTAGGGTTACAGTACGGGTTAGCGTTAGTGTTAGTGTTAGGGTTAAGGTTAGGTTTAGGGTTAGAGTACGGGTTAGGGTTAGGGTTAGTGTTAGAGTACGGGATAGGGTTAGTGTTAGGGTTAGGGTTAGGGTTAATGTACGGGTTAAGCTTAGGGTTAGGTTTAGGGTTAGGATACGGGTTATGGTTAGGTTTAGGGTATGGGATAGGGTTTGCATACGGGTTAAGTTTAGGGTTAGGTTTAGGTTTAGGTTACGGGTTAGGGTTAGGGTTTGGTTTAGGGTTAGGTTTAGGGTGCAGGTTAGGGTTAGTGTTAGGGTTAGAGTACGGGTTTGGGATAGTGTTAGGGTATGGGTTAGGTTTACCGTTTGGGTACGGGTTAGGGTAAGGGTTAGGGTTAGGTTTAGGGTTAGGGGTTAGTGTTAGAGTTAGGGTTAGGCTATGGGTAGTGCTAGGGTATGGGTTAGGGTTCGGGGTAGGGTTAGTGTACGGGTTAGGGTTAGGTTTAGGTTTAGGGTTAGGCTTAGTGTTAGGGTTATGGTGCGGGTTAGGTTTAAGGATCCAGTACGGGATAGGTTTAGTGTACGTGTTAGGTCAAGAGTTAGAGTTAGGTTTAGTGTGGGGGTTAGGGTTAGGGTTAGGCTTAGGGAACGTGTTAGGGTTAGGGTTTGGGAACTGGTTAGGGTTACGTTTAGGGTTAGGGTACGTGTTAGGTTTAGGTTTAGGGTAAGGGTTAGTGTTAGGGTACGGGTTAGGGTTAGAGTATGGGTTAGGGTTAGGTTTAGGGTAAGGGTTAGGGTTAGAGTACGGGTCAGGGTTAGTGTTAAGGTTAGGGTTATGGTTAGTGTACAGATAGGGTTAGTGTTAGTGTTAGGGTTAGGGTACGGGTTACGGTTAGGTTTAGTGTACGGGATAGGGTTAGTGTACGGGTTAAATTTAGGGTTAGGGTTAGGTTTAGTTTACAGGTTAGTGTTAGGGTACGGGACAGGTTTAGGTTTAGGTGCGGGTTAGTGTTAGGGTACGGGTTAGGGTTAGGTTAAGGGTCAGGGTTAGGGATAGGGATAGGGTTATGGTACGGGTTAGGGTTAGGGTTGGGGTTAGGGTATGGGTTAGTTTTAGGGTTGGGGTACGGGTTAGTGTTACAGTTAAAGTTAGGTGTAGTGTTAGGGTATGTGTTAGGGATAGGGTACAGTAAGGGTTATGGTTATGGTTAGGGTTAGGTTAGAGCACGGGTTAGGGTTTGTGTTAGGGTTAGGGTTAGGGTTAGGGTACGTTTAGAGTTAGGGTTAGGGTTAGTGTACGGGTTAGGGTTAGGTTTTTGGTCAGGGTTAGGGATTGGGATAGGGTTATGGTACGGGTTAGGGTTAGGGTTGGGGTTAAGGTTAGGGTTAGTGTTAGGGTTACTGTACAGGTTAGGGTTAAGGTTACGGTATGGGATAGGTTTAGTGTACGTGTTAGGCCTAGGGTTAGGGTTAGGTTTAGTGTGCGGGTTAGGGTTAGGGTTAGGATACGTGTTAGGGTTAGGGTTTGGGTACGGGTTAGGGTTAGGTTTAGGGTACGGGATAGGTGTAGTGTTCAGGTTAAGTTTAGGGTTAGGGTTAGGTTTAGGTTACGGGTTAGGGTTAGTATACGGGTTAGGGTTATGTTTAGGTGTGGGTTAGGGTTAGGGTTGTGGTTAGGGTACGGGTTAGTTTTAGGGATAGGGTACGGGTTAGGGTTATGGTTAAGGTTAGGGTTAGTGTTAGGTATGTGTTAGAGTTAGGGTACGGGTAAGGGTTATGGTGGGTTAGGGTTAGGTTTAGGTTAAGGGTGCGGGTTAGGATTAGGTTTAGGGTTAGGGTTAGCGCTAGGGAATGGGTTAGGGTTATTAGGGTTTGGGTACGGGTTAGGGTTAGGGTTAGGGTACGAGATAGGGTTGGGTACGGGTTAGGTCAAGGGTTAGGTTTAGGTTGAGGGTAAGGGTTAGTGTTAGGGTTAGGTTTAGGGTTAGGATTAGGGTATGCGTTAGGGTTAGGGTTAGGTTTAGGGTACGGCTTAGGGTTAGATTTAGGGTTCATGTATGCGTTAGGTTTAGGGTACGGGTTAAGGTTAGGGACAGGATTATAGTGAGGCTATGAGTTAGGGTTAGAGTACGGGTTAGAGTTAGGTTTATGTTATGGGTTAGGGTTACAGTACAGGTTAGGTTTAGGGTGAGGGTTAGGGTTAGAGTAAGGGTTAGGGTTAGTGTTATGGGTTAGGGAAAGGTTTAGGGTTAGGTTTAGGGTACGGGTTAGGGTTAGGGTTAGGGTTAGGGTTAGGGTTAGATTACGGGGTAGGGTTAGTGTTAGGGTTAGGGTTAATGTACAGGTTAGGCTTAGGGTTAAGTTTAGGGTTAGGTTATGGGTTAGGGTTAGGTATAGGGTACGGGATAGGGTTAGCGTACGGGATAAGTTTAGGGTTAGGGTTAGGTTTAGGTTACGAGTTAGGGTTAGGTTACGGGTTATGGTTAGGTTTAGGGTGCGGGTTAGGGTTAGGGTTAGGTTTAGAGTACGGGTTAGGTTTAGTGTTAGGGTTAGGGTTAGGGTACGGGTTAGGGTTAGGGTTTTTGTTAAGGTTAGAATACGGGATAGGGTTAGGTTAGGGTTAGGGTTAGGGCTAGGGTTAGTGGACGGGTTAGTGTTAGAGTTAGGGTTAGGGTTAGAGTACGGGGTAGGGTTAGTGTTAGTGTTAGGGTTAATGTACGGGTTAGGCTTAGGGTTAGGTTTAGGTTTAGGTTACGGGTTAGGGTTAGGTTAAGTGTACGGGATAGGTTTAGTGTATGGGTTAAGTTTAGGTTTAGGGTTAGGCTTAGGTTACGGGTTAGGGATAGGTTTATTTGTGGGTTAGGGTTAGGGTTAGGGTTAGGGTTAGGGTACGGGTTAGGGTTAGGGTGGGGTTAGGGAACGGGTTAGGGTTACAGTACGGTTACGGTTAGGGTGAGGGTTAGTGTTAGGGTTAGAGTACGGTTAGGGTTAGGGTTAGGGTTAGGGTACGGGTTAGGGTTAGGTTTAGGGTACAGGATAGCGTTAGCGTATGGGTGACGTTTAGGGTTAGGGTTAGGTTTAGGTTACGGTTTAGGGTTAGGGTACAGGTTAGGGTTAGGTTCAGGTGATGGTTAGGGTTAGGGTTCGTGTTAGGGTACGGGTTAGGGTTAGGTTTAGGTTCAGGGTTAGCGTTATGGATAGGGTTAGTGTACGGGTTAGGGTTAGGGTTGGGGTTAGGGTACGGGTTAGATTTAGGGTTAGGGTACGGGTCATGTTTACGCTTAAGGTTAGGGTTAGGATTATGGTACGGGTTAGGGTTACAGTACGGATTAGGGTTAGGTTGAGGTTTAGTGTTAGGGTTAGAGTACGGTTAGGGTTAGAGTTAGGGTTAGGGTTAGAGTACGGTGTAGGGTTAGTGTTAGGGTTAGCGTTAGGGTTAATAAACGGGTTAGGCTTAGGGTTAGGTTTAGGGTTAGGTTACGGGTTAGGGTTAGGTGTAGGGTACGGGATAGGGTTAGCGTACGGTTAAGTTTAGGGTTAGGCTTAGGTTAGGTTACGGGTTAGGGTTAGGTTTAGGTGTGGGTTAGGGTTAGGGTTAGGGTATGGTTTAGGTTTAGGGTTAGTGTTAGTGTTAGGGTATGGGTTAGAGTTAGTGTATGTGTTAGGTCTAGGGTTAGGGACAGGTTAGCATTAGGGTTAGAGTACGGGATAGGTTTAGGGTACGGGTTAGGTCTAGGGTTAGGTTTTGGTTTAGGGTGTGGGTTAGGGTTAGGCATCGAGTTAGGTTTAGGGTTAGGGTTAGTGTTAGGGTACCGGTTAGGGTTAGGGTACGGGTTAGGTCTAGGGTTAGGGTTAGGTTTACATGCGGGTTAGGGTCAGTGTTAGGGTACGGGATTAGGTTTAGGGTTAGGGTCAGGGTTAGTGTTACGGTTAGGGTTAGGGTAAGGGTTCGGGTTACGGTACGAGTTAAGGTTAGGGAGAGGGTTAGGTTTAGTGTTAAGGTTATAGTAGGGGCTTAGGGTTAGTGTTAGGGTTAGTTTTAGGGTTAGAGTACGGTTTAGGTTTAGTGTTAGTATTATGGTTAGTGTTAGTGTTAGGGATAGGGTTAGAGTACGAGTTACGGTTAGGTTTAGGGTTAGGGTTCAGTTAGAGTACGGGTTAGAGTTAGTGTTAGGGTTAGGGTTAGGGTTAGGATTAGGGTTAGTGTTAGGGTTACGGTACGGGTTAGGGTTAAGGTTACGGTGAGGATAGGTTTAGTGTACATGTTAGGTCTAGGGTTAGGGTTAGGGTACGTGTTAGGTTTAGGGTTTGGGTTCTGGTTAGGGTTACGTTTAGGGTTAGGGTACGGGTTAGGTTTAAGGTTAGGGTAAGGGTTAGTGTTAGGGTACGGGTTAGGGTTAGGTTTAGGGTTAGGGTTAGGGTTAGAGTATGGATTAGGGTTAGTGTTAGGTTTTGGGTTACGTTTAGTGTACGGATAGGGTTAGGGTTAGGGTTAGGGTTAGGGTACAGGTTAGGGTTAGGTTTAGGGTGCGGGATAGGGTTAGTGTACAGGATAAGTTTAGGGTTAGGTTTAGGTTTAGGTTATGGGTTAGGGTTAGGGTACGGGTTCGGAATAGGTTTAGGTGCGGGTTAGGGTTAGGGTACGAGTTAGGGTTAGGTTTAGGGTCAGGGTTAGGATTAGGGATAGTGTTATGGTACGGGTTAGGGTTAGGTTTGGGGTTACAGTACGGGTTAGTTTTAGGGTTAGCGTACGGGTTAGGGTTACGGTTAAGGTTAGGGTTAGTGTTAGGTTATGGGTTAGGGTTAGGGTACGGGTAAGGGTTATGGTTAGGGTTACGGTTAGGTTTAGGTTTAGGGTGCGGGTTAGGCTAGGGTTAGGGTTAGGGTTAGGGCTAGGTTATGGGTTACGTTTACACTTAGGGTTTGGGTACGTGTTAGGGTTAGGGTTAGGGTATGGTATAGGGTTTGGTACGGGTTAGGACAAGGGTTAGGGTTAGGTTTAGGGTACCGGATATGGTTAGGGTTAGGTTTAGGGTTAGGGTTAGTGTATGGGTTAGGTTTACGGTACGGGTTAGGGTTTGGTTTAGGGTCAGGGTTAGGGTTAGGGTTAGGGTACGAGTTAGGGTTAGTGTTAGGTTTAGAGTATGGGTTAGTGTTAGGGTTAGGGTTAGGGTTAGAGTACGGGGTAGGGTTAGTGTTAGGGTTAGGTTTAGGGTTAGGGTATGGGTTAGGTTTACAGTTAGTGTTAGGGTTAGAGTACGGGGTAGGGTTAGGGTTAGGGTTAGAGTATGGATAGGGTTAGGGTTAGGGTTAGGGTTAGGGTACCGGTTAGGGTTAGCGTACGGGTAGGTTTAGGATCAGTGTTAGGGTTAGGATACGAGTTAGGGTTAGGGTTAGGGTGCGGTTAAGTGTTATGGTTAGGTTTAGGGTTAGGGTTAAGTTTAGGGTGCGGTTTACGGTTATGGTTAGTGTTAGGGTTAGGGTTAGAGTACAGGTTTGGTTTAGTGTTAGGGTACGGGTTAGGTTTACCGTTTGGGTACGGTTTAGGTTATGGGTTTGGGTTAGGGTTAGGGTTAGGGGTTAGGGTTAGAGTTAGTGTTAGGCTATTGTATAGGGTTAGAGTACGGGTTAGGGTTAGGTTTAGGGTTAGGGTTAAGTTTAGGGTTATAATATGGGTTAGGGTTAGACTTAGGTTTAGGTTTAGGGTTAGAGTATGGGTTAGCGATAGTGTTAGGGTTAGGGTTAGTGTTAGGGTACGGGTTAGGTTTAGAGTATGGGTTAGGGTTACGTTTAGGGTTAGGGTTAGGGTTAGAATACGGGTTAGGGTTAGTGTTAGGGTTATGGTTATGTTTAGGGTTAGGGATAGAGTACGGATATGTTTAGGGTTAGGGTTAGGGTTAGGGTACGTGTTAGGGTTAGGTTTAGGTTATGGGATAGTGTTAGTGTACGGGTTAAGTTTAGGTTTAGTGTTAGGTTTAGGTTACGGGTTAGGGTTAGGGTACGGGTTAGGGTTAGGTTTAGGTGAGGGTTAGGGTTAGGGTTAGGGTACGGTTTAGGGTTAGGTTTAGGGTCAAGTTTAGCGTTAGGGAGAGGGTTAGGGTATGGGTTAGGGTTAGGGTTGGGGTTAGGGTACGGGTTAGTTTTAGGGTTAGGGTACGGGTCAGGGTTACGATTAAGTTTAGGGTTAGGGTTAGGTTTATGGTACGGGTGTGGGTTACAGTACGGGTTATGGTTAGGGTTAGAGTTAGGTTTAGGTGAGGGTTAGGGATAGGGTTAGAGTACGGTTAGGGTTAGGGTTAGGGTTAGGTTTAGGGTGTGGCTTAGAGTCCAGGTTAGGGTTAGTTTTAGGGTAAGGGTTAGGGTTAGGGTTAGGGTTAGGGTACGGGTTAGGGTTAGGGTTTGGGTTAGGGTTAGAGTATGGGGTAGGTTTAGTGTTAGGGTTAGATTTAGGGTTAGGGTTAGGTTACGGGTTAGGGTTAGAGTTAGGGTTAGTGTTAGAGTACGGGGTAGGTTTAGTGTTAGTGTTAGGGTTAGTGTTAATGACCGGGTTAGGCTTAGGGTTAGGTTTAGGGTTAGGTTACGGGTTAGGGTTAGGTTTAGGGTATGGGATAGGGTTTGTGTTAGGTTTAGGGTTAGGGTAAGGTTATGGGTTAGGGATAGGGTTGGGGTTAGGGTATGAGTTAATTTTCGGTTTAGGGTAAGGGTCAGGTTTACGGTTAAGTTTAGGGTTAGGGTTATGGTATGGGTTAGGGTTAGGGTACGGGTTAGGGTTATGGTTAGCGTTAGGGTTAGCTTTAGGTTTAGGGTGCGGGTTAGGTTTAGGGTTAGGTTTAGGGTTAGCGCTACGGTATGGGTTAGGGTTACTCTTAGGGTTTGGGTATGGGTTAGGGTTAGGTTTCGGTTATGGGATAGGTTTGGGTATGGGTTAGGTCAAGGGTTAGTGTTAGGTTTAGGTATGGGTAAGGGTTAGGGTTAGGATTAGGTTTAGGGTTAGGGTATGGTTTAGGCTAGGGTAAGGGTTAGGGTTAGGTTCAGGGTCAGGGTTAGGGTTAGGGTTAGGGTACGGGTTAGGGCTAGGT
Source organism: Urocyon cinereoargenteus (assembly GCA_032313775.1). Lineage (NCBI taxonomy): Eukaryota > Metazoa > Chordata > Mammalia > Carnivora > Canidae > Urocyon > Urocyon cinereoargenteus. The sequence continues at coordinate 5,315,882 of JAVLSZ010000034.1, forward strand.
TTAGGGTACGGCTTAGGGTTAGGTTTAGGGTTAGGGTATGGGTTAGGTTTAGGGTACGGGTTAGGGTTAGGTTTAGGGTCAGGGTTAGGGTTAGGGTTAGGTGTAGGGTTAGGGTTAGGGTATGGGTTAGGGTTAGAGTACGGTTTAGGGTTAGGGTTAGGGTACGGTTTAGGGTTAAGGTTATGGTATGGGTTAGGGTTACAGTACAGGTTAGGGTTAGGGTGAGGTTTAGGGTATGGGTTAGGTTAGGGTCTGGGTTAGGGTTAGGGTTAGGGTTAGCGCTAGGGTATGTGTTAGGGTTACTGTTAGGTTTTGCGTACGAGTTAGGTTTAGGGTTAGGGTACGGGATAGGTTTGGGTATGTGTTAGGTAGAGGTTTAGGGTTACATTTAGGGTTCTGGTTAGGGTTAGGGTTAGGTGTAGGTTTAGAGTAAGGTATGGGTTAGGCTTAGGGTATGGGTTAGGGTTAGGGTTAGGGTCAGGGTTAGGGTACGTTTAGGGTACGAGTTAGGGTTAGGGTTAGGTTTAGGGTATGGGTTAGGGTTAGGGTTAGGTTTAAATTACGGGTTAGGTTTAGGGTACAGGTTAGGGTTAGAGTTATGGTCATGGTTAGGGTTAGGGTACGAGTTAGTGTTAGGGTTAGGGTACGGGTTAGGGTTAGGGTTATGGAACGGGTTAGGGTTACAGTACGGGTTAGGGTTAGGGTGAGGGTTAGGGTTAGGGTTAGAGTACGGTTAGTGTTAGGGTTAGGGTTAGGGTTAGATTACGGTTTAGGGTTAGTTTTAGGGTTAGGGTTAGGGTACGGATTAGGTTTAGGGTTAGGTTTAGGGTTAGAGTACGGGATAGGATTAGGGTTAGTGTTAGGTACGGGTTCGAGTTAGGTTTAGGGTACGGGATAGGGTTAGCGTATGGGTTAAGTTTTGGGTTAGGGTTAGGCTTAGGTTATGGGTTAGTGTTAGGTTTGGTGTGGGTTAGGGTTAGTGTTAGGGTTAGGGTACAGGTTAGGGTTAGGGTTGGTGTTAGGGTACGGGTTAATTTAAGGTTTAGGGTACGGGTCAGTGTTATGGTTAAGTTTAGGGTTAGGGTTAGGGTATGGTTTAGTGTTAGGGTACGGGTAATGGTTAGGGATAGGGTTAGGGTTAGTGTTAGCGCAACTGTATGGTTTAGGGTTACTGCTAGGGTTTGGGTGCGGGTTAGGGTTAGGGTTAGGTTACTGGTTAGGTTAAGGGTTAGGGTTAGGTTTAGGGTACGGGTTAGGGTTAGGGTTAGGAATAGGTTTAGGGTTAGGGTATGGGTTAGGCTTATGGTACGGGTTAGGGTTAGGGTTAGGGTCAGGTTTAGGGTTAGGGTTTGGGTACGGGTTAGGGTTAGGTTTAGGATTAGGGTATGGGTTATGTTTAGGATACGGGTTAGGGTTAGGGTTAGGGTCAGTGTTAGGGTTAGGGTACGAATTAGGGTTAGTTTTAGGATACGGGTTAGGTTCAGGGTTATGGTATGGTTTAGGGTTACAGTACGGGTTAGGGTTACGGTTAAGGGTTAGGTTAGGGTTAGAATACGGTTAGGGTTAGGGTTAGGGTTAGCGATAGAGTACAGGTTAGGGTTAGTGTTAGGGTTAGGTTTAGGTTTAGGGTTAGGGTACGGGTACGGGTTTGGGTTAGGGTTAGTGTTAGAGTACGGGGTAGGGTTAGTGTTAGGGTTAGGTTTAGGGTTAGAGTACGGGTTAGAGTTAGGTTTAAGGTTAGGGATAGGGTTAGAGTACGGGGTAGGGTTAGTGTTTGGGTTAGGGTTAGGGTTAATGTACGGGTTTGGCTTAGGGTTAGGTTTCGGGTTAGTTTACGTTTTAGGGTTAGGTTTAGGGTAAGGGATAGGGTTAGCGTACGGGTTAAGTTTAGGGTTGGGTTTAGGTTTAGGTTACGGATTAGGGTGAGGGTACGGGTTAGGGTTAGGTTTAGGGTGCGGGTAAGGGTTAGGGTTAGGGTTAGGGTTAGTGTACTTGTTAAGGTTAGGATTAGGGTCAGGGTTAGGGTTAGGGTTAGTGTTAGGGTTAGAGTACAGGTTAGCGTTAGTGTTAGGGTTAGTGTTAGGGTTAGGTTTAGGTTTAGGGTTAGGGTTAGTGTACGGGTTAGGTTTAGCTTTAGGGTTAGGGTTGGAGTACGGGGTAGGGTTAGTGTTAGGGTTAGGGTTAGGGTTAATGTACAGATTAGGCTTAGGGTTAGGTTTAGGGTTAGGATACGGTTTAGGGTTAGGTTTAGGGTCCGGGATAGGGTTAGCGGACGGGTTAAGTTTAGGGTTAGGGTTAGGTTTAGGTTACGGGTTAGGGTTATGGTACGGGTTAGGGTTAGGTTTAGGGTGCAGGTTAGGGTTAGTGTTAGGATTAGTGTAAGTGTTAGGGTTAGGTTTAGGGTCAGGTTTAGGGTTAGGGTTAGTGTTAGGGTATGGGTTAGGGTTAGGGTTGGGGTTAGGGTATAGGTTAGTTTTAGGGTTAGGTTACGGGTTAGGGTTAAGTTTAAGGTTAGGGTTAGGTTTAGGGTATGGGTTAGGGTTAGGTTACGGTTAAGGGTTATGGTTTGGGTTAGGGTTAGGGTTAAGTTAACGGTGCGGGTTTGGTTTAGGGTTAGGGTTAGAGTTTGGTTTTGGGTTAGTGTTACGGTACGGGTTAGGTTTACCATTTGGTTACGGTTTAGGGTAAGGGTTAGGGTTAGGGTTAAGGGTTAGGGTTAGATTTAGGGTTAGGCTACAGGTAGGGTTAGGGTACTGTTTAGGGTAGGGTTAGGGTTTGGGTTAGGGTTAAGGCTGGGCTACGTTATAGGGTTAGTGTACGTGTTAGGTCTAGGGTTAGGGTTAGGTTTAGTGTGTTGGTTAGGGTTAGGGATATGGTTGGTGTACGTTTTAGGGATAGGGTTTGGGTATGGGTTAGCGTTACTTTAGGGTTAGGGTACCGGTTAGGTTTAGGGTTAGGGTTAGGGTACCGTTTTGGTTAGGGTACGGGTTAGGGTTAGGTTTAGGGTCAGGATTAGGGTTAGGTTTAGGGTTAGTGTTAGGGTTAGGGTACGGGTTAGGGTTACCGTACGGGTTAAGGTTAGGTTTATGTTTAGGGTTAGGGTTCGGGTTAGGGTACGGATTAGGTTTAGGCTACAGGTTAGGGTTAGGGTTAGGGTTAGGGTACGAGTTAGGGTTAGGGTTAGGTTTAGGGTACGCTGTAGGGTTAGGGTTAGTGGTTAGGGTAAGGGTTAGTGTTAGGGTACTAGATAGGGTTAGGGTATGGGTTAGGATGAGGGGTAGGGTATGGGTTAGGTTTACGGTTGGGTTAGGATTAGGGTTAGGGTTATGTTACGTGTTAGCATACAGGTTAGGGTTAGGTTTAGGTTACGGGTGAGGGTACGGGTTAGGGTGAGGGTAAGGTACGTGTAATGGTACGGGTTAGGGTTAGGGTCCGGGTTAGGGTTAGTGTACGGGATAGGGTTAGGATTAGGGATAGTGTTAGTTATAGGGTTAGGGTACAGGTTAGCGTTAGGGTTAGGGTACGGGATAGGTTGAGGGTACGGTTTAAGTCTAGGGTTAGGGTTAGGTTTAGTTTTTGGGTTAGGGTTAGGCATCGGGTTAGGGTTAGTGTACGTGTTAGGGTTTTTGTACGGGTTAGGGTTAGTGTTAGGTTTATGGTACGGTTTAGGGTTAGGCTTAGAGTTAGGTTTAGGATTTGGGTTAGTGTTAGGGTTAGGGTCAGTGTACGGGATTAGGGTTAGGGTTAGGGTCAGGGTTAGTGTTAGGTTTAGGGTTAGGGTTAGGGTATGGGTTAGGGTTAGGGTTAGGGTTATGATACGGGATAGGTTTAGGATTAGGGTTAGTGCTAGTGTTAGGATTAGGGTACAGGTTAGCGTTAGGGTTAGGTTACGGGATAGGCTTAGGGTACGGTTTAGGTCTAGGGTTAAGTTTAGGTTTAGGGTGTGGGTTAGGTTTAGGCATCTGGTTAGGGATAGGGTACGGGTTAGGGTTAGGGTACGGGTTAGGGTTAGTGTTAGGGTTATGGTACGGTTTAGGGTTAGGATTAGTGTTAGGGTACGGGTTAGGTTTAGAGTACGGATTAGGGTTAGGTTTAGGGTTAGGGTTAGGTTAGAGTACGGATTAGGGTTAGTGTTAGTGTTAGGGTTAGGTTTAGCGTTAGGGTAAGTTTAGGGTTAGGGTTAGGTTTAGGTTACGGGTTAGGGTTAGGGTACGGGTTACGGTTAGGGTAATGTTCGGGTTAGGGTTTGGGTACGGGTTAGTGTTATGTTTAGCGTTAGGGTATGGGTTAGGTTTAGTTTTAGTGTTCGTGTACGGTTTAGGGTTAGGTTACGGGATAGGGTTAGTGTTAGGGTAATGTTTAGGGTTAGGTTTAGTATCCGGGTTAGGGTTAGGGTTAGGGTTAGCGCTAGGGTATGGGTTAGGGTTACTGTTAGGGTTTGGGTACGGGTTAGGGTTAGGTCTAGGGTACGGGATAGTTTGGGTACGGGTTAGGTAGAGGGTTCGGGTTACATTTAGGGTTCGGATTAGGGTTAGGGTTAGGATTAGGTTTAGAGTTATGGTATGGGTTAGGCTTAGGGTATGGGTTAGTGTTATGGTTAGGGTCAGGGTTAGGGCAGTTTTAGGGTACGAGTTAGGGTTAGGGTTAGGTTTAGGGTATGGTTTAGTGTTAGGCTTAGGTTTAAAGTATGGTTTAGGTTTAGGGTACCGGTTAGGGTTAGAGTTATGGTCATGGTTAGGGTTAGGGTTAGGGTACAAGTTAGTGTTAGGGTTAGGGTACGGGTTAGGGTTAGGGTTATGTTACGGGTTAGGGTTACAGTACGGGTTAGGGTTAGGGTGAGGGTTAGGGTTAGGGTAAGAGTACGGTTAAGGTTAGGGTTAGGGTTAGGGTTAGAATACGGGTTAAGGTTAGTGTTAGGGTTAGGGTTAGGGTTAGGGTTAGGGTACGGGTTAGGGTTAGGGTTAGGTTTAGGGTTAGAATACGGGATAGGATTAGTGTTAGGGTTAGGGTTAGGGTTAGGGTTAGGGTTAGTGTACGGGTTAGGGTTAGGGTTAGGTTTAGGGTTAGGTTTAGAGTATGGGGTAGGATTAGTGTTAGGGTTAGGTTTGGGTTTAACGTACGGTTAGGCTTAGGGTTAGGTTTAGGGTTAGGATACGGATTAAGATTAGGTTTCGGGTACGGGATAGGGTTAGCATACGGGTTAAGTTTAGGGTTATGGTTAGGTATTGGTCACGGGTTAGGGTTAGGGTTCGGGTTAGGGTTAGGTTTTGGGTGCGGGTTAGGGTTAGGGTTAGGATTAGTGTAAGGGTTAGCGTCAGGTTTAGGGTTAGGGTTAGGGTTAGTGTTAGGGTACGGGTTAGGGATAGGGTTAGGGTTAGGGTATGGGTTAGTTTTGGGGTTAGGGTATGGGGTAGGGTTACGGTAAATGTTAGGGTTAGGGTTAGGCTATTGGTTAGGGTGAGGTTACGGTTAAGGGTTATGGTTTGGGTTAGGGTTAGGGTTAAGTTTAGGGTGTGGGTTATGGTTATGGTTAGGGTTAGGGTTAGAATACGGGTTTGGGTTAGTGTTAGGGTACGGGTTAGGTTTACCGTTTGGGTACTGATTAGCGTAAGGGTTAGGTTTAGGGTTAGGGTTAGGGTACGTGTTATGGTTTGGGTTTGGGTACGGGTTAGGATTAGGGATGGGGTTATGGTACAGGTAAGGATTAAGTTTGGGGTTACAGTACGGGTTATTTTTAGGGTTATGGTACGGGTTAGGGTTACGGTTAATGTTAGGGTTAGTGTTAGGTTATGGGTTAAGGTTAAGGACCTGGTAAGGGTTATGGTTAGGGTTACGGTTAGGTTTAGGTTTAGGGTGCCTGTTAGGCTTAGGTTTAGGGTTAGGGTTAGCACTATGGTATGGGTTAGGGTTACTCTTAGGGTTTGGTTACGGGTTAGGGTTAGGGTTAGGGTATGGGATAGGTTTAGGGGTAGGTTTAGGGTTAGGTTTAAGGTATGGGTTAGGTTTAGGGTACAGGTTAGGGTTAGGGTTAGGGTCAGGGTTAGGGTTAGGGTTAGGGTACTAGTTAGGGTTAGGGTGAGGTTTAGGGTATGGGTTAGAGTACGTTTAGGGTTAGGGTTAGGGTAAGGTTTAGAGTACGGCATAGGGTTAGTGTTAGGGTTAGGGTTAGGCTAAGGGTTAGGGTTAGGGTACAGGTAGGGGTTAGGGTTAGGGTTAGGGTTAGGGTTAGGGTTAGGGTTAGGGTTAGAGTACGGGGTAGGGTTAGGGTTAGGGTTAGTGTTAGGGTTAGGGTTAGGGTATGGATTAGGCTTAGGGTATGGGTTAGGGTTAGGGTTAGGGTCAGGTTTAGGGTTAGGGTTAGGGTTAGGGTACGGGTTAGGGTTAGGATTAGGGTACGGGTTAGGGTTAGAGTTAGGGTACGGGTTAGGTTTAGGGTATGGATTAGGGTTAGTTTAGGGTCAGGGTTACACTTAGGGTTAGGGTACGAATTAGGGTTAGGGCTAGGGTATGGGTTAGGTTAGAGTTATGATACGAGGTAGGTTTACAGTACGGATTAGGGTTAGGGTGATGTTTAGGGTTAGGGTTAGAATACAGTTAGGGTTAGGGTTAGGGTTAGAGTACAGGTTAGGGTTAGTGTTAGGGTTAGGGTTACGGTTAGGGTACGGGTTAGGGTTAGGGTTAGTGTTAGAGTACGGGATAGGTTTAGTGTTAGTGTTAGGGTTATGGTTAGAGGACGGGTAGGGTTAGTGTTAGGGTACAAGTTAGGTTTACCGTTTGGGTACGGGTTAGGGTAAGGGTTAGGGTTAGGGTTAGGGTACGTGTTAGGGTTAGGTTTTGGGGACGGGTTAGGGTTATGTTTAGGGTTAGGATACGGGTTAGGTTTAGGGTTAGTGTAAATGTTAGTGTTAGGGTACGAGATAGGGTTAGAGAATGGGTTAGGGTTAGGTTTAGATTTAGGGTTAGGGTTAGAGTACGGGTTAGGGTTAGTGTTAGTGTTAGGGTTAGGGTTAGTGTACGGATAGGGTTAGCGTTAGGGTTAGGGTTAGGCCAAGGGTTAGGGTTAGGTTTAGGGTACGGAATAGGGTTAGTGTACTGGTTAAGTTTAGGGTTAGGGTTAGGTTTAGGTGATGGGTTAGGGTTAGGGTACAGGTAAGGGTGAGTTTTAGGGTACAGGATAGGGTTAGCGTATGGGTTAAGTTTAGGTTTAGGGTTAGGTTTAGGTTACGTGTTAGGGTTAGGGTACGGGTTAGGGTTAGGTTTAGGGTACGGGATAGGGTTAGCATATGGGTTAAGTTTAGGGTTAAGGTTAGGTTTAGGTTATGGGTTAGGGTTAGGGTACGAGTTAAAATTAGGTTTAGGTGAGGGTTAGTGTTAGGTTTAGCGTTAGGGTATGGGTTAGGGTTAGGTTTAGGGTCAGGGTTAGCGTTAGGGATAGGGTTAGGGTACGGGTTAGATTTAGGGTTAGGGTACGGGTCAGGTTTATGCTTAAGGTTAGGGTTAGGTTTAGGATTATGGTACTGGTTAGGGTTACAGTACGGGTTAGGGTTAGGGTGAGGGTTAGGGTTAGGGTTAGAGAACGGTTATGGTTAGTGTTAGGGTTAGGGTTAGGGTTAGAGTACATGTTAGGGTGAGTGTTAGGTTTAGGGTTAGGGTTAGGCTTATGTTACGGGTTAGGGTTAGAGTTAGGGTTAGTGTAAGGGTTAGGGTACGTGTTAGTGTTAGGGTTGGGGTTTGGTACGGGTTAATTTTAGGGTTAGGGTACGAGTCAGGGTTATGGTTAAGTTTAGGGTTAGGGTTAGGTTATGGGTTAGGGTTAGGGTACGGGTAAGGGTTATGTTTAGGGTTAGGGTTAGGTTTAGGTTTAGGGTGAGGGTTAGGTTTCGGGTTAGGGTTAGCGCTAGGGTATGTTTAGGGTTACTCTTAGGGTTTGAGTACGGGTTAGGGTTAGGGTTAGGTCACGAATTAGGGTTGGGTATGGGTTAGGTTAAGGGTTATGTTTAGGTTTAGGGTACAGGTTAGGTTTAGGGTTAGCATAAGGGTTAGTGTTAGGGTACGGGTTAGGGTTAGAGTTCTGGTTAGGGTTAGGTTTAGGGTTAGGTTTAGGGTTAGAGTATGGGTTAGGGTTAGTATTAGGGTTAGGGTTAGGGTTAGTGTACGGATAGGGTTAGGGTTAGGGTTAGGGTTAGGTTACAGGTTAGAGTTAGGTTTAGGGTATGGGATAGGGTTAGTGTACGGGATAAATTTAGGGTTAGGTTTAGGATTAGGTTACGGTTTAGAGTTAGGGTACAGGTTAGGGTTAGGTTTAGGTGCGGTTTAGGGTTAGGGTATGGGTTAGGGTTAGGTTTAGGGTCAGGGTTAGGATTAGGGGTAGGGTTATGGTACGAGTTAGGGTTAGGGTTGGGGTTACGGTACGGGTTAGTTTTAGGGTTAGGTTATGGTTTAGGGTTACAGTTAAGGTTACGGTTAGTGTTAGGTTATGGTTTAGCGTTAGGTTTATGGGTAAGGTTTATGGTTTGGGTTACGGTTAGGTTTAGGTTTAGGGTGCGGGTTAGGCTTAGGGTTAGGGTTAGCGTTAGTGTATGGGCTAGGGTTACTCGTAGGGTTTGGGTACGGGTTAGGGTTAGGGTTAGGGTACGGGATAGGGTTGGGTACGGGTTAGGACCAGGGGTACGGTTAGGTTTGGGCTACGGGATAGGGCTAGGGGTAGGTTTAGGTTTATGGTTAGGGTATGGTTTAGGCTTAGGGTACGGGTTAGGTTTAGGGTTAGGGTCAGGGTTAGGGTTAGGGATAGGGTACGAGTTAGGGTTAGGTTTAGGGTACGGGTTAGGGTTATGGTTAGGGTTAGGGTTAGGGTTAGAGTACGGGGTAGGGTTAGTGTTAGGGTTAGGTTTAGGTTTAAGGTACGGGTTTGGGTTAGAGTTAGGGTTAGGGTTAGAGTACGGGGTTAGGGTTAGTGTAGGGGTTAGGGTTAGGTTCAGCGTTAGGGTTAGGGTATAAGTTAGGGTTAGGTTTAGGTTACGGTTAAGGGTTATGGTTAGCGTTAGGGTTAAGGTTAAGTTTAGGGTGCAGTTTAGGGTTAGGGTTAGGGTTAGGGTTAGGGTTAGAGTACGGGTTTGTGTTAGTGTTAAGGTACTGGTTAGCTTTACCCTTTGGGTACGGGTTAGGTAAGTGTTAGGGTTAGGGTTAGGGGTTAAGGTTAGAGTTAGTGTTAGGCTACGGGATAGATTTAGAGTACGGGTTAGGGTTAGGTTTAGGGTTAGGCTTAGGTTTAGGGTTATAGTACGGGTTTGGGTTAGAGATAGGTTTAGGTTTAGGGTTAGAGTACGGGTTAGGGATAGTGTTAGTGTTAGTGTTAGGGTATGGGTTAGGGTTAGCGTATGGATTAGGGTTACGTTTAGGTTTAGGGTTAGTGTTAGAGTACGGGTTAGGGTTAGTGTTATGGTTATGGTTAGGGTTAGGATTAGAGTACGGATAGGGTTAGGGTTAGGGTTAGGGTTAGGGTAGGGGTTAGGGTTAGGTTTAGGGTACGGAATAGGGTTAGCGTAGGGGTTAAGTTTAGGGTTAGGGTCAGGTTTAGGTTACGGGTTAAGGTTAGGGTACGGGTAATTGTTAGGTTTAGGTGAGGGTTAGCGTTAGGGATAGGGTTAGGGTTCGGGTTAGGGTTAGGGTTGGGGTTAGGGTATGGGTTAGTTGTAGGGTTAAGGTACGGTTCAGGTTTACGATTAAGTTTACGTTTAGGGTTAGGGTTATGGTACGGGTTAGGGTTACAGTACGGTTAGGGTTAGGGTGAGGGTTAGTGTTACGGTTAGAGTACGGTTAGGGTAAGGGTTAGGGTTAGAGTACGGGTTAGGGTTAGTGTCAGAGTTAGGGTTAGGGTTAGGGTCAGGGTATGGTTTAGGGTTAGGGTTTGTGTTAGGGTTAGAGTACGGGGTAGGGTTAGTGTTAGGGTTAGGGTTAGGGTACTGGTTAGGGTTAGTTTTCAGGTTAGGGTTAGAGTACGGGGAAGGGTTAGTGTTAGTGTTAGGGTTAGGGTTAATGTACGGTTTAGGCTTAGGGTTAGGTTTAGTGTTAGGTTACGGGTTAGGGTTAGGTTTAGTGTACGGGATAGGGTTAGCGTACGGGTTAAGTTTAGGGTTAGGTTTAGGCTTAGGTTATGGTTAGGGTTAGGTTTGGTGTGGGTTAGGGTTAGGGTTAGGGTTAGGGTTAGGGTACAGGTTAGGGTTAGGGTTGGTGTTAGGGTACGGGTTAATTTTAGGTTTAGGGTATGGGTCAGGGTTACAGTTAAGTTTAGGGTTAGGGTTAGGGTATGGGTTAGGGTTAGGGTACGGGTAATGGTTAGTTTTAGGGTTAGGGTTAGTGTTAGCGCTAGGGTATGGTTTAGGGTTACTGTTTGGGTTTGGGTACGGGTTAGGGTTAGGGTTAGGTTACGGGTTAGGTTAAGGGTTAGGGTTAGGTTTAGGGTACGGTTAAGGGTTAGGTTTAGGATTAGGTTTAGTTTGAGGGTATGGGTTAGGCTTAGGGTATGGGATAGATTTAGGTTTAGGGTCAGGGTTAGGGTTAGGGTCAGGGTACGGGTTAGGGTTAGGTTTAGGGTTAGGGTATGGGTTAGGTTTAGGATACGGGTTAGGGTTAGGTTTAGGGTCAGGGTTAGAGTTAGGGTTAGGGTACGAATTAGGGTTAGGTTTAGGATATGGGTTAGGTTTAGGGTTATGGTATGGGTTAGGGTTAGGGTTAGTCTTAGGTTACGGGTTAGGGTTAGAGTACGGGTTAGGGTTAGGTTTAGGGTTAGGGTTAGGTTAGAGTACAGGTTAGGGTTAGTGTTAGGGTTAGGGTTAGGGTTAGCCTTAGGGTAAGTTTAGGGTTAGAGTTAGGGTTAGTGTACAGGTTAGGGTTAGGGTTAAGGTTAGGGTTAGGGTTAGTGTTAGGGTTACGGTACGGGTTAGGATGAAGGTTACGGTACGGGATAGGTTTAGTGTACGTGTTAGGTCTAGGGTTAAGGTTAGGTTTAGTGTGCGGGTTAGGGTTAGGGTTAGGGTACGTGTTAGGGTTAGGGTTTGGGTATGGGTTAGGGTTACGTTTAGGGTTAGGGTATGGGTTAGGTTTAGGGTTAGGGTAAGGGTTAGTGTTAGGGTACGTGTTAGGGATAGGGTTAGGGTTAGGGTACGTTTAGGGTTAGGGTTAGGGTTAGGGTTCGGGTTAGGGTTAGTCTACGGGTTAGGGTTAGGGTTAGGGTTAGGGTTAGGGTTAGGATTAGGGTTAGTGTTAGGGTTACGGTATGGGTTAGGGTTAAGTTTACGGTACAGGATAGGTTAAGTGTACGTGTTAGTTCTAGGGTTAGGGTTAGTTTTAGTGGGCGGTTTAGGGTTAGGGTTAGGGTACGTGTTAGGGTTAGGGTTTGGTTACGGGTTAGGGTTACGTTAAGGGTTAGGGTACGGGTTAGGGATAGTGTTAGTGTTAGGGTTAGAGTTAGGGTACGGGTTAGGGTTAGATTACGGATTAGGGTTACGTTTAGGGTTAGGGTTAGGGTTAGAGTAAAAGTTATGGTTAGTGTTATGGTTAAGGTTAGGTTTAAGGTTAGAGTATGGGATAGGTTTAGTGTTAGGGTTAGGGTTAGAGTATGGATAGGGTTAGAGGTAGTGTTAGGTTTAGGGTACAGGTTAGGGTTAGGTTTAGGGTACGGGATAGGGTTAGTGTACGGGATAAGTTTAGGGTTAGGTTTAGGTTTAGGTTATGGGTTAGGGTTAGGGTACTTGTTAGGTTTAGGTTTAGGTGCTGGATAGGGTTAGGGTATGGGTTAGGATTAGGGTACGGGTAAGGGTTATGGTTAGGGTTAGGGTTAGGATTAGGTTTAGGGTGCTGGTTAGGCTTAGGTTTAGGGTTACGTTTAGCACTAGGGTATGGGTTAGGGTTACACTTAGGGTTTGGGTAGGGGTTAGTGTTAGGGTTAGGGTACGGGATAAGGTTTTGTATGGGTTAGGTCAAGGGTTCGGTTTAGGCATAGGGTACGGGATAGGGTTAGGGTTAGGTTTATGGTTAGGATTAGGTTATGGGTTAGGTTTAGGGTACGGGTTCGGTTTAGGGTTAGGGTCAGGGTTGGGGTTAGGGTTAGGGTACGAGTTAGGGTTAGGGTTAGTTTTAGGGTATGGGTTAGGGTTAGGGTTAGGGTTGGTATGGGTTAGGTTTAGGGTACTGGTTAGGGTTAGGGTAAGTGTTAGTTTTAGGGTATGAGTTAGGGTTAGGGTTAGGGTACGGTTAAGGCTTATGGTTATGGTTAGGGTTAGGGTTAAGTTTAGGGTACGGTTTAGGGTTAAGTTTAGGGTTAGGGTTAGGGTTAGAGTACAGGTTTGGGTTAGTGTTAGGGTAAGGGTTAGGTTTACTGTTTGGGAACGGGTTAGGGTAAGGGTTAGGGTTAGGTTTAGGGGTTAGGGTTAGAGTTAGTGTTATGCTAAGGGATAGGGTTAGAGTACGGGTTAGGGTTAGGTTTAGGGTTAGGGTTAGGTTTAGGGTTATAGTACGGGTTAGGGTTAGAGTTAGGGTTAGGATTAGGTTTAGAATACGGGTTAGGGATAGTGTTAGGTTTAAGGTTAGTGTTAGGGTACGGGTTAGGGTTAGAGTCCGATTTAGGGTTACGTATAGGGTTAGGGTTAGGGTTAGAGTTCAAGTTAGGGTTAGTGTTAGGGTTAGGGTTAGGGTTAGAGTACGGATAGGGTTAGGGTTAGGGTTAGGGTTAGGGTTAGGGTTAGGGTACGGGTTAGGGTTCGGTTTAGGGTACGGGATAAGGTTAGCGTATGGGTTAAGTTTAGGGTTAGGTTTAGGTTTAGATTACGGGTTAGGCTTAGGATACAGTTTAGGTTTAGCGTTAGGAGAGGTTTAGGGTTAGGGTTAGGGTACGGTTTAGGGTTAGTTTTAGAGTCAGGGTTGGCGTTAGGGATAGGGTTAGGGTAAGCGTTAGGGTTAGGGTGGGGTTTGGGTCCGGGTTAGATTTAGGGTTAGGGTACGGGTCAGGGTTACGCTTAAGGTTAGGGTTAGGTTTAGGGTTACGTTACGGGTTAGTGTTACAGTACGGGTTAGGGTTAGTGTGAGGGTTAGGGTTAGGGTTAGAGTACGGTTAGGGTTAAGGTTAGGATTTGAGTACGGGTTAGGTTTAGAATTAGGGTTAGGGTTAGGGTTAGGGTTAGGGTTAGGGTGCGGGTTAGTGTTACGGTTAGGGTTAGGGTTAGGGTTAACGCTAGGGTATGGGTTAGGGTTACTCTTAGGGTTTGGCTACGGGTTAGGGTGAGGGTTAGGTTATGAATTAGGGTTGGGTACAGGTTAGTGTTAGGGTTAGGGTTAGGTGCGGGTTAGCGATAGGGTACAGGTTAGGGTTAGGTTGAGGGTCACGGTTAGGATTAGGGATAGGGTTATGGTATGGGTTAGGGTTAGGGTTGTGGTTACGGTACCGGTTAATTTTAGGGTTAGGGTACGGGTTAGGGTACGGTTAAGTTTAGGGTTAGTGTTAGGTTATGGGTTCGGGTTAGGGTACGGGTAAGGGTTATGGTTAGGGTTACGGTTAGGTTTAGGTTTAGGGTGCAGTTTAGGCTTAGGGTTAGAGTTAGGGTTAGCGCTAGGGTATGGGTTAGGTTTACTCTTAAGCTTTGGGTGCTGGTTAGGGTTTGGGTTAGGGTACGGGATAGGGTTGGGTATGGGTTAGGACAAGGTTTAGGGTTAGGTTTAGGGTACGGGAAAGGGTTACGGTTAAGTTTAGGGTTAGGGTTAGGGTATGGGTTAGGTTTAGGGTACGGGTTAGAGTTAGGGTTAGGGTCAGAGTTAGGGTTAGTGTTAGGGTACGAGTTAGGGTTAGGGTTAGGTTTAGGGTACGGGTTAGTGTTACGGTTAGGGTTAGGGTTAGTTTTAGAGTACGGGGTAGGGTTAGTGTTAGGGTTAGGTTCAGGGTTAGGGTACGCATTAGGGTTAGAGTTAGGGTTAGGGTTAGAGTACAGGGGAGGGTTAGGGTTAGGGTTAGAGTACGGATAGGGTTAGGGTTAGGGTTAGGGTTAGGGTACGGGTTAGGGTTAGGGTATGGCTTAGGGTTAGGTTCAGTGTTAGGGTTAGGGTACGAGTTAGGGTTAGGGTTAGGGTACGGTTAAGGGTGATGGTTAGGGTTAGGGTTAAGTTTAGGGTGCCGTTTAGGGTTAGGGTTAGTGTTAGGGTTAGGGTTAGAGTACGGGTTTGGGTTACTGTTAGGGTATGGGTTAGGTTTACCATTTGGGTACAGGTTAGGGTAAGGGTTAGGGTTAAGTTTAGGGTTAGGGGTTAGGGTTAGAGTTAGTGCTAGGCTACGGAATATGGTTAGAGTATGGGCTAAGGTTAGGTTTAAGGTTAGGATTAGGCTTAGGGTTATAGTACGGGTTTGGGCTAGAGTTAGGTTTAGGTTTAGGGTTAGAGTACCGGTTTGGGATAGTGTTAGGGATAGGGTTAGTTTTAGGGTACGGGTTAGGATTTGCATAAGTGTTAGGGTTACGTTTAGGGTTAGTGTTAGTGTTATAGTACGGGTAAGGGTTAGTTTTAGGGTTAGGGTTAGGGTTAGGGTTAGAGTACGGATAGGGTTAGGGTTAGGGTTAGGTTTAGGTTTAGGGTTAAGTTAGAGTACGGGTTAGGGTTAGTGTTAGGATTAGGGTTAGGGTTAGGGTTAGGGTTAGGGTTAGGGTTAAGGTTACGGTACAGGATAGGTTTTGTTTACGTGTTAGGTCTAGGGTTAGGGTTAGTTTTAGTGTGCGGGTTAGTGATAGGATTAGGGAATGTGTTAGGTTTAGGTTTTGGGTTCGGGTTAGGGTTATGTTTAGTGTTAGGGTACGGGTTAGGTTTAGGGTTAGAGTAAGGGTTAGTGTTAGGGTACAGGTTAGGGTTAGAGTCAGGGTTAGGGTTAGGTACCAAGGTTAGGTAACCCTAACCCGACACCTAACCCATACCCTAACCCTAACCCATAGCCTAACACTAACCCATACCCTAACACTAACCCGTACCATAAACCTAACACTAACCCTAACCCGTAAACTAACCGTAACCCGTACCCTAAACCTAACCCGATGCCTAACCCTAACCCACACCCTAAACCAAGGGTTAGGGTTATAGTTAGGTTTAGGGTGAGGGTTAGGGTTAGAGTATGGCTTAGGTTTAGTGTTAGGGTTAGGGTTAGGGTTAGTGTACGGATAGGGTTAGGGTTAGGGTTAGGTTAGGGTACAGGTTAGGGTTAGGTTTAGGGTACGGGATAGGGTTAGTGTACGGGATAAGTTTAGGGTTAGGCTTAGGTTTAGGTTACGGGTTAGGGTTAGGGTACGGGTTAGGGTTGGGTTTAGGTGCGAGTTAGGGTTAGGGTACGGGTTAGGGTTAGGTTTAGAGTCAGGTTTAGGGTTAGGGTACGTGTTAGGGTTAGGGTTTGGGTACGGGTTAGGGTTATGTTTAGGGTTAGGGTACGGGTTAGGTTTAGGGTTAGGGTAAGGGTTAGTGTTAGGTTATGGGATAGGGTTAGAGTAAGGGTTAGGGTTAGGGTTAGGGTTAGAGTACAGGTTAGGTTAGTGTTAGGGTTATGGTTAGTTTTAGAGTTAGGGTTAGGGTTAGAGTACGGGAAGGGTTAGGTTTAGGGTTAGGGTTAAGTTAGAGTTCCGGTTAGGGTTAGTGTTAGTGTTAGGGTTAGGGTACATTTAGGCTTAGGGTTAGGGTTAGGGTTGAGGTTAGGATTACGGTACGGGTTAGGGTTAAGGTTACAGTACGGGATAAGTTTAGTGTACGTGTTAGGTCTAGGGTTAGGGTTAGTTTCAGTGTGCGGGTTAGGGGTAGGGTTCGGGTACGTGTTAGGTTTACGGTTTGGGTACGGGTTAGAGTTGCGTTTAGGGTTAGGGTACGGGCTAGGTTTTGGGTTAGGGTAAGGGTTAGTGTTAGGCTACGTGTTAGGGTTAGAGTACGGCTTAGGTTTACCTTTAGGGTTAGGTTTAGGTTTAGAGTATGGGTTAGGGTTAGTGTTAGGGTTAGGGTTAGGGTTAGTGTACAGATAGGGCTAGGGTTAGGGTTAGGGTTAGGGTTAAGGTACAGGTTAGGGTTAGGTTTAGGGTACGGGATAGGGTTAGTGTACGGGATAAGTTTAAGGTTAGGTTTAGGTTAGGTTACGGGTTAGGGTTAGGGTACGGGTTAAGGTTAGGTTTAGGTGCGGTTTAGGCTTAGGGTACGGGTTAGGGTTAGGTTTAGGATCAGGGTTAGGTTTAGAGATAGGGTTATGATACGGGTAAGGTTTAGGATTGGGGTTATGGTACGGGCTATTTTTAGGGTTAGGGTACGGGTTAGGGTTACGGTTAAGGTTAGGGTTAGTGTTAGGTTATGGGTTAGGGTTAGGGGATGGGTAAGGGTTATGGTTAGGGTTACGGTTAGGTTTAGGTTTAGGGTGCGGGTTAGGCTTAGGGTTAGGTTTAGGGTTAGCGCTAGGGTATGGGTTAGGTTTACTTTTAGGGTTTGGGTACGGGTTAGGTTTAGAGTTAGGGTACGGGATAGGGTTGGGTACGGGTTAGGACAAGGGTTAGGGTTAGGTTTAGGGTACGGGATAGGATAAGGGTTAGGTTTAGTGTTAGGGTTAGGGTATGGGTTAGGTTTAGGGTACAGGTTAGGGTTAGGGTTAGGGTCAGAGTTAGGGTTAGGGAACGAGTTAGGGTTAGGGTTAGGTTTAGGGTACGGGTTAGGGTTACGGTTACCGTTAGGGTTAGGGTTAGAGTTCGGAGTAGGGTTAGTGTTAGGGTTAGGTTTAGGGTTAGGGTACGGGTTAGGGTTAGAGTTAGGGTTAGGGTTAGAGTACGGGGTAGGTTTAGGGTTAGGGTTAGAGTAGGGATAGGGTTAGGTTTAGGCTTAGGGTTAGGGTACGGGTTAGCGTTAGGGTATGGGTTAGGTTTAGGGTCATTGTTAGTGTTAGGGTACGAGTTATGTTTCGGGTTAGGTACGGTTAAGGTTTATGGTTGGGGTTAGGGTTAGGGTTAGGTTTAGGGTTAGGGGTTAGGGTTAGAGTTAGTGTTAGGCTACGGGATAGGGTTAGAGTATGGGTTAGGGTTAGGTTTAGGGTTAGGGTTAGGTTTAGGGTTATAGTACGGGTTAGGGTTAGAGTTAGGTTTAGGTTTAGGGTTAGAGTACTGGTTAGGGTAGTGTTAGGGTTAGGGTTAGTGTTAGGGTACGGGTTAGGGTTAGAGTACGGGTTAGGGTTACGTTTAGAGTTAGGGTTAGGGTTAGAGTACGGGTTAGGGTTAGTGTTAGGTTTAGGGTTAGGGTTAGGGTTAGGGTTAGGGTTAGGGTTAGAGTACGGATAGGGTTAGGGTTAGGGTTAGGGTTAGGGTACGGGTTAGGGTTAGGTTTAGGGTACGAGATAGGGTTAGCGTATGGGTTAAGTTAGGGTTAGGGTTAGGTTTAGGTTATGGGTTAGGTTTAGGGTACGGGTTAGGGTTAGGTTTAGGTCAGGGTTAGGGTTAGGTTTAGGGTACGGGTTAGGGTTCGGTTTATGGTCAGGGTTAGCGTTAAGGATAGGGTTAGGGTACGGGTTAGGGTTAGGGTTGGGGTAGGGTACGGGTAAGTTTTAGGGTTAGGGTTCGGGTCAGTGTTACGGTTAAGTTTAGGGTTAGGGTTAGGGTTATGGTACGGGTTAGGGTTACAGTACGTGTTAGGGTTAGGGAGAGTGTTAGGTTTAGGTTTAGAGTACGGTTGAGTTAGGGTTAGGGTTAGTGTTAGGGTTAGGGTTAGTGTTAGGGTAAAGATTAGGGTTCGGGTTAGGGTTATGGTACGTGTTAGGGTTAGAGTTTGGGTTAGGGTTAGAGTACGGGGTAGGGATAGGGTTAGGGTTAGGGTTAGGGTTAGAGTACGGGTTAGGGTTAGTGTTAAGGTTAGGGTTAGGGTTAGGTTACGGTACAGGTTAGGGTTAGGGTTTGGGTTAGGGGTAGAGTAAGGGTTAGGGATAGGGTTGGGTTTAGATTTAGGTACGGGTTATGGTTAGGGTTATGATTAGGGTTAGGGTTAGGGTATGGGTTAGGCTTAGGGTACGGATTAGGATTAGGGTTAGGGTACGGGTTAGGGTTAGGTTTAGGGTACAGGTTAAGGTTAGGTTTAGGGTTAGTGTATGAGTTAGGTTTAGGGTACGGGATAGGGTTATGGTGAGGGTTAGTCTTAGGGTAGATTACGGTACGGGTAGGTTTAGGGTTAGAGTCGGGTTAGGGTTATTGTTAGGGTTAGGGTTAGGGTTAGGCTATGGGTATCGGATTAGGGTTAGTGTTTGGGTTAGGGTTAGAGTACGGGGTAGGGATAGTGTTAGAGTTAGGCTACGGGTTAGGGTTAGGTTTAGGGTACAGGATAGGGTTAGTGTACGGGTTAAGTTTTCGGTTAGGGTTAGGTTTAGGTTATGGGTTAGAGTTAGGGTATGGGTGAGGGTTAGGTTTAGGTGCGGGTTAGGGTTAGGGTTCGGGTTAGGGTTAGGTTTAGGGTCAGGTTTAGGGTTAGGGTACGTGTTAGTTTTAGGGTTTGGGTACGGGTTAGGGTTACGTTTAGAGTTAGGGTACAGGTTAGGTTTAGGGTTAAGGTTATGGTAAGGGTTAGTGTTAGGTTACGGGATAGGGTTAGAGTACGGGTTAGGGTTAGGGTTAGGGTTAGGGTTAGGGTTAGGGTTAGAGTACGGGTTAGGTTAGTGTTAGGGTTATGGTTAGTTTTAGAGTTAGGGTTAGGGTTAGAGTACGGGAAGGGTTAGGTTTAGGCTTAGGGTTAAGTTAGAGTTCCGGTTAGGGTTAGTGTTAGGGTTAGGGTTAGGGTACATTTAGGCTTATGGTTAGGGTTAGGGTTGAGGTTAGGATTACGGTACGGGTTAGGGTTAAGTTTACGGTACGGGATAGGTTTAGTGTACGTGTTAGGTCTAGGGTTAGGGTTAGTTTCAGTGTGCGGGTTAGGGTTAGGGTTCGGGTACGTGTTAGGGTTACGGTTTGGGTACGGTTTAGAGTTACGTTTAGGGTTAGGGTACGGGCTAGGTTTAGGGTTAGGGTAAGGGTTAGTGTTAGGGTATGGGTTAGGGTTAGAGTACGGCTTAGGGTTAGCTTTAGGGTTAGGATTAGGTTTAGAGTATGGGTTAGGGTTAGTGTTAGGGTTAGGGTTAGTGTACGGATAGGGTTAGGGTTAGGGTTAGGGTACAGGTTAGGGTTAGGTTTAGGGTACGGGATAGGGTTAGTGTACGGGATAAGTTTAGGGTTAGGTTTAGGTTAGGTTACGGGTTAGGGTTAGGGTACGGGTTACGGTTAGGTTTAGGTGCGCGTTAGGCTTAGGGTACGGGTTAGGGTTAGGTTTAGGGTCAGGGTTAGGTTTAGGGATAGGGTTATGATACGGGTTAGGGTTAGGGTTGGGGTGATGGTACGGGTTAGTTTTAGGGTTAGGGTACGGGTTAGGGTTACGGTTAAGGTTAGGGTTAGTGTTAGGTTATGGGTTAGAGTTAGGGGATGGGTAAGGGTTATGTTTAGGGTTACAGTTAGGTTTAGGTTTAGGGTGCGGGTTAGGCTTAGGGTTAGGTTTAGGGTTAGCGCTAGGGTATGGGTTAGGTTTATTCTTAGGGTTTGGGTACGGGTTAGGGTTAGAGTTAGGGTACGGGATAGGGTTGGGTACGGGTTAGGACAAGGGTTAGGGTTAGGTTTAGGGTACGGGATTGGATTAGGGTTATGTTTAGTGTCAGGGTTAGGGTATGGGTTAGGTTTAGGGTACGGGTTAGGGTTAGGGTTAGGGTCAGGGTTAGGGTTAGGGAACGATTTAGGGTTAGGCTTAGGTTTAGCGTACGGGTTAGGGTTACTGTTAGCATTAGTGTTAGGGTTAGAGTTCGGGGTAGGGTTAGTGTTAGGGTTAGGTTTAGGTTTAGGGTACGGGTTAGGGTTAGAGTTAGGGTTAGGGTTAGGGTTAGAGTACGGATAGGGTTAGGGTTAGGGTTAGGGTACGGGTTAGATTTAGGGTATTGGTTAGGCTTAGGTCATTGTTAGTGTTAGGGTACGAGTTAGGGTTAGGGTTAGCTACGGTTAAGGGTTATGGTTGGGGTTAGGGTTAGGGTTAAGTTTAGGGTGCGGTTTAGGGTTAGGGTTAGGGTTAGGGTTAAGGTTAGGGTTAGATTACGGGTTTGGGTTAGTGTTAGGTTGCGGGTTAGTTTTACCGTTTGTTACGGGTTAGGGTAAGGGTTAGGGTTAGGGTTAAGGTTAGGGGTTAGGGTTAGAGTTAGTGTTAGGCTACGGGATAGGGTTGGAGTATGGGTTAGGGTTAGGTTTAGGGTTAGGGTTAGGTTTAGGGTTATAGTACGGGTTAGGGTTAGAGTTAGGGTTAGTTTTAGGGTTAGAGTACCGGTTAGGGATAGTGTTAGGTTTAGGGTTAGTGTTAGGGTACGGGTTAGGGTTAGAGTTCGGGTTAGGGTTACGTTTAGAGTTGGGGTTAGGGTTAGTGTTAGGTTTAGGGTTAGGGTTAGGGTTAGAGTACCGGTTAGGGATAGTGTTAGGGTTAGGGTTAGGGTACGGGATAGGGTTAGGTTTAGGGTACGAGATAGGGTTAGCGTATGGGTTAAGTTTAGGTTTAGGGTTAGGTTTAGGTTATTGGTTAGGTTTAGGGTACAGGTTAGGTTTAGGTTTAGGTGAGGGTTAGGGTTAGGTTTAGGGTACGGGTTAGGGTTCGGTTTAGGTTCAGGGTTCGCTTTAGGGATAGGGTTAGGGTACGGGTTAGGGTTAGGGTTGGGGTTAGGGTACAGGTAAGTTTTAGGGCTAGGTTTCGGGTCAGGGTTACGGTTAAGTTTAGGGTTATGTTTAGGGTTATGGTACGGGTTAGGGTTACAGTACGTGTTAGGGTTAGGGAGAGGGTTAGGTTTAGGTTTAGAGTACAGTTAAAGTTAGGGTTAGGGTTAGTGTTAGGGTTAGGGTTACTGTTAGGGTAAGGGTTAGGGTTCGGGTTAGGGTTATGGTACGGGTTAGGGTTAGGGTTTGGGTTAGGGTTAGCGTACAGGGTACGGATCGGGTTAGGGTTAGGCTTAGGGTTAGGGTATGGGTTAGGGTTAGGGTATGGGTTAGGGTTAGGGTCATTGTTAGTGTTAGGGTACGAGTTAGGGTTAGGGTTTGTTACGGTTAAGAGTTATGGTTGGGTTTAGGGTTAGGGTTAAGTTTAGGGTGCGGGTTAGGGTTAGGGTTAGAGTACGGGTTTGGGTTAGTGTTAGGGTACGGGTTAGTTTTACCGTTTGGGTACGGTTTAGGGTAAGGGTTAGGGTTAGGATTAGGGTTAGGGGTTAGGGTTAGAGTTAGTGTTAGGCTACGGGATAGGGTTAGAGCATGGGTTAGGATTAGGTTAGGGTACGGGATAGGGTTAGTGTACGGGTTAAGTTTATGGTTAGGGTTAGGTTTAGGTTATGGGTTAGAGTTAGGGTACGGGTGAGGGTTAGGTTTACGTGCGGCTTAGGGTTAGGGTACGGGTTAGGGTTAGGTTTAGGGTCAGGTTTAGGTTTAGGGTACGTGTTAGGGTTAGGGTTTGGGTACGGGTTAGGGTTACATTTAGGGTTAGGGTACGGGTTAGGTTTAGGTTTAGGGTTAGGGTAAGGGTTAATGTTAGGGTAAGGGATAGGTTTAGAGTACGGGTTAGGGTTAGGTTTAGGGTTAGATTTAGGGTTAGAGTATGGGTTAGGTTAGTGTTTGGGTTATGGTTAGTTTTAGAGTTAGGGTTATGGTTACAGTATGGGAAGGGTTAGGTTTAGGGTTAGGGTTAAGTTAGAGTACCAGTTAGGGTTAGTGTTAGGGTTAGGGTTAGGGTATATTTAGGCTTATGGTTAGGGTTAGGGTTGAGGTTAGGATTACGGTACGGGTTAGGGTTAAGGTTACAGTACGGGATAGGTTTAGTGTACGTGTTAGGTCTAGGGTTAGGGTTAGTTTCAGTGTGCGGGTTAGGGTTAGCGTTCGGGTACGTGTTAGGGTTACGGTTTGGGTACGGGTTAGAGTTACGTTTAGGGTTAGGGAACGGGTTAGGGTTAGGGTTATGGTACGGGTTAGGGTTACAGTATGGGATAGGGTTAGGGTGAGGGTTAGGGTTAGTGTTAGAGTATGGTTAGTGTTAGGGTTAGGGTTAGGGTTAGCGCTAGGTTATGGGTTAGGGTTACTGTTAGTGTTTGGGTACGGGTTAGAGGTAGGGTACGGGATAGGTTTGGGTACGGGTTAGGTCAAGGGTTAGGGTTAGGGTATGGGTTATGCTTAGGGTACGGGTTAGTGTTAGGGTTAGGGTCAGGGTTAGGGTGAGGTTTAGGGTACGAGTTAGTGTTAGGGTTAGGTTTAGTGCACAGGTAAGGGTTAGCGTTAGGGTTAAAGTACGGGTTAGGTTTAGGGTACGGGTTAGGGTTAGGTTTAGGGTCAGTGTTAGGGTTAGGGTTAGGGTACTAGTTAGGGTTAGGGTTAGGGTACGGGTTAGGGTTAGGGTTATGGTATGGGTTAGGGTTACAGTACGGGTTAGGGTTTGGGTGAGGTTTAAGCTTAGGGTTAGGGTATGGTTAGAGGGTTAGAGTACGGTTTAGGGTTTGTGTTAGGGTTAGGGTTAGGGTTAGGGTTATTGTACGGGTTATGCTAAGGGTTAGGTTTAGTGTTAGGATACGGGTTAGTGATAGGTTTAGGGTAAGGGATAGGGTTAGCTTTCGGGTTAAGTTTAGGGTTAGGGTTAGGTTTAGGTTACGGGTTAGGGTTAGGGTACGGGTTAGGGTTAAGTTGAGGGTGCGGGTTAGGGTTAGGGTTAGGGTTAGTGTAAGGGTTAGGGTTAGGTTTAGGTTCATGGTTAGGTTTAGGGTTAGTTTTAGGTTACAGATTAGGGTTAGGGTTGAGCTTAGGGTACGGGTGAGTTTTAGAGTTAGGATACGGTTTAGGGTTATGGTTAAGATTAGGGTTAGGGTAAGGGTATGGGTTAGGGTTAGGTTACTGTTAAGGTTTATGGTTTGGGTTAGGGTTAGGGTTAAGTTTAGGGTGCGGGTTAGGGTTAGGTTTAGAGTACGGGTTTGGGTTAGTGTTAGGGTTTGGGTTAGGTTTACCGTTTGGGTACGGGTTAGGGTAAGGGTTACAGTTAGCGTTAGGTTTAGGGGTTATGTTTACGGTTAGGGTTAGGCTAAGTGTAGTGTTAGGGTACTGGTTAGGGTTAGGGTTAGGGTTCGGGTTAGGGTTAGTGTACGGGTTAGGGTTAGGGTTAGGGTTAGGGTTAGGGTTAGGGTAAGTGTTGGGTTTATGGTACGGGTTAGGGTTAAGATTATGGTACGGGATAGTGTTAGTGTCCGTGTTAGGTCTAGGGTTAGTGTTAGGTTTAGTGTGCAGGTTAGAGTTAGGGTTAGGTTTAGGGTTAGGGTTAGGGTACATGTTAGGGTTAGGGTTTGGGTACGGGTTAGGGTTTACATTTAGGGTTAGGGTACGGGTTAGGTTTAGGGATATGGTTAGGGTTAGGGTTAGTGTACGGATATTGTTAGGGTTAAGGTTAGGGTTAGTGTACGGGTTAAGGTTAGGTTTAGGGTACGGGATAGGTTTAGTGTTCAGGTTAAGTTTAGGGTTAGGGTTAGATTTAGGTTACGGGTTAGGGTTAGGGTACTGGTGAGGGTTCAGTTTAGGTGCGGGTTAGGGTTAGGGTTGGGGTTAGAGTACGGGTTAATTTTAGGGTTAGGGTACGGGTTAGGGTTACGGTTAAGGTTAGGGTTAGTGTTTGGGTATGGATTAGGGTTAGGGTATGGGTAAGGGTTATGGTTAGGGTTAGGATTAGGTTTAGGTTTAGGGTGAGGATTAGGATTAGGTTTAGGGTTAGGGTTAGCGCTAGGAAATGGGTTAGGGTTTCTGTTAGGGTTTGGGTACTGGTTAGGGTTAGGGTTAGGGTACGAGATAGGGTTGGGTACGGGTTAGGTCAAGGGTTAGGGTTAGGTTTAAAGTAAGGGTGAGGGTTAGGGTTAGGTTTAGGATACGGGTTAGGGTATGGGTTAGGTTTAGGTTATGAATTAGGGTTGGTGTCAAGCTTAGGGTTAGGGTATGAGTTAGGGTTAGGGTTAAGTTTAGGGTACGCTTAGGGTTAGGTTTAGGGTTAGGGTACGGGATAGGTTTAGGGTACGGGTTAGGGTT